>CM037854.1:91154226-91803155 GCA_021234595.1 Delia radicum | reverse complement strand
GGGGGGGTTGAGGACCCTGGCGTCGTACTTAACTGGACACTGTAATCTCAGATACCATCTGCACAGAAGGGTCCATCGGACACGGATTTTGTGTAGGTTTTGCGAGATGGTGTCTGAGACCTCGGAGCATGTTCTCTGCGAATGTCCCAGGCTTTGTGATAGGAGACTTAGGTTTTCTGGGTGATCGCTTCATTTCGCCTTCCGACATCACGAACATTTTGCCTAATAGGATAAGTGGCTTATAGGTAGCTTGAATCGTAGGTAATCTTAGGCAGCACAAAAGACCTACATTGGTCGCGGTGCATAGTGCCTTCTGATCTAATAATCTAATAGTAGCTAGTGCTCGGTTAGAGTATTAGTTATAATTTGTAATTATAGGATTAGTAATTTAATAAAAAAAAAAAAAGTTACTGAAAATGCTTACTGGCAAACCACCAGTTTTCTATCAAGTTTTGTCAAAAAATCGCTCGCCACCTAGGCTGCTAATAGGAGAAAGACGTTACCATAAAAAAATTTTAAATTTAAAATTTTTTAACAACTGATTCAGTATACAACATTGATCTTGGTTTCATAAAGAGTCCCGATAAAAACTACATACCATGGATATTTTAAATTGCCATTAATTTAAAAAGGGAAGATAAAAAAGGACTTAAAAAATAAAAGACAAAAATAACTTTTTTTCATTTGCATTTTATGAGTTATGCTAAATTTAGCAATTTTTTTTATTTTGCTTATTTCAACAGAGTATTTTATAATATTCAATTAATTAAAATTTAGCTAAAATTAAACTATATCTTTTAGATTTAAACGAAATATTTTTTTTATACAAACAATTTTTTAATTTTGAATGAGCAGTTTATTAACCTCTGAGAATTTTCTTCATGAATCTATGATTTTTGTACTCTTAATAAAAACTGTCAGACAAAACTCGGCATATCTAATTATAACTGTCTTGATAATAAAAAAATGCTTCAAAATTACAAATTTGGAATTGCTCTAATGTCCCCATCTTCAAAGAATATATAAAATTTCCTTGCGAATAAATATCTAATATATTTTTTTTAATATATCTCAAGATCTCAAAAATATTTTCAAGTTCTGACATTTTGTTACAAAAGTTTAAATCTACTGCAGTTTTTTGAAAAATATTCTATATTTCACCACAATTTTCTGATAGAAACATTTTTAAAATTTAATATGTTTTTCTAAAACTAATTTTGTTACAATCTATAGTTTTTTTATTTAATTTTTATTTTAATCTTTAATAAATATTTTCCCTTTAAAAAGAAATATCACAATATAAAAATCGTATGTCTTTTATGCAAAAAAAAAATTACAATTTGTTAATAAGAAATTTTTACAAGTCTGTGACTTTTCAAATAAAATAAAATAGAATCTATAAGATTTTATTCATATCTAGATTAAATGAAAATTTTAGTTGACATTAATGTAAAGCTGCACAATTTGTACGAAACTTGCTTTTGAAATTACTATTCTAAAGAATTTTTTATTGATTTTTTAAAACACTTTAATAACATCATAAAGAAAATTCTCTTCGTATAGAAAAACTATAAAACTTTATACTTATTTTATTCAAAGAAGTATTTTTATCAAAATGTTAGATTTTAAGACATTTCTCGAAAGAAAATTTGATAAAATTTTTACAAAAAAAAAAAAAAAGATAAAGAATCTTAATCTTAATCTTAAAAATTATTAAGATATTTTTAATAACAAATTTTTAGGTCAAATTTACTGCATTTGTTTTATGAAATAATTTGTTTGTAAAATGTTAAAATAAATATTATTAAGTGTAAGGCAATATGGGGTGAAGTGGGCAAACTTATCTAGCTCAAAACCAAATTTACTAATAATATGGGGTGAAGTGGGAAACTTATCTAGCTCAAATCCGAATTTAATAATTAAATTTACAAACATTTTTTTGAGAGACCCATTTGAAAGACTGGTTCGTGGGTCTAACAGTCTGCGTTAATAAAATACAAGTAGTCATACTTCTTGGAGCATTTTTTGAAGTTATTTGATTTTCTTCTTCTTTATGAATTGTTAAAATATTCAAATTAATTTTTCTTACCTGTATTGCTAATCAAACAAAATAATCCAAATAACCATAATATGTGTTAAGATGTTGTATAAAAACCCATGTTGTCTGCTTAATTTGTTGATATTATGTATGAATGATGAAAACCAAAATGTGAAATAAAGTTCACGCGAATATGTTTATTTGTTTGAAAACAAAACAAAATTATAAAAACAAAATAAACGTACGAAAAATTCACACCACAAAACTTTAAATATGCAACAAAAAAAAATAAAATGTAATGCAATGCAATTTTTTTAAAAAATAATTATTATTTTTTTCGCTATTTTTCTGCTTCTAATATATTTTTGTGATTTTTTTCCCCCAAAAAAAAAAATTTAAAACAACACAATAATGCACTTTATGATTTTATTTACACGTTCAAATTAAAAACAAAACAAAATTGCAACAAATACTGAACAATTTTTCGTTATAGTTGTTACACTGATTTGTCTTTATGTTATTTTTTTTTTCGATTTTCAAAATGTGGTGGTTATGTTGTAATAAGTTGTTGAGTTAGACGTTGAAAAGAAAAATTAAATAGTTGCTGCAATTGATTTTTAAACAACTAGATTTTCTTCTGTTTATTTTCATATATAGAGTTTCCAGAGTTGGATTAAAGTATAAAGTTGTTGATAGTGAATGATTTTATGATTTTTATCCACTTTAGCAAAAGACAAGACGCACTCCGATGTAAAAAATAAAATGGTAACAAAATATTGCACAAAAATCAATGACGTCTGGATTGAATTTGAAACAAGTGTAACAAACTTGTACAAAGTAAAAAAAAAAAACACGTTAGAAATATAAAAATTTTCGTTCAAAATTTCATAAAACACAAACGTTAGAGTAAAGGAAAATTGTTAAAAACAAAGAGGGGAAATTTTTCCACGCGAGTTTTTTTTTTTAGTTTTTTCTTTTATTTTCCACCCAAGAAACTGCAACACTTCTTTTATAGTTTTAATAAAATAAGATGTTAACAGAGTTTTAAGTGTTGTTTTTTTTTTACTAAAACAAACACTTTCTTTTTATAGATTTTCTTTAAAAATATTTTTATTAAACAAGTTATTAAGACTTTTTTATAGAAAAAAGTTTTTATTTAATTTTCATAAAATTCGTTTCAAGTCCACATTTTTTAAGTTCATTTTTTTTTATTAAATATTTTTTATAAATTTATTTAAATTTGTTCTGTATATCGCCTATTAAATCAATTTTTTAATGAAAATATTTCTACCGCTTTGACGTGCTATGCGCACGAGCACTTTTCTTAAACTGTTTGTTTGTCACTTCGAATGTCTTAAGTGGAACCTAAAAACTTTAGTTTAGCTTTCAAGTGCGCAGAAATTATACAAAATCCACTTCAATATTCATAACAGCCACACCACCGTATAAGCAATAACATGCATGTTAACACTAACACATACACTAACACACACACATATACAAACTTAAACAGCTGCTTTATACTTTGGTGTATAGTACATGATAGCTGCATTTACCAAACTTTGGTTTTTTATGTGTTTTTTGTAAAAGCCCAAGTTTAGTTTTGCTATGGCCAAGGTTTGCAGAGCCATACAATTTGGTTATCTTATTCTCTTTGTCTTATTATCTTATTCTCTAAGTCTGCAGAATAAAAGTAGTAAAATATAGAAAAAAAATAAGAGATTTTTTGGTTAAAAGAAAGAGATTAATACAGAATTTAAATTCGCAGTTAATATTTCAAACTATTGAAATTAAGAGTATTATATTGTTATACATTAGTCGTGATTTTGTTTTAGACAACGCACAGTGGGTTCGATGGTACCCAAAGCTGCGATTAAATCATAGAAGCCCGTAGTTTTAAAATATTATATTTATTTATATTATATTTATTTATTGATTATAAAAACCCACCAGTTTAGAAAAAAAATTAAAAAAAATTTGTGTTTGACCCGTTAAGCGCATTATTGTTTTTTTGGAAAAAAAAGACTTTAGTTAACAATTTATGCTGTAACTTTGAAATGAAAGCGATAAATTAATGACTAAAATTGGAAATTAAAGCATACTAATGTGCTATTAAAAATTCAAAGGATAAATTTATTATATGCATTTATATTAGTATAAATTTAATTTAAAATCCAATTTTTGTTTTTCACAAAATCTCATAAATGTACAAATTTATTTCAAAATAGTCACAAAAGAGAATATTATAATTTTTTAGTAATGATATAATAAATATATAAATTTTTAGTAATCATAAATACATAAAAACACAGCTTTAAAAAAAATGGAAGAAATAATTTTTTTAACATGTTAAGCGTTTTTTGTTTTTCGGAAAAAACATGATCCACAATTTTTGCTGTAACTTTGAAATCAAAATAAATTTAATGAATAAGTTAATGATATGTATTCCTAATAGTATAATTTTTTTCTAGTTTTTGCTTTCACTAAATTCAGTAAATGTAAAAATTAATCTAAAAAATACAAAATTTAAAACTTTTTGGGAAATCTTTGTTTTTGTTTTACCTTTTTAATAAAAAATATATTAAAATATTTGTACTAATCATTCTGCAATTTCAAATTCCTCACAAATATCCCAATTATCATAATGTTCATTATCATTGTTATAATCTTGTTCATCATTATCGTCATCACTATCTTCATCGTTATTATCATCAGCATCTTTATCACCATCTTCGTTACCAACATCTTTATCATAATTTTCATTAGAAATATCTGGCAAAACTAACTCTAATTCCGAAGTTGGTATATTAGATTTTTTTTCTGCTCATATTTCTTGCTCATGATAGATATAAATGGGTCAGAACTTAACTTTCCCCGCTGCTTTGTGAGGAAAGTGCCCTCTATAATTTTTAAAATCTTTGTTTTTTGCTTCTTGAGTTTTCTTCCGATAATTCGGGTCGAAATACCTCACATGTTAGTGTCTATTTTGCCGGTGGAGCACCATACATGTTTTTTAAGAGGGCCCGTCATCTCTTTCACGCAAAATTCTTGCCACATTCTTATTAAAGGTCCAAAACAAAAATAGTTTATGTTTTATTCCAGTACCAGGCACAGTGGGGGAAAAAGGACTTTTCTTTTAGATAATTTTCATACAGCCCACAGTTTTAAACGAATTTGAAAAAAAATTTAAATTTAGAAAATAGCTGACTAAATTCCAGATCAATTCCTCAAGCCCAATTTATAAAACTGATTTATTTTACATTCCTTATAAATCGTCAAATTCAGCAAATTTTTGTTTTTTTTTATATTTCTGGGTAATTATATTCTGTATTAGTAATCGTAATCTGTGGTCGCCTTTTATTGTTTTGTATTAGCAAAACTTTTACTAAATATTAGTAGACAAAAAACACACCAACAATTTGAATTTTCAAAGTTTCCCTTGTTATACTTTTATGCGAAAAAATATCTGCATTTCTTAAATCAATTTTCTTTTGAAAAAAACTCAAAAACTTTGTAAAAAAAATGTTACTTCAGTTAATTTATTTGCGGAAAACCTTAAAATTTTGTTTCTTATTCTTTTAAAAATTATTTACAATACATTAAAACTTATAAAAATGTTCATAATACCATATTGACGACACGAACTAATTAATATCTGAAAATATATAGAAATTATTATATATAACAAACAACTTTTTTTTCAACTACTTACAATCAATGGTTGTCTAAGTGATGGCATTTTTCTAGAAACGAAATAAAGCAAAATATGAAATATACCACCCTTTTCTTGCAATAAGAAAAAAAAACAAACAAATTTAAGTAGGATGTGTATCCTTGCCTTTCGCTTTAGTCTGTCTGTCTGTACGTATATTTGGTTGCAATATGACCACACTACGTTAATAGTCACTTTAATAATTTGGTTTACAAATACACATTTAATCTTTATTAAATTTAAATATTTTATTTTGTCTTTAATTTAATTACTTTGACAAGTCGGTGACAATACAAAATTAAGTTTTTTTAATCCGAAATATATTTATATGTATACTATACACATTGTTGGCGTCGCTTTTGTTTTATCATGAATGAAAAAAAATATTAAAATCTTCCATGGTTAATTTTTTTTTTATATGTCTTACAAGAGTTGTACTTTTTAGTATAATTTTTGTCGTCTCTACTTACTCTTGACATGCGCGATAACTACTTCTTTCAATCTTGTTGTCGTCTACACTTTTAATTTGCTTATCAACAAATTTTTTTTAGCAAAATAAGTTAGTAAAACATTAGTAAAATATTAGTAAAATATTAGTTCAAAACAGTGGTGAATAAGCATAACTAATATTTAACCTGAAAACATAATTTTAGCAAAAAATTTTGCTAAAAAATAGTATACTTAATTTACAAGACGTTTTACTAACTTTTATACTAACTTATTTTTTTGAGTGTGCTAATATTTAGCAAGCAATATGTATGTTGGCATAACTTCTCATCAATCATCCCTAATTCAAATTAACTTACTGTTTTAAGCTCAATTTTTTTATTAAATATTACACTTAAATTATCTTTATACTCTTAAATTTATCTTTATACCAGCTATAAGTCTCTTTCATATTATATTTGTTTTGAGATCATTAAACGACCTTAGCAGAGTAAAAAAAGCTTTTGAAATTTCTGCACAACCAAAAACAGCTAAACTAGCAAACATAAATAAATTAATGAATACAACGGTAACATGTGTACAACTTAAGAAAAAAAACGAAACAAAACAAGGCGCGTGCAATAGATACCAGCGAAAAAAACACAATTTAGTTTAAAAGCAGAACTTAAGCAAATGAAAGGAAAATCTTTTTAAGCAGAATGAAAACTACACAAACACTTTTGTTTAACATTTTGCAGACTCCTACAGTGGAGTTTTAACACTTAAAGGAAACAAAGTTTTTACTTATGATATAAATATTGTAAAATATGTATTATATCTTGCCCAAAAATCCCAAATGTCTGAAAATAGATAGAAATCACAAAAATAAATTATACAGGTTTTCAAAAAAAAAAAAAAAAAAACACACATTTTGATAAATATTTATTTTGTATAAAACTTCAAAAAAATTTGTTACAATTGCAATAAAATTTGGATATGTTATAAAGAATCAAAATTTAAGAGACTCATGTTTTTTTTTAGCTGCCCAATCCCAAATTTAGTGGTTAAAAAGAGGGGTAAAAAATTTCCTTATTTTGTGTTTTTTGCGGTTTTTCATATTTTTTCCAAGGAAATTTGGTATCTATGAATTTGGTGTCTAATGAAAAGTATTTGCAATGTGCAAATACTTTTCATTAGGCATGCTCAATATTTCGTGGAACTCAAAAACACTCATAAATTTTGGTAGGTTTTGCACTAGGAGGTATAGTCGGTTCAGGTCCAAACAAACCTACATATATTATTTTCTATTAGGTGTTAGTGGACACGTTTTTTCTTTTTATATTCGTGCCCGTTTGAATTTTAGGCGAAGTTTCCCAAAGCGCTATAATTTGCCACATGGTGGCACCTATTGTCAAAATATAGGCAGTATTGCTTCTTACTTCATGTTTTTGAAAATGCGTTACTGCTATTTAAAAAAATACTTAAGAATATCTTAGTTTTGATACATGCTGCTATACAAAATTTTGTGAAAATAGTGTTGTTTTATAGTTTTTTTTGTTTTTTTATATAACTGTATACTCTAAATCTCATTTCATGACGTAAATTTGAAAAAGCTTTCTTACGATGTGTAGTACTATATAAATTTAATGAACATAAACGTAATTAAAGCTAAAATCATATTTTGAAAGCACTTGTGTCAATAATTTTTAAAATGCCTAAATCAAATAGTCGCTTTTAAGGTAAATGCTCGCTATTTCATAATCCAAAAGCGCACGAATATCGAAAAAAGAAAAATACGTCTCCACTAAACTTAAGAGTATGTAAGTTTGAACCTGAACCGACTATACCTTCTAGTACAAAACCCCCCAAACTGTATGTATTTTTTTTCAAATACCACGAAAAGTAGCATGCTCGGAAATGCTAGTTTATATCGGTGATGATCATTTCAAATACTTTTCATTAGATACCAAATTTATATATACACAGAGAAAACAGATTAATTGTAACTATCGAATTTCTTGCCTACCGAATGATTTGGTTGCAGCAACAGAACTATTGGGTTGTTCCAATCAAATGTATTCCTGGGTTAATTGTTATTTTAGGTTCTAACAGAAATTTTGTTGTATTCACCGAATTTTTGTTGCCACAACAATCTTACAAATATATAATTTTAGGCGGCCAAATATTGGTTTTTCTAATATTTTCATTTTGAATTTAACTAAATGCTGGTTTTACACAAAAAAATTAAACCTTGATTTTAAAAAATATAAAAATACAGGTTTCAAATTATGCTTTTTCTAATGTTTTCAGTTTCATAATAACACTTGATCAGTCAGCTGAAATAAATGAAAGTTAAACACAAAAAATACAGACTTTGGCCCGCCTGAAAAATATTACGCTACCTAAGGTTGACATCTTCTTAAATTTTTTAATAATATTTTGTTATTCAATTGATTTTAATGTAAGCTGCACACAAGCATTTATCTTTTGGCCCTCCTGAATCTTAAGAAAAACCTGCAGGCGCCAAAGGTTGGAATTTTCTGATATATTCCGATCTGTAAAGTGGGCAGGTTAAATACAAAAATCTTACTTTTTGATCTTAAATCTTGAGAATGAAATAGTAAGTGGCCAAAAAATTTGCATTTTTTTATATATTTTTTTTTTTTTAGTTTTATTAATTTATTTAAAAAATATTTAGGTTCACAGTTTATTATGCCTTAACGTCCTACAACATTATTGCAATTTTTGATTTTTATTAAGGCATTATTGATATTTTGTAGAAAAATTCAACTTTTTGGGCCCTGAATCTGATACATAAAAACAACGGGTGTCAGATGTCGGCCTTTCAGATACTTTCCTTATATATCATTTTATTTTTCCAATGATCTTAATGCATTTTGTATACTAAAATTTAAAATTTTGTCCCATACTGAATGCTAAGCATAATAAATACGTGTGCCAGAAGTTGTACATTTCTGATTTTTTCCAATTTTTATGATCACTTTATTAAGTCCATTGATCTTAATGCAAAATATACACAAAAATCTAAATCTTACCGTTGGGCCAAAGGTTGTCCTTTTATGATATACTAAATCTTAAAAGTAATAATTGCGGGTGTCAAAGGTCGTCCTTTTCTTATTTTTTTCCAATTTTTATTATCTCTTTATTAAGTCAATTGATCTTAATGCAAAATGTACACTTAAAGCTGAATTTTATGAGGGGGCTTTTACGATATTTTTTTAAATCTAGGCCAGAATTTGGTATCTTCTGATATTTTTCGAATCGTTAATAGTAGTTTATATATATATGAATAAAGAAATGCGAACCCACATTTTGTCGTTTTCTGATATTTTCGACTTTATGGTAGTCGTTTGTTAGTCAACTGAACTAAATGGAAATTATTCACAAAGAATTGAACCTTGAGCCCTCCTCAAACTTAAAATTAAAAATTGTAATATGCAATAATAATATGCTATCAAAATTTGTATTTTCTCGAGTACTTTAATAATGCATACAAAAAAATTTTAATTTCTTAAATTTTAGACATGTTTTCATACAAACATTTTGGAATATTTGACACGCCCCTTTTTAACTCTTAACTCATTACGTGTCTTATAATTTTTGTTATCCCCAACAACGTATCCAAATCTGCGGATTTACCACTGTGTAGTTTCCTAGTCAGATTTGTGTAGAAAATGAAATTAACATCAAATCCAGTCTCTAAATGTTCAATACAAAAATTTTAGAATCTGTTTTTGTAGGCATTCAAAGTATTTTAATTAGTGGTGTATTGTATCATATAGAGTTGGGCACAATAGTTCATTTAGTTTACGAACTAGTTCAGTTTTAACCTAACTTTTCTAAACAAGCTTTTAGGCAATATAATCGTATGAACAATCGGAAGAAATCATCGAATAAACTAGTGAATATCTATGGTTGGAACGTAACCATGAGGTTGGCGAAAAATTCGGTAGTCATAATTATTTATAAATGATCTTCCTTCAGTTATTACGCATTCTAATACTTTAATGTATGCAGATGATGTGAAAATTTATCTCGCATTCAACAATTGTAGTTACAAATACTTCTACAGAATGATATTAATCGTTTTACTATCTGGTGCAAAACAAACTTAATGAGCCTTAATGTTAAAAAATGCAAATATATGATATTTTCCAGATCAACTCCTATTAATGGGTGCTACGTGATGAATGATTCAAGTCTTGAGTTGTGGAGTCACTTAATGATCTTGGCATTCATATAGATAGAAAGTTAGACTTTAGATCGCACATATCATTAACAGTAAATAAAGCTACTGGAGTTCTTGGATTCATCAAAAGCTGGAGCAAAGAATTTTGTGATCCATATACTACAAAACAATTATTTACAACGCTGGTCAGACCGATTCTGGAATATGGTACTGTTGTGTGGGACCCTCAATAACTTATCCATTCAAATTCTATTGAATCCGTTCAAAAACAATTTTTATTATTTTGCCTTCGCGGCTTGAATTGGAATCCAAATGTTAATCTGCTTTCATATCAACATCGCCTTGCACTTAATTAACTACCTACACTGAAAAGCCGTAGGCAAATGCTGAATGTGTCCTTCCTGCTTAAGTTGATGAATGGGAGTCTTAATTCGCCATATCTGCTAAGTAAAATAAATATGAATATTCCTTTTCGTTGTTCAAGAAATTATGAATTTTTAAATATTAAATATTATAAATCTAACTTTGCTAACTTTGATCCATTTCGTAGAATTTGCGACGAGTTTAATATGTTGTTTCAGTTAATTGATTTTAATAAAGGTTTAGATATTGTAAAGATTGATATAATTTTATATATAAATTCTTTAAATTAGATAAGTAATCTTAGTTTTTTATTGTATAATATTTTTAATAGTATTTAATATTTATGGTCTGTACGCATTATTTCCATAGACTTAAATAAAATAAAAAAAAAAAATAACAAATCTCTTTTCTATGTGTGGTTCCTTTAGAATAAATATGAAAAAAACAAAAAACAGAAAATATGGTTATTTTTGACCCCACTTTTTAAAAACTAAATGGGAGATTGGGCAGCTCAAAAAAACATGGATCCCTTAATAACATATCCAAATTGCATCGCTATCTGCGGGAACACATGAACGGACACTCCTTGTAAGTAAATTGAGCGATCTCTTCAATATTATATTTTTTTAAATCCCATAATCTTACTTAACTGCGTGGTCAAGATTAAAAACCCTTCGCTTGTTGCGTTGAAAAAAAAAACACAAATTCAAATTTATACACTTATGTGAGCTCGACTTATATCATGAGATCCATGATACATCACAAATGAAATTGACCGAGCGTCTTTAAAGTTAATTAATTTTGTATACAGATATACTCCATGAAGCCCATAATACATCCCTATATTCAGTTTTTAAAATTTTCAAAAACTCGCGATTTTTTCACGGCCTTAAAAAAGCCCAAAAGTGTGTCAATTTGAAGAGATCTATATTAGAAAGCTTTTATCGGATTTCTCTGATTCAGAAAACATTTGATTTATATGGTTATCCTTTTTCATACTTATGCAAAAAAAAAATACACATTAAAAAAAAAAGCATTTTTTATGCAATTTTTAGATGCATTTCAAAATTGTTCTCCCTTTTCAAATTTTTTCAAACATGGACAAATCGAAAATTTTAGTTTTTTATATAACATTAAGTTTTGTATATTCTTTGATGCGAATGTCATCAAATCTATTCTATTTTTTTAAAAAACCTTATACAATTACATCTGCATCAAAATTGATTTTTTAGACAAATTAACATGAATAAATAACAATTTTTTAGTATTAATAGTGTGTTCTGAATATTAAACTGTTTTAGAACATCCCTATGGGGAATGAGGAGTCAATTGTCCTAAAAGTGACTGGTTAAAGAAGGACTTATCACAGGACTGGTATAATTTAGTACTGAAGTGGGTTAAGCAGTGTCAATTGTCCTAAACTTACCAATCCTGTGACTGGTAAAGGGAGGACATACCACTTAACCAGAATGATTATTAACAAGAAAAAGCCAGTTTACCAGAATTTTACCCATTGGAAGCTGTTTAGTTTTCGTTTATTTTATACGACATGGCCCTTTTGCGACAGTCTTGTGGTATGTCCATCTTTGGTTAGTCCTGTGGCATGTCACTATGTGGTCTAAAGCAGGAGAAATGACCCCCTCCTATGACAAGCCAATGTTAAAGTTGCTAGTTGTTTACACAGGTTAGGGTTTAGCAGAGGACTGGTCTATGGCACGAAGGGACCGATCCCGTGGCACACGCAGAATCGGTCCCATTCCCCATAGGGCTGTTTGTTTTCAAAAAATCGAGAAAGTTAGATAATATATATTAATAAAGAAGATCGGAAGACATGGGGTCAAAAAATGGGAAGTTTTTCATCTTCTTTCATAGAATAAATGATATATAAGTCTTACGCAACAGGGTTGCGTTTTGAATGTACTTATATATACGTCTTACATAGCAGAGAGGTCAAAAAAAGCTCCCAAAACTATTTTAATATTTGCAGTCTTTTAATTTTTTTCATAATTGGAACTTTGAAAATAATACAATATTTTGGACAATTTTTGGACTAGTGTGATTAAAGGTTAACTATATTATGAAAACTAAATATTTTTTTATTAAGGTTAAATGTAATACAAAAATCAATTTATATATATTTTTTTTTTAGTTTAAAAAACCATTTTCATAAAACAATGTCCTTTTTCACAATCGGAAAAATTTTCCAAGTCTGGTAGAGACCCCTTATATTTTTGGAAAATTTTTAAAAAATTAGTGAATTTTTTTTATGATTTTTAATTTAACCCAGGGTTTTCCCGTCAATTATTCGATTTTTTTTTCAGAAACAGCCTAATGCCGATAATGTTTCATGAAAAAACTAAACCTGTTGCATATGAGCTATATTAAAAATATTAGTCATACGCACCCTGATACTACAACACTATAACAATAGTAGTATAAATTGAAATTCCATGACTCAAACTTTCATTGTTTTGTTCATCTTGTACATTATAGGGTTAAGCCTCTTGCTAGAGTGTAACTAACTGACTGACTAACTTAACGTTGTTTCTTAAAAATCTACCAGTGTCTGGTAAGGTGGGTTTTTTTTAGTTTCTTTCAATGGGTGGTAGAAAAAATGATATGATTTCAATACAATGACAACTTGAAAAAAGTAATAGCAAGTTTTATTTAGTTTTTATTTTTTTATTTTTTTTTTTAGTTTGGAATAAGACTAGCAGTTGCTAGTTTGATTTTGTTCAATTTTTCGACTGTTGTGGTTTGTCATATCAAACAACAACAACAACGGCAGCGGATGGACAGACAGACGGACGTACAATTATTTGAAATTCTCTTCGGTATTTAATGATTGAAAAATATTGTTACAATTTGGGCATTTATTCATGCAATTTATTTTTTGTGGTTAACTACAAACTTTTTTTTTCATTATTCGATTGAAATATTCAATAGCGGTTTCAATGTTTGCTCCTAAGCGTTTTTGCATTAAGTCTCCATCCTAGTGTATTTTTGGGTATTATGATTTTAAGACGATGTTTAAATTGAAATATATCTTTTTCAGATCAATTGATTCAGAATAAAATTTACAGAGTTATGATGAAACTCTCTCATATATAGCAGAGTCCCTTGTATAAGTAAATGTTAAATAATATAACTATAAGCTAGACCAAATGTAGGACAGCTAATCCCAGCGGATCTTGAAATATCGCGTTTCAAAATATGGAAAATATTTTAAAATTTTAAAAAAGTTGTCGTACTTTATTTATTTTTATTTTTTAAAAAAGAAGCAACACTCAGGAAATTCTTGCTATTTATTAATGTGTTGCTTTCTTTGGAATAGTGGATAGGGGAGAGCTGAAAGGTGGGAAAAGATGAAGGGATTCAAACATAGCAACACTGTAATTGCGCGAGATTTTAAATCTTAGAACAGTTGTTGCTCGCCACCTGATGGGGAGTTGGCGAACTTGTTGAAGCTTTTTGGTTCATAGCCCTGATTCATTATTTTACTTCGGTGGGGTTAAGTGCTATTGGACACCGAAGGTGGGCGCTGCGATACATATGAGGGATGGAAAACTCATACATATTACTTTCCTAAATTGATGTTGCCGTCACCGGGAATCAAACCCGGGACTATCTGTGTAATAGTCCAACGCGCTAACTATTACACCACAGCGCCCATTAAACTTCTCCACGGCAAAATGCATTGTTTTTATACACTGTGGTTTAAAAAGCTTTATTTCAGAAAACTGTTTTTTAATTTTTAAAAAATTATATGTCAAATATAAATAGGGTAGTAAACCCTATGCCGTGTCCAAATCTCTGTGTGGAACTCTTACGGTATCCTGAGTTATGAATAAAAATGTGAAAAAATTTAACTAAAAAGCCGATAACTCGGAAACATTCAGAAATACCACATAGGGATTTAGTGACGGTATTGAAGAATAATTTATATTTAACATTTATTTTTTTTTTTTTTAATTTAGAAAACCAGTTTTTTAAAATATAGCGGTTTGAACAGCGGATTTTGAAGTAATATTCTGATTTCATCGGATATCATTACGCACAAGAAATAACGCACAAATTTGATCAAAATGCAAAAACATGTTTATTTGAAACTAGCTGAAGTGCCCGGTGTTGCCCGGTTCAACTGAGATTTTTTAATGCAGAAAACATATGAAGTAAGGAAATAGACGACTTTTTTCTGTTGTGTTTTGCAGAATCACTTAGGATTTTAACGTTAAGCTTGAAATTAAAGATTCCATTTGAAATTTATGGAATAAGATTACAAAATTAAAAATTATGTTATCTTTAAAGATGTTGAATACAAAATAATGCTTTCAGTAGCAATTCACGACTATAATTCAATGCGTTTTATCACTAAAGATATCTCAAATTGATTTTAGTGCATGTTTCAAAATATTTTTTTGTTGTTTTTAATGGACTTGTTATTGCCAAAAACGGCAAGGAAAAAAAAATTTTAAAAAAAATGAAATCGAGGACATTGCGATAAAATCAGTAGGTATATTATACGGGGGAAAAATTTTTAAAAACCAAATGGTTTTTTCTAAAATGTTTTGATTGGATGTAAGACTTTCAAATTAAAAAAATAAGCTTTTTTAAAAATATTGGAACTTTTTGATTTTGACGCTTTTTATCAAAAGTCAGTATTTAAGTGGGCTATGGTAATGAAACCTTTACTGAGGCCTTCCTCGGGAAACGTAGAATGTATGTGAGTAATTTCAAATAAATCCGTTAATAATTTCGATAAAACAAAAAAAGTTGAAAAAGGTGAAAAAATTTTAATTCTAGATTTTTGTCAAAAGTAGGCATAGAAGTGGGCGTGGAAAAAAAAACTATACTACGATCTAAGTTGAGGTCCGAGGATTATTCATGAAAAATTTGAGGAAAATCCGTTAAGAATTGCAAATTTGTATAGAGAACAAACAAACAAAAAAATGATTTTTATTGATTTTAAAGATTGATTTTAAAGATTGTAATTGTTGATATCTATTTTGGAAATTCCGAATGTTTTGTCAAAAGTTGAACAAAATTTTAACGTTTTCATTGAAGTTTGCATAATTTTGGTAAATATGTCAGCTTAATTTGAGTAGACTATTTGACTAATTGACTTTACCCATAAAACCTAAGTTAAACTATGACAACAAGATTTTTGACAACAAGAATATTGATCAAAAAAAAAAGAACTCGTAAAGAAATATTATTATATCTAATTTGATCCAGATAAATTTATTATTTCCGCTTTTGAAACTTTCAGACTTTGATTTATTTTTTCTATGTATGATAAAGGGTACTCACCAAAAGAACAGGAATTCTTTATCGTACCAATTTCACTTTTAAAAAGGTTAGGTCAAAAGTGGTTCAGTTTTCTTTCCCTTAATCATTTTGTCAGTAATTAATATTTAAAAAAAATATTATATTTAAAATTGTTCAAAACTCCAATGTCGAGTATCGCTTATATACTTTAGGTGTCAAAAAAAGTTAATTTAAAAGCGCACCTATGTAATTCATTTTTTGGGACTTTATTATGGGTTCTTTATAAAAATCTGTAATGAAAAGCTATTTGTTATAAAAATGATAATATTTTTACCATACCCTAAAATACCAGAAATTTGTTTTTTGACCTAAACGGGAAAGTTTTTTTAAAATTTCGATCCACTTCCGACTGTGTGTGCAGTAGATAGGGTTTTTCTTTTCTCGGGATTTCTCATTTCCCGGGTAGGAGGGATTCGTTTTTGAGTTTCATCATCGGGAATTGCGGGAATTCCCGCTCAGTAATATGATTAATATTATGAATATGATTAAAGTTTCTTGTTAATTGACAAAGTTTCCTTTAATAAGATTCATATATAGGGCCAAGCAAAATTACGTACAAAGCGCATTATCTCCGGTTTATTGGTAAATTTTTGCAACGCTATTAATCAGAATCTAACATTTTTTTAACATTATGATGTGAGCAAGATTATTCAAGTTCAAGATCATTTGTTTTTTGTTAAACAAAAAACCGTGCAATGTTCTGATGATTTTCGGTGACGCGAAATAAAACATGTAAGGACCTGTTAGTAGATAAAGTCTGCTATAACCATTGCACGGTTTTTTGTTTAACAAAAAACAATTGATATTGAACTTGAATAATCTTGTTCACATCATAATTTATGATAAAAAATAAACTTTTGGTTTTAATTTTTTAAAATTTAAAAGTAAAACATTTATAAAAAAAAAAGTGCATTCCATTCATGCTAGTGTCTAATAACTTTTTCTGTGTTTTTTTTTCTAATAGTCAAAGTAAATTATCATATAAAAATTATAATTTTTCTGTTAATTTAGAAAAAAATTTGTCATGATCTAAAACCGAACAAATAAAATTCACTATTAAAAAAAAAAATATTTAATATATTAAATAAAAATAACATATTACAATAGCACACCTTCCCTTTATTATTTTTGTTAATACTATTATAAGAGTTTTTCATGAAAACAATTTATTCATTAATAGAATTATGCTTCATAATACTAATGAAACAATTTCATAGAATTTTTTTCGTAGATTCAATAAAGAATTTCATTATATGCAATACATTTTATCAATTTTAAGAAATTTTTCACAAACTTTTTTTAGTAAAAATTCATAGTTTCATAAAAAATTCATTCGATTTCATAAATTATCTCTTCATAAATTTAACGAAAATTTTCTTTCTATGAAAGACTTAATTTTTTTTATTTTTTGATAAAATTTCATAATTTCATTAATTTTCATATACTGCAAACTTTTGTTTTAAGATTTTATTCTAAAGTGTTCAACATATTTTACAAAGTGCTTTATTCTTTCAATGTAATCTCTTATTAATTTTGGACTTTTAGCAAATTGTTTAAAAAATCATATGAAGCGAAGAGTTTTATTAATTTAAAGAACTTTATAATATTAAACAATTTTATGAGACCCTTTCATAAATTCTATAATCGCTTAATTTTCGGAATGATTCAATAGTTTTATGAATATTTTCATTAATTCTACAAACATTTCATAAACATTGGCTTTAATGGAACCCGTTTCATAGATTCTATGAAAAGTTCCAATGAACGAGTTCCAGTGACAATCTTCTATAAAGCTATGAAGAAAATCATTAATGAAGAGAAGATAATTCTCTCATTTTTGACTTGTCAATATTGATTCATTAGTAAAAAAAGAGAAATTGCAAATCTCTCAGTAGCTGAAAAAACATTTAAATAAGGTTTGCTGATGGCAACCGAAAGATGATTAACAAGTAGGCTGAGATTAGTATTTTATACCCAAAAGTCGATGCTTACACTTAAAATATTATGAAAATGTAGTTAAAATGTAGTTAAAAACAAATGAAAGTGCAGTTATAGAAAGGACGACTTCCATTTGAGTAAATTCAACTAACATTGTCATTTGTTTTTTAATGTTCTAAAAATGACTAACAATTGTAGCAAAAATGATCCACATGTTAGTAAAAAATACACAAACATTTATTTTATTTTAATTTAATTTTTTAAAATAACAAAAAACTACTGTAAAAAATGAATGTAAAACCATAAAACAGTCATTTGATGTAGTTTGTTTTTTTAAATGAACTACAAGGTAAGTGAAAAATTTTATTTGTTCTACAAATGACTGACATTCAGATTAAAAATAAAAAAACTGTATTACAACCCAAACAACTACATATTTTAAAGCAGAAGTTCCCTGAGTGTACTAATAGTGATTTCAAAAAATACATACGAAGAATATCTACAGAAGGTTATCGAATCAAATAATATCCGTACGATTGGTACCAATAAGGACCCTTAAAACTAATTTAAGGCATTCGTTATGGAGTGACTTTGAATTAAAGATTTCATTTTCATTGCTGTCATAGTGTTTTTGAGGCATTAAATTAATGCAGTTTCTCATAAATTTTTTTGAAAAATTTAATTTTATGTAAAGGGTCAGCCATCTAACGTTTTTTTTTCAACTAGTACTTATTTCGTGAATGGTAACACTTAGCTCATGTCTGATTTGACAGATAATTAGTTTTATCCTTCCGCTGAACGAATATGGTCCGTATGTTCGTTATCTTGTGAAAAAAGTGAAAGAAACTGGCATCCTCATCGATAAAAACAAAGCGTGAAAAGCTAAAAACAGTGCGTACACCCGAGAATATTGCTGCTCTGGCAGAAAGTGTGCGTGAAGCGCCATCAACATCAATTCACCGTCGTTCTCAACAATTCAACATTTCGGAGGCATCATTGAGACGAATTTTGCATAAAGACCTTGGTATGACGCCATACAAAGTCCAATTGGTTCAGGAGTTCAAAAAAAAAAAGTTATTTGGCGGACCCTTTAATAAAGATACCATACGCCTAATGAAAATGTTTCATTAAATGTTGTTTCAGAAATATTGTGAAGCTTTTCCATAAATCTAAATAAATTTCTTTAAAACTAGTCCAAGAAAATTCTCTGAGTACAGTTTTGAATTTATACTCTTTAAAAAAGTATATTTATTAATAACATTACGAAGAAATATTGC
Organism: Delia radicum; assembly: GCA_021234595.1. NCBI lineage: Eukaryota > Metazoa > Arthropoda > Insecta > Diptera > Anthomyiidae > Delia > Delia radicum. The sequence continues at coordinate 91,783,863 of CM037854.1, read as the reverse complement.
CGGCAATTCCCGAAAATTTTCCAAGAATTTCGGGAATGAAAAATGTCGGGAATTCCCGGGAATTTCCGGGACGGTATATATGTTACCCCTATAACAGTAGGGTAACATATTGTCGATCTTAACTGCGGATGTATTTTTCCTATATTTTAATTTAGTTAAAATGTTTTCCTATATTATCTATTGAAAACTTCTAAAAATCCATGTTTAACCAAAAATAAAACTATCAACTTTTTTTAAATTTTACACTTTTTGACGGGTTTTTTTTTGTGTTATGTGCCGAAAATTATTATAACTTAAGTAACATAAAGTTAAACTGCTGCTGAGGTGGAAAAACAGCCAGTGTTGGTGTTGTTTTCTTTTTTTTTTCTTTTTTGTTACCAACATTATCAATAACAGCAGCAACATTTGTTACTTTTTGCTGCTGGTTTTTAATGTTACAACAGCAAAAAGATAAAATAAAAACGTCATTTGTTGTTGATTTTGATAAAGTGATTTTTTGTTGATCGTGTTTGGTTTTTTGTGGATCATTTATATTAAATACTAACGATTTTTTGTTGATGTTTTTTTCCTTATTGCAAAAGGCGTTTTGATATCAATTTAGTGATTTTTGTCGCTTGCATGTTGGTATTTTATGGTGATCTCATTAAAATATTCTGCTTTTGTTAGATGTATTTGTAGTCGAATGTTTTGGAATTTTTTGTCTTTTTATTTACATTTTTTTATTTCAAATATTTGTGGTCGTTTTTTAGAGGAATTTAATTGTTACAGTTACATTTTTAATAAATCAGTTGAAATTGGTGGTTTTTTTGTTTTTTTTTTTTTTTATTAGATTTGAAGCTGTTTTGTTTCTTTACAAAGTTGCATGAATTGTATTTTAATTGAAATTCAAATTAAACATGATATGATGTTGTCATAATTGACAGTAGTTTGTAATTGTGGATACACAATTCGAATTTATAAATTTTAGTGTCGGCCCAGAATGTGAGCATAGAGTACAACGATTGAAGCTATGACAGAAAATGCGCCCCAAAATATAGACGTTCGACAGTGTCATATTTATTTTATTGTAAAGACTATCGTAGAAGTTTATTCCTTCTCCTGTATCTATTGCGCAACACTGTTAAGAGAATGCGAAAGAAAAAATGATAGAATAAGAACAAACGCTTTGAAAATAAAAGAGATTCTATTTCACAATTGCATCGCTCGATTCTTTTAAATGTCAATTTATATGCAAATAAACTATTCTATTTCTGCACTTAGGCAATCAAAACTGATACTAAAAATGTTTTGTTTTACTTGAAAAAACATAAAAATTAAATAAAAGATACACTCTAATTAATTTCTGTTGAAATTTACCCAACTTATAGTTGGAAACTGTATTGGGTTAATTTTCTCTATGTGTGTAAATGGGAAAAATACACACATTACATATGAAAAAAAATTGTGTAAATTTACTACGCAAGTGCGTTAAAATGTAATTAAATTTAGAAAAGACTGAGAAATTTTACCGAACTTCCACCTAAAGAATAAAAATACATTTTTATATGCGTAAAAACCCCCAAAAAAATGCGTATATTTACCTTGAGGTAAGGAAGTAACACAGTCCAAAAATGTTTTAAATAAAACAAAAAAAAATATTTTTAAAATTATATTTTTAAAATTATATAATAAAAATGTAACAATCAATATTTCTAGTGCGTGCTACATATACAGAGCTTCGAATATTTAATTCCATTTTGATTGAATTCATTAAAAATAGGGAATTCAATCAATTTAGCTCATTGGAAAATTCTTCTATCATTGGGAATTCAATCGCTATGATGATGATTTTTTACGCAATCGATTTACAATTTAGAAATTGCCTAAATCGCCAAAACTGAAAAAAAATTGTCAAAATTCAGGAAAAGTCGCTTAATTTTAACAAAATAAAACTATGAAACTAAATTTTAATTTTTAGCGATTTTTTTTTTAATTTTTATCAGTTTTTTTAGCGTTTTTTTTCTTCAATTTTAACGATTGTTTTCAATCTAAAATTTTAAATTTAAATTTTTTTTTAAATTTTTTTTAAATTTTATTCAATTTAACGATTTTTTTTTAATCGATTGAGCAAAAATTGATTGAATTCCCAACGATTGAATTGAATATATCGAATGATGAAAACCTGTATAAGTCGCTAGAAATAAAAGAGACCAATTGATAATAAATTCGATTTGTAAAATTGTGATTTAAGATTTCATAGTCAATCAGAATTGAAAAATCGAATTAAGGATTGAATTCTTTAAAGCTCTGTACATATATTATTTTTTGAAAATATTTTTCCGCAATTGGGCTGCAAACACTTGCAAATGTCATTTCCAATAATGGATGTATAAATATTTTTGTGGGATAAAAAAGTTTTTTAATTTAATTTATCATTTTCATTTGTTTAGTAATTTACAAAAATTCCTAATTATTATGAATTTTTAGATTTTTTTTATCCTTATTTTATTTTTTTTCCAATTTAAAAATGCCAAAATATTTATTACTATTATAAGTTTGTATATTTACAAACTTTGTGCGTAAAAATATTATTTAACAAAATAATATTAATTTTAAACATAATGTGTTTAATTGTAAACACATAATAGGTAAAACTACTGTAAAAGTTCATTTTTGTATATAAAAGTGTGCGCAAAATAGAACTACGCATTTTGTGTTTAAATATACCGAAGTAGCGTAATATTACAAAAGACTTTACTCATTTTATAATAGTAAATTTACAACCATTTTTTAGAGTGTAGTGAAAAGGAAAACTTTAATGTCGGAAAATTGTTGCAGAAAACATTGTGCAAAAATAAAGAGTTACCCCTATCGATTTTAAATAAATAACACTACTCGACGGCCAAAAAATACTGGCTTTGAAAAAGATCTTTTTTAATATACTCATGTACGCTGATTCCAAATCTGGCAAAACTATTTTTTTCTCATTTGCAGTTTTTGAAATATCGCGGTTTTTATATTTATCTAGACTTGCCAACCGTCCAGTTTTCGTCGGGACAGACCAGTTTCAGAGTGGAGTGTCCCGTGTCCCGGCGATACCCTGAACGGGACGCCATTTGTCCCGTTTTGAGAAAAAAAATTAATTTTTTCATTGTCACAAAAAAATAAAAAAAAAAATCGTTAACTTTAGTAGTTATTTTTGTACTACTACATTCTAAATATTAGCAACACTGACATTTTTTTAAATAGATTAGCAACACTGGCATTTTTTTTAATAGATTAGCAACACTTGTATATTTTGATTTGTTTTATGCCATTTGTGAAAGTGTCAAATGAAAATTTTGAATTTTTTATTTCATTTGTCAACTTTTAAATGAATTAAAATTTTAACCGAGCGTGATTTTTTAATAGGTATTTTTTTATTATTTTAGTAAACATTCTTTCCAATAAGTTTGCACAAATGTTAAAACTATTAAACTTTGCATAGGAAAATGAACGGAAAAAGACCAGCAGATATGAATGAATCGGCAGCAACACAAGAAAAGGAAAAAAATAGAACAAAAAGGTATTGCAAATTTCAACCAGATTGGATAAAGTTACCGGATTTCCAGAGTTGGTTAAGAAATACGCCAGATGATGAAATGAGTGCTTATTGTAATATTTGCAAGCTAATTTTTTCAGTAAAATTTGAAGGAGTTGCAATGATAAAGAAGCATGCAAATTCTAAAAAACATATACAACTCATAAATGCAAGGAACGTTAGTACTAGAATGACAAAGTTTTTTACAAAACCCAATACAATTGATGAGGATGAGGCAATAATATCTGAAATAGCATTAACGTATCATGGTGTAATGCATAATCACAGCTATATGTCTCAAGATTGTGGAATAAAACTTGCAAAAAAAATTATTTAATGATTCGAAAAAAAGCCAACGTATTCACTGCGGCCGAACGAAGGCTGAGGCAATTGTTGAGAATGTGTTAGCTCCATATTCTATTGAAAATATTTTATTAGATGTTGTTAGTGGTCCTATTTCTATAGCCACAGACGCTTCCAACAAGGGAAATAAAAAACTGTTTCCTGTTGCTATTCGATATTTTTCAATTAAGAAAGGACCAACAACATTTCTTATTGATTTTTATGAAGATAACGACGATACATCGGAAGCCATAGCAGCGAAGTTGATTGAGTGCCTAGAAAAATCTGGAATGTTGCGTAGTAATAAATTAGTAGCATATGGAGCAGACAATGCATTGCGTTAACTATGGAAAATTTAAATCAGTATTTCAACATCTGAAACGAATACTGAATTTACCGAATTTAATTGCTGGACATTGTCATGCTCATATTTTGCATAATACTGCTAAACAAGCACTAAAAACCTTATCGTTCAATGTAGAAAGTTTTGTTATTGAAGTTTTTAGTGAATTTTCTTCAAGTGCTAAAAATCTGGCAGAACTGAAAGATTTTTTCATTTTTATGGAAACTGATTATATTCAATTACTAGGACATTCACGTATTAGATTTCTGACATTATTTCCAGCTGTTGATCGTATTCTTCAATCTTGGCCTGTTTTAAAATCGTATTTTTTAAGTAAAGGAAAAGAAAATGTTTCCAAACTAATTTGGAAATTTGTTGCCTGTGATTAAGATTCGGAAGTACAGAAAGACGAGAATCAATTATCTGAGCCATACCTATATTTTATTCATAATATTATGAGCATATTATCATCATATATAAAACATTTAGAAAGTGATTACACTCAACCCACAGAAGTTTATGATATTTTTCATAAAATTAAACTAGAATTTTCAAATAGATTGGAAAAACTTTTTTTGGATTTAAAGCAAATCAAATTTTGTTTCAAGTGGATCGAAATAAAAAAGAATATTTCACTGAAGAAGCCATTTCTGTGTACAAAAAAATTCTAGATTATTTGAATAAATGGTTTGATTATTCAACTGAAGCTTTTTTTTATAAATGTAAACAGTTTAATTTGGATAATGAGTTAAAATATGATGAAGTAGTTGAAGTTGCTTCAAAATTGGAAATAACGATAGATAATGATGCTTTATTTTCTGAAATATGTTTCCTAAATAGTATTTTGCCAAAACTGAATATCACTATTGAACAAAATAGTGAATCAACTTCTATAAGTACCGAAAAGCCGCATTCAAATAAAGTTATCCAAAAATGGTTAATATTTTTCGATAACGGGGAAAGTCCAAATTTGTTTATGATAGTGCAATATATTTTCATAGTACCGCCTAGTAATTGCTATGTAGAGCGTGTTTTCAGCGTCATGAAAAATAAATGGCATGACACTCGCTCTAAGATGCTTGTACCTTTAGTTAAAGCTGAGTTGTTGGTCCACTTCAATTTCAGCTTAAGGTGTGCTGAGTTTGTTGAATTTATTACTTCAAATAAAGATTTAATAAAAGCTGCTAAAAGTGATAAAAAATATAAATTTAAAACTAAATAAATAAACTTTATTAAATATTTTATGTTCCTATTAATATTAACTATTCCTATTATATTTACGTTTTTGTTTTGTTAAAGTTTTATGAGTCTAGATTTTACACAATTTGAATTAATGTGTTATTGTTTTTTTTTTTAATAAATAAATAGGAAAATAATTTTTTGGAATTTTTTTTTAAGTTTTTTAGTGGTGTCCCGTTTTGGAAATTTCAAAAGGTGGCAAGTCTATATTTATCATTATCCGAAATTTTGTTGCAAAATCATGATTTGAAATGAAAGTTGAAAATTTTACTTTTTTAGATTAATCCTTATAAATTTAATGAAGGTTAAAAAATTTATAATTGCGCATGAACTAGCCATTCCGATGAACAAATTTTTGTATTAAAATTGTGAATCCATTGAAAATATCCTGAAATATTTAGAAATGATCTTCAAATGTTAACTAATTTTCCAAATGCTTTAAATACCACCGTAAAAAAAATAAATTCTTCATATAAAAATATACTATGTATTAACATTACTAATGAAGAAGAATTTTGCAGAACAAGTCTTTGTAATATATATATTTTCTAATAGATTTAGGTACGCTTAGTCGGAAATATTTTTCTCATACGTAGTTTTTGAAATATCTCGATTTTTATATAAATATCAAAATGTTATTTTTAAATATTTCTGGATATTTTAAATTAACCTCAAGTGAAAAATGTATAAACTGTTTAGCATAGATACCCTTAAAAATATAAGTTTGTAAAAAAATAAAAATTAAAAATAAAACGTATTGTAAATCAGATATACTATTTTTCAGCAAATTCTTTGCTAAAATTATGTTTTCATCTAAAATTATAGTTATAATTATTCAGCACTTAACTGTTTTGAACTAATGTTTTACTAATATTTTACTAATGTTTTACTAACTTATTTAGCTAAAAAAATTGTGCTGATTAGCACATTAATAGTGTGGACGACAACCAGATTGAAAGATATACGCTGCATGAATTAGATGTCGCGGTATGTCAAAATGTAGCAGTGACGAGGAAAATGATACTAAAAAGTGGAACTCTAGAAAGATACTCGTATATAAAAAATCAACCGTGGAAGATTTTGTATCTGTTTTTCTTACATAAAACATTATTGTGGGTTAAAACAACTTAAATTTTGCGTGCGCCGGTGAAGCTGGTAAAAGTAATTGTCTATTAATTAAATAAAAGACAAAATACAATATTAAAATTTAATAAAGAATAAATGAGTATTTGTAAACTAAATGTTTGTAGAGATTAACAATCTAGTGTGGACAAATTGCAAACAAATATACAGCAGTTAGACAGACTAAAGCGAAAGACAAAGACACACATCTTAGGTAGATTTTTATGTTTCCTTTTTCTTATTGCAAAAAAAAGTGTTGTATATGTTATATTTTGTTATATTTTCGTTTAGTTTCTATAATTATTTTTGGCATTTGCACTCCTTTAAAAGATAGCATCATTAAGACAATCATTGCTGTAAGTAGTTGAAAGATAATTTGGTTTATGTTATATATATGTAAATATTTACTATTATTTAGATATTACATTAATTCATGTCATTAATTTGGTAGTATGAACATTTTTGTATTTTGTAACGTATTGTAAATTATTTTTAAAAGAATCACAAAAATTGATTTTATGATTTTCAGCAAATAAATTAACTAAAGTATAATTTTTCTAAAAATTTTTTAAGATTTTTTCAGTCTAATAATATTCAGCAAAAATGTTATTGATTTGTGATCCACTTAGTGTTAGCAAAACTTTTGCTGAATCCACTAATTTTGTTGCAAAAATCAGCTCGCTAATTTTGATCAAAAGATTTTGTTAACATTAGCAATTTTTTTGCAAGCACCCTGCTGACTAAAATTTTGCTGGCACAGCAACATATTTTACAGACTTTACTAAGCAAACGCTATATTTCAAAAACTGCAAATAAGCAAAAAAAAAATTATTTATGAATTCTGTAAAAATTTAAATTTGTTAAGTTTAGTTATTGCTAAAAAAAATCTGAGATAACCTTAATAAATTATATCAAAAAATTAAATATACCAATAACAATTAATTGCAAAATAATAATGAATTTAAATATATATTGTTTTTTAGATTTTCTCTTTTTTGATAATTTTAAAATACCGACAATTACTTTCAAAATCCAAATTGTAATACAATATTATAGATCATACATAATAACAAACACTTATTATAATTTGAATAATACCAATAAAAAACACTAAAAAAATAATTAATAATTATAAAACTCATAAATTTTGCATAATAAATATTTTAATACAAAAGAAAACCTTGGAAAACTTCAAAAATTAAAAATCGTTACAAATAACAAGAACTTAAAATAAAAATTGAAATCTGATACGAAATAAAAAATTATCATAAGAATCAGAGCAATAAACAGACAGACCTATACAATTAAATAATAATTTGGTAAAAACCAAAAAAATAAAATACTATACACGACATGATATAAATTAGTTAGTGAATAACTAATAACAACAAATAAAACAGCAAATAATTCTTAAAATGTTTACAAACAAATAGAGCAGAAATTTAAAAATCAAAAATTTTCAATCAAAGCTTATAAATATGATCAATATACAGAAAAATGCAATCATACCAATTGTAACTAATCAGTGAAAAAAATTAAACTAAAGTCAGCAGACACCGTTTTTGGGATACCCTAAAATAATTGAAACTTAATTTCTCCAATAAATAACAAAAGTTTTTTAATTTAGAGCTACCTAACACAGATAAAATAAATTTCTGAAAAGCAGTAATTTCCAATCGAATTAACGGTTATGGTTTGTTCACTCAAATAAAAAGTTAGTAATCGTTAATTTTCGTTGTAGATTTTAACAAAATATTTTACTATTTATATAAACCCATGTTGCTAAAGTTAGCAACATTTTTTACTAATTTCCTTTTTTAGTGTTGAGAGCAAAAGTTTTTTTTTAAGTTAAACATAATAATAATTTTAAATGCAACGAAAATGCCAAAGGAAACTTAAAATAACTTTAAAAAATTTCTAAGTTTAAGTAATAATATTGGTTGACTTCAGCAAATCAATTTCCATTAAGACATTATCAATTTGATTTTCATTAAAGATTTAAAAAATTTTAGTAACGTTTACTAATTTATCTCCCTTCACTCAGGGAAAAATTTCATCATATTGATAAAACCGTAACATAAATCGTTTGTCATCTCTTATTCATCTTATTCATGAAGTTTTCGTAGATATAATGAAGAGTTTCATACAAATTTAAGACAAGTATTTTTGTTATCTTCACTATTTCATAAAAAGTTATATGGAATATATATGCTTGCAAAAAAATTGCTAATGTCAGAAATCAGCTGATTTTCAGCAACAAAATTTGTAGATTCAGCAAAAGTTTTGCTAACACTTAGTAGATTACAAATTAAAAAACCCCTGCTAAAAATTAATAAAATTTTTGCTGAATATTAGTAGAGTATTAGTTTGAGTAAAAACTCAAAAAATTTGTAAAAAAATTGTACTTTAGTTAATTTATTTGCTGAAAATCATAAAACATTTTTTTGTAATTCTTTTTAAAATAATTTACAATACGTTACAAAATATAAAAATGTTCATACTCCCAAATTGACAATATGAAGTAATGTAAACAATAGAAATAATTATATATAACATAAACGAAATTATCTTTGAACTACTTACATCAATTATTGTCTAAATGATGCTTTCTTTAAAAGGAACGAAAATGCCGCAGAGAATTATAGAAACGAAACGAAAAAATAACAAAATATAACATATACAACCCTTTTTGATTGCAAAAATATATTGTTGGCAATTTGACCACACAAGATTATTAATATATATAAACATTTAGTTTACAAATACACATTTAATCTTTATTAAATTTAAATAAATATTTTGTCTTTTATTTAAGCAGATGATGACGCAAAATTAAGTTTTTTTAATCCACAATTTTGTTTTATGTATGAAAAACAGATACAAAAATCTTCAATGGTTGATTTTTTTATATTATGTCTTACTAGAATTGTACTTTTTAGTATAATTTTCCTCGTCACTACTACATCGTGACATGCCGCGACATCTAATTCATTCTGAGTATATCTTTCACACTATGGATGTGCTAATCAACACAATTTTTTTAGCAAAATAAATTAGTAAAACATTAGTAAAATATTAGAAAAACATTAGTTCAAAACAGTTAAGTGCTAAATAAGTATAACTAAAATTTTAGTTTAAAACATAATTTTAGCAAAAAATTTGCTGAAAAATAGTATACCTGATTTACAAGATGTTTTACTAACTTTTCTACTAACTTATTTTTTTGAGTGTTCGTTCATACATTATACATATTTTGTATTTGTTTAAGAAAATTTTGGATTTTAAAAAACTGTTTTAATAAAAAAACCTATATTTTTTAAAACATTCCCAGTTAAAAGGCTTTTAAAATTCATATATGATCATATATATTTTGATATATGGTCATCTATATTCTTACATACTAGAAAAATTAACTTACATGTACATATATATACATATATGGACTTATATGTATAATATATGTTCATATATGTTTATATGTTCATCTATATACGTTCATACATTATATGTTTTTTGTATTTTTTTTTTTTAGAAAATTTTGTATTTTGAAAAACTGTTTTAATAAAAACAAAACAATATTATTTAAAAAGCCTAATTGCAATAAAAAAAATGGTTTTAAATAGCAAAACATTGAATATTATCTATTTATGTCAGCGCAGACATTCTGTTTATTGTTGTCTCATCATAACAATCTATTTTCCGATAAAATGACATTTTAAACAACTTTAAAATAAAGTATAATACAACCAAATTAAATTAAAACACTGTGAATAATATGAATATCAAAAGTTTTTTAACATGACCGTGTAATGTATATTTTAATAAGTGATAAATAAAATGAGACCTGTAAATTTATGAATCTTTAATTAAATACAATCAAAAACTGTAATTGTAATATTTTTAATTTGCTTGAAACGTAAAACCGTGGATCGGTTTAGCATGCTTAAACATCGGCTAATACATTCAAAAAAGGATATGTATGTCATACAAACATTTTTTTTTTTATATTTTGCCTTAAATTGGTCAAAATTTTGGAATTCCTCATATACAGCAGATAGAACAAAAAGGGCTCTAAAATCGAAATATCAATATTTTCGAAATTTAAAGAAATTTACTGAAGCAGCAAAAACTATTTTATTTGGAATCACCAATTTTTCGACCCAAATAGCAAATAGATAAAACTGCTCTTAACCCATAGCAAAATCAGATTAAACTTTTAAAAAGCCTGTAACCACACCCGGCCAGAAGCAAATTAAGTTGGAAAAAAATTACGACAATAAGTGACTATGCCATCTTTTTGTGGGCTATATTACCTTTCAGAAACTGTATCCCATGAAATCGTAGCTGATCCTTAACCAAAAATATCATCGTTTTTATTTCAAGATCCAGAATCTTCGAGTTTTCAAATTTGAGTCTTACTTTAAAGCCCATAACTTTAAAACGGCTTAACGGCTTAAAATAATTTCAATCTGTAAAATTTAGTTGATTGAAAATTCTTGAAGCTTTCTTATTCCGTAATATTCCGTAAAAGGAATTTTTAGTTCCAAGTTACTTTAAATCAAGTGCTGATTAATATGTATGCCCAATAGAGCTGAAAATTTTAACGAGTTCTAAAAAAAAGTGTAGTGCTCTTATAAATTTACTTTAAATTATATAAATATTCAGCAAACAAACAACAAAATTATAAACAAATTGAAAGTGAAACTAAACAGTCAACAATATACAATTTTAACAAAAACAAAAATAATGTTAACCATACCTTTTTTTATATAAGCATTTTATAAACTCCACCACTCTATCTGGCCACGAGCAATCTTTGTTTAAGTTACAAGTTATGTTATACAATATACAGAACTTTAAGTATGGTTTTGCCTTTGTATTTCTTTAGTATCTGACTACAAAAAATAATATTAAAATGCAACAACACCCGCTAATATGTCCAAGAATTGGGTCAACATAATCAACCAAATAAATGGTTTTAACCTGAGCTTGGTTTAAGTTTTTATTCATTCGCTATTCATTGTTAGTGAATAGAGCAGTTTAATAACAATCACCAAAAGTATTGTTTTTAAGCTTTTTTTTGGTTACTTTGGTTAAACCTTCTCTGTCTATATACTATTTTACATAAAAAATTTGCTATATTAAAGACAGGGGTTCTTAAACAAAACAATAAATTAGCTTTTAATAAAAATATATGAGAAATTCAAAAACATTTTCGACATCTGTTGAAACTGACTTTAGATGCCTCTTATTTCTCAAGGTATTTTTAATTGAGAGAAACAATGGCAAATTTCATTAAAATATCTTAATATTAGCGAAATGTGTCGTACGAACAACAAATACATATAGAGAAAACCCTAAATGTTTATACTTTTACATAAATGGTCATTACTTTGGCATTTATTCGCAGACTTGCTTCGGAAATTACATATTTCATTACATGCGAAATCGTCACAAATCTGACCAAGGCTCTTCCGATTTTCATTATAGTTATTGTGGGGAACAGCAACACTAAAAGTAGCCATATGCATAGGTATTCTCGTTATTAGGTTTTTAAAATTGTAATAACTTTAAATTTTATATTAAAAGTCGAACCAGCGATTTTTTGATTATCAAATAAAATATTTTAATACTAAAATCGAAAATTCATCAAAATACTTTAAGGAGTTTAAATTTTATGAACCAAACTAAATTCTACTTTAAACCCAATTAAATATCACACAACCAGCAAAAGCTTAACTTTAAGTGTTAATAAATGGGCAAAAAAAAGTTAACGTACTTTTATACATTTTTGTGGTGTAACATATATTTTGATACAATGAGATCTATAAATTAATGTAACTTTAATTTAATTTTCTTTTAACTTTAAACCGCCATAATTTTTACGCCTTTAGAGACAAATGAATAACGCGAATGGAGTTAGCATGCTTAAACAATGGTTAACACATACACAAGAGGTTATTCATGTCATATAAAAAATTTCAAATATTTTGACTCAAAGTTTCGAAAATTTTTTAAAATTCCTCAAATGTTTTTAAGAGCTTTCATAAACTAAAATATTTTTTTGTAATTTAGTAAATTTTCTATTTAAATTTTGTGTTTAAAACTTCTGAAATTCTAAATTTTTGAAAACCTTAAAAATATTTCGATGATCTCATTAGCAAATCCCACAATTTGAGAATCCCCTTTTGTATAGTTTTTGCAAAGTGTTAATGTAATTTAACGCAATTTAGTTTAAGTATTTTTCACACGATTTTTTTTTTTCAATTCATTCAGTCTTGTTATTGTTTTCGAGTGTATATCGCTTTAACTTGAGTTTAATCAAATTTCCTGTCGTTAAGCAAATTGGTGCAGAAAAATGAAATACCCAAAAAAAACAGTAGATAGAAGGTGGTTGTTTAGTAGTATAGTAGGTGTTTATTTAATTGTATGAAGAATTTATTAATCGTAGTTATAGGAAGTATTTAATTTTAAACAATTAGTAAAATTAGTAACATTGATAAAATAATTTTAGCTTATTAGAAAAAACCTTCAGAAGATAAATTTCGAAATTAGTAATGTAAATTTTTGGAACTAAATGACATGAATTTCGTGTTATAGATTAAATTACAGTAAATGTCATAATAATTTTGAAAAGGTTAAATTATTGGTTAATAATGATCGGTTTATTAAGCTTTAAATAAATACATTGACAAAGAATTTAATGAGACGTATACAGCTTTCAAGCCTTTGACAACCAAAGGCAAGCAATTTTGCTCCAAGGTAGAGTAAATATGATAGAGTAAATATGTATATGTTTTACAGAAGAGGGCGTGGACAAAAAGAATTAATTATCTTACACAACTTTCATTTAGAAGTCCACAACCATGGTCAACAAGCATTATTTATTAAATTTGACGAAAGCATTCCTTAGCTTTAAACTTATATCCTGCCGGGGGCAAAAGTGCACCCAATTTGGAATAAAAACAGAAAATAGCGAAATTAGAAATTAGTGGCGCTGAGGCTGAGGCCTCTCGGCTCAAAAAAACGGAAACGCGTATTTACATACAAGTGTCGGTACTTAAATGAAACGAAATTTCCTCACGATTTTATAAATTTTATACCATTTAGGGACGGACGGAACATTGTTAACTTTTTTTATGTAAGCACAATTCATGCTCAAATTAAAGGAAATTATAAAAAATCATAAAATATAGTAGAGATATTAGTAGCTATTTTACTAAATTTTTAAAACTTTACACCCACAAAAAACTCGTACAAATAGTTGAATAATCAGCAGAATTTTCAATGAAGTTGAGAATCACATTCTGCTAAATTTAGTTCAACTAAATTGTATGTAAAAAAAGATACTAAAACTTAGTTAAAAATGATCTTGTAGAAAAAACTGCTAAATTTAGCAAATTTTTGTTTTAATAAAAAAAGAACAGCAAAAATAAATCAGCTAACTTTACAAAATTTTAGTTATATTCGATGTGAATTTTAGTTAACTGAAAATAGCAATTTACTCTGTAAAATTAGCAAAAACTTTTACTAAATAAGCTTTTACAAAATAGTAAACAAAAACTGTAATATGAACAACATTTTTGCTATATTTACAGACCTCAAATTAAAGAGAATGCAAATAACAGTTCATTTTGCTAAAATCAACAGAAACGTTTGCTAAATTCAATTTTCAATGGAAGACTATTATTCGCATTAAAAAAAAAACTAAAAAAACCTTTAAAAATTTCACATTTTTTATGATTTTTTCTCTACTAATATTTGGTAAATGTTTTTGCTGACTTTATCAGGGTTAGGGAAAATTGAACATTTCCTCCCCCAAAATGAATTTTTTCAATACAAAATAATAGAAAATTTTGTAAAAACACTATAAAAAAAAATTCTGGCCAACTGGCTTTTTCTTGTTAATAAGCATTCTGGTTAAGTGGTATGTCCTCAATTTACCAGTCACACGATTGGTAATTTTAGGACAGTTGACACTGCTTAACTTACTTCAGTATTAAATTGTATGAGTCCTGTGATAAGTCCTTCTTTAACCAGTCACTTTTAGGTCAATTGACTTCTCCTTCCCCATAGGGATACAACAAAATTATATGCTGCTGAAATAACCATCACTTTTTCCAATTATTTACTAAATAAAAACAAATTATAAGCATTCTCTATTTAATTTTATTGGAAAACACTCTAAAAATACACTTAATATTGTTTTTATGTTTCACTCTTTTTATATCACCCTTAATTGTTTTCTTTGTTTCTTGTTTTCTCTATTAATGCCATGTAGAATTGTTTAAAAATATTAAAGGGATGTAAGCAAAGAAAAACGATATTTAATCAAGATATGACCACGTGAACAAAATTTTGCGTGATTCCAGTGAATGTAATTAGGAAAAAATTCTTCGTGAGTGAGTCATATTTTTGCGTCATTAAATATATTTGGGGTCTTAAAACATTAAATCAATGGTAAAATTACATATTCAGAGAAAATTTCAATTTCAATTCAATTTATTTACAACTTTAACATTTTACAATTCAATTTAGGTATAATTTACACTGTAAAGAGTTCAAGATTATTTTCATTTTCTACATAATAATTAATTTTTAGTTACAATAGTTATAGATATATATATCGACAGTATTTAAGGAGGTATACATATCAAAAACTTATTTGTATTTTTATAAAAACTTCTTAATCTACTTAACTAGCTAAGATAATTCCAGATTATTGATATGCTTATATTCAGATTCGGGACATCTGATGTTAAAGTTTTGAGAAAGCCTTTCAGTCCCATTTTTAACTGATTCTACGCCCGCTCCGTAGAAAGAACTATGACAGGTTTTATATTAACTTAACATTTTTTGTATACGACACTTTACGCTTGTGGACCAAACAGGAGCTGCATAAAATATGATAGCATGAAATATATAGCCTTTAAGACCAATTTCTTATTATCAATGCTAGGGCTGGAATTCCGATTTATGAAGGGATATAGTATACGCGTTAGTATACTAACCTTTTTTGTGACATATGTATGATATGTGTTTTGGTATTTAGAATCAAGAACAACTTATAAATATTTAACCTCCTTTTTAAATTCAATTAAATTGTTTTTAAAAATTTATATTTTTTATGGTAAAAAACATATCTTAGTTAAACGTTATTCTCCATTTATTAAAATATAGTTGTAATTCAGCCAGAGCTCTCTGGAAATAAGCTATGACGTCAGCAGCCATAATCTCGGAGCTAAGTATCGCAGTTTCATCTGCAAAAATGGACATAGTACATTAATCTAACTGTGGAAAATCAGCTGTATAATAGTTATAAAGGGTCCGCCAAATAACTTTTTTTTTTTGAACTCCTGAACCAATTGGACTTTGTATGGCGTCATACCAAGGTCTTTATGCAAAATTCGTCTCAATGATGTCTCCGAAATGTTCAATTGTTGAGAACGACGGTGAATTGATGTTGATGGCGCTTCACGCACACTTTCTGCCACAGCAGCAATATTCTCGGGTGTACACACTGTTTTTGGCTTTTCACGCTTTGGTTTATCGATGAGGATGCCAGTTTCTTTCACTTTTTTCACAACATAACAAACATACGGACCATATTCGTTCAGCGGAAGGATAAAACTAATTATCTGTCAAATCAGATATGAGCTAAGTGTTACCATTCACGAAATAAGCACTAGTGGAAAAAAAACGTTAGATGGCGGACCCTTTATAAAGTTGGTGACAAACAGGAACCCTGAGGGCACCCTGCTGTGATAAAAACAAGGACACGACAAGTAGAATCAATGTAAACTCTATATGATCGAAAGAAGAGGAAGTTATAGACAATTTTATTAAGCGGTGTAGGGAAGTTATAATCTAATATTTTTAATCTTAGCCCATTGTGCTAAACTGAATCAAAGGCAGCTTTGATGTGCAGTAAGACCATTTGAGTGGACTTTTGGTGATTGAAATTCCGATTAACTAAGCTCCTTATTCTAATCAGTGGATGTGCAGTTTTATGTTCTCTAACCAAACTGTTGAGGAGGAACTATATTATTTCGCTCGATTAAATCTATCAGTTTAGATTTTATCACGTTATCAAGGATTTTGCTCACTGGTGGGAGCAAGGGGATAGGACGACATGATAGCGGAGTACCAGAGTCTTTACCAAAATTTTTTATTTTTGATTCCCTAAACTCCAAAGGTAAATATCATGGATAAGCATTTATAAGCACCATCGATTCCGAGCGACTTTTTATTTTTTAAAGATTTAATAATATCAGATATCTGAGAAGTGTTGGTTACCGTTTCATTTGTGTTGTCTTTATGTACTGAGCTGAAAGAATCATTTGCAAGATATTCCATACCAGGGTCCCTAAGATTAGCCGAGACCGAATGATTTAAAGCAAAAGCTTGAGCCAGGATTTCGCATTTCTCTTGGTTGGTGCTATAACGAAAATCATTTATGAGTCTTCTTCATCAAAACTTTTGTTAAGTTCCTATGAGGGTTAGAGCCCTTATCCAATATAAACAGTAAATGATTCCACAATTTGTTTCTAAAATGTTCAATACCTTTGCGAATTCTTACAGTAAGTACTTTCATATCGCCTAGGTAGTTCCTATATCGTTGATGGTTTCGTCTATAACTATTTTTCTGCTCTATCATATATCTCAAAAATTTTGGAAGAGGCCTGTTTACATGAGAGGATATCTATTTCTTGGGGACAATGTAATCTATTGCGTTATTTATAACTTACTTGAAATTCATTATCAAATTATCAATATGTTCACTACTTGTTATATCATCGATATAGGGTACAGTAAGTTGTCGATTGAGAAATCTGGCGTAATTGACCCAGTTAGCATTGTTAAAGTAATATCTAAATACTAATGAATTGTTATAGGAACTGGTCAAAGAAATCTTTACTGGCAAATGATCGGAGCTTAAATTATTTACCACTACCGCATAAGACAGTATACCTGACAAATTTGTTAAAACTATATCCAAAGTAGATGTCTGTCTATTAGCGCTTGCAGGAACGTGGGTGTGATCGCATGATATTAATATTATAAGAATCTAAGTTTTCATACAAAATATTACCCCAACAGTTTGACCAATTACATCTCCAAGATTGGTGCCTACAATTAAAGTAACCGCCTAATATGTACATATTATCACTGCTAAGTTTGTGAATATCAGAGGCAAAGAGGCGTTTTCTTATACGTTCTTCTCCGGTTAAACCACCAGGGAAGTAGCATGAAAATATATTAGTACAATGAGTATTAGTTGATAATTTTGTATGCAACTGCTTACCAGTTCGAGGCTATTGACTATTGGCTATTGACGATGGCAAAACGGTACTCATGGAGAACGTTCTGAGAATCAATAGGCAACACTCGTGACCAGGCCAAGTAAGGTTACTTATGTAAAAAGGTATGATGGTTTCTGTACAGAATTGTCGGACGAGTCTTTAAAGATTCTACTTAGTACTTATTTTCGTGGTATGTGCAACCTTTTTGGATAACGCTGCCTTGTGCAAGAGGTATACAATGAGATTGGGATTGATAGTATTACCCCGGAAAAAATAGCCTGGGTAATTGGAAGTTTCTTTCCGTATATATCGGCAGGTCTGTATGGCATAATCCGATATCTCAGTGGATGCTAGTGATGTAAAGACTTTGCTGTCTTTATACTACGTACCTATGGTACTACGTACCTATGGATAGTGATCATGCTGTACTCTCGTTTTAAATGTTTTTCTGCGTAAGAGCGTAAAATCAAAACATGTCTGAGAACACCCCAGAGTGGAGTTATCTCAGTTCTGTTGTGGATTCTCGTTATTAACTCAGTTGTTGTCAGGATGGATGTCAATGTAGTTGCTTATGTATAATGTGGTGATACTAGTATTAAAGATGTTTCTGTATGTGATAAATGACGTAATGAAAATCGCTTTGGATACGTTCAGTAACTGGGTCATTAGTTGGGGTCCGGGAGTGAATTCGAGTAAAAGGCATTAGACTACCGCGGCTTTTGGGCTACGAACTTACCCCATTTGCACATGCCGTATCTTAGTATCATCTTGGGCTCAAACCGATCATGAAAAGTTAACACCGAACACAGGGAACGGTTGCTTCCTACTTCTGTAGCAGAATGTTTGGTTCATGATGATGTTTGAGTAGGAAACTGATGTTGTGGATGTACACGGCTATCATTAGCCCAATACTTTATTGTATGATAGACGATGACTACTAAGCGGGTAATTACGGACCGTCTGTGCTGAGTGCAATATTCGGCTTGTCTTGACTTGACGTTCTGAAGTTCTCAATGCCATGCTTCATTATATCCCCATTGGGAAGTGCTGTCTAGGATAAGTTGTCTATCCCACATCACGAAGGTATTTGTCCCCTATCACAGAAACTTTTAGGGTAATGAGCGGGAGTTGGCAAGAGCAGGATCTGCCTTGAATGTCTCAACATGTCTGTTTTAAATGTGTCTTGCGATATTAGTCATTATCAAGGGGGAAATCGTCGGACTTTAGCTACGTAGAGCGAAAGACAGGTGGCGTGGTTTGCTATTTTGTAGGACCGCGAGCCTTACGTGTTTCAACTACGATCTGGGGCGTATTTATTGTTTCATCGACAGGAATAGGAGGGACGTCTCAGTACTGACGGCTATGCTGACCGGTCACTGGCTGATAGGCAGGCACGGTAACTGACTCTGACGGATACGAGATTTACGATGTCTTAGCAGCGGGCGAGGGAGAGATGGTGGACGATCTCATCTTTGATTGACCGGAGATCCAAGGCAGCCGTCATAGTATTTACCGCCCAACTCGATAATAACTGCGGTAGCATTGCGTGATCTTATCCGTTATCTTAATACAGCTCCTTACTGGTGGTGTGATCTTTAAAAGTCTCTTTTGACTCTACTTGAACCAACCAAACATTGAACTAAAATCATGCTTTATTTTGAAGGAAAAAACTAGCTCACATCGAAAAAAACTTTATGCTAAATTTGTGTTAACTGTCGCCGTCTTTCAGAAAGATAAAATATTTTTAAAAATGTATAAACTAGTTTTTAGTTTATCAAACATTTTTCTAACAGAAAGTTTTGAACGTTGGAATTAGATTAATATTTTTGATTATGTTTTGTACATATTTTCTTTATATCAATAATTACTAGTAATTACTAGAAACAAAATCATGAGCCATAAGTAAGTCGTTGAAAACACTGTAAAGTTTAAATTTAAAAATTTTCACTAATCAAAAAAGTGGATTTTTAGATAAGTTCGAGGACAAAATAGACTTTAAACTTTTTACAACAATTGTCCTTATTGCGGCATATATTTATGTTTGAAGTATCGTATTAGCTGAAAAGACGGGATTTGGATTTTAAGCAAACATTCTAGACCTCATTATGGCTTCATATGTTCATTTTGACAAATTTAGATTTATATTTTTATTGTATGTATTTCCAACTTAGCACTTAAACTATTAGACCGATAAAAAAATTAAGTTGTTCTTAGACCGAGATATAATCAAAATATTTTATCCGCCTCAAATCAAAAATCTAAAAATAAAAAAAAAATACATTAAAAAATCGAGTGTAGCCTTGGTTTATTGTAGTATCTCCCTTTCGAGTATGTGTCTTAAGTCTTTTGTTTTGGATCATAACATTTTTTATGCAGCAAACTACATAAACAATTACAAGTCTTTGTTTAGTATAGTAGTTTCCTATCGAGTATGTGTCTTAAGTTTTTGTTTAGGATTAATTGTACAGTAACAAAAATCAATCAAAATTATAAGAGAACATAGATTTTCAACATATCTTCAAAAAAAAATCCAATTACAAGACTACAGCATAATACGTAAGTTTTTTTTAATCTACATTAATTTTATAATTTCAAAAGGTATTTTTTTACTTGCAATCTTTGTATTGAAAAAAATAAACAATATTTTGATTGAAAGCATACAATTCATAACGAACAGTAAACATATCAACAGAGCATTTACGCATTAATAGAGATTTAAAACAAAAAAACCTCTATAATAATCGGCTTTATAATATTAAATAAGCCACAACAAGCAATAAATATTTAAAGAAAAAATATTAAACAGATTGATAGACATAGAGACAGACAAACAACAATGCCAAACAACGACCAAAATTGGTTTCACTTTCAAAACTATGAAATATACTGGAAAAAGGCGGCATAACACGCATACAATCTTTAAAGCCACCAAAATGCCAATAAAATTTAACATTTTTTAATTGTTTTTTGAAACGCACCACCAACAAAATATTGTAATAAATAAACTATAAAATAATATCTGAGGCAATTAATTTGTCGTTAAATGATTGATAGAGTTTATGAATTGCAAATTAAACTTTTTGGACAAACACACAACAATAACATTTTAAGGTGTTAAAGACAATGCTCAATCGATAAGATAAGAAAATGAAGGATTAGCTACAAAATTACAATTGAAATGATATATTTCAAAACATTCAACATAATTCACATGATGTAATATTTTTTATAGAGTAAAAAAGTAGCAATAAAGATAATACCACATAAAAAAAAATGTTACCAATTTGTCATATAGCATTTTGTTAAGGTTAATTAGAGTAATAACTAGGTACCCTTTAAATAATTTAATAACTCAATAATAAAAAATACCCGTAACCAACAATGAAAACGTGAAATATGTACAATTCAATCGTAAACTAAAGTAATTTCTAAACAAGTTTATCAGACAGTAACAAAATTTTTGAAAAAAAATATAAAATTATTATTAATAATTTCAACAAAATCATTTTTAACATGTAGTACTAAAAACGAAACAGTATCATAAAACAAATATGGTTTAAAAGTTTATGTTTAATAATATTAAAAATATAAAAAAAAAAACAAAAATATTGAGTGGTTTTGTGGTAGTTGAATGATATTCATTCTCGTTGTCGTACTTTGTTTTTGGAATTTTGTAATTTTTTTTTTTGTTTTTTGGCGTGGTTAAATTGCACAATTTGCCAAACTAACTAAACACCAAGTTGTAGCAAGCCTTTTGAATTCCGCCAAAGACATTCACTTTATTTAGTCGTTTTTTGTGGCCTTTTCATTATAAACTTAGCTTAAACTGCCTTAGTTTGATAGTAGTATGAATTTTTTTTATCAAAACGTAACAATCTTGCGTTACGTTATTTTTTTCGTTTAAAATATCAAAGTGTTATACGTTTGCGAAAAATAAGGTTATTTCAAAACAGATAAGAGCTACATATGGGTCATACGGTTTTAAAGTTCAAAGGAGAAATGTTAATTAGTGTAACAAAATTATGTAAATTAATATTTTATTGAATATGACTTTGGATTTCCAAATTGTAATCAAAAAATATAGTGAATAAAGGCTGAGGGTGCCAACTGTTGAATGAATAGTTAAATACTTGCATTCACTATTGAAACGTAATAAATATCGATTTGAAAACGAGTTTGATTCTCAAACGTTACCTTAGAGAATAGCATTGAAAATATTTATTATCAATTTGAAAATCATAGCATTCTCCATAAAATCGGCAGTTAGATATCAAGTACGTTTCTCAAATGTATTCAGAGTCAATAAAGGAGTTAACAAAGTGTACTAAGTGTTTTATTTTAAAAATAGAGATGGTAAAATTTTATTTAAAATTTTACGAATATTTGGGTTGGGTTTTCACAATGATTTTTGAAACTTCTTGATAATTGTCTCAATTTTGAGTGTGGTAATTGATGCCTGCAAATAGAAAGATATATATACTAAACACCCGCTATAATAAAAGTTTGTCAAAATGTGATAAACGTTTCCAATTAACACGGTTTTTAAATATGATATTATCTGAGTTTGATTTTAATAGATCGTCACCTTACTATAGGTTTGACCCACTGACCATTTTCGAAAGAAAATTCTTTACTGTAGCTTTGACCCTCTTGAATTATATACATTGCAAATATCTTCTTTCTAATTCCATTATATAAGTTTCTTGATATCTTGTATTATGTCGGAGATATTCAGAATCGACTTTGCATTATGTCCGCAATTTTAACGATTAATAAACAATGCAGTAAATTTTGTATTCAATAAAAAAAATACTTTACTATTGTTTTGCTGCAATTGACACATTGCATACAAAAGATTATAAAATAATTTCATTATTGCGCTATCAAAACAACGAACGCAAAATTAACAGAATAAAATATATATAATATAAATATAACTGCTGTTATATGTCAAAATGTATGGTGGTGCAGGATACAAAATTATATTAAAAAAAAATTGATGTGGAGCGCAAAGAAGAATAGTATATATTTTTCGTAAACCCTAAATGACTTTTGATTTAATCAATATAAAAGTGTAAAAAATTATAGTTTTGTTTCGAATATATGCCGCATTTAATAGGAAACCCCAAAACAAATATTTAAAATATATTTTAAGAAAAATCTGTGTAAAACTTTTTTATCGTTTTTCTCGAATTTGGCTTTTGGTGTATAGGCCAAAGCAATAATAAGCTGATGAGATGTATTCAGAATCTAAATCCCGATAAATAGATACCTACCGGTACTTAGATACCTGCCGTGTACACAAACAAAATTCACCTTTAGGTACGTATCTATTAATTTTTTTTAAAGAGGAGCAACACTCAGGAAATTTTTTCTATTTATTAATGTGTATCCGTATATGGAAAGGGGATAGTGGAGAGATGAAAGCTGGGAAAAGATTAAAGACTTTAAACATGGCAGCTCTGTAATTGAGCTAGATGATAACTCTTAGAGCAGTTGTTGCTTGACATTATAGAAAAACCTATAGAAATTGCTTTCCAAATATGGAAGTTTTTCTACAGAAATATATTTTCTTTGTAAAAAGTACACACAGAAATTCGATTACTACGACACAAATTCGGTTATAACGAACTTCAGTCGGTTGGCACAACTTAACACTAGTTTTCACAGCAAAGTTCTGTTAATTTAACTGAATTTAAGTTCCAACATCAAAAGCATTCAGAAATCTAATGTA
This sequence comes from Delia radicum, assembly GCA_021234595.1. Taxonomy (NCBI): domain Eukaryota; kingdom Metazoa; phylum Arthropoda; class Insecta; order Diptera; family Anthomyiidae; genus Delia; species Delia radicum. Next base: position 91,760,221 of record CM037854.1, on the reverse strand, counting down.
AAAATCAATGTACTAACGGAATTTGTAAGTTGTTACCATTAAAATACTCTTTTTAATTCGTTTGGCATTTTATTTCTCTGTGTGTAGTACTCAAAATCAGAAAGTTTTCATTAAGAAAGTTTTTGTACGTGGATATTTGGCCTTGAATTTTTAAAATACTTAAGTATTCGTGATTCGCTAAAATTTTCAATTTCAGAGGTTTCAATGTTTTAAGTATGTTAGATATGATTTTTTACCAAAACTTTAAAATTTAAGATGTATTTAGTAATATTGTGAATAACAATTTATATAATAGAATTTTTTTATACCGAAAATACACACTTAAAACGGTTTTATGATCGCATTTATTATAATAAATTGTGTTTTTTTTAGAGGAATAGAACTTTAAAATTAAATAAAACAAAGATAAGTTTTTGAAGAGAGATAATCTTCTGGCATTATAATTTAAATATGACTTCTGGCATATGACCGCCATGGCTGGCTCGGACGTAGCCTAATCTGGAGGTCAAATTTTCGATGACTTTTTCCAAAATTTGTGGCCGTATATTGGCAATAACGCAGCGAATGTTGTCCTACAAGTGGTCATTCGTTTCGGGCTTATCGGCGGAGACTAGCAACTTCATATATCCCCACAGAAAATAGTCCAGCGGCGTTAAATAGCACGATCTTGGAGGCCAATCCAAGGGTCCGAAACGTGAAACTATGCGGTTACCAAACGTTTCCTTCAATAAATCAACTGTTACACGAGCTGTGTGGCATGGTGCGCCGTCTTGTTGAAACCAAAGCTCCTGCACATCATGTTTGTTCAATTGATGAACGAAAGAGTCAGTAATCATGGCTCTATAGCGACCACCACCAGCCCATAAAGCACACCAAACAGTCAGTTTTTCTGGATGTAACGGTGTCTCAACATACACTTGAGGATTATCATCACTTCAAATACTGCAGTTTTGTTTATTGACGTATCCATTAAACCAAAAGTGAGCTTCATCGCTAAACTAAATTCGCTTATGAAAATCGAGATAATGAACCATGATTTTCAAAACACATTTGAACAATTTGAAAGCGTTGTTCAGGTGTCAGTATATTCATGTTGAAATGCCAAAGCAAACTAAACATAAATCACTTGACAGCTGACAAAATGGCCGCCTGTTAAAAAAGGGTTGCCAACTTAAAGTTATATACCTGAATAAAAACACCCTTTAAATATACACATTCGAAATGGTCTCCCTTGCAGGTGGTATAATTTAGCCATAAAGTTTCATATTTCGTATATAATGCTTAAAATATATATATATTATATAAATTGTTACTTACAAACATTCAACGGTGTTTATTTCTGTTGATAGAAATTTAAGCATTTTGGTCCTTCGAACCGCATCCAGAAACGCATGGATACGGTTTCAGTCCCAGCATATTTTCATTAGGAAAGAACAACTAAGGGTTGAAAACGGAAATAGCAAAGGTTCATTGGAAGCAGCTAGAAGTGCTGTCGAAATAATTTAAAAGTATTATGAGCTTAACTTAAATAATAAAGATTTTACAATTATTTAACAAACACGGATTATTTAATTGTGAATAAAACTCTTACTGTTTGCAAAAATTCGACTTTGACAATTTATTAAAACTGCCTTGCAATGTACTTTTTATATTAATGAAAAATATTAATTGAAAAAACGTGTGTATTCAATTCGTAACATTTATAAATAGAGATAGCGGAATTTAAAATTGATAACATTTCTGAAAAATTCAAAAACAAAATATCCACTTTAAAGAATATGCTGCATTTGGGAACATTCTTCTATACTTTTGTAAAAAAAAAAACCAACAGAAATGTTTCAAATGGAATGCACCATCGCAATTATTACGCCTAAAATATATTGAAATGCTCGAATTTTGTATTATCAATTTTTATGACATACTGTGTCACATAGTGTAATAAGGACAAAACTCTTATTAAAATTAAAAACTTTAGTAGAGCTAGTAAAACGCAAAAGCCCACTTAAACTTAAGAATGTTTGGTCTACCCTGTTTCATTGACAGCTAAACGCTTGTATTTCATTTTAGTTAAAAGAAAACCCTGGCGTCAATCCACCCAATATTAAGCATTTTTACTATATTAAAGATTTTAATAGACATGTTGTATGCCAAATAAACAAAATATATTTTATTTTCAACTGTCTTCATAACAACCATAAAAGGTTTGTCTAGTAATATATACACTATAATAGCTGCTAGATTTTTGTCATTTAACGTACAAGAAAATTCAGAAAAAAAATACGCGGGCGGAAATAATGATAGTTTGAAATCGTGATTTACAATTTACAAGGACGTATTACTATAATTTGACAATATGGTGCTACAATAATTTTTGGTAGTTAAACAAGAAGTTATAGATGTTAAAGTAATTTAATTTTATTTCTTTATATCGACAAGATAAATCGTTACTTATTGTTATACGAAAATTTAATTCAAAATTTAAATGTAGAACATTTTGTACGTTTAGAATAAAAAACACATTGGCGCCAAAATGACAGCTATCAATAAATTCAATTATAGTATTATACAAAAATTGCATAACTAATAGGAAGTCTTTAAGTATTAAATATGAATTATATTTGTAAATGGATATTGATATTCCAAAACGAAAGACTTAAGACGCAAACTTAAAAGTTCTTATTGTTGTCAATATGAAATTTGTTTACGAACTTTCAATATCATTTGAAGTGTGCTAAATTGAAGTATTGAATTTTGATTTAATTTTTTTTTTTTTGTTATGACAATGGACAATGATTTAAATCTGACATCTATTTATTAATAAATATATGAGAATATAGTATAGATTGTATTTTTGAAAATTAGTGTGAGTCATAATAATTTTGAAAACTTGGATATCTATTAAAATAAGTGATTTGAAGAAAGATAACAGTTACTGCTGACATAAGTTGAACGTATTTTTATAAATTGAAACTAAAACATTTAATGATTTCATAAGAACATTTTTGACTTTAATCTATTTACCATAAGTCTTTGACTTTAACTTAAATATCCTTCACTCTTAAAAAATGTTCATCAAAACCACCAGTTATATAAAAAAAATGGGTGTGTTTAACCATTGACCACTTGGTGGTGTTGATAAATATTCAATAAATATTAAAATAACTCAAAAAGACGTTAATTAAAACATTTCAATTATTTGCCAAAATGACTTAACAAATTTACCGCACCATAAAAACAATAGTTAATATTGACGAACCAAGAAGAAACACACATGATATTAAAGATTTTTTTATATGGGGAATTTCAAAAATTGTCGAAACTGAGGCAAAATATTTAAAAAAAAAATTTGTTTTATGTCATGAATCACCTTTTATATACATACACTCAGGGAACTTCTTCTTTAATAATATGTAGTTGTTTGGGTTGTAATACAGTTTCTTTATTTTTAATGTAAATGTCACTCATTTGTAGAGCAAATTAAATTTTTTACTAACTTTGTAGTTCATTTAAAAAAACAAACCACATCAAATTATTTTTTTTATGATTTCACATTAATTTTTTTCAGTAGCTTTTTGTTACTTAAAAAAATTAAAAAAAATAAATGTTTGTTTATTTTTTACTAACATGTGGTTTATATTTACTACAATTGTGGTTAATTTTTTGAACATTAAAAAACAAATGACAATGTTAGTTGAATTTACTGACTGTACTTATTGTGGTTTCGTAAAGATCATACATAGCTTTTCTTCGATTTGACAAAGAATGACCTTATGGGGTTAAGCATGCTAAATCCATAAATCCGTTAATAATTTATCTTTAACAGCGCAAAAGTTATGGCGGTTTGAAGTTTAAAGCAAGTTACAAATATTAAAATTACAGTTTTTGCTTGAATTTAATTAAAGTTGCATCAATTAATAGATCTCATTGCATTTACCACATTTTAAAATCTATATATAACCGCGATTATTTTGAAAAACGCTTATTTTTTGCTGGCTTTGTGATATATAATAGGGTAAAGGATTACTTATTTTGCAGGAAATAATAATAAATGAATGAAAGTTAAAAATTGTGTAAATATAAAGATGCTTTTGAGGTTATGAAATTTTTGATTGCTCCACAAAATTTAAAGTCCTGAAACTTTTTTAATGCCTTTTCGATTTTAAAATCTTTTATTTCACGTACCTTTTTGCAAAGTTTTTGTCAAGAAACTGCCGATGTATTCGGTAGGAATGAACAAAACTATTTTTTTTTTTACTTTAGCAACACTCTACAAAATGCTTGTAAATTCACTATTATAAAATAATTTAAAATTTTTGGTAATATCATTTGGTAATAACATCATATTTTTGGTAATTTAGACATGAAATTTGTAAAAATTTTGTATACACATTTTTGTCCACAAAAATACGCACAAAATGAACTTATAAGCACTTTTTATTTATAATTACACATTTTGTGTGTACGTACACAAGGTTTTGCTTAAAAAAATAAATTAGACATAATGTGTGCAAGTGTAAAAATATTATATTTAAAGTAATAAATAATTTGTCTAATCATAAATAATAAATAAATATATTTTAAAATAACAATAGAAATGGAAACAATAACTAAAAAATACAACAGCACTCGAAAAAGCGGTGATTCAAAATACTGAACCAGTTTCCCAACTGAAAATCGAAACGGACCATCAATTTCGAATCTGCAGCACACAGTGGGATATTCCCAAAATTTTTTGAAATAATTCGGCCCTTTTATCTTGGTGGTCCCATTGCAATGTCATTTAGAACTAGCATATGCAACGTACGAGTAATATCGAGCTTAAGTTTTGAGTTGTTTCGAAACCCCCTCGTTTTAGGCAATATGGCCACCAAAAATATTTAACTTTTTCCTTATAAAATTTTGAGTGCTCCCATTTTTATTGTTGCTAGTCCGATTTTCAAAAAGTAAACATATTTGTAATCTGCTAGTAGCAGGCGCGGATTCAGGAAAAGATTTTGGGGAAGGACTCTCAGGTCCAATTTCTAAAATATTGGTTATTTAACTAAAAAATTTTGATTAATTAAAAAAAAATGAATGCAATATCTATTTAAACTCAAAAACTACACATTTTTTGAAGTAGAAATTTTTTTCGATTTTTTCTCCAAAAAGCACCAACAGTCTTTTAGCTCCAGATAAATAGCCTCTTCTAAAGTTGTCATATCATATATCTAATTTATTGGGTAAGTCTCTTCCAACATCCGCTTTAAATGTAGACAAATGTTAAAAATCCCATTTTTGGAAACTTTTATTTTCTTTTTGGGAATTGTGGGATTGCTTACAGCACATCTTAAATACGGACATAAATTTCTAATTGTTGACCCCAAAGAATATTTAAGTCCAAACAATCATTGGATTATGTCTATTAATAAATTTTTATTGAATATTGAACATTTACATTTCACCAAAAACTGAAATTTGTGCCTTCCTACCAGGATTACCTAAGTTTTTGTTCTACCAATAATGGTAATTGGGATTCAGTGATATGCTATACAGACATTTTTTAGTGTAGGTGTTTACAATTTTTGTCAAATTTTCTCCATATTTTTAATTGTTTCCCAAAACAGGTTTTCTAGCAGTTTTTCTAAAAAAAATATGGCAACACTTAACACTGCCATTAAAAATATTGTAAAATATATATTTCTATATAAAAATTCAAATTCTCAACATCATTTAAAAAAGCTAACAAAATGTTAGAAGAAAAAATTAGTTCAAACACAGTAGAAATTTTTTCTAGTGGTAAAATGAGAAAACTATTAACTTTCAATAAATAATGGATTAATACGATAACAACAAAAAAAAATATTAGTTCAACGAAATAGGAACACGTTTAACAGACTTTTAATTTAGATAAATTAAAAAAAAATCGGTTTTTGCAAATTAATTTCAAGTCATCTATATATGTTTAAATGATATATGCTAAAGTAAAAAAATATTTTTGGTTCAATCTTTATCTTCCTATGTTACGCCATATATTAATATTTAAAATAGAATAAGCTGTAATAAATAAAGTTGACTTACCTTAAGAAATTATTTTCACAAAGTTTATGAAATGTTTTTTTTGAAATTATTAAGATTTATGAAGTATTTGCGTTCTTTAATTTAGATTGGCTATGCAAATATAATCAACTTATTGTATATTTGGCCAATTTCTTTTCTATGTGCAGGTTTTAATTATTCCGAATAAATATTTTTTAAATAAAAAATTTTTTAAATTAGCAAAATGTTTTGCTAATTTTAGCACTCGGGTTTGAAAAATTAGTAAAATGTTTTGCTGAAAAGCTCAACAGCTCTCCATGTAAAAAAAGGAGTTCCGCAAGGTTCAATACTAGGCCCTCTTTTATTTTGTTTATATATAAACGATTTACCCGATGTAATGAGACACAGCAAGGTGCAAATGTATGCTGACGACGTCCAAATCTACAACAGTACTTCTATTAATGAAATAAATCTATGCGTAGAAAATATTAATTGTGATTTAGCAAATATACACAACTGGGCTGTTGCCAATGGCTTAAGCATAAATCCTTCAAAATCTAAATGCATCTTTTTGTCAAAAAGTAAAAGAACCTTAAGTAATGATCTTCAGCTTTCTATAAACAACAATATTATCGAACTCGTAGACTCATCGAAAAATCTTGGAGTAATATTCAATTCTAAATTAACTTGGTCCAACCACATAAACTCAATAGTGGGAAGGATTTTCGGAATGCTTCGTAATCTATGGATTGTTAAATATTCAACACCATTTAATATACGTATGCTATTAGCAAAAACGTATCTTATCCCCGTTCTGTTATATGGCTGTGAAATTTATGCAAACTGTGACACTGCGGACTTTGGAAAACTTAAAGTTGCTTACAACAATATTGCAAGATATGTCTTCAACAAAGGGCGCCGTGAATCTATATCTAGTTTTTCATATCAAATTAATAAGATGAGTTTTGAAAACCTTCTTGAATTTAGGAGTCTTATTTTATTCCATAAAATAATCACGTCAATGCAACCTGTCTACCTATACAGAAGAATACAATTTGCTAGATCAAATCGTGGGAATAATATTATCCAGAAAAAATTTAAAAGCCTATTATCACAACGCCAATTTTTCATTTACACCACTAGTCTTTGGAACCTTCTTCCTAATCGAATTCAAGTCATAAACAACGCAAACAAATTTAAAAATGAGCTTAAAATATACTTTGGTTAAATATTCAATTTGCCAGTTATTTGTCTAACCCTTGATGCCTTACTTATTTCAAACACTTGTTACTTTTAATTTTGTATTTTTATCTTTGCATCTTAAATATCAAATTTTAACTTTGTTTTTTAATTTTATTTAATATGTAATGTTTTTTATACTCACTAGCACTATAATTTATAAGATTTACATCTTGTTGTGCTAGATTATCTAATAAATAAATAAATAAAAAAAATAAATAATCAGCAACAAAAAATTGTAAAAAATTCCGTTATTTGTAAAATGAGAAAATCTAAAATGGTTACTGAAAACATATATTGTACTAAAAATTAGTACAAAAATAGGTAGTTCTTTAGGTGAAGATTTTTCAATGTGAAACTTTGCATGTCATAGCTTTTAAGTATAGTCTACTTAACCCTGTTCGTTGTTTCTCTCAATTCAAAAAACCTATAACCCTCGGAGGTATAACCAGGTATGTGCAGACTTTTTGCGTATAAAAGTGTGTAGAACTATTTTGTTTGTCATGTTAGAGACAAATTCTTCCATGACTTCCTGGAGCAAAAATCTCCGAACATAACGAGCAAAAAATCAAAGCGATTGTGGATCCGATTCGGGTTAATTCGGGTTTACAAATATTTTGGTTGAAACGGTATAACCGTATGGAAGCCGATGACAAAAACCGTTTTTGAGTGGGATTTTGTACATATTGAATAGAGCGAAAACAAAATATTAGTATATCAGCAAAATTTTAAGTCTAAACATATGTATTTTTTTGAAGAGAATTTGTTTGTAGTACGCCACAAAAATAAAAAGTAAATGAGGGTAACTATTTCTGTTGGTTTAGGTATACCTATTACATATTATATTTATTGAAACCAGTTTTAAGTTGTGTATCCAATAAGTGCCCAAATAACTGTAGACGAGTAATTGTTTCGTACCGAGGCCGCACACTCTTCACCCAATATATACCATCGAATACCAGCCAGATACAGCATAAAAATCTGGTGGGTGTGCGATTCCAACTCAAATTATCCAATAAAAGGAATTACATATTTATGTTGGAAAACAAACCTAGGGGCAAACATTGTTCTCAAATTAGTGGAAAAGTATAGTGGATTGTGGTCGGACAATATATGCAGACAACTTTTTTTCATCATATGATTTGGCCACGGTTTTGATGCACCATAAAAAAAACAAGGCCTGCATACCGAAGGAGATGTTGGACCCTAAAAGAAAGGTGTTGAGCTATTATCCGGTTTCCACAACAATAATGTCGCACTATTCTCATATATGAAGAAGAAAGAAGGAAGCAGTGGTTCTCATCTCCATGGAACACTATAATTCCACTGTCGACTCATCGAAACCAGCGCACAAGCCGTTCCAAATATTGGACTACAATATATATAAAGCAGGAGTGGATACAATGGAGCAGATGGTTACACCTGCAAACGGACCACAAACCGATGGCCGTTGGACATGATTTTCAATATGCTGGATGTTGCATGCATTTTTGCATGCATTGCAAAAAGCCGGTATGCCAACAACATTCACATACCAGGTACTCCTGCATTGAATGCCGTATATAAAATTTATTTGTTTACAAATTATTAATAAAATAGCGTAAATAGATAACTAAGATGTATAAAAATGCGTTTTTATTGTTCATATTGTGGTTTTCCTAGCATAAAATGCATTTATTCACACTTATAGGTCATCTGACTATGCATTTCCATACAAGTCCCATGTAGTTCTGCACAGACCTGGTTATACCGTTTAGCGACAAAAAAAAACCCTTATACCTCCGACAGTTAAAAGAAAGAAGAAGCATCTAAAGTAAGATGCAGCAGGGTTGAACATTTTTGAAATCACTCATATATATTTTTCTTGTGTGTGGTACAATTTGTTAATAAACACTACATGTCTACACCGAAAAAAATCCATGCAACTTTTTACTAAAACAAAATTTTCATACCTATTTTTTTAGTAAAATACATAAGATTTTCTTCCATTTTACGAAAATAAATTTTGTGTTTATAAACTAAACAAAATATAAAAAAGGAGAGAAAAACAAAAAACGTGTATTGATTATCCACCAGAGGTAGACCTTGCACATAACAAACAAGTTTTCAATTTATTTTTTGATCAATGGTTATAATCTTTAACTTCAAGCTCATATATTAGTTCTCATGTAGTGAGTAAACTAGTTTATATGAATGTTTGATGTTTGGCATGGGATTGTTACCGCTTTCAAAACGTGTTCTGATGATGGGAACCTAGAAAATTCCCGAAATAGATCTATCAACACATTTCTGAAAGGGTCAAATAATAAATTTTAAAACAAAAAACTCTATAGATTATTTGTTAGGACAATATCCTAATAAAAAAATATAGAGTATGGCCTCGAACTTGAATAATTTTCATTTTCATTTTCTTTGTGCAAATTTTTAAAATTTCACGAAACTAACGAAATCATTCGTATCCACTTTTTTCGTTGTATATGAGATTTGGCTAAAGATATTATTTATATTGCACTGAATTACTTACTACATTTTATAACAATTTTTCATACATTTTGTTCTGATATACCCTATTCCTGATTTAATGGATTTCTATGATTGTTTCATTTTGAAGAGCGGGTAAAAAAATTATTTCGTAATATATAGAAAATATTTCGTAAAAATTAAATTAATTTCGTACATTGTACAAAATACATTCGTTCGTATTCGTATATTTTTCACAAACCTTTAGTGGTGCGTAACAACGAAATATTTCGTACAACGTACATAAATTTTCGTATATATGGCGCATGGATTTTTTTCGGTGCATGAGTTTGTTTATAAAAAATAACCGTTAAATTTGAAAACAATCAATAAGTATTCCATAGTGTATTTTTTACGAATTTTATAAACAAACGCATTGAGAGTATGTGTGATAATGATTGTTAATAATTGTATGATTGTTTAAAATAAATAAAAAGCAAATGTTTATGTTGCACAGTAGGACCACGAGCAATACAAATTTTAGAAAAGTGAAATTTTGCCTATTTTAAATACCTTACAGCATAGATCAACACCATTTTATTTAGTCTTAGTCTTTGCATAAGAAACATACGCCAAAAAAAAATATAGATCCTTAAGGAAATATATTTAGCTATTAGAGGAGCTATAAAATATTCATTATTTTTTTATATAAGGTAGTTTTTTATATAAGGTGATTTAAACTAGTCACAAATCGAGGTTTTTTTAAAAAAAAAACAAATAAATTTTACACAAATTCAGCTCTAAACGTGTTTTTATGATTTGATCTATATAAGCAATAACTATTTTGCTTTCAAATTATGAAGAAATAATGCAAAACAATTTGTGCTCTGGTATGACACTTTACATACTTTAAGAAACCAACTGTAAGTAAAGTCTACTCTACTATTATTGTTACCTTAATATGGTAGAAAAAACTTTTAAATATTGTAAATATTTTGGAAAAAATTCACATTTTCATTATTGGAACTTATAATTATTTCGTTCACTGTAGTTTAAAAGCCTAATTTTTATTATTTTCTATATTTATACCAAGTACTATCATACAAAGAATAGTGTCGAAAAAGTGATTTTTTGTGACGGAGAAAGAAGTGTTGGTATTTATTAATTGTAGTGTGCTGAATCAGAATATGGTACTTAGTTGGAAAAGCTGTAAAAATAAAAAAATTGTTTAGTTTTTGTTTTTAACAATAATAGATTTATTTCTTCTAAAATAAACGTTGTCTGTAAGACTGAACTTTTTGAAACTATAACTTTTAACACGTTTCCTTCAATAAATCAATTATGGCAAGAGCTGTGAGACATGTTGCGCCGTCTTGTTGAAACCACAGCTCCTGCACATCATGGTTGTTCAATTGATGAACGAAAAAGTCAGTAATCATGGATCTATAGCGGTCACTCATTGGCGGATAGACTGAATAGGGTCATCCTCTACGCTACGCTCTACAGCAGCAATCACTTCTTCTGTACGCACTGTACAACTTCTCTGTCTTCCTCTACGCTACGCTCTACAGCAGCAATGACTTCTTCTGTAAACACTGTATGACGTCTCTTTGGATGATATTATCATTTAGAGTAAACGTGGTGCAAAAAAGTTCCATAGGTAATCGAATTAATTGCTCGGATAGACGATTGTGTTGACCGTAATATGGACGTAGTGCGCGTTACGTATTTCGAACAGAACCATGATTTTCAAAATAAATTTGTACGTTTATTTTGCCTGTTGTATGTAATGCCTTGGTTTGAGTTAAGCCAAGTATATTTTTCTATTGCAGACAACTGAAGATTTTGGTGATGCCAATGAAACATTTATATATTTCTTTTTTTTTGTAGTAGTAGTATTCTTTATTTTCATTTCAAATTTAGCAATATATGTACTTTTTTAATTTCAATATAAAAGATGTTAAGAATAATTTGACTCTACTTTGACTCTATGTCGTCAATCGGTATACTATTTGATAATTACTTTACACATGAATAGATTAATTTTTATGCATTAAATTCAGCTATTAAATAATTTCGATATATTGCATGTTTTTATATAATTTGCCAATAACTTCCAAGAGTGTGTTTTACCATCTAATAAATTTAGTATTTCCTCTTCACTTAGTACAGTTTTTCCAAAAGTTGAAGCCCTAAATTCCCTTAAAGCGTAACAACGACCCATAAAATGTTCTATATCTTCTTTTTCTCTTAAATTACAAAGTGAGCATAAAATTAAAGTATTGTTATTAAAATTATTACCATTTACCTTGATCATATCACTTCCTGCCTTAAATACCCATGTTATATCTTCAATCTTTGTGTTATCGGTCATATATTTGACCCCTGCAAGTGGATCTAGTTTTCTAAAAATTCTACTTGTTTGGTCTACTTGTGCCAACTCCTTTTAAATTTACACGAATTGAATTCCATTTTTTTTTTGATGTATTTACTAAAGTCCAAAAATATTTGTTTGATAATCAAAACCAGCAGATGTCGTTGTTATGCGATGTTTTCTTTCAGTTTTGTGTATTTTTTAAATCGTGTCAATATAAAATAGACAAGTGAAGTGAACTAATATTGTTAGGGAAATATTTAGAAAAATTTATGCAAATGGTTTTATTATAAACTAATTAAAATGAAATTATAAAACATATTCAATAGTTTAAAAAAAAAAAAAAATGTAAAATAGGGAACGATTTTTTCTGAATTGAAGCTATAATAATGTCCATAGAATATGTATAATACATAAACATAGTTTGCCTGGACCTGAAATATACTTTTGGCCAAAAAATGGAGATCCTGTCCCACTGTGCAGTAGACTCACAAAACCATTAAAAAGTTTTCAAACATTTTTACCATCTGAAAATTCGATTACCATCCAAAATTCGATTGTTGTTTTCGAGCATGTTACAAAAAATGCTTATAAGTACGATAAAATTATAAATAAAATTATAATATTAATATGTCTAAAATTTTAACAACAAAAAATTAATATCTGTGGAATTTAATGTAAAATAAATTATGTAATATTCATATTATCGCTTAAAGTCGTTAAAATGGAGTCGTGAAATATGATCTTCAGTAAGATCATATGGAATCTCAGTGAGATCATAAAAACCACACTTATTCTACCCAAAAGTAATGCGTGCAAGTGGGGATTCAGCCATATAAAACTCATTTCATACGTAAGCAGTTTTGTAAGGGATTATGTTAGCTTACTCCCTTACAAAGTTGCTTGAACATCCCTATGGGGAATGACCTTAAAGTGACCTTAAAGTGACTGGTTAAAGAAGGACTTATCACAGGACTGGTATAGTTTAATACTGAAGTGGGTTAAGTAGTGTCAATTGTTCTAAAATTACCAATCCTGTGACTGGTAAAGGGAGGACATACCACTTAACCAGAATGCTTATTACAAGAAAAAGCCAGTTGGCCAGAATTTACCCTTTGGAAGCTGTTTAGTTTTCGTTTATTTTATACGACATGAGCCTTTTGCGATAGTCTTGTGGTATGCCCATCTTTGGTTAGTCCTGTGGCATGCCACTATGTGGTTTAAAGCAGGACAAATGACCCCCTCCTATGACAAGCCAATGTTAAAGTTGCCAGTTGTTTACATAGGGTAGGGTTTAGCAGAGACCGGTCTCTGGCACGAAGGGACCGATCATGTGGCACACGCAGGACCGGTCTCATTCCCTATAGGTTAAGCAGCGTTTTTACTGGTATATTTTAAGGGCATATTTTCCATTTTTAATAAATTTTTTTATTTGGAATTTTTTTATACGAAATTAAATATTCTGTTTTAAGACTAAACCGATTTCGTTATTCTTTTTTGTTACAATTGAAAAAAAAAATTTCACAAAATTTACTCTAACTGTACTGGAAATGAAAAATAAATTTTAAAATACGGATTTCTGAAGACAAATATATTTTTAAGATCATATTTTCGAATTTTAATGGCATAATAATTTACTTTCAAGATCTAGTCTATAAGGAAATTGTAATCCATAGACTTGGTAATAATAATAATTTTCCGATTTGATGCAATTATTTACGGGCATGAAATGTATTTTTGGACCATATTTGTAATTATCCTGCTTGTAACTGTAATATTGTGTTTAATCTAAGCTCATACTTTAGTGATTGTAATGGGGGGAAAAGGTTTAAAATTTGAAATAATTTTAAATATGCACCTATTAAAATTTCGCTTACTGTATTACTAATCTTTGATTTTGTTTCAGATCAGCTCTGTGGCATGTGGTAAACTACCTCTACCAATAACAACTATTATCTGACTTAATTCCAGACCGATTCTTGTGGTAACTTTTTTATAAATATTTTTTATATTTATTAATAATCAGATAATTACAAATTATATCCGATTACCCTAACCGATCACTAGCTACTATGGCCTTCAGCTCATTGTAGCGAAAACAAACCAATGCCTCTGGTGGGAATCAAATCCACAACCCCCGCAATGATAACCTAGTACGCTACCAACTAGCCCAGCGGTGCGCACTTTTTTCAGCAACATTTATTTTATTTTTTTTTCATATTTATGCTTCCAAAAACTTAAAATAAATTTAATAAAATTTTTGTCCAGTCATTTTCTTTAGACCCACTGTTGCTTAGCATGATAAACAAATAAAATATTAACATTTTGGTGGCTAATACGATTTAAAAAAGTTTATGTTTTTTAATTTTAATTTTAAATTGAAGCATAATTGATTTTCAAAAACCTAAATTTAACTTAACAATGAAAACATAATTAATGTCACAATGTAAACTTAAGCTATTTTAATCAGGAAGTTTTAACACAAAACTTAAATTGTAATGAGTGCATGAAATTTTAATTAAATTATAAATTGTTTAAAACGATTTAAATTTTGAAATAGGTTTTGAACAAAAAAAAAAAAACTGATCTAAATTCCATTATTTAACACCTTTGCTAAGGTCACATTTTTATCAAGCAACAACATCAAGCAACAACAACAAATTTCCAGCAAAATAAGTAAAAAATAATGAATGCAGTATATAAAGTACATGATAGATTAATGAATGTTTGTATATAGAGTATGTATGACAAGATCTCCACCTTGGCCAATAATCAAACTGTTAAACCAATTGATTTTTAATCAGTAACAATTGTAGTGCCAATAAAGCGTAACAAAAGTGCGTTATTTTTTTCAATCACTTAACCTTGTCCACAGTTTATATTGTAGTTGTTGTTGTTGTTGTTGCTAGCGTTGTTGTCGTTGTTGTTGTTACGGCGGTGATAAACTGTATTTGGCTACTTGTCTACACCACACTCTCTTAACTTAGCTCATTTATATAAGCCAAATAGTCAAGACAACAAGAGCTTTGAAATTCATTCATAAATTTGTAAGGTTGTTGTGATCTTGTACTTTTTTCATTGTATGTGCTATTAAGGTGGTCCAAACAATATTTAGAATTCACTAGCTCCACTACAATTAAAATATGCCATTATGAAAACAAATATGGTCTGCAAAATAAAGTTTTAAAAAAGTTGTGCTTAAATGTTGCAGATCGACAAAGTTTCTTATTTTGATCCCTAGAATACGATTTTCCTTGAACGTTGAGCGATTTTTAAATCGACCCGCCCTAATATAGATAGATAGATTATCGGTATTGCAAGGAATTGAAAATTATACATGCTTAGTTTTATCCTTATAAATTATATGTATGCTAATTTTTTTTAAATTGTATCTCCGTGCGTGTACTTAACATTAAATAGAACTCATTTTTGTACTAAAATTGCAAATCTGTTGAAAATTTCATGAAATATTTAGAAAACAAGAATAATTTTACATAAACAAAATATGAGGTATGTAGTGTAAATTAGGGTGGCCCTTAAAAATCGATTTGTCATTACACCCCACGGTTTTATTACAAATGTTTCCTAATTTACGTTTTATGTTAATTATCTATTTAGTATACTCAAAATTATTCAGATATGGAATTCTGACTGCATCGGATATCATTAACCCACTATAGGCAGGAATAAAAAGTGACCCACGAATTTGATAAAAATGCAAAAACGTCTTTTTTTAATTAATGTTAAAAAAATTTTTTAAATGTAATATAATAGTTGTTATTAAAAAAACGGAAAAATGATAATTCGAGTTATTAAAAATTTAACAAAATGTTTATGTTTTCATTAAAGTTTGTATTATTTTCGAAAAAATGTCTCTTAAATATATTAAAACCATAATTAGCCTGACTGATATTTAAAAAAAAGTTAGCCCTTAGTGGCCTGGCGGCAAAACATACCCATTTAACTTAATTTTAATTATGACTACAAAATTGTAAATTGATAAAAAAATATATATATAATGATCAAAATAATTATTTTATGTTACTTGATCTACAAAGGTTTAATTTTACACTTTTGGCCAAAAAACCATCCGCACCGAAATTTACAGCATAACAAATTTCGTAATGTTCGTAAAAATATCACTTACATTTGTTAAGATTATAATCATATTTGCGTTTATTTAAAATGCATTTAACCCTTATCGGCCGGGAAAACATACCCATGCAACTTTATTTAAATTATGACTTCAAAATTCTTCCTTTATCCACTTTTTAATGGAGAAAAAAAAATTCCATTTGACAAAAATTATTATTTTGTATAATTTGATCCACATAGGGTTAATGCTTTCACTTCTCACCAAAAAAAATCCCCAAAGATTTTTTGAATAAAAGTAAATAAACTTATATTCTAATCAAATGTAAGTGATATTTTTACGAAAATTATGAAATGTGTTATTCTGTAAATTTCCTAGTGGGTCCTTTTTTGGCCAAAAGTGTAAAAATTTAACATATATGGATTATATTTAATAAAATAATTATCTTTATCAAGTTCAGATTTTTTTTACTCTACAATTTTGTAGTCCTAATTGAAATTAAGTTAAATGGGTCTTTTTTGCCCTCGGGCCACTAAGGATTAAATATTTTTAACTAACACTAAGGCTAATTATAGTCTTAATAAATTTAACTCAAATTTTTTCGAAAATTCGGCAAACTTTAATGAAAACTTTAAAATTTTGTTAATTTTTTACAAAATACGGTATTTTCGTAAAATGTCCAGTAAAGGAGTTGCTCCAAATACAAGCTCGAATTATTATTTTTCCAATTTATTTTTTTTTTTTAATAATAACTATTATATTATAAAAATAGCAATCGACATCAGCAAATTAGGTATATAAAAAATCTTTTAAAAATAAATTAAAAAAAGACGATTCAGCATTTTTATAAAATTCGTTGGTCATTTTGGATTCCTGGCTACAGTGGGTTAATGATATCCGATGGAGTCAGAAAATACAAATACATAATTGAAATAAAACGTATATTTTTTCGAAACTTAGAGTTTTGGGAAATTTTTAATAATAACACACTTTTTTATAGTTTTAGTTTTTAAAGGGTGTTTTTTAAAGAGGTATAGAACTTTGAAATGGAATAAAAAAAGATGATTTTTTTAAATTGACATGAAATTTATTTAATTCGGAAGACAATCTTCTGGCATTATAATTTAAATATTACTTCTGGCGTATGTCCGACACGGCTGGCTCGGACGTTGTCTAATCTGGAGGTCCAATTTTCGATGACTTTTTCCAACATTTGTGGCCGCTATATTGGCAATAACGCGGCGAATGTTGTCCTCCAAGTGGTCAATTGTTTTAGGCTTATCGGCGTAGACTAGCGACTTCACATATTTCCACAAAAAATGGTTCAGCGGCGTTAACTCGCGCGATCTTGGAAGCCAATTCACGGGTCCGAAACGTGAAACTATGCGTATCCATTTAACCAAAAGTGAGCTTCATTGCTAAACAAAATTCGCTTCGTAGTGAGCGATACGTATTTCGAACAGAACCATTATTTTCAAAATAAATTTGAACAATTTGGAAGCGTCGTTCAGGCGTCAGTCTATTCATGTTGAAATGCCAAACCAAACTTAACATAAATTACTTGTCAGCTGACAAAATGGCCGCCAGTTAAAAAAGTGTTGCCAACTTAAAGTTATCTACTTGTATAAAAAACACCCTTTATGTAAATTAACATATAATGTGCTTAAAAAAGCATAACTTAAAGAGTAAAACTTAATTTTTAATGTACTTACGCTTTAAAAATATACAGTTGTTTGGGTTGTAATACAGTTTATTTATTTTTAAAGTAAATGTCAGTCATTTGTAGAAAGTTAAGTTTTTTACTAACCTTGTAGTTCATTTAAAAAAAAAAAACAAACCATTCATTTTTTGTCCTTTAAAAAAATTAAATAAATAAATGTTTGTTTATTTTTTACTAACATATGCAGTTCCTTTTTACTACAATTGTGGTTCACTTTTTGAATATTAAAAAACAAATGAAATATTAGTTGAATTTACTGAAATGTAAGTCGTCCTTTCTTTAAGTGAAATATCATTTGTTTTTAACTACATTTGCAGTGGTCTTACCTAAATAGTATTCTAAGCTTAGGCTTCAGAAAATTTATAAAATATGAGTTTTATTTTATAAATATTGTAAAAAAAGGGATAACACTGACTTGAGAAAACCACAAATAACATAAAAGCAATTAAACTTTTTAGAATCTCTATTTAACATTACTTTTATGCACAGAAATTTAAACTAGATTGAAAGTTTTTGTTAATTCACGTCGCATACGTTAAAAAATCATATAATTTAAAGGTAACCCTGAATTTGTGAGTGTTTCTTCTAGAGACAAATTACTAATTCTTAAAATTAAAATTTTTCTGTAACCTCTAAATCTTAACAAATTTAGCTGAAACTTGGCACATATAATGTTCAGTAGACATTGAAGAATAGGGTCAACTTTGTAGAGATTGCAAAATTTAATTTTCATAATTTTTTTTGGACTACTTGAATATTGTACGTATTAAAACTGCATGTTTTATTGAGTATTTGACTTAAAGTAATGCTTAATTTATTGATTAACTACTTACTTCTGTTGCTGCTGTTGTGTGTTGTGTATAAAATTACGAAAAACCAAACCAATTAAATCATTTACTGCTGTTATACGCAAAAATCTTTAACTACAACAACATTAAATTTAATACAAAAATTAAGATTTAATTCAATTTTTATACACTCAAGAAAAAAAAAAGTTAGTAAAGTCAGCAAAATTTTAGGAAGGAGGGTGCTTTCAAACCAAATTTTCCATACAAATTCGTAACTAGATTGTCGGACAATCTAGTTTAAAATTGCGTTTAAAATGTGCTTTTCCATATTTTGAAAGAGAAATTTGCAAAATGTGGCATCACCTTGTGTAAATAATTGCACAGACATAATAACAATTTATTTAATTTAGGAAAACTAAATAAAATGAGTTTTAAACCCAGCAAAATGGCATTTTTTATTGAAAGAAAGATTCAATTCATCATCCAATTAGATATTTTTGTTTCCGCCGAAGACATAAGAACGAAAAGAAATATTGTGCTTTAAAAATTCATCCCCAATAGAAAACACTTTTTTCGGCTAAATTAATAACTTTTAAGAAAATTCTTAATTTTAAGGTTATTTTGTTTCTTTTTTTTATAAAATGTTGTTGTTGTCAATCCAAAATTCATTTTGCCTGCCAAATTTTACAATGTAAACGAGGGTAATTTGTAATTGGATTTAACTCGATTTTAAAAGTTAACAAAATTTTTACTGAATATTAGTTGACTGAAAAAAATTTAAAAAATTTGTACTTTAGTTAATTTATTTGCTGAAAATCCTGAACATTTTTTGTGATTCCTTTAAAAATAATTTGCAATGAGTTATAAGTAGGGCCGGAACTTCAAGTAAATACATGTTTGTTAGACAACAACGTTCACTAAATATCTTTGCGAATTAACAAATTTGCAACAAAATGGCATCGATTTGGTAATGTGTATTTTTGCATATTTTGCTATAAATCTACATTTTTTACATATTTCGTTATAAATGCATATTTTTATACATATTTTGGCAAATTTTTGTTGTATATTTTGCTATAAATGCATATTTTTGCATATTTTTCATTTAAATGAATGTTTTTGAGAAAATTGTTTGGTATATTACTGAAAATAGATTTTACGCAATTTATTTATATTATAAGTTAAATATTTTTAAAATGTATACATATAATTTACGAAAATAAAAATAAGAAAAAGATGCAATAACTAACTTTCTGAAGATGATTATTCGCAATTTTACATTTTTAGCCACTTTTTAGTGTGGAAGTAATATTGAAAAAGCAATAATAAATGCATATTTTTAAAATTTAAGTATAAATTTTATAACTTTAAATACATATTTTATGTACATAAAACATGAATATAAATCCATTACCTTCCGAGCGCTAGTTATAAGTTACAAAATATAAATAAGTATGTACTCCCACATTGACGACATGAATTAATGTTATATCTAAAAATATATAGAAATAATTATATGACGAACGTCAAATCATTTCAACGCCTTTTGAAACCGGCAGTAGATGGTCCTTATTTCTCTCGGTTTTATAAATTGAGAGCAACGATGAACATGTCTGGTTGACTACATTGAAAAGCTATGACGTGCAAAGTTTCGAGATGAAACCCAAATAATTGATGGTCATTTAAAAGTCGAAAAATTAAAAAGAATTACTTAAAACTTACAACAGTTTTTTTATTAGTTTTATTTTTTTGCTCATGGTTTTTAACTTTTCTCACTAGGCTTGGGAAAAACATTCACTGAGAAATTAATTTACATACCGTACCCAGCAATACTTTGGTAAAGGGTGCGATAAAGTAATGCATTACCTTGTAATGTATAGTTCTTACCTGTGTTATTATTTTCCAACAAAAAGTAATGACTTACTGATAATGGGTTACATAATTCATTACATTGTAATGTCTACTCCATACCTACAACATTATTTTGAAGCATATAGTAATGAGTTACTATATAATTGGACACTCATGGGTTACCTAGTAATGACACATCATTAAATTTTACATTATATGAAAACATAAAATAAAGACTCACCTATCATCAATTACGTAATGCATGAAATATAAGCGTAAAGTAATATTTAAAATATTATTTTGAAAATCTATATTTAGACACATTACTTTGTTATTTTTTGTAAGCATGAGGGTAAGTTATATATTTTTAACATCACAAACGAAAACTCGAAGCACAACAATTCATTTACATTTTAAGCAACCCATTATTATATGTGACGATAGCTCAGTTGGAAGAGTTCTCGCCTAACAAACAGAGACCCCAGGTTCGAATCTCAGCGCGAACACATTATTTATTTAATTTAAAAAAATATTTGTAAAATTTTTTTTATAATTTTTCTGAGAATCTATTTATAGACACATTACTTTTCCGAACCCGGTTACAATGAATGTAACCAGTTACTTTACCCCCTACTAGGTAATAAGTCCACCCATTACTTTTAGGCTCATCCCCTGTAAAATTCATCAGTGAAGTAAGGTGTATTGTAATGTATGTAGCCCTATGGCGATACATTAATTTACCTATTATTTGGTAATGTGTGGTTTTGCTGGGTAGCTTGATGAAAAGTTGTATAGTGGTTTACAAGTGAAACCAAAATTTTCCAATTTTTTTAAACTTTCGCATTTTTTTTTTTTTAAAACATTATTTGAAAAAAGGTATAATCTTATATAGCTTCAGGTATAATCTTATATCAGCTCACCAATATTAGGATACGAACATCACAAACTTATAAGGAATTGGGCGTAATTTTTTTTTTCATTTCAGTTTTTTGCTTTTGACATTCACAATTATATATAAAATTAGCGTGAACTGAGTTATTTTGTAAGCACTACCTCCTAATCAAAAAGACATTTTAAAAATTTTAAACGTAAATATTTTATGAACTTTTTAAAAATTTTGCGATATTTAATTATTTTATTTCGCATATCTTTATAAAAAACATGGTTTGAGAACATATTTAGGTGTCTAGAGTAAATCCTTACGACTGACTAAATTGATAAAGTGCAAAAAAGTAAATATTTTTTTTTTTTCGTTTATAGCGGCTACAGCAGCAGATTTTTCCAAACCCTTGTCGCTTTGTGACAAATAAAGCGATGTATCAATTCCGCCAAAACGAACATGAAATAAAAGATTTTAATGAGCTTAATACTAAATTCGAAAAGGAATAAAAAATAAAAACAATTTACATAACCTCAAAAACCATCTTTATGTAAAATTTTTAATTTTTCGAATTTAAAAGTATTAATGATTTCTCGCAAATAAGAAACCCTAACCACAACTAAACATTATTCAACCGGCAAAAGAAATTTTCTCCCCCAAAATGATATTTTTCAATACAAAAATGTAAAAAAGATTAAAACATTAAAAAATTAATTAAAAATACTATAAGTTACCTCATTAATTAAATTATATCCGCTTTAGTATATTGTTTGTCAATAAATTATCCATAGTGTGTGTCTTAAGTTTTTTGTTTATTATAAAAGATCATTAAGCAAATTCAAGTATGTGTCCTAAGTCTTTTGATTTAAAGAGTTATAGCTTATTTTTTCTTGGATTCACCGAAAAAATTTAAGTCTCCTGTTTGGTTTTTAAAATTCAAATATATTTTTTCTTAGATTCACCAATCAATTTCAGACACATTAAGTAAAAATTTCCATACAATCAATTTGTTGTCATAAACCAGTATAGTATATTCAATTTGAAGTTGTTTGTTTTTAAGTTTTTTTGGTTTTGCTAAAAAAGTATGCTTGATTTACAAGACGGTTTACTAAATTTTCTACTAACTAATTTTTTTGAGTCTAGTAGTGGTAGTAACAGACATGTGAATAAATGGACAAACACTTACGCGTAAAACATTTTTATATATTTTTCTTAAACATAGTTAAAAAAAAGCCTTTTGGCGAGGCCTACTTATAGTCTGTGCTACTATGATTTATGTGTAAAATTTAAAGAAACTGTTACAATATTCAATTTATAAACCTAAAGTGTTTTTTATAAAAATTTGCATATTAATCATTGAAAGATATAAGATATTTTATCTTCTTCGCGTAATTAATCAAAATCAAAGATGTTTTATACTGATTAGATTTTTAGATGAAACAAAAAAAAAAAAAAAACAATTGCTAAATATATCAATGAGTAGGCTCATTAGCAAAATAAGGGAATTTAGTTATTGTTAATTTAACCCTTCAAACTTTAGATTTTTATTTAAGTTATTTATTTTGTAAGTAAATTTACAAAAATTTCCTTCTTTTTACCCTTATTAATTAGTATATGCTAACAAGAGGCAGGGAAATGGGTGTAAACCTGAAAGGACATATTCCATGACCGGTCAACCGAAGGCCTGTCTCTGAATTGCGTCAAAATGTTGTGTTATACCATTTATTTCATTTTCTTGTACTGCTTCTTTTTTCTTTTGCATTTGAACTGAAATTCAAAAAAAAAAAAGTAAATATGAACCCGACGTAAAATGTTACGATATAATGAAATAATAGTATACATAGTATAACATATAGCTAAACATCACATCTCATCTGATCTGATCCGAAAAATAGCATATAAGAGCTGATCTCATCGTATATTATGGGATCTAATCTCATATAGTTTGATCCGAAAAATGGCTCTTTAAAATATGATCAAATTATATATAATTTTATACAATTTTAATAAGTTTTTCAATTTAATAAGTTATTTAAGTTAAAAAAATTTTAAATGTTGTATAGATTAGTACTTTTATTTTAATCCAATGAAGTACTTCGTGTAATTTATTTATGAAACATATAAATATTAATTTTAAAAAATAATGTTAAATCTAAAAATGTATGCTTTTTATGAACCTGAATAACGATGAAGAACCTTACCGAGGAACCTTAGAGGAAGAAAATAAAATTTTTTGTTCGCAAATTTTTCATATAGAAGATAAAGATTTTTTCACAATCAGAAATAAGCAGCAAACTTTACACGTCCTTGTTATACAAAATATTTTAAAATAATGACTATACGGTATGATGGATCCATATGATATTTTTTTATGAATGATAAATCTCCATATTTAACTTCTAACTATTTTGTTAACCACAAAGCAGGACCAGTGTATTTAATATTTTATTTGTGATTAAACTTCTATATTAATTTATTAAATTCAATAATTCTAGAAAACTGTTTGGGCAGGCCATCAAGGAATACCCTTTATTTTTCCCTCCGTATGACTTTTCAAAATCCCGTTTAAACGAAAATAAATCTAAACACCATACTTACTTAGCTTCAACAGAATCCCATTTTAGCGGTTGCGTGCGCTGAATAAAGAAACCACTTTCCAATTTTCAAGTGCTTCGGATTAGCTGTTGGGCCAGGCCGCTATGTGGAAACTTTTTCACTTTATGACCCTCCAGCAAAAATATACAAAAATGCCATCAAAGATAATGTTTACTCAGAATTAGGAACAAAAT
This sequence comes from Delia radicum, assembly GCA_021234595.1. Classification (NCBI taxonomy): domain Eukaryota; kingdom Metazoa; phylum Arthropoda; class Insecta; order Diptera; family Anthomyiidae; genus Delia; species Delia radicum. The sequence goes on along the minus strand of CM037854.1, from coordinate 91,736,012 downwards.
TTCAAGTTCCTGGCTTTAACGGTTGACCAAGATCCTTTCGCACCCCTCTCCAAAGGAAATTTCCAAAAATCTATATATATAAACTTCAGCTGTAAATACTTGTACAAATTGCTGCACTATGAGTTCACATTAATTTTATCGGTTCTTTTGTTTTTTCTTTAAAAAAATAAAATAAGTTAACTTACAAAGGGAGTATCCCGAATTGTTCTCTCTGATATTAATGAAATTTGAATATGTGATAAAGCAAACATTAACCTTTCATATCTCATGTTTATTTGTTGAAATTGGAGTCCAAATTATGCAATTTTTCGTTTTTTCGACTTATTTAGCATTATTTTAGAGAAGTTTTAGACACCCCACGTATTAATTGAAAGAACTTTTGGAGACCCAATAACTGGCATACGAAAAATGTCCGATAATATTCAAGTATTTTTCTTACTAAAAAGACGTGTTTTAAGTATTATTTAAACTGTCGTTTTGTTAAAGTATTATAGTTGGATTAAGCTAAAACAAATTTATTAAGGCCTATTCAATTTAATCGAGGGCGTATCTTAGCTATTTTCGACATTCATAATAGTTCGGTTTGAATGCGACTTTTCCAAACAGCTTTTTAACCATTATTTTAAATACTTAAAATAAATCGGAACTCTAACACACCACATAGACAATATTGGTAAAAAAAAAATTTTATTTTTTAGAGTACATTAAGTTTCAGACTTTTTTTCATACAAAAATGTGTTAACTATTGTCCCTTTTTCGTTTTAAACCCTTTAACGTGAGATTGTACTTTAGCTACATAATATTCTATGTATACAAATGTTGGTGCTGCTAACTACATCGATGTTATTTTTTTGCTGGAAATTGAGTGAAAATCATTTTTTACACAGAACACCAGCTGTGTTTTTTCACTAATTCTCTGACAGGTCCTTTTCTGTCAGCTATGTGACCGGTTCTTTGGCGTTAGTCCTGCTAGATGGTTATTTTGCGTCTGTCTTATGACACGTCACAGAGTTCAAGTGACCTCCGTCTATGACAACCCTAAGATGAAGTGGCAGGTCCCTTTCATTTAAAAGGGCCAGCACCTGTCGCTCAGATAAGAAATAAAACATAGATTCAAAAAATTAGTTAGTAGTATGTCCTATAGAAATACCTTTAAGATCTTTAAGTTTTTTCTTTAGATAACATCAGATTCAAAGACATTTTTTTATATAAATCATACAGATTCTCAGAAATTTTCCAAAGGAAAAACATCAGACTCTGAGAACATAAAATTATTAATTATTTTTAATTGCATGTGTAATTTGGAATTTTTAGTGTAATTTTGACTCCTATCATTGGTAATTTTGAATTTATCTTGTGACAACACTGGAAAATATTAGAAAAATGGGGAGAATTATATAAAAACCGCAATATTTTAAAAAGTGCAAATGAGAAAAAACAATTTTTTACGTTTGGATTCAGTATAGGTACTCCAGTATATATTATTTTTACACTCAGAATATTATGTAGTTTACTGTTCTTAGTTTAATAAAATAGTTTTCAGTTAAGTTAGAAATAAATGAAAATGCATTTATTTTTCAAATAAATATTTTTTCAACTTTTTTTATACATTTGTTCAAAATAATTTACTATCATTAACCGATTTTTATAGCTTCATTTATAATTTTCGCTTATTTTATACAAATTTAACCACAAAAACCGAATATTTTCATTCATTTGTTTCCGTTACAGTTATTATAAATAAATTTTTTTTTTTAATATTCAAAAAATTCGTGTCTGTTTTTTTATTAAAATTTTTTGTTTATATAAAAAATTATTTCAATTCAAATTACAAGAAATTTCAAAAGTATACACAAATGTGTGTATGTATACATGTTGTGAAAAAAAACAAACAAAAAATACTGAAATAATTTCAAATAACTGTGCATAATTCTTATATTTACTGATCTGTAGTTAAATTTTGAATATTTATTTTTAACTTACAATTAATTTGTTCCTATGAATTTGTTAGTTATTTAAACGATATTTACAAATAAATAACTAGAATAATTTGATTTAAATGAAAAGTAAGTTGACCGGATTTTAAGTGATTTATCATTTATATTGAATTACATTTTCAGTTAATTTAAACTACAAACGATTTTGAGTGTAGTCTTATAAAGATCAAAATGTGGCCCAGAGGCCGGATCAAGGCTATTAAAAGATATGTACTTCAAAGACAAGTTTGGCAAAAAGTTGAAAACTGTTGAGCATAGTAATTGAGATTGATTTTTTAGTTTTCCGTTTCCCTTGCGTTTTCCATTACATTAGCTTTCGTATTGTGCTTATTATCTAAATCAAGAATACTAAACCACACATTTTCTCTCCATGTCAGTTACATTTAAAGTTGCATGAACAATTATATATTCGTCATTTCAAATTTATTTATCGGGATAAGCATTAATTGCATTTCAAGTAATTTATCATAAAGAAATATCCAAGAAAAAATAAAAACAACAACAAGGATTTTAAACCGCTTAATTGTCTTTATCCAGAAAAAAAAACTAAAGCCGTTTAAAAGACCTGAATTGAAAACAGAATAGTTGGTCTATAATGAGTTAAATATTGCATAAAAATCAAAAGACTTAAGAAACAGACTTTGAAATAAATAAAGTTTATTATGCATGGATGTATGAATTGAATAAAAAATTGTGTAAACTATAAAATTTAACTAAAAAAAAAAAGAATGTTAATTTGTATAATACTACAAAAATTAATCAAATCCATGAAGTTTAAAGGAACTTAATATATATTAGTTAAAATTAAATAATTCTCATAAATTTTTTAAAACATTTTCTTTATGGCTTGGCTGATGTTAGTTCATATCGGCCTTGCTTTTATTAAAAAAATTATATTAATCAAATGACCAAAATAAGTGAGAGGTTGTCCAAGTGTTAAATGTTTAATAAATAAAAAATATTAATTAATTTTCCCTTCTCTACAATTAAATTTATAAATGTGATTATTGCAAACTAAAAATTAAAAAAATATAATAGTTAATGTTAGTTAAAAAAAAACACAATTCGCACCACACCTTGTTTTACACTAAAAAAAAAAATCCACATTAATATTAACATCAATTAAAACTCCCGAACTTAAGAGAAATAAATAATCAGAAATTATAATAGCAATTTTATTTTAATTTAAAATTCTAGATAAACTTATTGTTACAATAAGTTTGTTCGCTTACGCAAAAATTTGTACAAATTTGTACAAATTTTAATGCAAGGTGTTCGTTTACACAAATTCGTTTAACAAATAGTAAAAAGAGAAAGTAAAGTGACAGGTTGATGCCAAAGAACTTACAAGTTTTTACTGGATACATTTTTGACAGTAAAAATGTGTAAGAAGATAAAAACATACACTTAGAATACTATGTAGGTAAAGACCAGTAAATTCAACTAACATTGTCATTTGTTGTTTAGTGCTCAAAAAATGACTTACAATTGTAGTAAAAATGAACCACATGTTAGTAAAAAATAAACAAACATTTATTTTTTTAAATGACAAAAAACAACTGTAAAAAAACGAATGTAAAATCATAAAACAGTCATTTGATGCGGTTTGTTTTTTTTAATGAACTACAAGGTTAGTAAAATATTTTATTTGTTCTACACATGACTAACATTTACATTAAAAATAAAGAAACTGTATTACAACCCAAACAACTACATATTTTTAAAGCAGAAGTTCACTGAGTGTATGATTAAAAAATATGCTTGTATTTTTAGTAAACACAAAAAAAAATATTAAATTAAATTATAATTGTTTATGGATTTAATGTGAAAAATACTAAAGAATTAACTATAGAAGAAGTTAAAAAACATTCTAAATTCTTTCTGGTCGATTATTTCAATTATCTTTTATCTTTTCCATAATGACCAGTTGATATTTTTTTAATGTTTGGTTTTTAAAATCCGCTGTTTCATCTATTTTGCCAATTCTTACGTTCGTTTACTTTTTGTAAATTTGTCTTACTCTCTGTAATTTTGTTATTGAGTAATTTTTACTGGGCTTTACTGGAAAAGTAATCGAACAAACTTAATAATACAAACTAAATCAAAATCAAAAATACAGAGAACAAAAAAAAAATCATATTAATTGTAAAAACCAAAAAACAAAACATATAAACCAGGCACCGGAAAACGTCTTATTTTTTATTAATATCAAATAAAAAACTTAAAAAAATTTAAAATTTTTTAATATCTCAATTAAAAAGGAAAAAATTCGTTTGTAAGATCTAAATTAGAATATGCCTCATTTATATGGGGACCTAATGCTGAAGTTCATATTAATAGAATTGAAAAAATTCAGAAAAAGTTCATAAAATATGCTCTTTCTTTTTTAAACTTTTCCTTGCCAGTTCCTGCAAATGTAATTGCTTCTTATGCAGATAAATGTGCTTTACTCTCAATGAAAACTTTTGAGGTTAGGAGAAAAATCTTTTCGCTTAATTTTTTGCATGGCATTATTTGGGGTTTAGTTGATTGTCCGGCTTTATTACATGCTATTAGGATCTATGTACCTTCACGGTCACTTAGAAATAAAGTAACTTTTTTTCATATTGATATTCATAGAACCGACTACGCTATGAATGAACCATTAACTAGGGCTATGAGATTATTTAATAATCATTGTAATCAATTAGATTTAAATTTAACTAACATAAATTTTAAAGTAATTTTAAATAATTTGTTAAAATAAGTTATTTACTTTGGATTTTAGTTGCTAGTCTGTAAGGATAATATTGTATCCATAGACTGAAATAATAAATAAATAAATAAAAATTCAAATACACTTTTATTTAAAATATCCCTCAAGTTGACAAACGAAAAATATCTTTAGCAAAAAAATATGACAGTTAAAAAAATTATTTTAAAAAATGCAATGATTTTTGGGTAATAAATCGTTTAAATAATAAAACGTTTGTCATCTATTGTTTTATGTGTAAAACTCTTTATACATGTGTTATTGTGGAATATTGATATGATTGCAGTAAAAACCATACACTTGGAATACTATGTAGGTATAGACCACTGCAAATGTCGTTGAAAACAAATGAAATTTTACTTAAAGAAAGGACGACTTACATTACAGTAAATTCAACTAACATTGTCATTTGTTTTCGTAATGTTCAAAAAATGACTAGCAATTGCAGTAAAAATGCACCACATGGTAGTAAAAAATAAATAAACATTTATTTTTCTTTTATTTTCTTAAATAACAAAAAACAACTGCAAAAAATGAATGTTAAATCATAAAACAGTCATTCGATGTAGGTTGTTTTTTTAAATGAACTACAAGGTTATTAAAAATTTTAATTTGTTCTACAAATGACTGACATTTACATTAAAAATAAAGAAACTGTATTACAATCCAAACAATTACACATTTTTAAAGCAGAAGTTCTCTGAGTGTACCTTTTAAGTGCCTTCTTTTTTATTGCTAAAAATTTCTTTTAAATTTTAATATTTTTGTAAAAAAAAAATGCATTCAAAATTTGGAATCCTATTTCTGTTAATTAATTGGTTTCCATAATGTAAATAATTTATTAACTTTTAATATCAATTTATTGTACCAGAAATGTATTTTTTCGCTTTACGCCATTATTTTTAAATTTTTTAATTATACTGTTTTAATTTTATTACCAATATTTTTCTCAAAAACTATCATTGTTTTTTTTTTTAAGTGCAAAGAAAAATTTGGGGAAATTGTAAATGTAAATCGTAGATTATATTTTAAAACCAATTATTTGTATTATAAATCCTTTTTCGCATTCCGGCGTTATTTTGAAATTTTTAAAGTATTGTTTTTAATTTCGTATTTATTATAAATATTATTCTCTTCGGTTTTATGAGTTTATTGGTTTTATATACATCGAGATTACTTTTATGTTATTTTCGATTTATAACGAGCTTTCAACCTCCACATATTTACAAAAATAAAGCAAATCAAACATATTAGCTAGGTTGATACTACATTCACAAGAACTTTTCCATAAAAAATCAACAGTTATTTAAAAGTTTAATCGGTAAAGTTGTTTCAATGGAATATACGGTTAAATTAACAATGAAATATATTTATATTATCAGCTAAAATTTTCTATTTAAAACAAAAAGTTGTTATATTATATTGAGTATTGCAATAAACGAAAACAATCTATTGTTTTTATGGATTTTGTCAATTAATTTTTCAACAGTTGAAAATAAACTAAAAAATACAATTGTTTTAAACGAAAAGTAAGTAGACCTGTTTTTAACTGATTTTCAGTTAATTTAATGTGTATATTCAGTAGTCTTTACGTAAAAAATATTGTGAGTGTAGTATTTGGATCTGGCTTAAAATCTCATCAGAACCCGATGTTTTTGAAAAGCTAGAGCCTCCATAATAGCCACAGCTTTAACAAATTTTAAATTTTTCGTTTTTCATAATTTTGCATAATTTTTCAAAAATTTTGTTTGTTTGCAGAATGTAAATCGTGGATTTAATTTGAAAATCAGTTAATTGTATCTGAAAGTTTTTTTTCGCGTTCCACTATTTTTTTAAAGTACTGTTTTAAATTGATTTTTTATTAATAATATATATTTCTTTTAATTTTATAAAATAAAATGGCGAAAAAAAAATTCCAATTTTTAATTTAACCATTACTCAGGGGATGCCCCTACTCATGCAGTACATTGTATTGATCAGGAAAATAGGGTATGGGAAGGAAGAAAGAGAAGAGTGTTTGTGGATATTTGATTTAAATTTTTCGAAATTGTAAGTAACACGGAAGACTTCTGCGGGAAGTTTGTTCCACATACGAATTAAAACGAATTTTCTCTGTAATGCGTTGTGCGAATCACAGGACAATCAACTACAAACGGATGTGCTCTACTAGATAAGCGAGTATTACGAATAAAAACTCGGGCTCGTGGAATAAGTTAACTTATCTCAGATGAGCATCTCCCATGGTAATATAGATAGAAAAGTGTCACACAACCCACGTGCTTATTCCAACGCACATCACACTGTATTCTCAGGCCCAGAACATCAAGAGTATCCGATTCCTCAATACCTATACCATCCATAGCTACAGATGACAATGTGAATTCCACAGCCCGTCGGTGGATTAACGTACAACATTGGAGATTGTAGAAAGGTCTTGATTGAGTGTTTCATTCATATTCTGCCGCATGCCCTCTATCTCCAAAGAGCTTGGCCGTTTTTTAAAAACTGTTTCAAATTGCATTGTTGTTAAAAATATTTTTCTTTTAAATTTTAAAATTTTCATAAAAAAAAACGATTGCAAAATATATTTGCAAAAACAAAACTGCACAAATTCGTTTTTTACCAATTTGTTTGTTGTCAGCGTGGAAATCGTGAATTAAATTTTAAAATCAATTAATTGTACCAAAAAGCATTTATCGCGTTCCACCATTATTTAAGAATTTTTTTAATTCTATTTTAAATTTTATTGTTATTAAAAATATTTTTAGTTTTCATATTTTCGTTAAAGAAAAATTGCGGAAAAAATTGTTAAATTTTTTTTTTTTAATTTGTTCGTTGTAGCATGCATGGATTTAATTTCAAAATCAATTAATTGTACCGAAAAGCTATTTTCGTGTACCGCCATTATTTGGAAATATTTTAAATACTGTTTTAAAAACTGATTTAATTTTCTTTTAAATTTCCATATTTTCGAAAAAAAATTATAAAAAAAAAATTAGCAAAAAAATTGTAAACAATTTTGTTTTTACCAATTTGCTTCTTTTGCAAAATGTAAATCCCGGATTCAATTTTAAAATAAATTAATTGTACAAAAATGCTTGTTCACGTTCCGCCATTATTTGAAAATTTGTTATGTAACCACTGTTTTAAATTGCATTTTTATTAGAAATAGTTTTTTTTTTTTTTTAATTTTATATTTTCGTATAATAAAATTTCAAAATAATTTGGAAAAAAAAATACAAAATAATATTTTTTTTACATATTTGTTTGTTTGCAGCATTTAAATCGTGGGTTCAATTTAAAAATCAATTAATTGTTCCAGAAAGTCTTTTTTTTTCGTTCCGTCATTATTTGGAAATTTTTTAGTACTGTTTCAAATTGCATTTTTATTAGAAATATTTTTTTTTATAAAATTCCTATTTTCGTAATAAAAAAAAAAAATGCAAATTTGTTCGTTTGCGGCATATGAATCGTGGATTTAATTTAAAAATCAATTAATTGTACTTGAAATCCATTTTCGCGTTCCACCAATATTTGCAAATTTTTAAATATTGATTTAAATTGCATTTTTATTAGAAATATTTTTCTTTAACATTTCCATATTTTCGTAAAAAAATTGCAAAAAAAATAACCCAATTTGTCTGTTTGCAGAATTTAAATTTTGAATCAATTGTTGTGAACTATTTTTTATACCATAAAGCCTCTTTTGAGATTTGAAATTCTGCAATTAATAGCATTCATGGCCTTATTAAATTATAAACAACGTTCCTCATTAAGAAGCTTACGAGTAACAGCTCCTCAGTATCCAGTAAACCAATAAAAATTAATTCCGGAACACTTATTACATCCAAAGTTGAACTCTGGGCTGCACACTTCTCCGAAATGTCCTCCTCATGCCCACAAATAATCCCACCTACATGTGATTGTATCGCCCACAATATGCAGCTTAATATCAGCACTACTCCTCCAACAATATCTGAGATTGTAGTAGCAATTAGCTTACTAAAGAACAACAAAAGTCCAGGCAGCGACAACATATCTTCAGAGCTTTTGAAGGTTAACCTCACAACGAGTGCGGAACTACTTTTAACTATAGTAGAAGAAATATGGCTATCTGAGAGAATCCCAGACGAGCTTAAAGTGGGAATTATAGTAAAGTTACCTAAGAAAGGAGACTTAACTAACTGCAACAACTGGCGGGGTATCACTTTACTAAGTATGCTCAATAAAGTCTTAGCACACATTATAACCAAGAGGATAGCGGATGAGCTAATGCCAGTTATGAGGAAACAACAGGCTGGGTTTTGCCCCAACAAGTCGTGTGTTGACCACATCAACTCACTAAGAGTAATTGTAGAGCAGTCAGCTGACTGGAGGTCTCCTCTGTACCTTATCGTTATTGATTTTGAGAAGGCATTTGACACTCTGGCCCATAATGTCATCTGGAATGCGCTTGAATGTAAAGGCGTTCCCCGTAAATTCATTCAACTGATAAAGAGTCTATATGCTGGGGCTAGCTGCCGAGTTTTACACGATGGAGTACTAAGCCGTAAAATTGATGTTGGTAATGGAGTTCGCCAAGGGTGCGTTATGTCTCCACTACTCTTCAACATAGTGTTAGACAGCGTGATGCACCATGCAATAGTGGATAATCGAGGCATCGCATGGGGGCTACATGAAAGATTAGAAGACCTTGAATATGCAGATGACATATGCCTTCTTTCTCATAGTTATATTGATATGGCTACGAAGTTGAAGCGGCTCACCGACATATCAGCAAAGGCTGGGCTTAAGATCAATATAAAAAAGACCAAGGTTATGCGGATTAATTCCGAAAACTTAAACCCCTTTCTCATTAATAATGAAACCTAGGAAGAAGTTGAAAGTTTCTGCTACCTTGGAGCTATTATAAATCAAAAAGGTGGATCTAGTGCTGACATATCTAGCCGAATAAAAAAAGCCACACAATCATTTGGCCAGCTCACTAAGGTGTGGAAATCATCCTCAATATCACGTCGTGTTAAAATTAAAATATTTAATTTCAATGTCAAATCAACATTGTTATATGGTTGTGAAACTTGGAATGCTGCCTCCAGAGACATTAAATCTCTTCAAGTTTTCGTCAACAAACGTCTTCGAAGAATTCTAAGAATCTTCTGGCCACGAACCATATCAAACAATAATCTGTGGCGTGCAACACACCAAATCCCAATGGATGTAGAAATACAGGAGAAGACAAATTGACATCGAATCAGGAAGAATGCGCAAAAGCTGGAGCGAAGTAAAAAATATTGCGATGGACAGATTGGAATGGAAGAAGTTTGTTGAGGCCCTATGCTCCTTATAGGAACGACGGGAATATATATATATATTTGTATATGATTTTAATAATTTTCACAAAATTTATTATGGTTCTTGTTTTTGTATTACTTAGTTCAACTTTTTTCATCTAAGGTGAAAATAATATAGATATATATAATATATATAGATATATAATATGCATAGATATGGATATTTTTAAATTTTATTAAAAAAAAATATATAAAACAATTGAAGGGCCTATTATAAAAACTTGATAATAAACATTTAATTTTTAGTATGTTTTTGCCTTTTAAAGGTTAAAAAGATGCGAAAAATATGACTTTTGCAGGACTTTTATACTATAGGTACTTGCAATAAGTGTTTAAGCAAGACTTCTATTAAATATTAATCAATGGATGTCTAGAAAACAGCGAAGATCCATAAAACAATAAATGTGGCTTATCAAGTTTTTACAAAATCCCTTCAATTGAAAAAAAACAAAACGTCCATCCAGAAAAATAAATTGATTTGTACACAAGAGTTTGTTTTTTATAAAGGAACACATAAAATAAAACGTATTAAAATCTGGTGCCTGATATAAACTAAAACCAAACCTTACTATTATAATAGTTATAAACTAATATAATATTAGTAAGTATACAACTACTTTGTATATAGAATCAAACGTAATTTGTACTACCACATCTAAAAGATCAAAATCAAACTAAACACCACCCGATCAACTAGTTGGCCTTCTTTTGTAATGTATAGAAAACAAAACTTAACTGATGAACTGCAATTGTAACAACAATTAATACAAAAACAAAATATGTATCTACTTATATTTTAACCATATTCATAATAGAGAAGTACATTGTCATTATTATTAACAACCAGACAGCCAGCGCCTTATGACTACAATTCATGGACATGATATTGTGAGTAAAGTAAAAAAATACAAATTCTGCACTAGATTTAATTACACTGTGTTTTGAAAGAAAAAAAAAACTTAAGTAAGTGATCTAAGTACATCATAAGATACCCTAAAGCTATTGGATCCACTTTTATTTACCATGCAACTGAAATTACTCCCATCATTATGGATGAAATATTTTTTGTAGCAACTGAAAGAAACGATTATAAGATTTCTTATACCCTCCACATACTGTGAGTAGGGTATATATCAGTTTTTCATTCCGTTTGTAATACATCGAAATATTGTTCTAAGACTCCATATGGCATATGAGGAAGTTTCTTGGACGAGCTTTAATGAATTGTTTCACTAAAAGTTTTCTTCACAAAGTGAATGAAATATTTCATAAACTTTATGATAAAACTTCGTAATTTATAAAATCATTTTTACTGAAACTTTTTCATTAGAAAACAAACAAACAGCATTCATTTAATGCAAAGTTACAATGGACAAATTCCAGTGACACTCATAGATCTAATGCAAAAATTAATTTTTATCATTCAGATAATTCTCTCATTATGTGTTAGCCGATGTTTGAGAATGATAAATCCATCCGAGATAATCATTTGATTATAATGGCGCCAAAAATTATGGCGGTTTTAAGTTTATAGCAAATTAGAATATCAAATTTTAATTTTTTGCTTGTTTTTAACTTAAGTTACATCAATTTATAAATCCCATTGAATTTATCACATTTGAAAATATATATTACACCTCCAAAATATATAAAAAACATACTCAAAAATATTTGTTGTCATAGTTCACAAGTTTATTTTTTACTTGATTCATTTTGGTGATATTCAAATTTGTACGGATTCTTCGAAGTATGATACATTGTTTTATCATATTTGTACCCTAAACTAAGAAATTTTCGTCAAAGATGTTCGAAACTGGTCCTAATTGTGCAAATTTGCCGAAAAATCTACTATGCAAAAATATCAGATTATCAGTTGTATCGCGAATGAAACCAACGAGAAATGAAAGTAGACTATCAATATATCAAAACGCCTAAGGGGATTTGAAAACTTAGCTCAGACTTCATTTGTATGGCCTTTTAATGCTGGTCTTTTTTCAGGAAAACTTTTTGTCTTTTTTGTATCTACAGGGTGCGAAATTGAAGTGTTACTATTGTAAATGGATATAAGTTTTCAAGTAATTGTAAGATTTTTTTAAAAAAACTAAGTATTTGCTACAAACTAAACAAATTTTAAAAATTTATTTAACATTTTCGATATGCCCTCCTTTAGCCTTTATTATCCCGTCGATCCTGTCAAAAACGAGTTGCACCCTGCACTTTGGGTTGAAATGAATCAAAATAAGTGCTTAATTCATATTTTAAAATTGCGTTTTTGTTATAATATTTGGTACCGGGTGAAAATATATAAAATTCCAAGTCACTGCCAGTCAAAATCAAAGCGGTAACTCGAATCGCTGTTTTAAAATTTTCATTGCGGTCTTGATGTAACTGTGAAAGCCAACTACCGTTATTATGAAAAGGTATTGGAAAATATTGAAGATATTTATTTTGGATGAGAACTCAAAAAGTACCCGATTTTTTTATACAGACTACTACAAATGTTCATTCATCCGGCAAACACTAAAAAAGGGTAGTCTGATGTAAAAGCATCTTCTCTAGGTGTCATTTTAACTTCAAGCACTAAAGGTGGAGGACAATTTTAATTCCGTCAGCTTTTTTTGAAATCTTCATATATTAAATTTGTTGATTAGTAACAAACGTATTGGGTTCTGTAATTTAAAGAAACTTTTTTAAAGCAAAGGTAAATGCAAAATTTTAACTATTTTTTATGGCAAGACTTAGACAAACTTTTTAGTTTAATTTGAATTGTTAAAGAATTCTTATAAACGGCCAACTAAAACGGTACACGCTTTTAAAGAAAATTTATATAACTGTTAGTTCCCCTTTATAGAAATAATAACTCTTTATATTAGTGTTCAAGAGGATTCCCGTAATTTTAATTCCTTTTCACAAGAAAGTGCTCATTCATCCAAAAATTAATTTAAAACACCCTTTTTATAGTTATATTAGTTTTTGTTTTTTTTTATATACGAGTACATCGAGATTATTTTTATGTTATTTTAAATTTATAACGAGCTTTCAGCCTCCGTATATTTACAAAAATAAAGCATATCAAACATATTAGCTAGGTTGATTAATAGGTTAATCATCAATTTTGCTCCATTCTTGTCTTCTTAGTAATCAAGCATGTGGTTAGGGTCTTTTCCTATCATGACGTTACTAAACTTTGAAGGCCAAAAATGTTCTATAGAATGTTTTGATAAGAGAGCATTCTGATCTGACTCTGTTGGGGGAGTCGTCCATACGCTCATCAATCTGGAGGCAATAACTACAAGTGAATCATATTTACAGAACTCCTCTTGCGGCCTACAACAAATAACAATTTATATAAATTTACGTTTACAAATTAATATTGACGTCAAGGATACTTACAGTTTTTATACTGTTACTTATTTTCATTTTTTTTTAATAGTGATAATGATTTGAGGATTTAGTTTCATTCATTAATGAAAATTGTTTTAAATTTCAATACCATTAATAATGAATAAATTAAAAAAAATAATTACCATTGAAAAATAGGCTTTAAAAAAAACGTGAAAATGCTGAAATCAGGGATGGAAAGTCCTAGCACAGACTCATGCTCATTTAAAATAATTAATGATCACGAAATTTATAAAATTATATAGATATTACTTTTCAGATTGGTTTGCAATCAAATAAATTAGAACGAAATGGAATAGAGCAAGTGGAATTGGAACACAAAACAGAAATATCAATTGGGAGTGTGCTTATTATTATTATCATACACCATCCATTTATACAGGGTGTCCGCCGGGAAGGTATACTACTTTGTTTTGCCGCCATTTTGGTAAACATTAGTCTTGACAGTTCATATTTGGCAGTCATGAAGTAGACACGTGGCAAATTCATTATGGAAAAATATTCAATAAACTAACGTGTTTTAATCGTTAAAACATTTTATCAAAATCAATTATCGATTACTGTGACGATGAGAAAGTTACGTGAAATTTTTGGGAGAGACAACGTTCCAACAAAACGCACTATTTATCGTGTAGTGAATGATTTCGAAGAAAAAGGGTCTGTAGGTGATAGGCCCATGGACCACAACGTTCTGCAAGATCGGCTGAAAACATTACTGGTGCTCAAGAAAGTGTTTAAAAACAATCCATCAACCTCATTTCGACGCCGTGCTCAGGAGCTTATTCTTCAAAGAACAACTTTTGCCAAAATTTTGCACAAGGATTTGCATTTGTTTCCATTTAAGATTCAGTTGACACAAGAGCTTCTTCCACAAGACCATTTACGCCGCCGTACATATGCCAATAGAATGTTACAGCTTGCCCATGACAACCCCGATATTCACGAAAAAATCATAATGAGTGACGAGGCACATTTTTATTTGAATGGATATGTGAATAAACTGAATAGTCAGTTCTAGGCAATGGAAAACCCTCTAATTATTCATCACTCACCTTTGCATCCATTAAAAGTGAAAGTCTGGTGTTCAATTTCGTCAAGAGGAATCATTGGACCTTACTTCTTTGAAAATGAAAACAGCGTAACGGTAACTGTGAATGGGGAGCGAAATCGTGATATGATTGAAAACTTTTTAACGCCACAACTGCATGCTTTGGGCATGATTAACTTGTGGTATCAACAAGATGGTGCCACATCGCTTACAGCCAGGATTACAATGGAATTACTGCGAGACCTCTTTCCACAACAAGTTATTTCAAGAAATGGTGATGTTGATTGGCCTCCACGGTCGCCCGACTTGACTGCTCCAGATTTTTTTTGTGGGGATAACTGAAAAGCAAGGTTTATGCAATCAAACCAGAAACGCTTGAGCAACTCAAACAAAATATTCCTGATGAAATTAATGAAATACCGCGTGAAATGTGTGAGAATGTAATGAAAAATGTGCTCAAAAGGGCTCGCATTTGTGAGGCTAACAGAGGCGGACATTTATTTGATATTGTATTCCATATATAATTGCCGACATTAAATAAAACATTTATCAATATAAGATCCATTCTCTTTCATTTAATCAAAAATTATAAACAAACAAAGTAGTATACCTTCCCGGCGGACACCCTGTGCAATAATTGATATTTCCAATCAACTTTTCAAATAAAATTCAGTTAATAATTGTGTACGGTAGAAGCAACCATTTATTTTGTGATAATACAAGAGAATTGGTACCATTTATCAAATTTTTTAAAAAATTGTCGATAATCGAAAGTGGTTACTGAAAATACGGTGGTCGCAATCAAATATGCCACTATATTAGAGGTTCAGTAGTACCAACCGAATTGTGGATTGTATTGTTTATAGAAGCAACAAATTATTGGTATTGGCAAACGAATTTGAGACAATGTGTGTTTTCCTAGCGAAATATTAAAATTCAAATTCAGCACTCAACATGTATAAGTATTTGTGAGATTAGAGAGTTTGCCTGGTACTCCAAACTTCCGAGTTCAAATCTCGGAAAAGACAAACACAAAAAGTTTTTTTTTAATTAAAATAATATATTCGAATGCTTAAATAGCAAATAAGGCAACGAAAATTAATAGTGATGTGGTGCAATCAGTATGACAGAGGACTATTAGTCTGAAGGCCACTGTTCAAAGTTTTTAATTTCAATAAAATTTTGTGGAACGTAACAAGATTTATTTGGAATGTAGTATTGTGTTTGGCAACTGAATATTAGCCATCAGAATTCGATTGGCAACAAATTCGGTGGCCACAACTAAGTCTGTTTTTCTGGGTGTAAGATTCAAAACATCTTTTCAATTCAAATGTTTTACTTTTAAATTTTAAAAAATTAAAACTAAAAGTTTATTTTTCGATCTTTTATCATAAATTATGATGTGAGCATCGGGTAAATAAAACAATACTTTTAAAGCGTTGATATTTTTAAGGACCTGTCAGTACATAAAGTTTGCTTTAAATTAGCGGATAGAAAACTTTTTTAATTAATAAATAAACATTGAACGGTTTTTTGTTTAACGAAAAACAAATGATTTTGAACTTGAATAATCTTGCTCACATCATAACATCTTTTTGATTTTTCGACTTTTAAATGGCCATCAATTCTTTGGGTGAAGACTTTTCAACGTTAAACTTTGCTTGCCATAGTTGTTAGGAAAAGCCTGCCTAACCCTGTCCACCGTTTCACTCAATTCAAAATACTTTGAGAAATAAAGGGCATCTAAAGTAAGTTTTAACAGGTGTTGACAATTTTTGAAGTAGCTCATATATATTCTTGATATTTATTCAATTTTAAACCGATTTAGCCAAGTTCGTCTGTCAGTCTGTCAGTCAAGGCTCGAAAACGCAATTGAGAACTCTCATTTTACCTAGATTCGTGAACAGCCTCACGAAAACTGTGGTGAAGTCAAAATGAGCAACATCGGTCCAGCGGTTTAAAAGTTATGAACGACAGTGTGAACCTACCTCTAAATTGTCTACACAAATTCGTGTACTACAATTTCATAGTAACGTCTAGTATATAAAATAGTATGCCATTCTTTTTAATATACGCTTATACGTGAATGGTATATTTTAAATTCACCTTAATTTTTTATTTTCACCACACAATTTCTTTTTACTTACAAAGGAAATTGTTTACCTTAAACGTTTTTTTTTTCACATCTAAAAATGTTGTTTTTATTATTTTTTTGCTTAATTTTGAACTTATACACAGTTGAGGATATAAAAACAATTTGGTGAAACCAATTTTAATGTATGTACTTGTCCTTACAGGGGAAAAAAAGTACGCGGTACACCTTCGAATATAAAGTATGGTTCTTAAAACAAAACATTGATCCCCTTGAGACAAAAACATCGATATATCACGCTTTAATATCCGACTGCAAATGAAGAAGTTATAACGAAAAATTTAAAAAGACGACCCCTGCGTTCGGCAAAAAAATAAACCAATTCTTGAAACTGCCTAGCATAGATTAGAAGATGTACTCCGAACTTTTTTTTCTGGTACGGTTTAATGTACTTGTTTGGTTAAGACATGTCGTGTAACTCGGGAAATCTTTGGACGCAGTTTTAAAGATATTGATCAAACTGTCTTCACCTACAGACTGCATCCGGAACTATTGATAGGGTATTTAATATTTTAGTAAAACTTTGACGTACTTTATAAAAAAGAACCAATATTGAATACAACAAACCCCACCTAACAAAAACACAAAAACATCAGTATCAACAAACTTTTACTTTTGATTTAATTGCGCAAAAAAAAAACACAAAAGCAACTTTAAGAATAATAACAAAGAATATTGTTTACGAGTCTGTATAAGAGAATAAATAAATAACTATTAATGTAAATAGCTTAAGAGGTACGTTAGTATTTGTATCAACAACAACTATCTTAAACTACATTAAGATTTTCCATAGTATTAGAATAAATTTAAAATCTATAGCCAGTCTCCAGTGCTCCACCTTAAATTGTATTACTATTTTTTGCATTATTATTTTTTAAGCTTTAGTAAGTTGTTTTTATGGCCTAGCAACTTGAAATGCTTTAAACTTCGCCTGCATTTGATATTGATTTAATTCTAAATGGAGTTGTTCATATATATTCTCAAAAAATAAATTTTGTAAACGCCACAAATGGCATGAATTTAAAAGTTTTTTTCTTAACGACCATATGTATATTTTGTATGGTCAATTAATTAATGTGGTTACAGTTTTTTTGTTGTTATTATTGGCTTCTCAATCATTAATTCCAAAAAGTTGATTTTAAATTGTCATTATATCCGCTTTATTTGTTCTAATTGTTAAAAATAGCAATGAAACAAAAAATATACTTATATATCCGTTGGTATTTCCCGGTTGTATTTATATCTGGAGAGAATTGAAGGTTCAAGCGGAATTAATTAATGTCATGAAAAATTAAACAAAAGACTTAAGAAACGAACTTTGTCAGTATAAGACAGATTATGGAAATTGAAATTAATTTGTTAAACTCGGAGTTAATTAAGAATCTGTGAAAAGTATATAATATTCTGATCCAATATTTTGCTTATGAGTCATTCATAACTTTGCTTCAGAAAATGTTTCTGATTTTGGAAATTTATTTTTATTTTTTGGCTTAGCAATAGATTTATAAATTTTAACAAATTTTTGTATTAAAAATTAATGTAAATTAAAAAAAAAAATTATTTCCGGATATCCCGAATTAAACTAAGTTCCACTTTAGGATGAGTACACTAATAGAAAAAAAAATAAAATTTTTTGCTGAAACTACTAAAAATTAGTTAAAAATTACGTTGCAGAAAAAACTGCTATAATTAGCAGAATTTTTTGTTAAATATTAATTAGATTAAAAAAAATCTCTTGAATCTATAAATATTTAGTTATATTTAATCAAAATTTAGTTAATTGAAAGTAACAAATTAATCTGCTAAAATCAGCAAAAAAAATGCTAAATATTAGTAGACAAAAATATATAAAAATGTGAAATTTGTAAAGTTTTTTTTTAGATTTTTTTTAATGCAAAAAAAAACCTGCCTTCTGAAATCAACAATGCTCCATTTTTTTATCAAAAACTTAAGTTGTTTTGGCATTACAATTGTTGTTTGCTGTTTTTAGTCTACAAATGTTTTGTAAAACTTTTGATAATTTTTGAAGAAAACATTTTAATAACCTAAAATTGAACTCGTATATAACTAAAATTTTAAAAGTTTTATTTTTAATGTTCCTTTTTTATTAATATTTAGCAAAAAAAAATTTGCTACTTTTAGCAGTTTTTTTTTAGTAGCCTTTGCTGCTATTTTTTACAGTTTTATTTCTATGAGTGTGAGGGAAAACCAAAAACCGTAAAAATTTAAGTTGAAATGCAAGAATATCAGCTATCCTTTCTGAAATTAATAATATATTCATACATAACGCAATATAAAATATAACAAGTTGGATTTTTAAAAAATAAATAAAAAAATAGCACAAAAATCTAAAATAGCACAAATATCTACTTTTCCGAATCTTTAAAAAAGGCGAATAATTTAAAATCTACGATCGTTTATTAAATACTGTTGCAGATTCCCAATCTTTATTAAAACTAAGTTCACATTTTTTTTTATCAGACGTAAAGAATTTGGATTTTTACTTACAGCTTTTCAGAAAATTCGATAATTTTAACAAAAAATTTATTTTGAAATACACTAAAAAAACAGCGAATAACTTAAAAGTTATTTATCTTTCTTATTCTGATTTTACATCCCTTTTCTTCACACTAATCGAAACAAGATTATAAAATTTTGTTAAGGTACATCGCGTAGGTTAAAAGAGAATTCATTTTAAAATCAACACTGGATTTTCACTAATTCTTAAAAGTTAACTGCTTCTTGAAGCTCTAAATGTTAAAGAATTTTGCAGAAACTTGACACATACAGCTTTGGGGCATAAAGGAATAGTGGCAATATTGTGTAGATCACAGAATGTTACACAATTGAATGGATGCTTATGATAAATATTTTAAACCATACCAGCAAGCATGGTAAGAAAACATTTATAGCCGGAAATAATCATCAGGTTGTTCCGTCGGGAACAACTGTTAGCCGATAGCGACACATCCAGGCAATACAAAAGTCATTCCCCTGGAAGATAAATCCGCAATATTATTTATCGCCAAATTAACGCCGCGATTATCGCGATATTTTAATACGTTATTTATCGCCGGGAAGGTTAATTGGCGATATTTTAAGACGCTATTTATCACCTGGAAGTTAATAAAAAGATATAATTAAATTTAACGTTTTATTTTGTTTTTACAGAAAAAAAACGAAGAAAGAACCACCATACCAAAACACTATCCATTGCCATCTTGGACTTCAGTAATCCCAGATCTTTATTATTTACGTTTTTTTCTTCTCCGATGACTGAATTATTTATTATCTTTATAGAAAAGCATCAAATAAAACTGATACCAAGCACTAGCTTGTTGAAAAGAGGCGATGATGTGCTGTAAGTAGTCCATTACCCAACAAAATGGTTGTTTGAAGAATTTTTTTTTTATGACAAGTAATTTTATTTTAATGTTTATATTCGGAAGATTAAAAAAAAATTATTCATTCGCAACAAATAACTTCAAAATGATATAAAAATATATTTTTTTAAGTTTATTTTTCAATATCGCTAACATATTGAAAATGTTACTTTGATAATTTTTTCATAATAATGATATTGTCGCAATATCTTCTAGGGAATATTCCAAATGTGTGTGCCCCGGTAGGCTAGTGGGTAGCATGCTGGCTTATCAGTGCGGGGGTCGTGGGGTCGATTCCCACCAGAGGCACTGGTCTGTTTTCGCTACAACGCGCCGAAGTCCATAGTAGCTAGTGCTCGGAGGGTAATAGTATATAATTTGTAATTATATGATTATTAATTAATAAAAAATATAAAAATAAAAAAATTATTCCAAATATTTGAAGATATATTACTTACACGTAATAAACTTATGAGTGTTTAACACTAAATGGTGAATATATATTACGATTTTTTTTTTGACACTAGAAACAGTTCCGTTTTTATGAAAATATTAACCTTAAATTTCTCAAGTAAAGAATAATAATTTTCTATGACTTATTATCTACAAATTCTGACGTATTCAACCTTTTATTACAACGTATTTAAATTAAATTATGGAATCATCAAGTCATGTAAAAATTTGTCATATTAATATCATCAGACATTGTTTAATAAAAGTAATTTTTGGTGTTAATATAAATTATTTAATTTACAGCATATTTAAAATAATTTTATACACCTGACGACATAAACAAATTATTAAACATGTTTCAACAATTAATATACTTTAAGTTATTTTGTTTTTTTAACATATCATAACTTGTCTTCACACAATTTAATGGAAATTATATGAAATGTATACATACATATGTATGTTGCTATCCAAGCCAACTGTCCCGATACAGGAAAAAGTATGTGGTATACTTTTATTTTCCCCAAATGTGGGCGTTAAATATAAAACAATTTGTGTATATTATTTATAATAATTTAACTGAAGTTTGCAAATATGTACTAGAATTTGAATATGTCAATATGAATATTATGGAGAATATGGAGAATAAGAAAAAAATAAAATATTTTTAAAAAATTCAGAACTAGTTCCGAATTTTAAGGGTAACACAAAACTCAATTTATATTAAAATACATTTAATCGATCCAGAAAGTTTCACTGTGTAACTCGCTTTAGTTTTTAACAAAATATTTATTTAATATTTTCCTTCATAAATATTTCAATTTTTCTATGAAAAATCTTCATCTGGTATGTAGGCGTATGAGCTATTTCATTATATGTATTACACAAGGCAACAATTTTGAAAAAATTTTAGGGGCTTTGAAAACCACTATACAATTTTGATGTATTGTGGTCCCAGTAGTACAAATATGGTTCAATTTTGAAATTCTATGGAGAGGTTTTTTTTTTAAAAATTTGTAAGTAAAATTATAAATTTTTTTTTTAGTTATCATTAATTATGTGGAGAATTAATGATAACTAAAAAAAAATTAGTCCGATATTATTCAAATAAATTTAGAAAAACTGAAATTTACATAGCCTTTAATCCGTTAATATATTGCGTTTCAATCGGCTCAGTAGTTTCGGAGTTATAATAAAAAATTGAGGGAAAAAAGATTTTTTTTACGTGAAAATAGCAAATTTTTTTGTTTTAAAAAAATCATAAAAAATCGAAAACGGCAAAAATCGTTCAGATTTATTGCTTTATCGCAAAGCCACATGTAATAGGAACAAAATGAGATATCGATCATAAAAATCGATTGATTTTTTTTCGAATTTATTCACAATTAAGTGAATTCGCTCATTTTCACCAAATTTTAGTTTTTGTCTGATATACATAAAATTGAGTAGTTAATGTTCTTCTTTCGATTGATTGAATTTTGAAAACATTTTCCCCATGCTATGTACAAATTTTCACATCAAAACCCTACCTAGAATATACTGATTCTATTCTTCGGAAAGACATTTGTGTTAGATGAGCTTAAATGTAAATAAATAAATAAATTAAATAGTAGAAAATTTATATTTTATTATTCACATTTATTATAATAAATAAAACAAGAAAATAAATAAATAAATATGTATTATAAACTACAAACTCTGAAATTTTCTTTTAGTCGATTTTCTACTATTGTTGAATAACGAAGTGTTACTCTGAATACTCCAGCAAAAATCAGCCATCATGTGTGCATCCCAGCGACCCTGGTATCGTTCCTCCATTGTCCGGATATCTTGGTGGAATCGTTCGCCCTGTTCTTCACTCAAGTCTCCTAGATTTTCAGGAAAACGATCTAAGTGACTGTGCAGGTAGTGTACTTTGATGCTCATGTTGCATCCAAGATTCTGGAAGTGAGTTAACATTTCTTCAACGTGCGCAACGTAATCATCACCCTTGTTATTTCCTAAGAAATTTTGAATAACCCATACAAACGAATCCCATGCATTCTGCTCAATTTCTGACATTGAACTGCCAAATTCAGTATCGTTCACCAATTTGCGAATTTGTGGGCCATCAAATATGCCTGCTTTCAGCTTTTCCATACTTAGATTGGGAAACTTCCTTGAAATATACTGGAAACATTCACTATCTTTGTTAAGTGCTTTAACATATTGTTTCATCAGACCAAGTTTAATGTGAAGAGGGGGTAATATGATGCGATCTCGGGGCACTAGAGCCACATTTATAACATTTGGCGTACCTGGAACTAGTGTTTCCCTAGAAGGCCATTGTTTTCTCTTCTAATGTTCTGTTTTAGCTCTGCTGTCCCATAAACATATAAAACAAGGATATTTTGTAAAGCCGCTTTGTTGGCCTAAGAGGAAATTTACCATCTTAAGATCAACACCAATTACCCACTTATGTTCATCATACTTTATCTTCTTCATGACCAATGCAATTACAGAGTATTCTTCTTTTACTTTGGTTGAATGTGCGATCGGCAAGGAGTGAAATTTATTTCCATTATGCAAAAGGACACACTTCAAGCTGCGTTTTGATGAGTCGATAAATAAACGCCATTCGTTTGAATCATATCTCTGTAAGCCCATGGCAGTCATCAAACCAGAAATATCTGTGCAGTACACAAAGGGATGAACTCGTCATTTTCAGCTGTAGATGGTAGTGCTGGATTTGACATATCTGATTGGTAAGACATACTTGAGGTTGAGTGTCCTGGTGAAGATGAAAGCACATGACTACAGCTTGCACCCCGATCTTGAGCATATTCTATTTCTTGTGAATGTAGAACTGCAAGTGTAAACCCATCAGCAGACCTCGTGGGGTAAGACCATCGCATATGTTTTCCAAAACCGCTTTTTGTACTTAAACAAAAATAACACTCGGATGCGTGGTTCGCTGTTTCTCTCCATAGCATATTCTTCAAAATTTCCAAGTGTCGTCTGTAAAATGAAAAAAAAAATTGAAATCAAGAATATGAAGAATTCAAATTTTAATTAAGAAATATTGTAATTATAAAATATTCCAAATCTATTAATTTATACTTACTTTACGTTAGAAGACTTCATAGATAAATTCAATCGACATGGAATGCATATAGTACTCGGTGTCCAATGCTGGTTCAAATTGTGCGGATAGATATTATAGCAATCTTGATATGACTTTTGCAATGAAGTTAAGAAGCACTTCCGTTTTTTCCCGGTGATATATTGGCCGCACACATAACAAAATAAATCTGGATCGTTTTTACATAAAAATGTTCTGGCTTTCTGGCTCATTTTTTTTAATATTTGAAAATTGTTTTTAACTTCTAAGCTGTATGACTCTAATTTTTGTGTAGGTATTAAATGATGTTTGCGTTATCGCAAACACTTCTTGAATGAAATAAAAAGGGTCAAGGAGATCTTATAAATACTGATACTATAATTTGTGATAACCCTTTGTGTGGATACAGTTTGTGTGTGCTGCAAATTTTTTATTATTCCCAAGAATCCTAAAAAACATTAAGGACTTTTATGAAAAAAAAAAATCATCCGTTACAGGTAGCTAACGGAAAATAAGAGCACTTCAGCGTACACGCACATTTATGAGCGTTTTATTACTATCCTACCGCAATCGTAAAAATTAAACAATCTTTTGTTTATTACTTATTTTTTTTTTAATTATTAGAATCATAAAAATGTCATAGAGGTTTTTCCCAAAGGGGTTTTGCCGAAATGCGTGTCGTAAAATGCACCTGAGTTTTTATGTTCTGCATTTTCATTATATAGTAGGTACAATTTTCTACAGTGCTTGTAAATATGCGATACCTTCAATTAATTGTAAATAAAAATGTAAAGCATGCATCGATTTTTATGATCCATATCTAGTTTAATTCGCATGATATGTAGCTTTACTACAAAAAAATAAAAAGTAATATTTTTTGCAGTTTTCGATTTTTTCCAGATTTTTGTTTTTCAAATTTTTTTTTTTTTTAGCATTTTTTTTTTTTTTTTTGCTAACAATTTGTTTCATAACTTTGAAACTATTGATCGCATTAAAAAAATTTGTACACGTTATTTAAAGATATTGTAAACCTTAATTTTTGTAAATTTAATTTGACAAAATCGGACTAGTTGTTTTTGAGTTATGACAACATAAGTGGAGAAATGTCTCAAAATATTGTCAATTTTACTTAAAAAATTTTTAAAAAAAAATTATCCATAGAATTGAAAAATTTTACCATTTTGTACTTAGGCAGCCATGATGCATCAAATCTATATAGTGGTTAGTCAAGCCTTTTTTTGCTGTTGACCTGTGTTATTTATTACTCATACCCATACATAGAAATATTTAAATAATTATAAAGAACAATATTCAACGAATATTTTCTATAAAACTGAAACGAGTTATACGATGAAACCTCCTAGATCGATAGAAAAACATCTAAACTTTTTATAAATAAAAAAAATTCTAAAAATCTTGGCCGATTTTTAGATAAATGGAGTTTTGTATTTTACTAGAAATTCGGTATTAGTTCTGAATTTTTTATAAAAATTGTATTTTTTTTTTAATTCTCCATAAAAAAGTATTGATAACAATTTTCTAGTATTTGCGATGTTCAGTTATTTAGTTTTAAATATTATATTAAATTAGCTCAAAATTTTTAACTATTTAACGGCTCCTACTTCGACCACAATTTGGAAAATTTGGTAAAGTTGTTCCAGATTTTATTAGCATTGTATAGATCAGGGCTCGCAAAACTATGACATGGGTGTAATTATTGGCACTCGAGGGGTTTAAGGAGGCAAAAAATTTGATTAAAAAAAATTATTTGAGGTTTAAATATCTATTTTTGTTAATGTTTAAATTGTTTTTAAACATATTTTAATAAATTGTTTTAAACATATTTTAATAACGTCTAAATATCTTTTTTAATTGAATTTTTATAAGAAAGGCAAAAATTCTTCTTACAGGAATCAAAATTCTGCAAGCTTTTCGGAACATAAATAACATCATTTTTCTTCCACATTTCCATTATCAAAAGTGTCGGAACTCTTGGGTGAATGCAATAACCCCTCCTGAAATAACCCCCACCGCCGAAATGAAATAAGCCCCACCAAATTTATAAAAAATTTAAAGTGGGGCTTATCTCATTTTTTGTGGGCAAAGTTTCATTTTAATACGTGGGTATTATTTCATTTTATTACCCACCACATTTTGTGGGGGTTAATTCATTTTCATTGGTGGGGATTAATTCATTTTGGTGGGGTTTAATTCATTTTAATTCTAATATCAATTCTTGGTTTTTGAATTAATTCCTACTTTCACAGTACTAGTTTTATTTTGTAAAGGTGAATTAATTCCTACTTTTACAGTACTAGTTTTATTTTTGTAAAGGTGATATTAGAAAGTACGAAAAAAGAATACGTTATTTCAATTAAAAAACACATTTCTTTTTATTAAAAATCCATTCGTGCCCATATCACCAGGTTCCTTAGTTGGTAAAAAACTAATAATTTGCCCTTTTACAGAATGTTGACATAAAGGCGTATCCATATTTTAGAAGGACACGGTGGGGTCCAATAACACCAACTGAAATAAAACAAAAATGGAAATGAAGTCAAATTCACAGGTTGACTTTATTTCCAACAAAAATGAAAATAAAACCAAGTTGGCTATATTTCCTTTTAAAGAATATCGTGTTATCCAATTTAATGAAAAAAAAAATTTAAAAAAAATGTTTATTGTTTTGTGTCGCGGGCAGGAAAACTTTATTGAGCGAAGCCACCTGCCGCGTCCTACTGGAGGAAAAAAGCCCTAAGAACGGCCGCAGGCCGCCACACAGAAAACTTATTTATTTTTATTATTATCAATTACATGAAGTTTTGTAAAAGTTTTATTTTATAAAATAAAAATATAAATAATGTAAAGTGGGGCTTGTCTCATTTTCGGTGGGCAAAGTTTCATTTTAATACGTGGGTATTATTTCATTTTAATGCCCACCAACCTTGGGGGGGGCTAATTCATTTTCATTGGTGGGGAATAATTCATTTTGGTGGGGATTAATTCATTTTGGTGGGCACAAATTCGGGGGGGCTTATTTCATTTTCGGTGGGCACAAATTCAGTGGGGCTTATTTCATTTCGACGGTGGGGGTTATTTTAGTGGGGGTTATTTCATGCACCCGGAACTCTTTCCCAAATTTAAATAGTTCACATTTTGTGACACAAAAATTCTTGGAATTTTAGATTTTTGTAAATCTTTCGGTGGAGAATAAAATAAATGCCAACAAATTTAACAAAAAAATTTAAAATGCTGCAATAAAATTGTATTTAATAAAACGGTAAAACGCTAAAGTACAAATGTTTGACAAAATCACTTTAAAAAAACCAGAACGTAAAAAAATGTAAGCCAGAAAATATTAATAAAAATGTAAAATCGAAAATTAAAAATTAAAAATAAAATAAAAAAAAGTTGTAAAAAGCAATAATTACAAATTCGTCTTCTCTGGTGCAGACATTTTTAGAAGAAAAGATTTTCAGATTGCAAATATACAAGGGCTTAACCAAATAGCTATAAGATGGCACGAGAAACTTTTTTATAACAAACTATGTTTGTTTAGGGCACTCAACGAAAAGGGTTTTGCCACCCCTGGTATAGGCTAACAAATACTGTTAGTTTGATATTACTATGATATATATATACTTTGTATTAGCTGGACAGTTGGCTTGGAAAGCAACATATGTTAAAAACAAACACTATGATAATAACCCCATAATACACATGTATGCAACAAATCAGAAATTCAGACAAACCGTAACGAACTCAATATGCACACATATGAGTGAGTGCTTATAAAGCAAGTTTGACAAGTTAATGGATTGTTTTTTTCTATAGTTTAGGAATAAAAACAAAAGAATTCAAGAAATTTACAAAACCGAATCAAGAAAAAAATTTAAAAAAAAATAAGTACGACACAACAAGTGTTTAAATTACATAATTAAAGAAATTGAAAATAAATTGAAAAACATGAAATGGTATGAATGAACTCTGAAAACAAAACCACTCACTTAACCTTAAATTAAAATATAAAAATGATAAATCTATAATTGCATTCAAAAGACTCTAAACATGACAAACCAAACGACATGTAGTAGTAGTTTGGGGTTGCTATTTTGATTTTATTAAAAATTAAACTGATTGTAAGCGAGTATTAAACGAATTTTGTATGTAGCACGGCATGGTGCTTACTACGTACATAAATTGTCCTTCAACTCTATTAATGAACTCAACTCAACTGTTTTGTTTCAGTTTTGTTTTTTAACATTTTAAGAAGTTTACGGTTATAAAAACCGTTAGGTATAAAAATGTGGTATTAAGGAAAAGGATTGTTGTAAAATTATGATGTTTTAAGGATTTTGTAATGATTATAAATGATGATTAGAGTTTTAAATAAATTGTCTTTAACCCTCTAACCAGAAAGCCCGCCTCCAGCCGGGGTATTTTAAATTGATCATAAGTGCGCCAAATGAGTGACTGATTTATAATAAGAATTTAAGCTATTTTTATAGAATAACAAATTTACAAAACATTTTATGAAGTAATTATTTGTGTGCATAGTACGGTTTGTAAGCGAGAAGGCGTTAAAGTTAAAATTTCGTAAAATTTCTAAAAAGTTTATATTTTGAAATGAGCACACACACAGAAAATAAATTGGTTGGAATTCCATTGTAGCCAACAAAATTTAATCATTATTCAATAACTTTAATTGTAAGTACATAAAACCCATTATCAGAATAATTAAACTATATTGTAAACAGAAAATATATAATATTAACCAAAGCACAATCACATCATTCAAAATATTAATTTTCCTAATCCATATTAAAAAAATATAATTTCCGATATTACTTTTAATACCAACAACCAACCACTTTTCGGAGATTTTATCTATTGAATAAAAAATTTGCAGTTAAAATCGAATATTAATTTCGCCTGCAAAAAAAACAATCACTCTATCTAAAATATTAGTTTTCGCTAATATAAAGTTTTTTAATAGTTTTGATAACTCTAGTAAAATAATAATATTATTAGCAACCCAATTTCTGTTGTACATACAAATTCATTTTTAGACCTTCATGTTTAAACTTAAAAGAAAAAATATTCAAGGTGGCAATTTGAAAATACAAATTCAAATTGGATGTGGGCCAGAGGTAAAGAAATTGCCAGACAAGCTGAAGGTCACCGGTTCAACTCCAGTTCTCGGCATAAGATTTTTTTTAATAAAATAATTTTAAAATAATATACTAATTTTTTTATATTTTTGGTAACTCAAATAAAATATTAAGATTAGCAACCCAATATCTGTTGTACATACAAATCCATTTTTAGACCTTCATGTTTAAACTTGAAAGAAAAAAATATTCAAAGTTGAAATTGGAAAATAAAGTAATTGCCTGACAAACAGGAGGTCGCTGTTTCCAGCCTAGTTCGCGACATACGAAGTTTTTATTAAAAAAATAATTTTAAATTAATATAAATTTTTATTATAGTTTTGGTAACTCTAATAAAATATTGAGATTAGCAACCGAATTTCTATTGTACATACAAATCTGTTTTTAGACAAACATTTAAAGTTTAAACTAGAAAATATTCAAGGACGAAATTTAAAAAAACATATTTAAATTGGGTTTAGGCTAGAGGTAAAGGACATGCCTGACAAACGGAAGATCAGTGGTTCGAGACCTGTTCGAGGTATACAATTTTTTATCAATAAATTAAATTTTGTTGAATACATGTGAATCTATTTATAGAATATTATAGTCCATATACATAAAATATTCAATTGTTACATTAAAAATTCGAAATTTGTAAATAAATGTCGGTTGTTACAATAGTATTAAAATTAAATAATAGTGATAGTACGTGGAACCACAAAAATTTTGTTGGAAAAAAATTCGGTTGCAACAACAAAACTGTTTTCTGTGTGCAATTCACCAACATTTTGAAAATATGTTTATGTTGACGGGAAACCGTTGATACTAAACACAAAATAAGATTGAAGCTTAGACTTTAAAACAAGCTCTTATATATCTATACATACAGGACTCCAAAAGAATACATGTAAAGGCTATCGTCTTAACTTGAAAACATACTGACGGATTTTTATGAAATATAAAAGAAAGATTATATTATGTAATAATACGCAAGGGCTTTAAGTTTATCAATTTATGTTAAAGTTAAGGTGCGTTTTCGCTCAATTTCGCGTTTTTCGAAAAATCGAAATATCTTCTTTACTAAAAGAACATAAAGGTTAATTTTTGGTCTTGGTAAGAAGAATAACTTATGACCAAACTTTTTTACTTTTATGGATTAGTTTTTGAGATTCCCTCTTAACCTATTTTGGCCCATATCGTTTAAACTAGGCAACGAAATCAATTTTAGTAAAAGAACATATTGCTTATATTTCGAGCCGAGCAAGTGGTGTTTCTTTCATTGCAAAAAAGCTTAGTCCGGTTTTCTCACAAATACAGAAACTAAACTCGTTTTGTTATTTATGACAAGTTATGGAAACTTACTAATACAAAATATTTTGTATTAATAACACTGTGCTACGCAGAAAAATCACTCGCCTAATTACATAGTGTAGGTTGTAAGTCTACACTCAAATATTTTTTTTTTTTTTTTATTTTATTGATTAATAATCATATAATTACAAATTATATAATATTACCCTAATCGAGCACTAGCTACTATGGCCTTCGGCGCGTTGTAGCGAAAACAGACCAGTGCCTCTGTTGGGAATCGAACCCACGACCCCCGCACTAATAAGCTAGCACGCTACCAACTAGCCTACCGGGGCGCACACACACACTCAAAATAGTTTGTTGTTTAAATTAACTAAAAATGTAATCTATATTTAAAAAGGAATAACTGACTGACTTAACATCCCCCAACCTATACCGCTGGAGACATCCGCTAAGACGGGCTTTTTTATATTCCTATGCGAGGGACAATAAGGATGAAGCCTGACCAAACCGCTTGGGATAGAAAGCTGAAATGTTCAATATATTTTCTTTTAAATATGGCCCAACATTATGGTATGGTGCTTTTTGGAATTTTTCCCAGAATCGTAAGAAAAGGAGCTAATAGGGGAAAAAGTCTCGTCATTGGGCAGGGCCAGTAAGAGTAAAAGTCTCCTTTAAATCGAAGAGCTTGAAATTTGGTATTTGGTACCTAAACACGAGTAGATGCTAGGAACACAAAATTTGGTACGAGAGTTCCTAAACAGGAGTAGATATCCTCTTATAGCGGCTTTTGAAAGTTTCTACGGGGAGGGGCTAAAAGTGGAAAAGTTTTCCTCTTGGCGGCCTGGACTCACTACTAAAGCGAGGAACTTGAAGTTTGGTATGTGGGTACCTTATCACTAGAAGACATCTGTAGTGACAGGATGGCGGTGTGGAAAACCCGTTGATACTAGGAACTTAAATTTTGGTAAGTGAGTTTTTAATTAGAAGTAGACATATGTATAGAGCGGGCTTTAGAAATTATATCGGGGAGTTACAAAAAGAGTAAAAGTCTCTTTTTGAAGACTACAAAAATCCCTTTGGTCAGAAATTTAAAAATTAAAATATATATTTCTTCGAATATGAAGTAGATCACTTAAACCAAACCTCTTAAGCGAGTAATTTAGAATTTGGTATGTGGGTTCCTTATCACTAGAAGTAGAGCTAAAAGGTTGAAAAAGTTTCCCCTTGGAGGTCTTTCCAAACCACCTAAGCTAGGGACTTAAAATTTGGTATGTGTGTTCCTTATCAGCAGAAGACATCTGTAGAGAGCGGACATCTGTATTGACGGAATTTTTTTAAATTCTCACGAGGAGCGACAAAAAGGGGCAAGTCTCACCTTTTTGCTTAATCAGGAGTAGGCATCTGTGTAGAGCGGATATTTAGAAATTCGGTGTGTGGATATAGGGGTTATTTTTGGAAGTTTGGTATAGGGGTTCTTGACGTATACATCCCCTTAGAAGGGATTTTTATAAATTCCTACGGGGAGGGCCAAAAATTGGTATAGTCTGGCCCTTGACGGCCTGGCAAATCTGCTTAAGCGACGTAATTGAAATTTGGTGTGTGGGTCTAATGGCTAAAAGTTTTAAATTTAAATCATGCGTTCCTTGCAATATGTCCTAAATTACAGTTATGGTTCTTTTAAAAGTTTTACGAAGAACATAATATAAATTTTGGTATAAAGTCGAAAAAATTGAATTTTATAAGTTTGTTCTTTCATCCCATAGACGGTGCAGCATCCGCTAAAACTGGGTATTAAAAAATGTTTACAGGCAGGGAGAAAAGGAGGAAATTTTCACCTTAACGTCCTGCATACACTTTTTAGGCGCAAAGTATGAAATTTAAAATATATAAACTTTTATAAAAACAAGCTCTACCTTATATTTGGTTGCCCTAGTTATAACACAAAGTGATTAAATATCATTCATGGGAATTTTTCATTACCATCGAAATTTCATCACAATTAGTTGATACTAATGGAAATGAAAAAAATGTCTTTAAAATTTAAGTATAATGGAATTGTTTGTATTATAAAAATCATTATTAAAAACTAATTACAATTGATAAAAAAGTATTTGTTTCCAAAATATTCCTGATAAGTGAAAGAGAACAAGAGAGTTGGACTTTCAAAATTTATTTAAATATGTACAAAGATACAAATGTGTGCATAGTATTAATGATTTCCCTTATTAATAAAATGAATTTTTTCATAAAATGTTCGCAAAGAAATGTTTCATTGACTCAATGAAACATGTTTCCTTTAATCAATATTAGTGAATGGTTTCATTGAGTCAAATTTCATAAATATTATTTGAAATTGTTTTATTAATTTTAGCAAAGACGTTATGAAAGTTTCATGTATTTAATGAATAAAATTCATAGATTGTATGAAATAACAAAAATGTAATTCTTTATAATACACTTTTTAACAAAGATGAGATATTAGCCAAAACCAATTTTTCTTCAAATTAAAAAAAAAAAAAATCTGCTGACTTTTTACAAAAGTACTTATGTCGACTTGAGACTGCCTCAAATCAATTTATTTCAAAGTTTTGGTTAATTCTGTTTAACAAAAATATTTGTCATACGAAAAAAAATCCCAAAATTACACTAAACTATTTTGTTTGCATATTATAAGTTAAAGTTTTTATTGAAAAAAAGTCAAAAAATTCAAAAAATTCTCATTGATTTAATGCATTTTTTTTTTTAAATTATGATGAAATCATAAAACAATTTAATGGAAAAAATTATTGTAACAATATTAATGAATTCTCATTTAGTTAATGAATTATTCATTAAATCAGTGGAACCGTTTTTATGAAATCGATTCATAAATACTATGAAAGAAATTTCTGCCAGTGTATGGAAGGAATGTAAAAGTTTTTGAAATCGAAATGATATATAACAAAACTGGAAATGTGTGGAATTGGAGTGCTTAATATTGGGAATTGAAGTACAATTTAGAGACTAAACATGGAATATAACTGGAAACGAGTGGAATTGGAACATTGAATACATGTTACGGAACTGTAATGAACTTTGTTTTATCGGAGTATCTAAATTTGTATTTAAAGTAAAAAATAAATAAATCACCTAGTGACCCGCTTTGTAAAATATTAAATCCTTGGGATATTTCATTGTGCGCATTATCAGGGCGTATTAATACTAATGAGAAATATACGTATTTTAAAATTTTGGGTTTCACGGGAAGTGTCACTTCATTCCGCTAAACTTATAACCTACACTACGTCAATTTAAAAGTGATTGCAATTTTTTTTTTATTTTTTTGTAGTACCGTGTAATTTGTTTTTTGCAAGTGGGTGTTTTTTCTATTCTGTAGATTTTCTTTTAATATGACGTTATTTTCATGTTAACATTTATTACTGCATTTTTTATATAAATTTGCCATAATTATCACACTCGTGTAAAAGAAATGATAATTGCACAGTGTGGCAAAAGTTTTGAATACACGTAAAGAAAATGTCTGTACAAGTTAGCGAATAATCTGTAATTTTATAAAAAAAAAATATCTCTTTTTAGACTGTGTTTGCAATTATTAGTAAATTGAAAATAGTAGGAAAATTAGTACAGTTTACTACAATTAAGTAAATAGAAATAAAAAAATTAGACAATTTTCAAACTTAAAATTAGTAAATTGTTTTTTATTAAAATTTATTTTTAGTATCATATGTAAAGTTCTTTATATTTTAGATTATAGAAATGTTTACACTGAAATATGAAAATGGAAAATTAGTGAAAATATTTAAAAACTTTAGCAACTCGGGTTTTAAAAATTAGTAAAATATTTTTCTAGAATCAGCAACCAAAATTTTTAAAAATTTTGCAAATAGAGAATATAAAAAACATTTTGACTAATGTAATACCTTATTTATACTACAGCCAAAAACTTGTATTTACTTGCCAAATTCCATATAAAATATGTGTGCTTGAGTCTAAACCGACTATACCTCATAATGCAAAACCCCCAAAAATGTATGTATTTTTTCGAATTCCACGAAAATTTGAGCATGCTCTGACATAATCTTTTTTACCTGTTATGAGCATTTAAAATACTTTTCATTACATACCAAACGCAAAAATGGAATATGGGGTAATTGTTAACCCCTAAATGTGAGATTGGGCAAAAAACATGGGTCTATTAATTTTTGATTATTTATAATTTCAAATATTTATAGTTCTAATCTCCTTGCAAAATGTCTACCAATATGATTTATATTTCTGGATGCAAAACCTTCACTTTGAAATTTGTCACAACTGTAGAGCATTAAACCATCTAAAACATATTTGATTTTATTAATTTTTAAAAAGTTCGATCCCAAAGATATAGCCTTTAACCTTTCCAAAAACAAAATCATGTTGTATATCAAATTAAATGTAATTTAATAACCTTTCAAATGCAACTTAGATTAGTTACGTACCTATAATACTTTTCACGAAAATGACAATTAAGTAAGTACAACTTTGTACTTTTATGTAGTTTTTTCCGATATACAAAACCTTATAGTTCCGGATCCAGATGAATATGTGCCCCTAAACTTTGAATTTTGCTGTATTTCTACGAAAAACCAGAAAACTCGGACGAGTTAGGCTACATCCTTTGGTTGATTTGACATAGAATTACCCATTTTTAAATATAAGAATAAAACTAAACATGCAACATTTTCCTTGCAATACCCGTAAGATGACCTGAACCAAACACCGACATGATTGAACTCAAATAAAAGATAATTTTGTAAAAAAACATGATTTTGTTGACCAATTTCGAAAAATTAATCAAAATATATCGAAAAGTGGGGTTAATGATGTAAATATAAAAAACACGATATTTCAAAAACTGCAATTGAGAATAAAACTTTTTCTGTATATAGATTCAGCGAACATAAGTCTATTAAAAAACTTGTACTTCAATGTTCCGTAAAAAGTGTAACATTGTTGAGTCGTGTAAAACGAGCAGTGTTGCCAATTCACCCATTTTATGGGTAGATTTAGTCGTTTTTGGCCAGAAAATTTTGGATTTAGCCATTAGCCAATATCAGCAATTTTTGCGTTTCTATACAAAATATGATTTTTGAAGGTAAAATTATTTATAACAAATTTGGATGTATTTTGTTCAATCTGTTAAAAAAAAATAAAATTGTGATGGGTTTTAACATATTCGACGTTTTATAAAGTGACGATGTAAAAATAAATTTCCACACTTTTAGAAGGGCGTATAAAAAAAACTGTTTTTCTAAAGGGTAAAAACTGTTTTCTTAAAGGTTTTTGTTAAGACTCTCCGCTTAGAATTTTATGACCTTTTGGCACTTCACATTTTTTAAATTCATTATTCCCAATACCAGAAGTTTGAATTACAAATTATGATATTTCGAAAGAAAGTATAATTTCTTATACACAATGATTTCATGTTTTGGTGGGCGGCTTAGAAGCAAGAAAGAGTAAAAGTTGAAATTTCTTAAACCTCTAATTCAGTCTTAAAAATGTGTGTGATTTTTAGACTTTGAATTTCTGCCTAGTGTGGCAGGCTTGAAATTTGAGATGTGCATTTCCAATCCCGCAAAGACATCCGTTCAAACGGAATTTTGAAAATTCCTACGCGTGAGTCCATGCAGGGGAAATGTTCTCCTCTTGTCGGCTTGTAAATTACTGCAGTGATGATTCCAAATAACGAGTAGACAACCGCTTACGCGGGCCTTTCGTATGGGTTGGGGCATAAAGGTTAAAAGTCACATATTTGGCGGCCTTGCCAAACCACTAATGCAAGGAACTTAAAATTTAGTATGTTGGTTTCTAATTCCGCCCAGACGAAGTTTCTAGAAATGTTTACAGGGATGAGCATGAGAGGGAAATATCACCCCTTAGCGGCATGTACAAACACCAAAAGCGATTAACTTGAAATTTGGCGTATACGTTCCTGCTTAGACAGGATTTTTTAAATTCTTAGAAAGAGTGGCAAAAAAGAAACCCCTTGGCGGCCAGGCCCAGAAACAAAAGCGAGGTACTTGAAATTAATTCTGTGGGTTCCTAATCCTGCTAACAACGAGAGTCTTCCGATGGGTCTAATTCGATCTTCATTAACTTCGGATGTATAATGCAGGAAATAAAAATAAGAGAAGAGTTTTTTTAGCGGCCAACTCTCATGTTTAGGAGTTCAAAATAATAAATTTTTGTATCGAAACAAGTGCAAAATAAATAAAATTTTCATTTTTTGCGCAGCGTTGTAGTACTTGAGAAAAGAAACATTTTGATACCAATTTTGTAGATACCTATATAATATATTAAGGTTTCCATTTATTTGAAACATTTAAAATACGCGTCCCTTATTATTTTATCCTTTATCACTTATACGAATCTTATTAAGATAGGAGACTCTCATACCCCCTTTGGCTTCAATTTTGACATTTAAAATATCTATACCTTATATTCAATATCCTCTATGAACCAATTTCGTGAAAACCACTTTTTGACAAACTGTTCATTGAGAGCAACTACATCTCTGACAAGAAATTTCAGAGAGAAAAAAAATTGTAGTACTTTTTATTATACATTACTTTTGTTATTTTTCTATCAACCATACATTTTTT
The DNA here is from genome assembly GCA_021234595.1 of Delia radicum. Lineage (NCBI taxonomy): Eukaryota > Metazoa > Arthropoda > Insecta > Diptera > Anthomyiidae > Delia > Delia radicum. The sequence goes on along the minus strand of CM037854.1, from coordinate 91,699,269 downwards.
TTAATACAATACCCTGTATCAAGCACTTTAAGGTTATCTACTTATTAAAAATGTCTTATTAGTACATATATTAAACGAAGTTCTTACCGACAACTGTACGTAATATAACAAGGTCATTTAAATGCTTGTGTATTAGCGTGTCCCGTTATATAAAGGGTGATTTTTTAGCAACTTTCTTTTTGGCAACACTGTTTTTGGCAGCTCAGCTGTATTCGTGTAACATGTTACTTGGTCTATAATTTAGTTTGGTCTATAATTTAATCATAAATCGACACACAAACGAACAACGCTTGCAGATTATTGAATTTTATTATCAAAATTCATACTCGGTTAAGAAAGTGCATCATGCACTTCTTCCAGTTTATGGTCAGTTTGGGCGAAACTCTGAGGTTGCTATGTTTTGAAGCCCTTCATATTTCACCACCTTTCATCTCTCCACTATCCCCTTTCCAAAGAAAGCAACACATTAATTAAGAAGAATTTCCTGACTGTTGCTTCTCTTTAAAAAAAAAAAAAAAAAAAAAACACCAACACCAACACCAACACACTTACGTAGAGTACGGACGGAGGGAAATATCGCAGCGGTATCCGCAAGTGTTGTTGATGTCCGTGAATTATCGATTCGGCGCCGTTCGCAGCGATTGGGCCTCTGTTACTCCAATACGTGAACAATTTTGCGGAAGGATTGGGGTGTAAAACCTTTTAAAATACAGCTGGTGCAAGAATTGAAGCCACACGACCTACCACGACGGCTAACTTTTGGTGAATTGTCGCTGGCAAAGTTGGATGAAGATCCACTTTTTTATCTGAAAAGCTCACGAAGCTCATTTCTGGTTGGATGGTTACGTGAACAAGCAAAATTGCCGTATTTTGTGTGAAGATCAGCCAGAAGCACTGTTTGGTGTGGACTATGGGCTAGTGGCATCATTGAACCGTACCTTTTCAAACACGAAGAAGGCAGGCAGATACGGTACTGTGAATGGCGAGAGCTACCGTGAGATGATTACAAATTTTTTTTGCCCAAAATGGAAAAGCTGGACTTGGGTAACATGTGGTTGCAACAAGACGGTGCCACGTGCCACACAGCCCGCGAAACAATTTCCAAATTGAGAGGCGAGTTCGGTGAACAGTTTATTTAACGTTTAGGACCGGTCAATTGGCCGCCTAAATAGTGCGATTTAACGCCTTTAGACTATTCTTTGTGAGGCTATGTCAAGGTTCATGTCTATATTGAAGAATTTATTCTTGAGATACCGGCCGATATGTTGGAGATAGTATGCCAAAATTGGACCCAGCGTAAGAACTATTTGCGGCGTAGCCGCAGTCAACGTTTACATAAAATCATCTTTAAGCATTGAATTATATAGATCGTTGTATAGACTCAAATAAAGATTTCATACATTTCTCTAAATTCTATGTGTTTTTTTTTTAAATAAAATCTTTAAAAATCTTAAAAAATCACCCTTTACGTGTTATTACAGCTACGGATTTTATTAATATTGTAATAAATGGGCATTGCATAAATGGGACTGCAATGATGCAAAACTGATCAGCTTTACGAGCAGTAGACCTGATCGAGCGAAAAATTGTCCAACAGTTGAGAAATTAAGATCTTTCAAGTATTTACCAAATGGTGATGTTAAATTTAAACTGAATTTTGATGAAGACTACAATAACTTGCCCAACCGAATTAAAAAAATGAATTAAATTAAAGCCCTTACACACTTGCCAACTTCAGTTTAGTTCAGATGAAGTCACCATAATAGTAAGATTTGTAGCAATGTCCAATTCGAATTCTTTTTTTTTTGTGTATTGTAGAGTATTAAAAAATGAAAACCCAAACGTAGAGACAATTTTAAATGTTAGCCTAGTTATTTTTTGGAAAATAAGGAACATCAATTTTTTTGGGTGTTTTTTATTTTTTTTTTCGTACAATTTAAATGCAAATCGAAAATTATAAAATCCGGATATTTATGGACTAAAGAATTTATTTTTGTGTAAAAAAAAATTAAGGACTTTATTCTCAAAAGAGTACCTATGGCTACACGATTTCACCCAATTTTTCTTCTAAAAAAAGAGTCAATATTTAAATGTTCACCAGTGATGTCATGTTATTATTGCAATAATTTTATTCAATTCGTCACACTGTCTCTTAAAATATTATATTATTGGCATATCTTTCTACCACAATCTCGTTTTCTTGTCCATCTTAATAATATTTTTTAATTACTATTAACTAAAGCAAAATCTCTATTAAAACATGTTCTTATCAATTACAAAAAACATCAGCTATATGTAAATTTCCTTAATAAAAGGTTATTTAATAATTATAAAAGCGAGAGCAAAAAAAATCAAGTTCTATTCTTTAACAAAGTCGCCAAATAAGAAGAAAAAATCGAAAGTGAGAAATTCTTTATAAAAACAAAATTTGCATATAAGAACCATTAAGATTATAAATAGTATTTCTTTCCTCTATGGACATAACAAAAATGACTTCTGATATCTTACATCAAAAACAATTTATAATTACCAGGTATCGGAATTTCATGCAAATGCATGTTTTGTCCCTTAAGTCCGAGAACAGGGTAAACAAAATATCTTTGAGATTTAAAGAATTAGCGTTAAAATGTCATCGATTTGTCAGTGCATATTTTGGCTATAAATTCATAGTTTAGCATACTTCGCTTCAAATGCGTGTTTTAATTGCATATTTCTACTTATTTTGCCTTAAGTGCATATTTTTATTATATATTTTTACTTATTTTGCATATTTTTATTGCATTTTTCTTAATTTTTCGTAAAAATAAATATGATACAAGCTACTCTACCCCTATTTAGTGTTCCCTTAAATTTTATATGCAACCTGGGATTAATAGAAACAGGGTTTAGTGGCTTTTTAAATGCGTCTTTCTTTCATGTAAAATATATTAAACAAAACAAATTAACTCTAAGATTTAATTAAAAACAAAAAATAATTAATTAAAAGAAGATTTTTTTGTGCATACCTTAGATTTTTCATGCATATTATAAGCGCCTAAAAACACTTTTAAGTGAATGAAACTCCTGCCCCTGATAATTAGAAATGGTAAAAAAATAGATACGATTTTTAATTAATTAATTAATATGTTTGGAAGTATATTTTGTATAACTAATTACTTTAAGTGTTTTGATTTAATAATTAAAAGAAATACTAGTTCTGCGATAAGTGGAAACTTAATCAAATATTTTTTGAACAATATAATAATTATTAGTTAAAAAATATTCTGGTTAAAGTGATTGTCATTAACAAAATGTGATTGATTATTAAGTTGTTAGTCAGATGTTATTGTTATTGTTGGTAATTGTAGATATACTTATAAGAATTATTAACAAATCCTGTTTGTATTATTTCTTGAAGAACTACAAAATGATTTTAAAAATAACCATACATAAACATCTGTGATTTGTTTTTAAAAAATAGTAAAGTAAAATGTCTATGTATTTTTAAAAAGTCCCCTTAAGTACCAAAAACAACTTCAAATTAAATACACTATACTGGTTTATGAGAACATATTGATTGTATGGAAATTCTTACTTAATTTGTTTGAAATTGATTGGTAAATCTAAGAAAAAATAAACTTCAATTCTAAATAACAAACAAAAGACTTAAATTTTTTTGGTGAATCCAAGAAAAAATAAACTATGACTCTTAAAATCAAAAGACTTAGGACACATACTTGAAATTCGTTATTGATCTTTTATAATAATCAAAAGACTTAAGACACAAACTATGAAAAATATATAATTTAATTTTCAAATGCACATGAATATTTAATTTGGCTACTTAAACTAATTAAATTTTGAGCACACAATTTTAAAAAAAAAAAATAGCAAAAAATAAGTTAGTAAAACGTCATGTCACTTGATTGACTATTTTCCAGCAAATTTTTTGCTTAAATTATGTTTTCAGCTAAAATTTTAATTATACATATTCAGCACTTAACTGTGTTGAACTAATGTTTTACTAATATTTAATTTACTAATTTATTTTGACAAAAAAATGTCGCTGTAATGTAAGCACATTAACAGTGTGGATGACAACCAGATTGAAATATATATACAGAATGAAGTAGACGTTGCGGCATGTCAAGAAGTAGCAGAGAAGAACAAAATTATACTAAAAAGTACAACTCTTATAAGACATATACAAAATCAACTATGAAAGATTTTTGTATTTGTTTTAATACATAAAACAAAATTGTGGATTAAAACAACTTAAATTTTGTGTTGTCAAAGGCTTGTGAAAGTGGTGGCCTATTAATTAAATTAAAGACAAAATAAAATATTTAAATTTAATACAGATTAAATGTGTATTTGTAAACTAAGCGTTTATAATGCTTAATAAAGTATAATTGGCAATTTGAAATTGCAAACAAATATACGTTCATGTAGACAGGCTAAAACGAATGAGAAAGATACACATCTTACCTAAGCTTGTACGTTTCCTTTTTATTATTGCAAAAAAGGGTTGTGAATTATTTTTTTTTTTTTGTTTCCAAAGCATTTGTCTTTCTTAAGAAAATGCCATCATTTAGACAACCATTGATGCAAATGGCTGAAAGATAATTTTGTTTGATTATTTTTATATATTTTCATATATAACATTAATTCATGTCGTTAAGACCCACCATGTGCTAATTTTCAAGCTGAATCCATCCCTTCCATCACTATTTTTAGGCGTCTCTGAAAGTAGTATCTCAACCGGCGGCTCTAAATTCGCTAAACCATCATTACCTCCATATTGAGCCACTCGACTTTTGAAAGTAGAGAAATTGTCTAAAATGTTAAGCCATTATACAGCTCTGTACATTAAGCTCAATTTTGAACGGGGGGTTCTCCCGTTCACAAAGAATGCCCCATATATATCATTGAACCTATTGACCTCGATTCATGGTTATTAAATTAAATTATAAAGAAAAATTGTTCTGACTACTATAATTAACCATACAAATTAGACTTATTAAAGGATTATGATTTTTTGTTAGTTTATGATTAAGGCCTTTAAAATATTGATTATTTCCAATTTATTTGTAACTTGTTGCAAATTAAAGTTGTTGGAACTTTTTGAATTGGAGTCGTGTTTTTGTGTCATACATTTTAAATTGAACCAGTTTACCTTGTTTTATTACCACGTTTTTTTATATGAATTGCTTAAAGGTATGAAATGTAACAATTTTGTTAGTTTGTAGTTGAATTTTTACACCCCATTTGAGTTTCTTTTAAGTTTTTAAATTTAGATACTAATATGCAGCATATAAACGGTTTTAATATACATACTTACTTATTACACTGTGCAACAAGAAAGTGTGTCCCTAACGAAACCAACGGGAAATGAAAATAGAACATCAGTAACAAAAATCTTCAAAAGTGTTTTGCAAACTTAGCTCTGGTTACGTCATACTTTAAGAAAACGCCGAATTTTAAATTATTAACTGCATTAAAATGTTACGATTGTAAACTAAAAAAAAACACCCAAAAAATTGTTGTTTTATATTTAAAAAACTAAAACTGGGAAAAAATTTAAAATGTCTATATGTCAAGGACTTCAAATACTTCTAACAGATGTAGGATTACTACAATTAAGTAAGTACCCAAGTAAAAAAAATTATATGGGGGCAACATCAAATTATATATCAATTAGATATGCGATGATATCAAATTTGATACGAAAAATGAGAACATATAATTGCATCTAAAATACATCAAATTGTATCGAATTCGATACAATCGTATCAAATTAGATCGAATTCGATGCTATTCGATACAAATTTGTACAATTTAATTTATATTACATAAAATTTCATTCGAATTTTGTCCTCATACAAATTTTGGGCATTATGTATAATTGTATCGAAATAGATATAATTTAATATTTCTGGATAATGGTTGATAAGAGCAGTTCCTAGTTTTTCTCAAAAATTATATAAAATTATATATAACTTCATAAAATTTTTAAAACAATTATATGTTATTTGAAATAACTATTTTTAATAATACCTTTTGTGTGGTAACTAGAGATGTCACAAATACTGCATTCAAATACTGAATATTGTCAGAATTTGATATAAAAGTGCACTGTACTTTATATATAGACGAAATTAAGCAGAAAAATATACTTTAATATAAGCATTCGTGTTTGACATAATAAAGAGAAAAGTTTTATGAAAAACTAGATATTTCTCAATTTTTTAGATGAAAAATACAGATTTTAAAGCTATGTTCTCTAGCCGAATAATTCTGCCGAATAGTGATATTAATCGCTATTCGGACGAATGGTAAAAACATGCAAAATATGACGAATACCGAATAGTAACCTAATATTCTTTACATCTCCAGTAATTATATATAGAGTTATTTAATGTATTTTGTATTGAGTACATGTCATGGAAAATATATTAATATCTACAATCCCTAAGACAATAATGTTGATATGACATCACATATAATTGAATGTGGCTTTATAATGACGATATGTAATCACATCGGAGATTTTTAAAACATATTCAAAGCGTGGGGCCTTATAAATTTCTTTACAATTTTGTATGGAGCAATATATCACACAAAAAAAAACCAACCCATTTTAATTACAAAAACCACCGATTCAATAACTTTAATTGCTGAAATTCCGCCAACAACGAAAATTGCTAATAAAATTAGAAATTTATAGCTCTTTACTTTAATTATTTTTCAATTAAATAATAACTCATTTGATTAAAAAGTATACCTTCCCAAAACCAAAAAAAAAAAACTTGTTGCTACCATATCAAATGTTTTTTTTTTTATAGACATGTTGTTGCCATATCAAATATTTTTTAACAGCTTGAATTTTATAACATTGAATTTAAACCGGCATGACATTCTCATTTAGTTATCAGATTTATTTATACTTATGTGAACAAATTGACACAAAAATTAGTTTTTTCTTTCTATTAAAGCGTAGGGGTTATGGAAAAACTTTTTTGGACTTTTTCTTTGCAGAAATTAGCCCTTTGGAAATCAGAGTATTTTGTTTTTGTTTAAAATAATTTTAATTTATTTTTGCATTTAAAGTATAAAACTTTAAAAATTATGATAACGTTTTAGAATAAATAAATATTCAGATTTAAACAACTGAAACTAAATTATTCCACTTAATAAAGTAATAAACCTAATAAGACTGGCTCTATGAAACAAGACCCCAATGAAATAAGTCCCCAATCCAAAAATGAAATAAGGCCCCAAAAATTTCTAATAAAAAAAATTGGGGTCTTATTTCATTTATTGAGGTTTTATTTCATTTTTTTTTGGGACTTTATTTTATAATGAAATAAGGCCCCAATATGAGATATGAAATAAGTCCCCAAATAATATTTTTGGGGTGTTATTTCATTTTCTTAAAAATCAAAATTTTTAAGTAATATAAGCAAATAACCGTTATAATTCTGCATGAATTATCAAGTTATTAATGTAAATACCCAGGAAAAAATTACACATTCCAAAAAGAATCTGATGCCCACACTTGCTTCCATATCTCAATGCCAAATTTAGTAACTGCAATACCAAACTCATTCCAACGATAGAGTCAAAAAAGCAAGTAGTATTGTAATCAATTCTTTAATTTAAACTAGAAAGCATGAACTCAATAACAAAGTAATTATTTACTTAAAAGAAAATAACAATGTTATTAACTTATATGTATAACTTTTTGTACTCAAGAAGTAATCATATACTTTTTCTTAATAAAAGGACGTTATTTTAAGTAGTTCCTAATTTTGAAAAAAGAAGTTATACAATTTTAAAGAATTTATCTCATATATTTTTTCAAACAAATTTATATTTGCAGGAAAATAATACTAAAAACAGAAATTGCATTTGCCTAAATTTTGTTGAAATGCGGTTAGGTATAAATTAGGGAAGCGCACGTGAGCAGAAAATTGTGAGTGGAAGTTGAAATTACTGACGTTATCGTGAGAGAGTGTAAAAAAAAATTTTCGAGGGTGATTGTGCGTGATTCATATTTTTGTTTTTCAATTTTGAATTGTTCTTTTTTTTGAAAAATTTATATTTTAGTGGTTTATAGCTCCAAAATTATGACAAACCCAAGTTATCATAACAATTCGATATTTCACTTTTTAGGATTTTATTTCCGTATGAGTTTTGATCGTTATATATGAGTGACCTAGGAGAATCACGTGTGAGTAAAAGTTGAATTTACTTATGGAACTACTTCTTTTTTTTTTAAATGTAAGTACTTCTTATTTTTTCTAGGGAACTATTTATTTATGTTTTTTTGTGTAAGTATTTCGTAGTTTTACAATGGAACTATTTCTTTATTAAAAAATGTACGTAGTTCTTAAAAATATAAAGTAAATGGTTCTTCGGTAAAAAAATAATCAATTCTAAAGAATCAATTATTTTAGTCTCACGCCCTGTTAAAAGAATCGAGTAGGTAATCTAGTAAGGAATGCGTTCTGCCCAAAATGCTTCATTACAAACCCGCTTACCTTTTTGGAAATTTTTTGCTGGGTAGTTATTTGCTATTAGTAAGTGAGATTATACCGTGTAGTAATTTTGAAGTTTCTTTTATGTCGCACGCCGGCCGAAGGCCGCCACCCAGAAGAACTTGTTTTTCAAATCAGATGTCGAATCCGTTGAAATCTTATATTTTTAAGACATAAAGTTATTTGTAAAAACAAGTTTTTCTGTGTGAAGGCCTTCGGCCGCCCTTACGGGTTTTTTTTCCTCCGTAGAACGTGGCAGGCGGCTTCGCGAAATAAAGTTTTTTCTGCGTGCGATTATACGATTTATAAATTTAGTTTTATTTTGTGATATAATACTAAAAAATATTAAAAAAACTGTATTGATATACTAAATATTATTAATCTTTTTATTTTAAAAAGGCTAAAAAAAAATCGCGCGATTTTTTTTTCAGCTTTTTTACTATGTATTAATTAGGAATAAAGATATATTTTAAAGTAATATATAACTTTGTTTTTTTTTTTAATTGGGGCCTTATTTCATTTTCGAAATGGGGACTTTACTGCATTATGAAATAAAGCCTCAAAATTGCGGTGTTATTTCATTTTATTTTGGGGTTTCGTTTCATTTGGTTGATGGTTTATTTCATTTTTGGTTTGGGGACTTAATTCACTGGGGTCTTGTTTCATAGAGCCAATAAGACTTAATAACTAATATAATTGAAATGAATTTGAAAACATTTATAAAAACAACTACATAAACATTACAAAAAACAACAAAAATGTGTTGATGTTTGCTTTTAAGCGATAATATAAAAAAATGTCAAGCAATTTCTGAATTTGAGAAAATATTTAATTGATTCAATTAATTTTTAATTGACAGCTTTTAAAATTTTCAACAAACCGATTTAATGAAAAAAAGTAAGGAAATGTTTTTTCTGTGTATGGCTTTATCAAAAACTCCGCGTTCTACGGAGGAATAAAAATACTTTTATAATTGGTTCACATATAGTTATACATATGAACATTAATGTGGAATTATATACGAGCCCATATATAACTCTATATTGTATATATAGTAATTTATAATAAGGTATAGAAATTACAATAATATACACTCATAATAATCCATGCATAAAAATACAAAATTATTGTCAAAACTACAAAAACTTTCGTAAAATGTACAAATTTTCGTTTATTTTACAAAAAATTTTGTTATTTTAACATTTCTTCGTAATTTTACGCATTGATTATTATCAGTGTACAGGACCATAAAATAATATATTGGTATATATATCCACATATACAAATTTTTGAAAAAAGCACAAAGCTATATACAATTATATACGAATATTTATGCTATAACATAAATGTTTATATGACTATATAATTTTTTATATTATTATATTCAAAAAAGTTTAAAAAAAATACGAAAATATAATAAAATAAAATAACAATACATCGAAAAATTTGACTCACGCTCATTGCCTCACGAAAAACTCAGAAAGACTCAAGAAATTTTTTAATTGATTGTTATAATTATTTGTTTCATTCGTCTGAAAAAAATTTATTTGCAAATTTAGATAAAAATCCGATATTTGCGTGATAAAACTTGAAAGAAAGCGAATACATTTAAAGTTGGCACTTAAATTAAAAATTTTATATTTTTTTCCAAAACAAAACACTTTTAATAAACATTTTTATTCCGTCATATTACAATTGGTTTTTTAAGCATGATGACATTTCATTACCATTGATCTAAGCAATGCCAATTAAAAAAAATATTCACATTGGAATGGTAATGACATTTTTCCACAAGTAATACCAATTAAATTTTAATGCCAAAGAAAAATTCCCAAGTATAATTGAAATACATACAAACAAAATCAAAAAATGCGGTAAAACGGCCCAAGTTTATGAGCGGCCCAAATTTATGAAACTAGAGCTAAGTTTTAAAACCATTTAGTGCTTTTAGTCTACTAAAAGTCTATTTTCAGTATTCGTAGGTTTAATCGAGATACAATCGATGACCCCAAATGTGTTGCACAGTGTTATTGGAAAAAATTAAATGTACTAAAATAAACATATCATTCATTGGTATCTTTAAATTTAGTTTTTAGCTGGAAATGTATGTGTATTTGCATGTAAATGAAATATTATGTTTAAAAAATAAGTGAATGGTTGATTTCCCAATAACTTTATATGCAGACATTACCCTATTACATACCTACTTAAGATTGTGTAATTTTTATAGTGATTATATGAGTGCGATATGTCATATGAAAGTTAATTAATCATTCTATAGAAGAAAAAAAATATAACATCCGTTATTTTAAAAGAAGCATATTTCACTATGTTTATCTTTATTTCATAAGCGAATGTTCCCGAAAGCAGCCCTACACCTAGTATTTGGGGTACATAAAAAAACATACATATACCACAATGCGCCTGAGTCGATTTAAATAAAGTTTGCGTGTTACTCCAATCTTAAAGTGGATTCAGTTTATACTTTCCAACGAAAACGAAATAAATCTACGTGTTTTTTTTTTTGCGGCCAATCAAAATTTTCAAAAACATGTATATTAGGGTGGGGCAATTAGTATGGAAGGAAAAAAATCTTAATGGGAGCTTCGCGTTTCCGATTCTTGGGATTGTACTGAGCAAAAAAATCCACTAGACCATACGTCTACGGTGAAAATGGAGCTTCCAGATTTTGACTTTACGGCAAAAAAGCCCTATTTTGAAATTAAAAAATTAACCCCTTAAACCCCACCCACAAATATGATTGATGCATTAATCTGTTGGAGAATCTTCCAAAGAAGAGATTGATACCATAATCTTGAATAAGCTCCTTCTACTTCCTGAGATATGTCCATCCCACACATTGTTACTTTCACAAAATACGGCAAAAAAGCCCTATTTGAAATTAAAAATTAACCCCTTAAACCCCACCCACAAATATGATTGATGCATTAATCTGCCACGCATTGTTACTTTCACAAAATACGGCTAAAAAGTCAAAATCTGGAAGCTCGATTTTCACCGTAGACGTATGGTCTTGTGGACTTTTTTGCTCAGTACAATTCCAAGAATCAGAAACGCGAAGCGCCCATTAAGATGTTCAAATCGCCCCACCCTAATGTATATACATAATAGGAAAGGACATTTTTTTCCAATTATACATAATTGGTACCGAACAGATAAGTCATTTTTTTGAAAAATTCGTTGTTAATTTTTTTATCCAAATCAATGAGGGGCACCTAAACTAGAGACAGACCAAATTTTTAAATTTTTGATTGGCCGCGAAAAAAGCGCCACCTAGATTTTTTTGTGTTTGTTGGAAAATTGTTTTTAGACCCAATATTTAGGAACATAATCCGTTTTCAGATTGTGGCGCATCGTGATACATATTTCGGACCTCTTTCTACCTTCAGCTATATAAAAAAAACTACCTAGAGAGGTAGTTATCCCGAACTCGCAGATTTTAATGAACTTTGGATATATTGTAAAAGAACAAAACAAAAAGGGACAAGTATTTGTTTTAGCTGCCCAATCTAGTGTTGTATGGAAAATTGTCTTTAGTGTTCGAAAACTAGATTAATTTGTACGCAGGTTAAAGTACTCAAAAAAACAAAAATTTTTTAAACCATATTGCCTATATAAGGGGCAAAGAATGTGGCAACGTATTTTTGAATTATTTGAAATAAAAGGGAAAAAGACTCTTCTGGGAAAAGTCGCAAAAAAACCTAAAGATTTCGAATATCGGAAAAGCTCAGACACCCCCTCGAGTAAATTAAAAAGGCATTGCTTTGCATTATCTTTAGCTTAATAAAACTAAAATGGCTTAATAAAACGATAATAGTTTGTACACCGTAAATGTGTTTTTAAAATCTTTTGTTTGATACCAAATTTATCTATAGCTACTTTTAATAGAAAAAAATTAACTAAAAAAGCGTAAAATGGGGTAAGTATTTGTGCAGCCTATTTTGTGCAGCCTAGAGTTTCGCTAAAGATTCAAACTACCTATGAAGCCAGTAGACAAAATATTCAACTTGTTGAAAGGCGAAATAAATGAATCACACAGAAACTTAACCCCCACTTAAGACTTGGACAAATCCAAAAAAAGGTTTTTTTCGGCAAAAGATCTAATGACCATGTTTCTGTATTTTGAAATGTTATTATTCTCAGTAACTTCTCAAAAATTAGTCCTTGCTTGACATTTTTTTTGAATATTATTCTTTAAATTTTAACGCGATTTTCATTAATTTTTTTTTTATAAAAATTTAATAAATTACAGCCTTTTTATGATACGATTTCCATTTTTTTTTTTTTTTGAAAATTTATTCAATAATATCGATGTTTCTCTAATACCGATACCGAATAAAATACCGTTAACGGTAATAAAAACGAAATGAAGAATAAATCTTTACTAAACGCGTCATTCTATTCAGTTGCCAACATATTAAAGAGCTTAGGGAATATTTTGCGATAATTTTCAAAAATTACCTAACACTGCCAGAGAAGCCTGGTGCACCCCAACGACAAGCACAGACATGTTAAGTTCCCTCCTATTAGCAAATGGTACCGTGACTGTCGTTGAACTGACATACAACCTCTTTTTCCGCCGCCAAGCAAGGGTAAAGTTCTTGTCACCCCAGCTGACAACGGAAATGACAATATCATTGGCGTATACAGAGAACCAGAAACCCAAGTCATTCAGACCATAGTAATGGCGATAAACCGCCTCACTGAGGACAGCCTCTAGTCGCATTCACTGGCCAACAAGTAGTCCTTTGCCGAAAGTATATGAATAAATGCAAAAAGGGTAATGTTCTTTGCCTCTAGTGCACGCTCTAGCGTCGTGATAACATGATGGATAGCAGTCTCGGTAGACTTACCCCGTTGAAACGCGAACTGATTGATCTAAAGATGTAGGCAGATGCTCGGACTTTGGACATCTGCACTCTAACCCCTCTCCAAGGTGTCGGTACATGACGGATTAACACACTAGATCCTAATATCCTAACCTGTTGTGAGACAATTAAGTCCATGCCCCTCTGCAAAACACATCCGGGCCCGGATATTTAATTAAAAAAAAATTCACTTATTGCCCATTTCACCCGTCTCTCGTACACCTAGGACTAGGGTAGAAGAAAAAATAAGAAAATTTAAGAATATTAATATTGATAGCAAAATTGTTCAAATAATGTTAAAACTGTTGAATTGTACGAAGTTTGTACCATCGACAACTTATGTATGTGTCTTAAGTCTTTTGTTTAATAAAGAGAACTTATTCAAAATGATTTCTTAAAGATTTTAAATTAAAAATAGAGGAAATTTTTTTAGTAAACTTTAACTTTAAGAACTCCTATAGTGAATATCAATTTCAAGTTAATACAAAAAATTGTAAAATAATTCTTATATAATTTATTACTGTTATTTAAGTAAAAACCACAATTAAAATTAATTAATTTTGTAGATTTTTCGAATGTCAAAAAATATTTAAAATCCATAAAGAATCCATAAAGCATCGCCTACTTCGTGTAAATATAACCAGGTTAATCTATATTTCATAAAGTATTTTTGATTGTTTTTAAACTTTGCTACCAATAAACAATTCGCTGTGAAACGGACTTATGAACTGAAAGTAAAATCGTTTATAGTAGTTACTTTCAAGGTCGTATGAATGATTTTACTTAAAAATAAATGTTTCTTTACAATAAGATTGTTGTAAAACCGTAAAATGTTTACAGTTTTTATTTTTTATATTTTCAGGCTTATGTTTCGATTACAGTTAATTTTGTATGACGTCAAGTGGCTAAATACGGAAGTTTTTGTTTTACATGAATGAAATTGCTGCTTTTTTAAAAGTGAAAAAAATGTGGTGACGACTAGGATTTCAAGCCTCTTACATTGTATTCGTTTTTTTTTTTTTTTGTACGCGAGCTTGCAAATAAGATAAATGTTATTAGTAGGAAGAAACATGTATACAAAATACTAAAAACAGAGGGGTGGTAAATAAAATGTACGCAAAATAGAAATTTAAGTTTTCTATTAATAATTATTTAAAAAGCTTTAGAATTAATTTTAAACAAAATATTTAAGTGCTTTAGACCAGTAAATCATTGAAATCTGTCCCATTAAAAAAATATCATCACCTGCGCTTCTGCTCTTGTTATACCACATTTCTTATTTTTGCGTTGACATTGGCCATAAAAACGCATATGCAGATGTCTGTTTATACGCCAATAAACAATTTTAATAATTTTAAGTACACATGTGAAAATTATCATGCACTCAAAAAAAGTTAGTAAAGTCAGCAAACTTTTAGTCAGGACGGTGCTTGCAAATAAATTGCTAATGTCTGCCAAATCTTTTTCTGAAAATCAGCGCGCTGATTTTTAGCAACAAAATTAGTCGAGTCAGCAAAAGTTTTGCTAACACTAAGTTGATTAAAATTTAAAAAATCCTTGCTAAAAGTTAACAAAATTGTTGCTGAATATTAGTAGACTAATAAAACTCAAAAAATTTGTAGAAAAATTATCAATTAGCTAACGTATTTGCTGAATATCCTAAACATTTTTTTGTGATTCTGTTAAAAATAATTTACAATACGTTACAAAATATAAAAATATTCATACTCCCACATTGACGACATGAATTAATGTACAATCTGAAAATATATAGAAATAATTATATATAACATAAACAAAATTATCTTTCAACTACTTTCATCAATGGCTGTCGAAATGATGGCATCTTTTAAAGGAAGCCAAATGCCGTAGATAAAAATAACAAAATATGGCATATGCAACCCTTTTGTTGCAATAACAAAAGGAAAACATGAAAATTACCTAAGATGTGTGTTATTGTCTTTCGCTTCAGTCGGTCTACCTGAACGAATGTTTGTTTGCAATTTGTTAACACTACTTTATTAAGCACTATAAACATTTAGTTTACAAATAAACATTTAATATTTATCAAATATTTTATTTTGTCTTTAATTTAATTAATCGATAATTACTTTCACAACGCAAAACTTAAGTTATTTTAATCCACATTTTTGCTTTATGTATGAAAAATAGATACAAAAATCTCCAATGTTTAATTTTTTTATGTCTTACAATAAAAAATAATCATTTTCTTAGTCTCTACTACATCTTGACATGCCGCGATTTCTACTTCATCCTGCGGATGTCTTTCAATCTGGTTGTCGTCCAAACTATTAATGTGCTTATTAAGCTCAATTTTTTTAGAAAAATAAAAATTGTGGGCGTTGTGGTGTAATGGTTAGCGCGTTGGACTGTTACACGGATGGTCCCGGGTTCGATTCCCGGTGACGACAACATAAATTTAGAAAATAATATGTATGAGTTTTCTATCACTTATATGTATCCGCTACACCCAACTTCGGTGTTCCCATAGCACTTAACCCCACTGAAGTAAAATAATGAATCAGGGCTATGAAACAAAAAGCTTCAATAAATTCGCCAACTCTACATCAGGTGGCGAGCAACAACTGTATTAAGACTTATCATCTCGCGCAATTACAGTGTTGCCATGTTTGAAGCCCTTCATCTTTCACCACCTTTCATCTCTCCACTATCCCCTTTCCAAAGAAAGCAACACATTAATTAATAGGAAGAATTTCCTGAGTGTTGCTTCTCTTTAAAAAAAAAAATTTTAGCTGAAAACATAATTTTAGCAAAAAATTGACTGAAACTTAGTGTACTTGATTTACAAGACGTTTTACTAACTTTTCTACTAACTAATTTTTTTGAGTGCATATTATCATGTATGAGGGTATATCATTGATATATAGCCGTGTATGGCGTATAATTTGATATTTCGAATATTTTTCATATATTTATATGATTTTGCTGTTGGTCTCTGAGCTCCGATTAAATTAAAAACTAGTAATCCTTTCACTACCGACTTTTGTTTGTGAATGAATTTGAATTTTGACTTCTGATTCTTCTTTGGGGTCCTTAAATTAGAAAGAAATAGGTTAACACATATGCCAACTTTCCCTACTACCCTACAAAAAATAGTTACTTAAATCGGTTTTCTGAAATTTCTCAGCCCAATTTAACAACTGAAACATTCGAATAGGCAAAAATGCTTTGTTTGATTTTGTTATGGTCATTATATGAAGCTACCCAGCCAGAAATTGCCAATGGTCTGAAAAATCAAGCACTGGCAGAACACTATTTGCCAATGATCCAACAAATAAAGTGCTGCCAAAGCACTAATTTACAACGCTCTACCAACGTTAGTAAAAAGTGCTTTGCCAGTTCTTGATTTACAAAATTTACAACCGTAAAAATAAAAAAGCACTGGCACAGTACTGATTTAGAACGCCTTCCCAACATTGGCAAAACGTGCATTGCCAGTACTTATTTACAAAATTTACAGCCGTTAACTTAATAAAATCAGTGGCACATCCCTTGTTCACAACAAGAGTGGAAAAATTCAAAACTAAATTGCAATTTATGATTTGAAGTTAACAATATAATAGGAGTATAGTCAGCACAAAGTATAGTTTTTGTACTAAAATTTTACTTAACAAATTTATTTTCAAATTTCTTTCTTTAGTTAAATTGTAGTAAAAAATCGTGCTAACTTATCACAAAAATAATTTGATAAAAAATAATATTCAGTTATTTTGTAATTATCTTAGTTGAAGCAAGCCTATTGTTATTTCTGTTCAAATTACCAAAATCATTCAATAAGAAATAATACAACTCTTTACTGAAGTGAATTACTAAGTAGGACTTTATTGGTCGTTTTTGCTTTTGGTACTGGCGAAGCGCTTATTGCCAGTGCTTTTCCAACGTTTTAAAAAAGAAACGGCCAAGCCCTGCCCGGTGTTATCATTTTGGGTTTGGCAAAGCACTTATTATATTATTAAAAAAAACACTTTATTTGATGTTCTACCAATGCTTTGTTAACGTTTTAAAATTATGGTTTTGGTACTGGCAAAGCGCTTATTGCCAGTGCTTTTCCAACGTTTTAAAAAAGAAACGGCCAAGCCCT
Organism: Delia radicum; assembly: GCA_021234595.1. Lineage (NCBI taxonomy): Eukaryota > Metazoa > Arthropoda > Insecta > Diptera > Anthomyiidae > Delia > Delia radicum. Next base: position 91,681,738 of record CM037854.1, on the reverse strand, counting down.
ACCCGGTGTTATCATTTTGGGGTTGGCAAAGCACTTAAATCTTCAAATGTCCAACGCTCTGCCAACGCTCATACCACCGCCGAAAGCACTGGGCCAATGCTTTGCCGTTCGTATTTTTCTGGCTGAGAACGTGTCAAATTCAAATTCTAGCATTGTTAGTTTACGAGATACATCAAACGCCGCTTTCTTCGGAGATATGGGCTAATCAAAAAAATTTAAATTTGTTAACAAATATCGCCACTATATAGCAATAGTGAGAAGTTTATGCATATAATGATATTTTTTTTTTCAATGACCAATATCCTAATGAACATATTTTAAAAAAAATTAAAGTGTTATTTCCTTATCATATTTTTTCTTTTTTTTAATGTGTACACTCCCAATAAAAAATGTTTGTGTTTTTAGAAGCAGGATAAAACAAATGCGCTGATGTAAGGGCTTACTTTTACATAATATTGAGAAGCAGCAAAAGAAACGAATAATTTTCGTATTAAATAAACAAACAAAAATGTTGAGCTTACTGTTTTCTCTAACAAAGATGCAGGTTGTAAGCAGCTTACCATAATCCCTTACAAGGATGCAGGTTGTAATGCAGAAAGTTCCATATCGTGGATTATAAACGAACTGTTCCGATTGTGTTTGGTGTTTTCGAGTATGAAATAAAAAATAATTAGTCATTTAACTGTTTCTGAAGAGCTAGCACGTGGAGCGGTAACGGAAAATAAAATAACTATATTATATGTCAAAAATTTTAACAACAAAAAACAAATATCTGTAGAATTGTATGTAGAACAAATTATCTATAGAGCAATTCCATATGAAAGCGATCACCTTTTGGACGACCCCTCATAATTTTTGCTTTAAGAATCAGCAATAAACAACTTTCAATGAGGTCCCTTATGAAGAATTCTTCAATTTTGTCACATGACAGTGGTGCACACCACCACTAAACCAGTCACTATAGAGCAATTCCATATAGTAATAGCTCATTGGAAAGGTATTGAATCAGGCTTTAATTGAAAAATAAAATTTTCCTAATTTTTCTTGTTAAATAATTAAAAATAATTCAATTATAAAAAATATAAAAACAATGAGAACAAGGTGGTCTCTTAAATGCTCTTCTCCTGTCCAAACAAGGAGTCGGGGCCCATTTTTTTATTGCTGATTCTTAAAGCAAAAATTATGAGGAATCCAAAAAAAATAAAATTAGCCGGAAAATTCAGGAGCTTCTGTGGAAAATCGGAAAATTTAATTTTCATGGGAAAAAAGGTAAATTTCTGAGAAAAATTAGGAAAATTTTATTTTTCAATTTAAGCCTGATTCAATACCTTTCCAACGAGCTATCACTCGTTGCGATCGCTTTAGTAGTTTTTTTTAAAACAACTTTCAATGAGGTCCCTTATGAAGAATTCTTCAATTTTGTCACATGACAGTGGTGCACACCACCACTAAACCAGTCACTATAAAAAAAAAAATATATGTAGGTACATTATTTTTTGCTGGGCAATCGATTGAGACTATTTATTTTAAAATCGGAGAGGGGTCGTCCAAAAATTTGCCAATTTTGATCGTTTTCATATGGAATTGCTCTATATTCCTGTTATTACTTTTAATCGTAATAATATAGACATGAAATGTGATTTTACTGCAAGCCATGAAATCACAGCTTTTTATAAGTTTTGAAATCCGCGCTTATTTTGCGAAAAAGTAATGCTTCCAAGTGGGAATTCGCCATATAAAAATCATGGCATAGGTTTGCTTGCATGTAACCAGCGCTTTTTACTGGGCTGTAGTGTACACGGGTAGTGCTTAATAAAAATCATTTAATAGTTTTTTATTTAATTGGACCTCAGAGCCAAATAACAAACATTTAAAATTATTTCTTACAAAAACATTGATGGCTTTTACTCAGCTCCTTTTTGGATTGTTTAAGTTGTAATATTCCGGAACTTCGTGTGGCAATTTGATTTTCATTCATTTCCATTAAATTCGTATTACAAATAGAAATAAATAATTTCTTCTAACTTTTTTTTATTTTGACAGAAATTTCAAACATTTTTATTTTGTTAAAAAAATAAAACAACAAAAAAATATGAAAGAAAACTGAAAAAGTCTAAATGATAAGTTTTTTTTTGCGATTTTTAAATACACCATTCAACCATTCACTGTACAACACAAAAACTTCGTGGTTAAGAAAACCGCATATTAAAAAAATAGGTACAGTTATATGATATCAGATGTAAATGATATTGCTTTTTAAATAAAATGAATTAAAAAGCAATCAATTTTTGCAAAAAAAAAAAATAAACTCAACAACTTGTTGAAAATCAGCATATATGGATCCATACATGCATCCATACATTATTCATACATGTTCATAAATGATTCATATATGTTCATGTGTGCTTCAACGAAAATTGAGGTAATATTACATACATAATCATGCATGTCCATTAGGGGGGGGTCGATTTAAAAATCGCTCAACGTTCAAAGAAAATCGTATTCTAGGGATCAAAATAAGAAACTTTGCCGAAGGAACCATACCGCTAAAACGAATTCTGATGTTCCGACTTTTGACCCGTAGGGTAAAATTTTGAAAAAGCCCTCTTTGATATTTCAGAAAGTAGGATTAATCTCTCCAAGATTATGGGAGCTCCTTCTTCTCCGGGAGACTCGCTAGCAGATTAATGCATAAAACATCATTCTAGGTGACCGTTAAGGGGTTAAAATTTAAGTTGAAAGATGGCCTTTTTAGTCGTGTTTTTATAGCAAAATGTGCAAATCTCGGGATAGAGATATTTCAGAAAGTAGGAGGAGTCTTTCCAAGATTAGGGTCTCTATTTCTTCTCCGGAAGACGCTCTAGCAGATTAATGTATAAATTGTATTCGATTGGGTTGGATTCGATTGGGGCACTCTAAATGGGTCAAAGTGGGATTTTTCAAAATTTTTAACTACGGGTCAAAAGTGGGGACATAAGAATTCGTTTTAGAGGTATGGTTCCTTCGGCAAAGTTTCTTATTTTGATCCCTAGAATACGATTTTCCTTGAACGTTGAGCGATTTTTTTGCCTCCATACAATACTGTTTTAAATATAAATAAAACATAATTTGAAACAAAAATTAAACGGTCATAAGACTTTTTTTTTAAATAAAATCAGCTTTAGATTGTGCGACTTAAAAATCAAACTTTCAATAAATTTAGGAAACAATAATGGTTTATTTCTACGTCACTGATACATGAACGTATATTACCACAAACATTTAATTCTTCAAGTCAATGATATATAAATTACTGTATAAGCATATATAAATTCACTAATACATTAATAAAATTCTTATCGTGTATGAAAAAATATTTAGCATATATTTAATACATGTTATCAGACATTACAATATATGAACTTTTTGTTGCATGTATGAACCCATACATGCTTCCATACATGGCATACATGCTGATATAAAAAACAATATATGTTCATAAGTACATGGAATTATGTATGTTCATATATTAGCATATAGTATCATTTTCACCTGGGTATATGAGAATTGTACACTTTCATTAACAACTAATTTTAAAGTAAAATCTAGTTTCTAAATCTATTGAAAGAAATGTGGAACACAATTTTATATTGACCATTCAATTATTTTAAGAACCACCCCTTGAAAGTTTCTTAATATTTTTATATATTTCTTAGCTACATTATTATAAGATCTTAAAAACAATTGTTTTTAATTTAACAAAAAAAAAAGAACACAATAACCTGTTACATATATAATTTAGATAATTGTTAATGTAATCCATTTTTAATACCACAACCTTAAAATAACTTTTTCTTTTCTTTTGTTCCAATTTGTAGCAATTTCCTTATTCATTCACTACTGACCATTTTTTGAAATTGTTATGATTTTTGTTTTAGGCTAATATGTATGCTTAAAATAATTTAAATCTACACTTTTGTTTTACCAAAATTGTAAAGTAATTTTTCGTTATTTTTAGTTCCTATTATTTAGCTGGTATTTAAAGCATGAAGGTGAGTGCAGGTTTGTTTAGCTTTTAAAACGCCCCTTTAAACAACGCACTGTGGAAAATAGTAGTGTAAGATCACCTCATAATTATTTTTACAAATTTGTATTATTATTGGGTATACAAGTCAATAGTGTCGATTTTTTTGCTTGAAAAATGCATTTATTATAATAACAAAATGAATTCATTCATTATTCAAAGTATTGTCCATCGTTATCCACTACTTTTTCCCATCTTTTTGGTAGCATATGGATTCCACGCCAAAAGAACTGCTCCGGTTCTGAGGCAAAGAATGAATCAAGCCAATTTCTGATACCGTGTTCTGAAGTGAAGCGTATTCCAGTAAGGGTGTTCTACATCGATCGAAACAAATGGTAGTCAGAAGGGGCAAGGTCTGGTCTATAAGGCGGGTGAGCCAAAACTTCCCATCCACTGTTTTCCAAATAGTTTTTGACCAGTCTAGCAATATGCAGCCGAGCGTTGCCATGATGGACGATTATGGCGTCGTGTCTGGTCGAATATTCAGGTCGTTTCTTGCTGATTGGTCTCTTCAAACGAATCAATTGTGTAGTGTACAGGTCATCTGTGATCGTCTGACCCGATTTCAACAGCTCATAACACAAAACACACTTCTGATCCAACCAAAGAGCATTACCTTGCCGCCATGGATTTTCGGCTTCGGCGTTGATTTGGCTGATTGGCCGGGATTTACATATGACTTTTGTGCTTGGGGTTATCGTAATGTATCCGTTTTCCATCACCAGTAACTATATGATGCAAAAATTACTTCTTTTGTAGCGTTCAAAAGCATCATATCCATGCATCATAACATGCAAAATCGCCTTTCAACGTCTCTCGGCTTCAATTCATATGGGACCCAATTTCCCTGCTTTTGAATGATTCCCAATGCTTTTGAACGTAGGGAAATGGCTTGTTGTATGACTCCCAATGATAATGCAAGTTTTTCTTGCGTTTTTCAACAATCTTCGTGGACTAATGCTTCCAATTCCTCATCTTCAACTTTTTCGGCTGACCAGGCATTTCCTTGTCTTCTGTGTCAAAATCACCACTTTTCAATCGCGCAAACCATCGTTCACAAGTTTTTTGATTTGGTGCATGTTGACCGTAAGCTTCTACCAACAATAGACAAATTTCAGCAGCCGTTTTCTTCAAATGAAAGAAGGTTATCAGACTTCCCCGTAAAACATCTTTTTTAGGCACAAAATTCGACATTATTATAGCGATTGAAAAAAATGTGTGTTTACACTTTGACGTCAATCGAATACTGAATTATAATGACAGATGGTTACCCTCCAAAATACAATATTTGTTATTATTGACACAAACCATATGTGATATTTATGCCATATGTTGTCCAAATCGCCATTATTAACTTGTATACACTTAGGAAATTCTGTTGGTAAAGACGACAGCAATTGTAGTCAAAAACAAATGAAATTTCATTTAAAAAAAGGACGACTTACATTTCATTAAATTCAACTAACATTGTCATTTGTTTTTTAATGTTCAAAAAATGACTAACAATTGTAGTAAAAATGAACCACATGGTAGTAAAAAATAAACAAATATTTATTTATTTTATTTTTTTAAATAACAAAAAACAACTGTAAAAAATGAATGAAAAATCATAAAACAGTCATTTGATGTAAGTTGTTTTTTTAAATGAACTACAAGGTTAGTTAAAAATTTTATTTGTTCTACAAATGACTTACACTTACATTAAAAATAATGAAACTGTATTACAACCCAAACAACTACATATTTTTAAAGCAGAAGTTCCCTGAGTGTAGCCATTATAAAGCTAGGATGCAAAAATATAATAATTGAAAAAAATTGGATATTTTGTTAACAGAAATGTTCAGAAATTACTACCGAATTCAATTCTTTCGAGTTCAATAATTAATGGAAATGAAAATACAATATATTCAAAGGAATATATTTTGTGTTTTGTTGTATTGTTATATTGTATCTAATTCCCTTATTAATTTATAAGTATCTGATAGCGTATTTCAAATTTGTTTATCTGAAACAGTTAATGTTTCTAATCTACAAGTCAAGGATTTTATATATGAGCTTCACTTAGCTACACGCTCATACACTCAGGGAACTTCAGCTGTACATATTTGTAGTTGTTTGAGTTCTACTACAGTAATCTTTGTTTTTAAGTGAAAAAAACAGTTATTTGTAGAAGAAATTTAATTTTTTACTACATATGTAGTTCATTAAAAAATCAAACCACATAAAATTACTGTATTATGATTTTACATGCAGTAGTTTTTTGCTTTGTTTAAAAAAAATAAAACAAATAAAAGTTTGTGTATATTTTACTGCATATGTGGATATTTTTAGTACAATTGTAGATCATTTTTGAACATTAAAAAACAAATGACAGTTGAATTTACAAAAATGTAAATTTAAAAATGATATTCAAAAAAGTAAATGAAATTAAATTTAAAAAATGTTCCTTTTTGTACGGAAAATTTCAAGATGTCATCATATTTTCACTTACAACTTTTAAACTGCTTGACGAATTTTGATAATTTTGAACATGAAGGTTCTTGAAGGAATACCAAACAACCTGGGTAAAAAAAAACGTCGAACATGTTGAAAATCGAGATTTATGGTGTCTTGCGAACCATCATTTTCAAACTCAAATGTTAATTTTTTAAAAGCTTGCCCAGAAATTCGGTTTGATTAACTGAATCTAGCGTACTCAAATTAGGTTTATCTGTAGAGTAACCGCTTGTTACAAAAAAAGTTTCCAATTCGAGCTCATTGTTATACATGCAGTGGGGAGCACTCGTGAGTACATGTAAGTACTTTTTAAACCTAAAGATTCAGGCCGAAAAATATTTGACACTGGAACTAAGGTATATTTTTTTAAAGGTATAAGGTACGTTGAATCCAAATCTGATATCAGAATGACTTGCCGGCATCAGGCGTTCGAGCTATATTAACGGGAAAAGTGTAATTTTTTTTTATCAAAATGCTCCAATTTTTCACCTTCCTTTAAATAAAATTTTTATAATACTTTTAACGAAACACACTACTGCTAAACTTCTTCAAATTTTCAGTTTTTAAATTTTAAATATTTCTTATTTTTTCTTCAAATTATAATCGGTTAAACTTGATAATAAATTCGAATTTTTTAAAATTTTTCACTGCGGGACTTTAAAATTGCAGTTACAAACTTAATTTCAATTTAAAAAATTTTCGTAAGAAATAAGTCTTCTTAAAAATTCAAAAACTGAAAAAGGCTAAAATGCAGGTGCCGATTCAAGTATTATGAAAAACATATTTCCAGGAATATGAAAAATCGGAGCATTTTAATCAAAAACTACCCTTTTTCCGTTAATATATCTCGAACGCCTCATGTCGAAAAGTGATTCTGAGACCAGATTTGGATTCAGCGTACCTTATACCTTTAGAAAAGCATACTCTAGTTCTAGTGCCAAATATTTTTCGGCCTGAATCTTTAGGTGAAATAGTACTTACATGTACTTACGAGTGCTCCCCAATGTATATTAATTAAAATGATAAAAGATATATTTCCATGAATTGTACAACATTAGAATATTTAGAAAAATATGATACAATTTAGTATTTTTTAATACAATTAGAGCTAATTTGATGAAATTAGATATAGTTTGATACAATTGTATACAAATTTTAAACTCATCCAAATAAATCAAATTATACATAAGGTGATAGAATTTTATCCAGTTAGATACAATTGCATACCAATATCTGCAATTACCTGTGACATATCCCTCATTTAATGCAAGAACGTTACAACTAAAAAAACATGATTTTTGAGTTAATGGCTCAGAATTATTCGTAATATCACGTATCATATTGTGAAAAAAAATGGTATTGATATCTTGTATACTCACCACTTGAGAGAAATTATGTCGTTATTTTTGTGGGGACTTTAAACTCAAAATTTTTGAGTTATGACGTTATTGCAGTAAATGAGCGATATGTAATCAGAAGTATAATATGAACAAAGATATTTAATTTCTTTACAATTTCGGAGTTATGTTCGACCAGGGGCGGAATTAATTTTTTTTAAATATTAACACGGGAAAATTATGTGAATAGTACTCTTAATTCATTTTTACAATCAAATAATTTGTGTAAAAATTATAGGACCTTTTTAATGAATTCTAATAATTTCGATGTTTCAATGACTAAAATATCATATTATCCTTAACTAATTGCATGAAGTTGCATTGTATTGTAATAAGTTGCATGAAGAAAATAATATAAAATTATAAATTTATGAGCTTGCTCATATCGTATAATATTAATTGTTGTAGTTGTTAATAAAAACCCTTTGGTGCCAAATACAAATCATCACTATATAAAAAAACTAAAACTCAAAACTTAATTTTATTTTTTTAAATAATCTTTTGTTTAAAAGCGTTGATATTTATTAATTTAATGACATTTATATTTTAGATTATTCATGCCAAATTTCAAAATTCTATCTCTTCAAACAAAAAGTTAACGATTTTGGATGCGAAAATGTCCAAAATTTTCCACTGTGCAACGCCCAGCATATCATTTTTTATTTGAGTTTTGTTAAATTAAGGCTGGATTTTTTTTGTGTTTTTTGGGGTATCTTTTAAAAATGGGTGTTAATATTGTTCAGTTGCAGTTTTGTGTAAGTAGAGGTGAGTTGTAAATATGTAAAAATGCACAAGGCTAATTTTTTACTACTATATCATAAATATATTTTCGTAATCCTTGAATTGATGAACTTTTTAGCATTAAAATGTATGCCATATGTTTGTCATCTTATTTTCTTATTTGAGGCCAATAACTTCCTAATTATGAGTAAACATAATAAGTATTAAAAAAAAACTTTTGAATGATCAAAAGAATACATTACGGAATGCGCAACAAAATGCCTTCCTTAAATGCGTTACTGTATGCATGACGGTAAAGCGCTTTTTTTGAAGCTTACAAATGCAGTTACTGTTTACCAAGTTGAAGTTATTTTTTGCTGGGATATAGATTACTGGATAGGTAAATAACAACAAAAAGTACTCGTTTTACAGACTTATCAATGAGATCATTGCTTAGAAAAAGTAGTGCTTAAATCGCTAAATTGTATAGCAAGCTTGAAAATGGGGCTTAGGGCGATATAAAAACATAAAAGTTTTTTAATAATCCGGAAAAACAAAAAATTCTATAAAAAATCGATTTTTTTTTGTATAAATTTACAAAAAAAAATAGTTTTTAATCTTTTTTATGACTAAAAACTATTCTATTTTTTTTTTTTTATTAATTTATATTTAATTTTTATAAAAAAAATCAGTATTTTTAATATGATTATAAAAATTATAAGGCACAATTAATGAAAATTCTGTTAATTATAAGGCACAATTAATGAAAATTCATTTGCGACGTTACTGAAAAAATAACCATTTCTAAATTTATAATGACAATGGTGGGCATTACACCGTTTTACCGATAGCCTTTTTTAATTTTGAAACTCTGAAAACGGAATATAAATGCTTATGGCTGCAAAGACTTCTTTCAAAAATTTTTTGAGAATAATTTTATCCAAAAAATTAAGATATAAAACACAAAAAGTTTTTTTCCTCTGTTATGTCTTTAAAAAACCGGCTAAATCATTACTCAGCAGTTCGAGGCAACTCAACAAAATTATTCGGGCACAAGTTATTAGCTTTTAGATGACTTTAAATGTAAAAATTTAGAACTTTTCAAATTCAAACATATATACATTAGGGTGATAACTTTTTGCATTTTTTGCAAATATCAAATCTCCCCAGACAAAATCGTGTAGGGCACGGACAAATATTAAGAACTGCGTTTTTAGTTTTTCGCTATCGTTAAAAAAGGTTCCGCACCAAACGCGTTAAAGTTTTGAATCAAACAAAGTTAAAAAAAAAACTTTTTTTGATGCCTCAACGTCTGACTATCACATCTATATAATTAAGGTATGCTGGTATCAATAGTAAAGTCCGTTTTCGAGTCAATGGAATAGTTTTCTTCCAAATTTGCTTACTTACATATGTATAAACCACATTTAAAAAAAATTGTTATTAAAAAAAATTTTAAATAAACATATTAAAGGCATTTTAGAAATCGCTGTCGGTGCGCAAGGTTTTTTTACCAAATTGAACTGAAATAGTTTTTTTTATCATTAATACAATATTTGCCATTAGAAAACCCCTGGGGAGAATGTTGTCCAAAAAAAGTTATCACCCTAATATACATGCAATCAATGTATGGGAGTTACACAAAATTTGTTTGGTAGGTCTTTAAAATGCCTTTCATTTGATATACATTTCCATTATAATGAAATTTACATGCTTATTGCTCAAATTTCATTTTCAAAAGGAAAAGAAAACTGATTTTAAAGTTTTATTAGCTTTTTGTTTTATATACATCGAGATTATTTTTATGTTATTTTTAATTTATAACGAGCTTCCAACGTCCGTATATTTACAAAAATAATTTCATTTTAGTTTTTTATTATTTCTTCTAATGTGAAAGAAAGGTATTTTAAAGAGTTTTTTTCGCAAATTATATTTCACGACCATACAATGCCTATATGTGATGCTATAATTTCGAAAAAATCTGTATTTTTAATTTTATGGGCATAAAAGCAACACCTTAAACGAATAATTTTTATGCCGAATAATTTGTTAGTAGACTTAAACTCTTGAGTTTGGATTTATCCCGTTTTGTAAAATCAAACAACAAGAGCAAAGAATATAAAAAATTTTTGATTCACCATCCTTTAAAAAATCTGTATAAACATTCAAAAATCTTTTGGGACACAAGTAGTGCAAGCTTTTTTGGGATTTGCCATCAAATGCCATTTTTCAAATTATTTTGTAAAAAATTAAATTTTTTCGAACCCTTGTCTTATTAAGCCATTTTTTTAATTTTTTTAGACTTTTCGTTAAAAAAATTTATAAAATATCGATTAAACCCAACTTTGAACATAAGTTACAGGACAATTTACAAAATTTCTGTTAAAGGAAATAAAATTATAATTAATACTAATGAACTATGATAACACTTTAACTGTAAATTCAGTCATTAGTGTATTTTTTTTATTAAAAATTTTGTAAAAAAAATCTTAAATCAACTATTACTTTTCGAAATTTTTGGTATTGGTATGGCGTTTTTTGTGCCAAATTGGCTATTTAAAATTTGCCAAAATTTCTTGGGTAACCAAAATATTTTGAATGCGCAAACCTTTTTAATTTAAAATAACATACCCTGTTATTTTAAAGTTATTTTGTGTCGTATTATATTTTTAATTTTTTAATCGGTTTGGGTGGAGGGGTGGGCATATATCACACCCTGGATCCGCGCCTGCTAAATCAGTTTTGGCTAAAGTTATTAGTTACCTCATTTTACCACAAGATCAAATTTCAGCTGTACTTGAACTAATTTTTCAAGCTAATTTAATTTATTATCTAGTTTACAGTTCCGGACAGTCCTTTTTTAAATTCTTAGTTAATTTGACTACAACAGTCAACCATAATCGACTTCTTCTTAATTTATAAAACCATTTCGAAAAAAAATGTTTCATTTTTCAACAACAGTCACATAGAAATCGATTCGAAAACGAAAAATGTTTCATTATTCTTTTATTTTATTGTTAATGAACTTTGCTACCAGTAAACAATTCATTGTAAAACAAACTTTTAAAGGAACCAAAGGAACTAAGTTGAAGGTTAACACTATATCAATAAACATTACGACTGGATTTTTGTGAACAATGATATTTCCAATTATTAAAATAAATTAGTCATTGAATGATAAAAACGGAAGTACTGTTTGGGAGTAACGGTCAAGGGCGTATAAATGACACAATGTAATAACAACATAAAATTTTATTTGCAACAAAATTGTTCACGATATGTATTTCAGAGTTAATTTATAGAACATATAATTCACAAAACTTAAACAAAAAGGAAAACAGGATTTTGGCAAACGAAAAAATTTACTTTTTTCAATTTATAACGTATATTTACAAAAATAAAGCAAATTAAATATATTAGCTAGGCTGATACTAGTACTTCTCATCAGAACCCGAAGTTTTAGAAAAGCTAGAGCCTCCAAAATAAGCAGAACTTTAACAAAAAACTTATTATTCAACAATTTTGCTTCATTATTGTCTTCTTAGTAATCAAGCACGTGGTTAGGGTCTTTTCCTAACAAGCATCATGACGTTACTGAACTTTGAAGACCAAAAATGTTCTATTTATATAAAAAAAAATAGTTTTTACTCTGGCTCAAGTAATATTCTTTTACAGTGTTGTTAGTTTTTTGTTTTTATATACATCGAGATTATTTTTATGTTATTTTCAATTTATAACGAGCTTTCAACCTCCGTATATTTACAAAAATAAAGCAAATCAAATGTATTAGCTAGGTTGATACTAGTATTTCGATCTGGCTAAAGATCTCATCAGAACCCCAAGTTTTAGAAAAGCTAGAGCCTTCATTATAGGCAGAACTTTAACAAAAATCATATTAATCATCAATTTTGCTCCATTCTTACATTTACATTTTTTTGGATAATGGTAAAAAAAATATGTTTTTTTTAGCAGGATTATTGTCATCCTTAAACTGAGATTCACTACTAGATAACGTTAGTCATTGACAAATACGAAATTTTTTGTCAATGACGCAACTTCAAAAAAGAAAACAGGTATTTCAAACAAAATTTGTATTTAAAATTTCCCTGAATCCAGCATTTCCGTCTAAATCCATTAATCAGTATTATTTCGTCGAATCTCACAAAATTATTACTCATTTATCGGTATTCATTAGTTGACATTAAATTTGTGTTTTTTATTGTTTTACACTCCCTTATGATTAATAAATTTATCTATGTAATCACTTGTTAAATAATAATAGAAATAAATGTGGTATTACACTCACAGTATTTTTACAGTAACTGATTGTAGTAAACTTTTTTTTTTTTTTGAGGAATATATATTTAAACTACAATGAAATATTTTTTTTTAACTTATTTTACTTTTTATTAAATTCCAGTTATTATTTTCATTTAAAATTTTCTTTTTGCAAAAAAATCTTTATTTAAAACATACAGTGAATGATAGTAATGAAAAGGGAAAAACTGTTGATTTTAATAATTTTGGAGATATTTTTGATAGTTAAAATAAAACACCTCAACCTTTCTAAATTAAATTTGTCAAATGTGTATTAATTAATTAATGGCGACTGTATATATTTCGTTAAAATAACACTGTTGGCTACCCTGATCGTAAAAATCATACGTCAATCTGAAATAGAGCCGGTAGGAGATTAGAAAATAAACAAAAATCTAAAAATAGAATGTTTGTGTGTTATTAGTGTTTGTCACTTCTGAGTATAATATACAATAACAGAATGGTAATAGGAAAGAAAACTGCAAATTAGCTGCATTGGGTTTGATCGTTGTTATATTTGTAGTGTCAAAAAAAACGCGGGTCGATTCTTATGGCCGGCAGGTTGTTGAAAAATATATCATATCATATATATCATGTATTTGACAATTATAGGACAGAAATAATAATACAATTTAAATGCAAAATTACTCATAACTTTCAAAGAAAACCGTTTATGTCTATTAAATAAAAGAAAATCTTTTATTTTATGGATTTTGAGTTAATTTTTCAATAGTAAAAAAAAAAAATGCAAAATACATTTGATTTAAAAAAAAGTAAGTATGTCGGTTTTTATCTACATGTTTAGTATTTTTAAAGTACATATTCCTTAGTTTTTAACGACAAAATATTGTGAGTGTATCAATAAATCGACAAATTATATATCAAGAGTCTTCGTTTTAATGACAAACTCATAATCAGGGCAACCAGATATATGCTGTATCATGTATTTTCTCGTGCGTCGTATTGAAAAATGGATAAGATATTTATTATTTTCAGAACAATTGACGAATTCTGGTATCGATTTGTTACATATTTCGCTCTCAATAGCATACTTTTGCATATTTTTTGTACTTTTTAGAACAAAAGTGTATTTTTAGAGCATTATTGTTCCATTTTAAGTGTATTCGTTATAAAACATTTTTTTTTTCAGTAAAAAAAATTTACAAAAAAAAATGTTTCTGGAGTTTGCACTACCGATTTCGGAAATTCAAAATATTTTTATAAATTTAGTTTCCTGTTTTTACCCTCTAACCGGCAAGCCCGCCACCGGTGTATTTTCAATTCTCCATAAGTGCTCCAAATGAGTGATATTATTGTTCTGTATTTTGTCAAAACGATTTAGAGCAACCGAAAAAATACTTTTGTAACAAACCTTGTATAATTAAAATATGCATGGCACGGTTTGGAAGCAAGAAAGCGATAAGTTAAAATTTCGTAAAATTATGGACGGATTTTTATGAAAGATTCTTTTAAGTATTGTTAACAAAGCTTTTAAGTTAAATCAATATATGTATGAAGTTACGATGTGTTTTCGTTCAATTTCGCGTTTTTCGAAAGACGAAAATCGCCATATCTTCTATACTAAAATCATAAAATCGTAATTTTTAGAATGTAGTTATACAATATATCTCAAGTTATTTATTTTTATTGATTAGTTCCTGACATTCGCTCTTAAACATTTTTAGCACATATCGCCTGAAAAGGCAACGAAAACAAGTTTGGTAGAAGAACATATTGTTTATTTTTCGTGCCTACAAAGTGGTATAAATTTCATTGCAAAAAAGCTGGTTTAAGGGATAAGACTGCACCGATTAATGTATAATTAAACCTGTATCTCATTTTTTTGTTAGCAATTGTAATAAATTTCACTGTACTGAAAAATAAGTTTTAAAATACGGATTTTTATTCAAAAATGTTTTTTTAAGAGCAATCTTTTCAAATTTTAAGAGAATATTTTCCATTAATTGGGCGATTTTTCATGGTCATAAAATGTTTTTTTTAGAGCATATTTCTGGTTGCCTACTTCATAATAAATCATTCAATCGAAAATCTACATTTACAAATTGTTGAAAAATTTACAAGTAGGTACATACCACCAACAAGTTTTTGTCGTTTGTGTTTTTTTTTTTCAAGATGTTGTTCTTTTTTGTTTCTGATACGACACAATTGTTTTGTTGTCATTCAATGATTGACTCGTGCCAAACAATCTGACCTTACACCTTGCTGCATCAAAAAAACAAAAACTGCTGAAAACAATCAGCAGGCAAAAATTACAACAATTGCAACATCCATCTCACAAAAACCTTTAATACTCGTGCTTATGCTTAAAACAATCTTTACAAAGTTTTTATTGGAAAATTTTAAGATACTAATCGTATTCTTTTTTATTTTGCATAGTATACCTAACCTGACCAACCATTACGATTTTGGCGGGATCATACCGTTTTGTAAAGGCTGAGCCCGTTTAAATTATAATCCCGCTTTTTTTAGAAAGTTAGGAGTTTTTAATTGAAATAAAGTTATGAACCACTGAAAGGATTCGGAACTTTATTATTAAATGTGGCATAGGAGTTTTAACCATGCAAAGACAACATCAATTTAATAATAGGGAGCACTGCTGATGATTTGGATAGTTTGGATATGGAGGGGAGAAAATACCCAGTGACTACCAGTGGTTTAAAAAAGCAAGCATTGGTATACCACTAAATAACCGAGGAATTGTAAATAAACTACAGGTAGAACACTTGTTTAAGAGGCTTTACAAGCGTTTCGCCAGTATTTGTTTCACAATAATTTCAGTGGTCTACAGAAAAAATCATTGACAAAGAATTGGCTGAGACCACTATGTCAACGTTGGCAAAAGTGTTCTCCCAGTGCTATCCAATCAGAAATTACCAACGGCTCAAAAGGCCAGCCACTGATGTTGCTTTGTTTAAAAAAGTGTGAAGTCAAAAACTCCGACTTTCAGACCACAGTTTTCATGGATTTGCCAACATTTTGCAAACGTTGTAAATTTAGTTTTTCAAGTGCTTATCCAATGTTATAATTTTGGGCTTGTAAAAGCACTTGTTGCCAGCACTTGTAGCACTTGTTTAAGTTCCTTGCCAGCGGTGAGAATGAGTACACAGAAAAAACTAAAAAAGGGTTTCAATTAAAAAATGTATTGAATCAATTAATATTTTAATTAATTTTGCAGCTATCACGGCAATGATACTATCAATTAAACCTTTTATTAAAATTAAGAACGAAAAAAGTTATAACTAACTTCTACAAAAAAAAAATATGATACTCACAAAAAAAGTGTGTGATCTATACGTTGGCATGTGTGTTTTTTGCAATGCTGAGTCTGTTTGTGTGTGTGCTTGTTTTGTTTGTTAACTTCAAATGTATTTGGTATTCTATACTGAAAATATTCTATTTATGCATACACTGTATGAAAAAATAATATGATAATTGCGTCTAAAATAAAATATGTATTTATATATTTAAAAGTCAATTAAAATATTAATTGATTCAATTAAATATTTGTTAAGAAACAAATTAAATTTAAATCAAATCTTTAATTAGATGTTTTAGGTTGATAATTTTTTCTGTGTATCTTTTTTAGTACCGAATTTCACGTCTAAGTGTTACAATTTTGGGTAAAAACATAACCCAATTTTCCGCCTTTTGCGTTTTTTATGCTTCTTGGATAAAAACAATATACAAATTTGGCATACAAATAAAATGTATTAAAACTTATTAAAACAAATATGTTTCCGACAACCTTGAAACACATTTTTAACCGATAAATATGCGAATTTTTTTACAAAAAAATAAATATTAAAAAGTCTCTTATCAATTGTAAAACTTTTCTATTAAAATAGAAAACTTCACTTCTCAAATTTAAAATTTGTAATAACACAGATTTTAAATTTGAGTGATTTTAACTAAAAAATTACAAATTTTACATAATTTATGTTTTTAGACAAAATTATTTATATATTCCGCTTTTTGAAACAAAATCCCGCTTTTTCGTCTTCCGAGTCCCGCTTTTTGAACAAAAACTGTTGGTCACGTGAAGTATATCCTATACAACTCTGGGAAAAGGGTATAATGTGTTTATGCTAATGTTTGTAACTTACAAAAATAATGGACCAGACCAAACTTTTAGCATTCTAATTTGATTCGATTTAGATATGACTGTCCAGTAGATCGGTATTTTTTGTATTAAGAAAAACTCTTTTCGGATAATTTAAATTGTTTGTTGACGTTATTGTAGCACTAGGTCTTCAAGTTATAAGAAAAATCGTAAAATTTTGACCAGTGGCGCTCTTTAATAAATTTGATCTGAAATTAGAAACCATGTAGCACAAAAATATATTATTTAATAATAATTTTAAATTTTTTTCATATATCAGAAACTTTTTTCGCAGGTCGCCATTGGTTAAGTTATCCGATTTCTCTTGAGTTTTGCAACTTGCAGATTTTAAATTTACTTTGAATACTAAAATATTTCACAATATTTTTAATGGATTTGGAATTTTAATATTTAATGGAATGTTTAGTTTACGCATAGTGATAAAAATCAAAATAGTTTTAGCGTACATAGAATATTTAAGGATAAAACTAAACATTCAAAATTTTCAATTCCTTGCAAAGTTGATTTATATTTTTAAAAAAATCCATGATTTTGTGGTTACATTTCGAAAAATAAGCAAAGTATACGATAAATTGGGGTAAATGATGTAAATATAAAAACCGCGATATTTCCAAAACTGCAAATTAAAAAAAATGTGACAGATTTTGATTAAGCTTACCTAAGTTTATTAAAAAATGTATATTTCAGAAAAAAAATGAAATTTGTCTAGTGAAATTAAATTAAAAAGCATAATTTTACTATGTACATTTTCAGTTTCCCCGAGATAGATTTAAAACTAATCCTTTAATCAATATTGACATAGTTTTGCTCAGATGAAAAGTCAACAAGAATTTTTTTAATTTCTAGAATGGAGATGAAAACCAGATTTTTTCTAAAACCCCCATTTCAAAAATTTTAAATTATTATTGCTCAAAATGCCACATAAATAATGGTGTGTCGCAAGACATAGTCTTTTAAAGAAATTTAAGAAAATTTTAAAAACATCGCAATATATTTTTCTCATATTAGCCCCACATAATTTGTAGACCTAGTGCTACAGTAATCACAAAAGAAAGGTCCATCTGTGGGTACAACTTTGTCTCAGTTCTTCTCGACTTATTCTTGTTATCATTCTTCGGTATTCATGGATCTGATAGAGGTCATTTAGTTTTTGAAGTCAAAGACTGTATGAAAATTTAATTTCTTTATCGTTTTTAATGGAAAATTAGAATTTGTTCCGAAATATGACCCAAATCTTGTTACGGTGTAGGTTATCTCATATTCGGACTTGACCGAATATATTTTATTTTACTTGCTTTTTTATTATAATTTTTAAGGTTTTATTTGTATTCAATTGTAATGATGCATTGATGTTTTAGTGAATTTGAATAGTTGCTAATTTATTTCGCAGTTTTTTGTGTTGTTGTTGTAGCCATTTTCAATTAGATTAAACACAGGGAAACAAAATTATTGGATTACACGTGGTAGTTACTGGGATATAGATATCTAATCAGAAATATTCGAAACAAAAAGACAATGGCTTAATCTGCAAAAACAAATGAAAATTTCGAAGTGATTTTAAAATATAATTATATTTATGTTAAACCGTGTTTTTTAATTTCCATTAAAATATAACTTTTATAAAAAGTTTCAGTGATTTAACTTTTTATTATTTTTGACATCATCTCTTTTTATAAGAAAATTAAATGCAACTGATGTCTACTTTGCTGAATTTCCATGGCTCTATGAAACAAGACCCCAATAAAATAAGTCCCCAAACCAAAAATGAAATAAGGCCCCAAAAATTTCTAATAAAAAAATGGGGTCTTATTTCATTTTTTGGGGCTTTATTTCATTTTTTTTTTTTGGGACTTTATTTCATAATGAAATAAGTCCCCAAATAATATTTTTGGGGTGTTATTTCATTTTCTTAAAAATAAAAATTTTTAAGTAATATAAGCAAATAACCGTTATAATTACTGCATGAATTATCAAGTTATTAATGTAAATAGTTATTCGCTATTAGTAAGTGAGATTATACCGTGTAGTAATTTTGAAGTTTCTTTTATGTCGCACGCAGAAAAAACTTTATTTCGCGAAGCCACCTGCCGCGTTCTACGGAGGAAAAAACCCCTAAGACCGTCCGAAGGCCGCCACCCAGAAGAACTTGTTTTCAAATCAGATGTCGAATCCGTTGAAATCTTATATTTTTAAACATCAAGTAATTTGTAAAAACATCCTCCGTAGAACGCGGCAGGCGGCTTCGCGAAATAAAGTTTTTTCTGCGTGCGATTATACGATTTATAAATTTAGTTTTATTTTGTGATATACTACTAAAAAATATTAAAAAAAAACTGTATTGTTGATATACTAAATATTATTAATCTTTTTATTTTAAAAAGGCTGAAAAAAAAATCGCGCGATTTTTTTCAGCCTTTTTACTATGTATTAATTAGGAATAAAGAAATATTTTAAATTAATATATAATTTTGTTTTTTTTTTTTAATTGGGTCCTTATTTCATTTTCGAAATGGAGCTTTACTGCATTATGAAATAAAGCCTCAAAATTGCGGTGTTATTTAATTTTATTTTGGGGTTTCGTTTCATTTGATTGGGGGTTTATTTCATTTTTTTCTATGGTATTGCTTAATAATGAAATAAAGCCCCAAAAAATGGGGCGTTATTTCATTTTTGGTTTGGGGACTTATTTCAGTGGGGTCTTGTTTCATAGATCCAATTTCCATACCCAAAAAAATTCATTTTATTTATGAGTGATTCCAAATTTTGATTGAAACTGAGTTTTTTTATTATATGTAGTTCCAGTTTTGGTCTATTTGTACCATACTTGGGACTAATTAATTGAATGGACCAATTAATTGTCGATTCAATTGGCATTCTATGATGCCAGTGGTAATTAATTTTGTTGGCAATACAATTGCATAACAACAAGGCCAATGAAATATTGTTATAATTGGCATTGCATTTAACACACAATTATAATTGAATTTTATAATTGTTTGGTGCAACAAAAAAAAAATATTTACAAATTAAGATAAAAATCACACATTTGTGTACTAATATTATATATATTCGATATTTAGTCAAAAGCTGATCCATCATGACTAAACCGTTACCAAGCGGAGTAAATAGTGTATACGTGATAAAATGTTTGCATAAAATAGCGAATACTTTCAAAGTTAGCACTTAAATTTTAAACTTTTGTCGTTTTTTTCCGAAACAAACCCCTCTTTTATAAACAATTAATTTTTCGTACATTTAAATTGGTTGTTTTAGGCATTGATGCCGTTTCATTACCAATGGTCTAATCAATGTCAATGAAAATAAATTTCATAGGCATTAGAACGGTAATGAAATTGTTTGTCATTGGAATTAACCAGCAGTAATGCCAATTATATTTTACTGCCAATGAAAAATTCCCACACATGACCTTTGCCTTTAAATACAGATCAAATTTCCTGCTCTTCTAAAGTATTTCCAAATTTTCAGTCAGCCTATCCGCCATAGATCCGCAAACAGTGCCATGATTACTGACGTTTTCGTTCATCAATTGAACAACCATGATGTGCAGGAGCTGTGGTATCAACAAGACTGCGCCACATGTCACACAGCTCGTGCCACCATTGATTTATTGAAGGAAACGTTTGGTAACCGCATAGTTTCACGTTTCGGACCCGTGAATTGGCCTCCAAGATTGTGAGATTTAACATCGCTGGAATATTTTCTGTGTGGATATGTGAAGTCGCTAGTCTACGCCGATAAGTCCGAAACGATTGACCACTTGCAGGACAACATTCACCGCGTTATTGATAATATAAGGCCACAAATGTTGGAAAAAGTCATGGAAAATTGGACCTCCAGATTAGACTACGTCCGAGCCAGCGGTGGCGTTCATACACCAGAAGAAATATTTAAATTATAATGCCAGAAGATTATCTTTCGAATAAAGTAAATTTCATGTCAATTTAAAAAAATTCATCTTTGTTTTATTTCATTTCAAAATTCTATACCTCTATAAAAAACACTCTTTGTATGGGATTATTTGTCAGATAAAACTATATTACGACTCATATTAAATTATGTATGATTGTACAAATCATCATATTATTTTTTTTATTCTGGTACCTTTGCGGTTTGGCCACCTTTGGCGGTCAAAAAGTTACATACCATGAAGTTGGGTGATATCCGAAATAACACATATTGAAAATTTCGGCTTTTTATTAAAAAGAGTTTGGTAAGGCCGTCAAGGGGGAAATTTTATTTTTATTGACCTCCGTTGGAGTTTCCAAAAAATCCCGTCTTAGCGTACGTATACGCTGGAGGATGTACATCCATGCCAGTATTCAAACTCCTAGCTCCAGCGGTATAAGCTGGGAGATGTTGAGTCAGTCAATGAGTTAGTGAGGTGGTTAGTGAGTCATTAACGTTATTCTTTTTTATATTGGTAGTAGTTAATTGTTTAATATATATCTTATTATATGTTTTTATTGATGCAAAATTTCAAAAATGGTGTATTATTTAATTTAGGAAATTTTAAAAAAATATTAGGTTGGATCTATCGAATTTTTAATTCAGTTCGGTTTACAAATATGAATCGGTTGGGTCAAAAATTTTTATAAAGTTCACTTAGAATATTATCTAGGTGAAGACCACTAAAAATGCAGTTCAAAATAAATTAAATTTCACTTGAAAAAAGGTTTGCTTACATTTCATTAAACTCAACTAGTCACTAGTTCAAAAAAATAATCACAAATGTAATAAAAATTAACCACAAATGTAGTAAAAAAAAAACAAACATGTATTTGTTTTATTTGCTTAAATAAAAAAAAACTACATCATAATACAGTAATTTGATGTGGTTTGTTTTTTTAAATATAGTCAAAAATTAAATTTCTTCTACAAATTACTGGTTTTTCAGTTAAAAATAAATATACTGTATTACATACAACTGAAACAACTACAAATATTTACAGCAGAAGTTCCCTGAGTGTAACTTCAAATGTATACAGCAGCAACCGAATAATGTGACAAATTCGTTTGCGACGACGAACGAATTTATAAATTACGTATAGTTTATTTTTAGTGAAACATCAAAAAAAAATCTGAAAAATATGCATATTAATGCAAAATATACAAAATGTAGCATGTATAGCAAAATATGCAATAAAAAAATACCAGAATATGCATTTATAGCAAAATATGCAAAAATATGCATCAACAAATCGATGCCATTTTGTTGCAAATTTGTTTATTCGCAAAGATATTTGGTTAACATTACTCTCAAGCTAACGACAACAAAATTGTATTTACATGAAGTTCCGAAAACCTAATGATTACATATGTCACTTGTAATTGCATATATTTGTATAAAATTGTATCTAGTTGGATATAAATGTATCACATTATATATAATTTCATACATATGGATGAGGACAAAATTCGGATACAATTGTATCAAACTATATCTAATTTTATCAAATTAGATATAATTGTGTCAAATAATTTGTAATTGTATTAGATTAGATCTAATATGAAACATTTAGATGTTCTCATTTTTCGGATGTAATACGAAAATTCACAAAATATTTTTTTTACTTGGGATAAAAATCAATTCCTGTATACGGCCCAGAATATACGGTCCGAATATAAAATAATCTCAAACAAGAGTAAAATTTTATAAAAAAAAATATTTCATAAAATTTGTAGAGTCAGAAATTTCAAACATAACCCAGGATGCTTGATGGGAAAAATTTTGATTTACAACCAAGCAAAGCAAAAATAAGATTTTGCATTTCTGTGTAATCAATTGTTAGTTTTGATTACTTTTCAATTCCAAACTCAAATTTTGAGCGTTCAAAAGGTGTGGTTATTTATACTCGTATTATTAGAAAAATAAATCAACAATGTATCATTTGAAAAAAGGGAATTGTTTAGCTTAAAAATTTTAAATTGTTTGTTAAAAAAATATTCGTTTGTATTGATTTATAAAAGGTTAACGTTTTTCTTATTCATGTTGGGGTTGTTGCTAAAAAATAATGTTAAGACAAGAATTTAAAATTTGTTTTTTATGGTCATTAAGTTAAAGCACACCTCTTTAATTAAAATCTGATTTTATTTTATTATTATTTTTAGGTTAATTACAGTCGTTTTTGTGAAAGAAAATACAAAAAAAAATATTGTTGAACAAACAAATGAATGTCAAAGTTTTCCTCATTATAAATTAAAAATACAAATTAATTGAGACCAAACGTTTTTAAGGTTTAATTTAAATTTTCAAATTTGACACCAGTTTATTTATTAAAGTTCATTAGCAGAAATATGTAGGGCTTACAAAAGTAGGAAATAATTTTAATGGCAAAAAAAAATAATTAGCTCAAGGTCGATATAATTAAAAAATAGTGAAAACAAATTAATTTAATGAGACGCGATACATATAATATAAAGGGTCCGCCATCTAACGTTTTTTTTTTCCAACTAGTGCTTATTTCGTGAATGGTAACACTTAGCTCATGTCTGATTTGACAAATAATTTGTTTTATCCTTCCGCTGAACAAATAAGGTTGTGTATACGCTTGAACAACGCTGGGAAATATTGCGACATTACTTTGAAAATCATGGTAATGTTGCAGAATGTGTGCGAAAATTGCGTACGGATTTTGGAAGACGAGAAGCACCGTCAGCTCCGTATGTTCTTTATCTTGTGAAAAAAGTGAAAGAAACTGGCATCCTCATCCATAAACCAAAGCGTGAAAAGCCAAAAACAGTGCGTACACCCGATAATATTGCTGCTGTGGCAGAAAGTGTGCGTGAAGCGCCATCAACATCAATTCACCATCGTTCTCAACATTTCGGAGACATCATTGAGACGAATTTTGCATAAAGACCTTGGTATAACGCCATACAAAGTCCAATTGGTTCAGGAGTTGAAGCCAACTGACCATCCAATGCGTAATAAGTGTTACGCCAACAAGCCAGAGACAATTGACGCTTTAAAGGACAATATTCGTGAAGCCATTGGTGAAATACAGCTGCACGCAATCGATAATGTGCTTAAAAATTGGATCGATCGTGTAGGCTACTGCATGGGCAGCCGAGGCAGCCATTTGAATGAAATTATTTTCCATTATTAACCGGAAGGATTGTACTTTTAAATAAAAAAAGAAATTTGAGAAAATTTTCAAAAAAAAAAGTTATTTGGCGGACCCTTTATATAGCCAGTACTCAACAACATCTACTTTTGAATCCAAAAAATCACAAATATTTTGGACTAGCAATAGCGTTTAAAATTATGCATTTAAAAAAATTAAAGTTATTAACTTCGTAAACTAAAGTAGCTGGAGCAAAAATGGCGATTATATTGAATAACCGGAATTATAAATTTAAATTAGAGTTTTCTGTTTACTCTTTAAAGTTTTGGATATCATAAACTAGCGACTTTTTTTATATGAGTTTAGTTTTGGATCACTAATATTTTTGAAAAAAAATTGGTTTTCATTTGATTTAATATACGATACAAATGACTTTTTTGAAAATTAGGCTTTAATTTGGGATCACTAGTATTTGTAGAACAAATTATTTTTCATTTGATTTAGTTATGAAAATTTAAATATATTTGTTTTTAAACTAAATTACTTCGGATTAACCCATTAACGCCCTCTGTCCCCATAGAGGACACCTCGACTTTTGCTGTTTTCTCTGGAGCTATTTGTCCTATAATTTAACTAAAATAATTTTCTGACATCCAATTCAATATTGAAATGAAAAACATAAGTTCTTTAGTTTTTTTTGTATTAGTTACACATTTTCCGAGTGTGATGTGTATCAAGAAACTATAGATATTGCTTTTAGCTCATACCAACCCCTCGGACCCCAAAGTTAAAAAATATGAATACCAGTTCCATAATTGTTGCTACATATTTTCTCCAACTCTATTGGACATAGGGGATCAAACTTTTGTTAGGACATCTTTGACATTGATTCATTACATTTCCTGCAGGACACTGATACAATATGGGACATATATATCCCATTGGTTGTCAAAGGTAAAAACAGGTTTTTGTTCAATTTAGTTTGATTTAAATTTAAAGAAGTTATATTTATAAATGTTTGTCTCCTGATTCCAAATCTGGTCTAAAAATTATTCCATCACTTCACAATTTCGTGTAAAATGAATATATTAGGACTACAGTCAAAACTCTATTTACGTCTCAAGCTATTTTAAATTTTGCTAATTTGGCAGAGGAAAATAATTAAAAATACGTATGTTTGCTTGTAGATTTACTACTATAAATTATGTAAAACTTTATGAAACAAAATGCTTAAATTTAGACATAAAATGTCTATAATTCTTGAATACACAATTTTGTTGGCGAGAAAGCATACAAAATGTTTGGTTGATTTGACATGGAATTACCCATATATTGCATTATATTTTTTTATTTAATGTCCTTGACATTGGTTATCGGAAGTCCTTTAAATTCCCCATATTTGTTTAACAACCTCTTTAAATTTATTCATATTGTAAACTCTGCCATTAACTGCAAAACAGTCTTAAATTTGAATTCACTAATAATTTTTAAAGTTTTTGTTTTCATGTAATATTTGACTCATTCAATATAAAACCATCAAAAAATATCCAATTTTCTACCTTTACCCTATTCAATTTTAACCAAAACTAGCTTGGAATGTAAGTGGCAGATAAATATGTCATCGTACAAGTTTTGGATTGCTAGCTCTAAAGGTGGAAATATCGCGTTTTAAAATATGACAAAAAATCGAAAATTTAATAAAAGTAGTCGTACCTAATCTTCCATATCTTTTTAACTGATAAAGCAACGTGATTCATTCGTGTCTCATTTTAAAGTCACTGTTGTCGTGGCCAGTTTCAAAAACTCGCTCTTCAAATTTTTCAAAAAAAAATGTTTGTTAATCATAATTTATTCCACTATTCCGTTGCCAAATTAATATGTGGAGCTCTTACGGGATTCAAAATTATGGACAAAAATCTAGAAAAAGATACTAAATATAATCAATAGAAGAAAAGATTTAAAGTAGTCCCTGGTTCAAACTGCTATATTTCAAAAACCTGGTTGTCTAATTTTTTAAAAAAAACATATATGTTAATTATAAATTATTCTTCTAGTTATACCGTTACCAACCGAATTATCGACTTTTTAGTTAACTTTTTACACATTTTTATTCATAAATCAGGATACCAAAGGAGCCCCACATAGGGATTTAGACACGTTATTTATTTTGAAAACCAATGACCTAAGAAGCCCACTTTACCATTTCTAAAATCTTAACGAAATAATTTTTATTGAACTACTATCAGTAAACTACATAATACGAGGCGGATCAATAAGTCCGTGACTTTTTGAATGAAACACAGTTTTTTTTGCAAAAAAAAAATTTTTTTTCAACACAATCTCCTTTTAGCTTAATACACTTAATTCAACGTTTCTCTAATTTTTATATCCTTTCCAAAAAATAGGATTTTTCGAGGTCCATAAAATAGGCATTTGTTTGATCAATAATTTCATCGTTGTAGTCCACTGAGCCATTTCTTTAGGTTTGGAAATAGGAAATAGTCACTGCGGTCTTAATCCGCAGAATATGGCGAATGAGGTACCAATTCGTAGCCCAATTCATGTAATTTTGCCATTGAGACTGCACACGTGTGCACCCGTGAATTATCTTGATGGAAAAGAACTTTTTTCTTGGCCATATGGGATAGTTTTTTTTTAAATCCTCGTTAAATTGGTCCAAAAAGTTGGCATAATATTCGCCGTTTATTGTTTTTCCCTTTTGAAGGTAATCGAAGTGCATCCCAAAAAACTGTTGCCATCACCTTATTGGTCGACAAACTTACCTAAGCCTTCTTCGGAGCCGGATCACCCGGAGAAACCCATTGTTTAGACTGCTGCTTGGTCTCCGGGGTGTTGAATTGGATCCATTCGAATTGCGGTTAAACAACTCCAAACAATCCTTTGAAGTTGTCACACGATTACGTTTATGGTCAATTGAGAGCAAACGGGGCACCCATCTTGCAGACAGCTTTCTTAAACCCAACTGATCATTTAAAATCGCAACCACACTGCCATATGAAATGCCTATGGCATCAACAATCTCACGCACTTTTACTCTTCGATCGGCCAACACCATATCGTGGATTTTTTCGATATTTTTGGGTGTATTGACCTCAATTGGCCGTCCAGAACGTTCAGCGTCATTTGTACGACCACAACGAAATTCAGTTAACTACTTTTTACCATTGAAATCGATGGTGCAGAGTCCCCATAGTATTTATCAAGCTTTTCCTTGGTTTGATTGACGGTTTTTTTTTTTCTCAAAAAATAATGTTTAATGAACAATCGAAATTCACTTTTTTCCTTTAAAAAAAAAATCCACGAGGTTGTATGTTTTGAACAGCTGTTAAACGCAAAGTAAATGACGGAACTTGCTCAAAATTTAACAGTAGTCTGTCTATTAACAGGTGATACTTGATGGCAGCTGTGTTGCATTTCATATAACTACGAGGGAAGTTCGAAAAGTCACGGACTTATTGATCCGCCCTCTATGCTGATTATATGAACTAATTTGAAAGTTCCTACGTTTTAGCAATAATTTCAATGTTAAAAACAGTTAAGACGACTTGTTTCTGATACTTCCCGAAATTTCACAAACTTTGCTTAAATTTCTTTGCATTTTATTTATTTTTGAAACGAACACAGACATTTTGCTTAAATGTATCACAAACTATCTGTTTAACATTTTTGGTCTTCAAAATTTAGTAACGTCATGATGCTTGTTAGGAAAAGACCTAACCACGTGGTTGATTACTAAGAAGACAAGAATGGAGCAACATTGATTATTAATAGGTTTTTTGTTAAAGTTCTGCCTATTATATAGGCTCTAGCTTTTCTAAAACTTCGGGTTCTGATGAGATCTTTAGCCAGATCGAAATACTAGTATCAACCTAGCTAATATGTTTGATTTGCTTTATTTTTGTAAATATACGGAGGTTGAAAGCTCGTTATAAATTGAAAATAACATAAAAATAATCTCGATGTATATAAAAACAAAAAACTAATATAACTGTAAAAAATATTACTTGAGCCAGAGTACACACTAAAAATTTTTTATATAAATAGAACATTTTTGGTCTTCAAAATTTAGTAACGTCATGATGCTTGTTAGGAAAAGACCTAACCACGCGGTTGATTACTAAGAAGACAAGAATGGAGCAACATTGATTATTAATAGGTTTTTTGTTAAAGTTCTGCCTATTATATAGGCTCTAGCTTTTCTAAAACTTCGGGTTCTGATGAGATCTTTAGCCAGATCGAAATACTAGTATCAACCTAGCTAATATGTTTGATTTGCTTTATTTTGTAAATATACGGAGGTTGAAAGCTCGTTATAAATTGAAAATAACATAAAAATAATCTCGATGTATATAAAAACAAAAAACTAATATAACTGTAAAAAATATTACTTGAGCCAGAGTACACACTAAAAATTTTTTATATAAATAGAACATTTTTGGTCTTCAAAATTTAGTAACGTCATGATGCTTGTTAGGAAAAGACCTAACCACGTGGTTGATTACTAAGAAGACAAGAATGGAGCAACATTGATTATTAATAGGCTTTTTGTTAAAGTTCTGCCTATTATATAGGCTCTAGCTTTTCTAAAACTTCGGGTTCTGATGAGATCTTTTGCCAGATCGAAATACTAGTATCAACCTAGCTAATATGTTTGATTTGCTTTATTTTTGTAAGTATACGGAGGTTGAAAGCTCGTTATAAATTGAAAATAACATAAAAATAATCTCGATGTATATAAAAACAAAAAACTAATATAACTGTAAAGAATGTGAGAGTTTTTTGAAAAAGTTTTATATTTTGTGGTCAGTTAATAAATTTAAAAAATGTTTACCTTAATTCTAACAAAATAATTTTTCTGGTATCTCGGAGTTAGTTTAACCAGGTTTTACCGATGTTAATTTGAATAAAAGAAATTATCGTACATGCACTGCCACGTATTAAATACCGGCAGTTACGTCTTTAAAATACCTTTTATTTGAATAATATTTAAAAAAAAAAAAAAACAGAGCAGTTATTGACCCTAAAAAAGGGATCTTATATTTTTTTTCTTACACCATATCCGAGTTTCATTTCTGCTTATTAACCATCAGTAACGCAGCACTGATTTTTAATGCTTGCCTCCAATAGTTAAAAATATATTAGTTCAGAGTTATCAACATATGGCCATCAATATATGTAAGTTTTCATTAATGCTTTTAATTAATTTTAAAAGTCCAGTTTAATTTACAATTTGTATTTTTAGTTTAAACAAGACTGTTAGACAGACATGAGCCTAAAATATATCTCACAAAAACGTGCCACTACAAACACAAGTTTAAGATAAATCTAACTATGTACTAGAAAGGAACGTGTTATATATATTTTGGGGCCGAAGAAATACTAAATCACGATATTTTATAAGGATGTCGTAAATAGAGATTAATTACACACCACAGGGTATGGTTCAATTTGAAAAAAAAAAAAAAATCAAAAGCAACTATGACAAAATAGCACGATTTTAAAGGCCTCTCACCCAATCAAAATTTGAGCTCCAACGAAAAAATAATGTAATGAAATGTAAAACCCAAAATATCTATTAATACGAATGCTTGTATACAAAAAATAATTTTAAAACAAATCATATAAAACATTAAAATCGCAAAAAAAAAAATTATTTTTTGTAGCAACATTAAACATGTTTTTAATGTAACCAACAAAACTACATTTGTTTTAAACATAAATTCTAACTAAAGTTTTATTAAAACAAAAAAAAAATAAAATAATTTTGCTCCCAAATTGCCAAATGGCTGACAAACACACGACGCACAGTGGTTCCAAATACACACAATATGCTAAGAATTATAGATCTTCTAAAATACTGGTCCAATGCGGAAAATGTCATCACAAAAAATTGAAAAGGGGGAGCCAACCTTAAAGAAAATTGATAGTGTTTGACACTTTCTTTTAACACAGGTGTCAACTTTGACCATATCACATAACAAATATATGTAGACCGATATCTAGTAGAAATATTTAGTTTTAAATTTCTAAAATTTTCGTGTTTTTCTTTGACTTTTTTTTGGTATTTTGCCAATAACTTTTCGTTATCAAAAGAAAATTTTTAAAACTTTTTGTTACAATCGTCATGACTTTTTTGAAATAGTTTTTTTTATTATCTCAAGCCGTTTCGAAGTGATGATTTTTTAAACTAAAAAATTTTAAATGTGTCCTGAAATGGCTTCGTCAAACACCTTGATATCTAATTTTGTGGTATTTTTTAAAATATGTTAACAAATATATAACAAATATGACTTAAAAAACGCTTAATAGTGCATTTTAAAATATTTTTGGATGTTCAGTAGACCGAACCACCTTACAGACAAATAAAAAATGCGCCGTGCACCTTCAAATTTGAAGTTTTTTTGCAATGCAATTTAAAAACGAAAAATTTATTTTTTCCCTATTTGCAATCGGATTTTAAAGAGTGATATATCGAGGTTTTGGCCTCGAGGAGTCCAATTTTATCGAAATACTTCCTTAGTAAAAGTTTTATGATTTTTTGGGAGCTTTTAGTACATTTGGGTGATAGGAACGGAGATCTGGTGGGAAAATACTAGAACGGAATACTTGAGATCAATGGATCTTAGAGCAAAAACATTACTCTCCTCGAAAAATTTAAAAAGGCGACCACTACGTTCGGCAAAAAAAATATTTCATATTCGAAGGTGTACGGCGAACTTTTTTCTGGCACAGTCTAATGTTTACCCTACTCCCAGCATTGGTCGAAAATTATGAATTTTGTAAAAAAAATATGATTATGAACGTAGCGAAAAAAAGTCAAGCAACTTACATGCAGTGAGATAATTTTTTGCATGATATCAATTAATTTTTGCATTTGATCTATGAAATGTCACTGGAACTCGTCCAGTGAAACTTGGGTTAATTTTGAACGCCACATTTAAACCAGTCAGTATGGGATTGGATTCAAAGGGAACCCATCGGGAAAGCTTCCTTGTTAGTGTAGGCAGTTTATACAGGCTCTTAGTCTTTTATTTTTCTGTAAAATCTAAAACTTTTGAGTTCTTGAATTAAAAAAATACGAAAATTATGGACCGTGATAAATCTTTATCACCGTGCACATAACTGTATAAGTTTCCCCGGGTTGCAAAAAAATACATTAGCAAAATAAAAGTTTTAAAATACACCACCTCCCTCCGAAATAGATTCCTTGTTACGTGCCTGACAACGACCATCAAGTGGCCTTCTCATACATTTTGCCCTTTTTGTTTAGGAACACATTCATATGAATTACATGGTTTTTTTGTTTGTGTTGTGATACTCGTATGTGTCAGTTTGAGGCAGTCATTTAATAAAAATTTGCATATTCGAATAAGTCTTGTTCTTGTGATCTGTATTTTTTGTTTGTTTCATTATGGTCAATATTATGCAATAAACGCGAATATAAACTACATTACTAACTTACGTCTACTACTTCTATTACTAACTACTAACACAGCGACCAAAATATGTGGGGAAATTAATCATTTAACACTCTTTTTTTTAGGTTACAAAACTGTCACGATTTGTTAGTATGCAATTGCGCCAAATCGGGTTTTACAATGATTTAAATTTTTTAATTTTTCAAATAAGGAGCGCATAAAGGCTTTTGATGTTGTGGGTGTTAAAAGATAATCTTAAAGACTATTTTTAAGTATTTAAACAAAAAATGCATGTTGTTGGTTTATAATCTAAAGAAACGTTAACACATCGAGGGGATTCATAAAATTGCTGGTATATTGATTAGTACTCTTTTTCTTATCTTCTTAAATACCACAATTATTTGTTAAGACAAATATTTCTTAACCCGACGAAAAAAGTTCTGATATAATGATTTAGGATTATAGCATAAGCTGATCTCATGGTATCTCATGCAATCTAATCCCATATAGTTTGCTCCGAAAAATGGGTTTAGTCCAAAACACGGGCCTAATTAAACAATTAAAAAAAAATGTTATAGAGATCAGTGTTATTCACATTAATACAATTAAAAACATATAAATGTTAATTTTAAAAAATAATGTTAAATCTAAAAATGTATGCTTTTTATGAACCTGAAGTTGGAGCATATAATAGATTTAAAACACTAGGTAAAACAAAACAAAAAACAGCATTTTCCGTGGAAGAAAATCAAAACTATTTAATTTTTAAATTTCAAAACTTAGAATTCCTTACGCATATTATAAGGGTTGGGTGTTTCATTTGTTTAAACAAGCCGTTTCCAACGAATTTTTCTAAAAACCTGAAGGGGTTTTAAGAGATTTTCGAAACAAATGTATTAACAGTGGTAATTTTAATAATTTAATTTTCATGCTTTTAAGCAATTTTCATTAAATTAATTTGCGTTGTTTAATGTATTCCCTGCATTGGTTTTCTATAACACTGTGCGACAGCTTAAATCGGCGGGGGTACTGCTTACCGGGAGAGTTATATCGGTCAAAAAAGTTAGACGTGTCCCGGCGTTTCGATGGGTCAGGTCTAGGAATCGAGATATATCGATTTGAAGTTAGTAAGTATCATAAAAATTGCAAATTTTGAGGCCTTTTCCATGCATTTCAACCATCTAATTTTCAACACCGGCTACAACATAGTCAATAAAGGAAAGCGGTATATTTAGTTTTCCTTGATGTTAATAAAGCTTTTGCTAGATAACTTACGAAAATAAATTATGAAAACCTGATTATCTAGGATCCCACTCAAGGAAATCCAAAAATACCGGGTCAGTGATCGGTGGAGGTCCTATTCGTCAAATCTCCGTCAGATGGTGAGAAACATCTATTCTAAGATATATTACACAGGTCAACAGCAAAAAAAGGCTTGACTAACCACTATATAGATTTGATGCATCATGGCTGCCTAAGTACAAAAATGGTAAAATTTTTCAATTCTATGGATAATTTTTTTTTAAATATTTTTTAAGTAAAATTGACAATATTTTGAGACATTTCTCCACTTATGTTGTCATAACTCAAAAACAACTAGTCCGATTTTGTCAAATTAAATTTACAAAAATTAAGGTTTACAATATCTTTAAAGAACGTGTACAAATTTTTTTAATGCGATCAATAGTTTCAAAGTTATGAAACAAATTGTTAGCAAAAAAAAAATGCTAAAAAAAAAAAAAAAATTTGAAAAACAAAAATCTGGAAAAAATCGAAAACTGCAAAAAATATTTTTTTTTTTTTGTAGTAAAGCTACATATCATGCGAATTAAACTAGATATGGATCATAAAAATCGATGCATGCTTTACATTTTTATTTACAATTAATTGAAGGTATCGCATATTTACAAGCACTGTAGAAAATTGTACCTACTATATAATGAAAATGCAGAACATAAAAACTCAGGTGCATTTTACGACACGCATTTCGGCAAAACCCCTTTGGGAAAAACCTCTATGACATTTTTATGATTCTAATAATTAAAAAAAAAATAAGTAATAAACAAAAGATTGTTTAATTTTTACGATTGCGGTAGGATAGTAATAAAACGCTCATAAATGTGCGTGTACGCTGAAGTGCTCTTATTTTCCGTTAGCTACCTGTAACGGATGATTTTTTTTTCATAAAAGTCCTTAATGTTTTTTAGGATTCTTGGGAATAATAAAAAATTTGCAGCACACACAAACTGTATCCACACAAAGGGTTATCCCAAATTATAGTATCAGTATTTATAAGATCTCCTTGACCCTTTTTATTTCATTCAAGAAGTGTTTGCGATAACGCAAACATCATTTAATACCTACACAAAAATTAGAGTCATACAGCTTAGAAGTTAAAAACAATTTTCAAATATTAATAAAAATGAGCCAGAAAGCCAGAACATTTTTATGTAAAAACGATCCAGATTTATTTTGTTATGTGTGCGGCCAATATATCACCGGGAAAAAACGGAAGTGCTTCTTAACTTCATTGCAAATGTCATATCAAGATTGCTATAATATCTATCCGCACAATTTGAACCAGCATTGGACACCGAGTACTATATGCATTCCATGTCGATTGAATTTATCTATGAAGTCTTCTAACGTAAAGTAAGTATAAATTAATAGATTTGGAATATTTTATAATTACAATATTTCTTAATTAAAATTTGAATTCTTCATATTCCTGATTTCAATTTTTTTTTTCATTTTACAGACGACACTTGGAAATTTTGAAGCCTATGCTATGGAGAGAAACAGCGAACCACGCATCCGAGTGTTATTTTTGTTTAAGTACAAAAAGCGGTTTTGGAAAACATATGCGATGGTCTTACCCCACGAGGTCTGCTGATGGGTTTACACTTGTAGTTCTACATTCACAAGAAATAGAATATGCTCAAGATCGGGGTGCAAGCTGTAGTCATGTGCTTTCATCTTCACCAGGACACTCAACCTCAAGTATGTCTTACCAATCAGATATGTCAGATCCAGCACTACCATCTACAGCTGAAAATGACGAGTTCATCCCACACAAACATTTCTCGCCGAGACCATGGAATCAAGATCAGCTTAATGATGTAATTAGAGACCTTGGATTGTCGAAAAGATCTTCTGAATTACTTGCGTCCCGGATGAAAGAAACAGGTCTCATAACTAAAGAAACTAAAGTTTCGTATTACCGTACTCGAGAAAAAGACTTACTTCATTATTTTGCTGAAGAGGATGACTTTGTGTACTGCACAGATATTTCTGGTTTGATGACTGCCATGGGCTTACAGAGATATGATTCAAACGAATGGCGTTTATTTATCGACTCATCAAAACGCAGCTTGAAGTGTGTCCTTTTGCATAATGGAAATAAATTTCACTCCTTGCCGATCGCACATTCAACCAAAGTAAAAGAAGAATACTCTGTAATTGCATTGGTCATGAAGAAGATAAAGTATGATGAACATAAGTGGGTAATTTGTGTTGATCTTAAGATGGTAAATTTCCTCTTAGGCCAACAAAGCGGCTTTACAAAATATCCTTGTTTTATATGTTTATGAGACAGCAGAGCTAAAACAGAACATTGGAAGAGAAAACAATGGCCTTCTAGGGAAACACTAGTTCCAGGTCCGCCAAATGTTATAAATGTGGCTCTAGTGCCCCGAGATCGCATCATATTACCCCCTCTTCACATTAAACTTGGTCTGATGAAACAATATGTTAAAGCACTTAACAAAGATAGTGAATGTTTCCAGTATATTTCAAGGAAGTTTCCCAATCTAAGTATGGAAAAGCTGAAAGCAGGCATATTTGATGGCCCACAAATTCGCAAATTGGTGAACGATACTGAATTTGGCAGTTAAATGTCAGAAATTGAGAAGAATGCATGGGATTCGTTTGTATGGGTTATTCAAAATTTCTTAGGAAATAACAAGGGTGATGATTACGTTGCGCACGTTGAAGAGATGTTAACTCACTTCCAGAATCTTGGATGCAACATGAGCATCAAAGTACACTACCTGCACAGTCACTTAGATCGTTTTCCTGAAAATCTAGGAGACTTGAGTGAAGAACAGGGCGAACGATTCCACCAAGATATCCGGACAATGGAGGAACGATACCAGGGTCGCTGGGATGCACACATGATGCCTGATTTTTGCTGGAGTATTCAGAGTAACACTTCGTTATTCAACAATAGTAGAAAATCGACTAAAAGAAAATTTCAGAGTTTGTAGTTTATAATACATATTTATTTATTTATTTTCTTGTTTTATTTATTATAATAAATGTGAATAATAAAATATAAATTTTCTACTATTTAATTTATTTATTTATTTACATTTAAGCTCATCCAACACAAATGTCTTTCCGAAGAATAGAATCAGTATATTCTAGGTAGGGTTTTGCCAAAAAAATACACGAATGTTACTATGTAATGCATTTTTGATGTGAAAATTTGTACATAGCATGGGGAAAATGTTTTCAAAATTCAATCAATCGAAAGAAGAACATTAACTACTCAATTTTATGTATATCAGACAAAAAACTAAAATTTGGTGAAAATGAGCGAATTCACTTAATTGTGAATAAATTCGAAAAAAATCAATCGATTTTTATGATCGATATCTCATTTTGTTCCTATTACATGTGGCTTCGCGATAAAGCAATAAATCTGAACGATTTTTGCCGTTTTCGATTTTTTATGATTTTTTTAAAACAAAAAAATTTGCTATTTTCACGTAAAAAAAATATTTTTTCCCTCAATTTTTTATTATAACTCCGAAACTACTGAGCCGATTGAAACGCAATATATTAACGGATTAAAGGCTATGTAAATTTCAGTTTTTCTAAATTTATTTGAATAGTATCGGACTAATTTTTTTTTAGTTATCATTAATTATGTGGAGAAACGTCTAAAAAAATTTATAATTTTACTTAAAAATTTTTAAAAAAAAAACCTCTCCATAGAATTTCAAAATTGAACCATATTTGTACTACTGGGACCACAATACATCAAAATTGTATAGTGGTTTTCAAAGCCCCTAAAATTTTTTCAAAATTGTTGCCTTGTGTTATCTGCCGCAGTTACATTGTTGCCATATTTGAAGCCCCTGATATTTCGCCACCTTTTACCTCTACTCTATCGCCTTTTCAAACACAGCAACACATTAATATACGAGTCTTGCTTCTCTTAAAAGAAACGGACCGGAGCCTCCGGCGGCAATTATACCCACGATCCCCGCACTTACTTAGCATATTATCAACTACAACCTACAAATGTGAGTTTTGTAATATGAAGTTGGTTGTTTGGATTATAAAACTTAACATTTGAACTATTTATTTTAAAAATGTTATAAGTGCACTTTTTTAAATGAGACATAAATGGTTTTGAATTTCAAAGTTTTTGTAACTCTAAACGTCCATTTTTGTTCAATGTACCCAATAAATTAGGTACATGCTGGAGTATCTAAAACAGCTTCAGCTACCTAATTGGAGGAGTGCATAGTTTTTAACAGTATGTTAAAGTTGATATTTGCCTTAAAAATGTGGCAACTTTTATACAAATCAAAAATTTTTTTAACACAACTCTCTTTTATAAAAAAGACCTTTCAGAATAATATACACACTTTATATGTTCAGAAATATTTATTTAATCAAGAATTTATTTAGTTAAATAGAGAATATTTTAAAAATGAAATTGGCCCCGATTTCGTCCCGCTATTTGCAAAAACTGAACCTGAGTCGGACCAAATTTTTAATTTCACATTTTTAAATGGGAATATCTTAGGAACTATTAGAAATTACCCACACATTTTTGTTAGTCTTTACATACTAATTTAGCGGAATAATTAATAACTTTTTACTGAACAGTTCTAACAAAGTGTATTCTTAATAATGATCAAGTACCAAAAAGAAAAAAAATTCACATAAATATATATTCAAAAAATGTTTGACTTTTTAAGTAATTCGAGACATTTTTCGCTTTGAAAGTTACAAATACATACAGAGGAATAAAGTTCCAACCGAATTGAGAAGTGTATTTTATTGGTAACAACTTAATAATTCAGTTAGTTCAACGATGTTTACATTAGATTTCTATACTGGTGCTTAAGCACTGGAAGTCGTGTACCTGACAAAGGTCCTCAATTTGTCTTTATCCCCCTGATTGTGGTCTGGGAAATGGGCAAGGTCATATCGATTCCCAAGCTGGTATAGAAAAAGCCAGCATCTTACAGATCAATCTCCCCTTTTTGTCAACAGTGGTGAAGACATTGCATCTTCCTAGCGGAACACAGCACTTTCTACTCGCCCTACAACAGCATGGATTGCTTGTGTAATTACGGTTCTAGTGGATCCTGACCAATCGAAGGCATTTCATGAGTTCAGTCACACGTCTGTCTTCAGAGACATTGCAGTATCCAACTGTATGAAGAAGTGGATAGTCAATTATCTGTGTGACCGCAGTCATTTGTAGAGTTTCGAAACAAGAAGTCGAATTAGTTAGAGTTGAGTGTTCTCCCAGTTTTGGTTAATTTTAAAGTTTCAAAGCACCCAGAACTGATATCCTATGCTGACTACTGAACAATACTGACGACAGGTTACGACATTGACAGCTTATGAGGTATCCCACTGGCATAAATATACTTGTCCCTTGCAAAACCTCCGGCTACGCTTTCACCACTTATATGAAGGAAGTAAGGCTAGAACTGGTTGTAGTAGTTGATGGTGAACAAATTCCGACGCTACCTCACCCCAAGATAATTGGGATTACATTCGATAGAATTTTCATGTCCTCTGCGCACGCCACTGCAATTTGCAAAAACATTCAGAGTAGGAACAATGTCCTTAAGTCGCTATCCTGCAGTATAGAAACATTGTTGGCAAACAACAAAACTATAAACAAACTTTGCTGCGCCTGTGTGGCCTAGAGCCAGCGGTACGACATGAAGAAAACTCCAAAATTGTCATACCTAAGCGCTTACGACCATAACTAGATGCATTTAGCAGGTCTTATGATAAAAGACCATTGCTAAATTCTGACCAAACAGTTCTTACCGCTATGTCATCGAATATTTCCTGCTGGTATGTCACCCGAATTACCATCTTACGGAGCTAAAACCAAAGAGATTATATTATAGAAAGGACAATCCGTTTCAAAAACAACATCAACAAAAAACATATTCTTTCTATTTCTGTGCATCGTACGCCTTTAACCCCGGAGTAACGACATGTTTTGTTTGATATTGGGTTTAGCAATTCCTTGCTAGAACCCCCCGAGGTATGTTTGAAAGGAACTTCGTTTAAGGTATGCAATGAAGGAAGATTCCTATAGGGCAGGTCTCAAAGATATTCGTCGGAACACGGTAAACGAAGCAATCAATTCTTACAAGGACGACCTCCACGAAGAATGGTAGTAGTATTGGCGCAGCTGCGCTTGAAATGCTGCACATGCCTCAACCCTTATTGATCGAGCTCACCATACCGAGCACGTGCCCCGCATGTCACAGATGTCAGACACCGTTTTAGCTGCGGAGCAAGCCAAACTCATCTAGACTCCATATCGTTATAGACTTATCCAGCTGAAGTAACCCGGTTTCTGAGTATAGATCTAGATTAGTCAGCAGAACAGAATGAGGAAGACTAACTTAGACCATTTAGCTGCAACTTCGAAGCCAGTTGTAAGCTAGGAGTGACCTATAATTCATAGGCACCTTTTCTAGCTGAAAGTTAAATAGAAGATGCAGCCGCTCAGTGGGCAAAATATCTGTAAACTAGTGTAATAAGTCCAGTATTTGTTAGTGGGATAACGTTGTTAAGACTTCATTTCCCGTAATATAATTTTAATCACTTAATACAAATTGGAAATAATATTGGCTGTTAATTACCGTATAAAATTCACAATTAGTTATATTTCGTTAAAAAATTGTTTATGTAATAAAAAACAATTTAACGCCAATTTACACAAACCTTTCCAAAAACTTAAAAAACAATTAAGATCAGTTGCAACTGGCGATTGAACAACATTCTAAAGTAAATCCCAAGAAACAAAATATAAAAATATGCAAGCTCTGAGTCATACATTGAATAATGGCAATGTACTAAACAAAATGCTATTTTTAAAAATTCTATTGAGCCAAAAATGGCACCGTCCACACTACAAAAAACAAACCCACAAAAAATACACCCAAAAAAAATTAAAACAATAAAAATAATGTTTAAATGGAAAACAAAATTTAATATTTTGTCAAACAAAAAATAACTAGGACAACCTGTGTTGTAATAATGTTACAACAAAATAAACAACAACAAAAACTACCAACATGAATAAATAATAAATTTTTAGAGATCAAAATATTGCAACATGTAAATAGAGTAAATAAATAAAAAATAAATAAAAGTTCATTAAAAGAACGCCTCGCTCGAACGAGAGTATAAAATAAAAATAAAAAATAAAACAGTGTTCAGGAGAGGTAAAAAACGTGAGAAACGGTAAAAAAAATGAGTTTTGATAATTTTTTTTTTGTTATTCTACAAATATAGGGCACATGAATTAGTGTAAAAAAAAAAATATTTTAATATATTGAGGAGCAGAAGTAGCAAAAATTTGCATTTGAAATTTTCCTTTAGTGGAATAAGGGTATATGTTACAATTTTATTTGTGTTTTATTACATTATCTAAGTCATACATGAGACTAATTAATTGTGTGGACTAATTAATTGATGATTTCATTACAATTTCATTGATTCAATTGCAATGAAATTATTTTCATTAGCATTTGTTTAATTAATGATAATGAATTTCATTGATTTGATTTCATTGATTAATGGCAATAATTTTAAATTTCATTACCATTAGTAATGCATCAATTAAAGGAAACAAATTACAATTGACAGATAAGATTTTCGAAAAACTAATGGTGAATATCGATGAAATCTGGGCTTCACATGAGCTATAAGTAACGCTCATAATACAAATTGGATATGTCCGGGAAAGATCCCGAGAGATTAATTTTTTATGAAACAGCCACAGGGTGTCCAAATTATTTGTTTATCCAAATACGTACGTGACAATACCAATTCAATTACTCTGATAAAAAAAAAATGGAACATTGGTCTAAACTGGAACGATATTTTTTATTTTTTTTTTCTTCTTTATTTAAACAAATTTAGATAAGTTTTGCTTAACATTAACCTACAACTAGTCTCATTTAGTGACTAACTAGTAGTTCATTTATAGATATTTATTTGTAGTTTATAGGCTCATTGGCCTTGATGTTCCCCATCGAACCGTGTAACCAGATCATGAGGTTTGAAACGATTTAGCCTTCTGCTTAATACGGATGTATTAAGCAAAGTAGGAATTTCCGAGTTTGTATGGTTTTGAAGCCTTGTGTCATGTTTTCTAGCATTAAGAATTATTTCCTGTTTTGTCCACAGATCAACTTGATGTAACGCGTTTTGAAGAATTGTTGTTGATTCTTGATTAGATTTACCTTTCGCTAATATTACTGTGTCATCAGCAAAAGTGCCTATAAAACAGTTGTTGGTGACAGGCATATCGTATGTGTACAGTAAATATAACGTTGGGCCCAAAATACTACCTTGAGGGACACCAGAGGTTATTTGTTAAGTCCAGCATGCCAGACACCATCGAAAGCTTGGGATACGTCTAAGAAGACTGCTGAGCATACCTCCTTATGTTCAAGAGCGATCTCTATTTGATGTGTAACTCTGTGTAACTTTAACGATATGGAATGAACCGGGGAACGAGTGGATCCGGAACACTTAACACATTTGAATTATCGGAACGTGTTCCGTAGTTTAAGTTTTGCAAAAATTTGGGGCCGTTTTGCGATATTTCGATTAGTTTTTGAGATACTAGCCATTTTATAAAATGGCGATTTTTTCAATTGTCCAATATCTCCGAAACTAAGCGAGATAGGGCATATACCTTTATAATATAAATGGGTCCGGGAGAGATCGCGATTAATCAATTTTAAATATTTTTACTTATTTACGAGATAATACAAATACACATACAATTCCTATCGATCTCCGTTCTATTCCTGTGTAAAGCAATTAACACTCCACTTTTTTGTAAACAAATGCTTTTTTTTGCTCAATTGTAATTAATTTTTTAGGAAATAGTGTGATTTCATTAGGATTAGTACGATAAATGCTAGTGCCAAAAAATTTCATTACAACTAAATGGTAATGAAATTAGTGAAGTAATGCTAATGAAAATGCAATGCTAATGAAAAAATCACAAGTATGATCTAAGTAGCTTTTTTAAATAATTTTGTTCTTCTTTTGGTTTTTCGGACCACTATATTTAAATTCCTAAACGTTAAATTGTATACTAAAAATAAAACATGCATCTCTTAGTTTTTTACTAACGAATTTCATAAAAACTGAAGCGAAACTATGGGACACTTTCAGTTGCCGCTTAAACAAAAATCCACGGTTTTTCGTTTTTCTGCAACCTAGTTAATTAGTAAGTGACTAAATTGTTCCATGTTCCACATAATATTTAAGTTTGCCATGGTAAAAATTAAAAATTTCTTAAAACTAATATTTAAGAACAATGCCTCAGTTATACATGTATATGTACCTTATATGTAAGCCGACGCCTTTTATCGACTCGCGGCGGCTGAGGTAAAATGTCATCGGCGGTAGCTCAGCGGTCGGCTCAGCCAGTAAGAAACCGGCGCACAGTGGTTTCCCTCATAGGCCAAAAATCAAAAAAAAAAAAAAAAATGTTTTTTTTACAAAAATTGTTTAATACAAACGAATTTTCATATTGGAATACTTTCTTTCAAAAATTCTTAAAACAAATCTATAAGCCAATTAACCCTTCAAAGACCAAAAGGCTACTGTGGCTACAGTGGTTAATATTTCTTGAAGACCCTAGCTTTTTTAGTTTTGGAGATATTGATTTTTGACCGTTTGTCCATATAATGGAGACCACTGTGAGGCGGTGGCTGCTGAAACTAAAAAGTATGGGCGACTGAAATCGGCTGACACACGCTCAGGTAGCAAAAGTATAGTAAAAAAATATGTATTTTAACATAATTGTTACCAGAACGGTGAATTTTCTTGCTAGATCCAATGTCCCGATTTTGTTTTTTAATATTTTACCACCTATGGCAATAGAATAAAGAACAAAAACAAAATGTTGTGCTATGCAGGCAAAAAATAAAAAGTGTAAATCAACTAAAAATAGTGCATAATTTTTCTAAGTTTATTGTATAGAATTCAACTTAAAAAGTTTTTCAACAAGTTATACAAACAACTTAGGCAAAAAGTAGTAAAATACAACTACTGACATTTATAATTTAAAAACTTTGTAAACTTTGCATGTATTTGTTTTATGTAAAATTTCATTGTACTACTTTTTAAATCGTACAATTTAATTTTGTTCATTTTATCCATTTTTGTATGCTATTTTTTTTTTTAATTCCTATGAAAGAGAAAGCTTATTATTTTTTTTTTTTTTTATAATATGCGTTTATTAATGTTTTTGTATAAAAATTTAAATAAATTTAATAAAAGAAATTAAAGAAATTACAAAATATATTTCTCCAAAACCAACCATATGAATGGAGCAGATGTAAAAACTGAAAAGAGAAGTAGAATAAAATAAAATTAAAATCTATTATAATCAACTGAAATTTTGTTTAAACACAAATACATACCAATATAAAGTAATTCCCATACAATTTATTAGTGATATTGAATTAAATATTTATAATGTATAATTTATAATTCTTAATAAACAATCCCCATTTTATTTGCCGACAAGTTTTACAGCTTTCTTTTCTATGACATTTAAGTAACCGATTTGTTATATTGTTTAACTGATACTTTGGCAGTTTTTAAGTTTCACTTTAGAAAGTTACGAAAAACAACTTAGGTAAGCTACAAATGGTTATAAATTGAAGAAGGAATAAAGTGAAATATGTTGAAGTACAATAGTACGTATCATCAACTAAGGAAATTTTGTTTTATACAAAAGAGATAGAAAATGTAATTTATAGTTGGATTGCGGTGGTTTATACTTGAATTATATAAATTTTATCAACTTAATG
Organism: Delia radicum; assembly: GCA_021234595.1. Lineage (NCBI taxonomy): Eukaryota > Metazoa > Arthropoda > Insecta > Diptera > Anthomyiidae > Delia > Delia radicum. The sequence goes on along the minus strand of CM037854.1, from coordinate 91,637,961 downwards.
TAAAAAAAATGGCAAAGTTTACTTCGATATTAAAGAATAGTTTATTTTTTAGGTGTAGAACTGGTTCACTTAGCTGAAAGGGGCCTGTCATTTTATTTGTCATTTTAAAGTCAGGGGAAATTGCCTCCTTGTGACATATCACAGAATGAAGCTGGTACAAGCCACTAAACTGTTTCTTTTAGAAACATTTGATGTCATGTGCTAGATTAGTTCCGCGTCAAGTATAAGGACATGTCACCAAAGTGACGTTTTAAGTGGAGTTTAGCGAACTGTAATATGTTTATGGCATGGCAAGGGTTCATACGAAAATTTTTATGGCGATTTATTAAAATTTCCCAAATCTTTACATTTTTAACAGCTCTCAAAAATGTTTGATTAACAAATTTTGTCAATAGCTGTTATTATAGATCACTTATATACAATAGACAATGATAAACTAAAATTCTGAAATCATAACGACAATAAACTTTTAGCATCGACAATATATCGATATTTTCTGCTAACCATCAACAATATCGAACATCGAACGAACGTTCGAAAAAAACGCCCAATGCTGTGTGTCATGGTTGTTGTCAGCCTCATGTAAATTTGGGCCAAGAAAACTTACACAATTCAATTGAATGTAATATAGAAAACTAAAAAATTGTGGTATAATATCACACTCCAACCACTCAATGCTCTTAACGTAATGATTGCATGAGGTCAAATTTATGTGGCTCATATTGAATATTGAAGTGAATGCATTCAAATATTGTTGTATTGTCATTGTTCAAAATTGTTCAAAATGAGTCTGTATATTTTATTGTGTTGGTCTTGCATTGTGGTGGGTGCTTTAAACTTAAGATTTTTGCCATCAAGTCATAAGGAGTCAAATAACCAAAACTTAAGACAGTTATAGTTCCTAAACTTAAAGGTTCTGCCAAAGTATTAAAACCCAGAGACAACAATAAAAACATGTTAATGTTAATAAAATTCAAAGGCGCGGCTAACGGGAAATTTACATATGTTGGGAATGTGAAAATTATTTTATTTTTTTTTTTTTATTAGAAGTTTTATGGAAACTTTTGTTTCGCAATTTTATTTAAAAACCTGTTAAATGTTAACCCTCAAACTGTGCATAGGTACGAATTCGCACCCATGAAAATTTCAAAACGCTGTAACTTTTTATACAAGTACTTTTAAGGTTTATTTTGTTTAAGTTAAATACACCCAAAAAATAGTCTTAGTTGCAGCCACCGAATTTGTTGCCAATAACCATATGCCGGTTACAACGGCTACTACCATGAACTGATCCAGGGGGAGGGAATATCGGACATTTTCTACCCCAAAATAAAATTTTTCAATAGAAAAATTTAAAAAAGATTAAAAAGTTAATATAGAATACTCTAGTTTCCGAATTATGTTTCTGAAGTTGATTGGAAATACTAATAATCACACGCAGAAAAAAGAGCATCATGCTATGGTTGACACACGTTGCAATCATAATATGATCCTCATAATGATATTATGATTCTAGTTGATGATAAAATTGTTCTCAGTAATCATAATATGATCAGTTAAAATCATGTTTATGATTGATAGGATCATAATATGTTAATTTATTGTTCCATGTTCAATCATATTTTTTCTCTGCGTGCGGATAGTATGATTGCTTTTTCATTTCCTTCCTTTTAATTTCCAACACCGTATTTTTTCTATATTTAATTGTTGTTGGTAATACCGAATAAAATAACGTCCTATCAAATAAACTTTAATGGTGTTGACCGAATTCCAACCAATCTTTTTTCTTTGTATATAGAGCCTTAAGAAAGTTAAATAAGTGCAAACTCCCACCAGTCTACCGTTTATATATGTTGTTTATTAAAAAAAAAGTGATTTTCGGGTCTTAAAAAATAAATTGCTTATTTTAACTTATAAAAGAAAAAAATATATATTAACCTACACAGTTCGCACCCATGAAAATTTCAAAACTGCAACTTTTTCTACAAGTACCTTAATGTTCCTCCACTTTACGTTTTTTATGTCTATTAGGGCGGGTCGATTTGTAGGGAGGCAAAAAAATAGCTCAAGGAAAATCGTATTGTAGGAATCAAAATAAGAAACTTTGCCGAAGGAACCATATCTCTAAAACGAATTCTGATTTCCCGACTTTTGACCCGTAGGGTCAAATTTTAAAAAAGGTCACTTTGATATTTCAGAAAGTAGGAGGAATCTCTCCAAGATTATGGGAGCTACTTCTTCTCCGGGAGACGCTATAGCAGGTTAATGCATAAATCATCATTCTAGGTGACCGTTAAGGGGGAAGAGGGCCTTTTTAGCCGTGTTTTTATAGCAAAATGTACAAATCTTGGGATAGAGATATTTCAGAAAGTAGGAGGAGTCTTTCCAAGATTAGGGTCTCTATTTCTTCTCCGGAAGACGCTCTAGCAGATGAATGTATAAATTATATTTGATTGGGTTGGATTCGATTGGGGCACTCTAAATGGGTCAAAGTGGGATCTTTCAAAATTTGACCTTACGGGTCAAAAGTCGTTACATCAGAATTCGTTTTAGAGGTATGGGTCCTTCGAAAAAGGAGTATTTTGGCATTTTTTGTTTCATATTTTTCTATAAATGAATATTTATGCATATTTTACATTTAAAATGCTGGATTTTAAGAACATTTTTTGATGTTTTACTAAAAACTGGGTTTTTGCTAAATTTATATAATTTTTTTTTTTTTCAAAAAGAAAAATATTATTGTAAGGAATATTTTTATCAGAAAACTACAATTACTAACTATCTGACTATGATTAAAGATAATTTTCAAATTTATAAAACGTGTAGAAAACGTTAAACAAAATCAAAAATAAATGCATATTTTAATTTTTTATTGCATATTTTATGTACATAAAACACGACTGCAAATGCAATAACTTCCGAGCCCTAATTATAACTAATAATAGAGAAAATATATGTTTAAAACAATAATAAATACTAAATAAAAATATATCGTTAGCTGAAATGGTGAAACCCGAAAATAGTAAAACAAATTAAATAATGAATATTTTTATTTATTATGACTTGTTTTGATAAAGGTGATCGGAATGACTTTTTCCGATATACGCATTCAGAAAATAATACCTACAATGTATCAAAAACATTGAAAAATATTAGGTAGATCCTTATGTTATTAAGTAATCGGAACTTATAAAAAGTTCCGATTACTTTGTGTCAATATCTTTATTAGAAAAATAAATATAATTTTGTTTCTAATGTCGTACTTTTTAAAAAGATTCAAAATTTTTAAAACTGATTTTTGACTAATTTAATACAATTTTACATAATGTATGCAACTTTTTTTGGATTTGCAACAAAATTCAACAACAAAATTATGTATCATACTTATTTATGCCTTGCTAATCTTTATATTCTTCAAATCCTAAGATGAAAATCAAATCCCAATTCGCACCTATGTACCGTATACAAATGCTGGATGATAGTGTACCGGTGAAGGGTTAAAACAAATTATTATTTCACTCGAACTTTTTAAAAACCTGGTTTAATTTGTAGCAAAAACATTTTTGTCATACATTTACTTTTTGTTTATATTTTAAATGTATTAACAATCATGTCATTTGACATTGTTTTTAACATTCCGTTAATTTTTTTTTTATTTAATTGAAAGTAAAAGTTACAAAAATAAGTGTTTTACAGTCGATAACAGTAACACCAAAAAATTTTATAGTGCCACTCTTTTATGTTTTTTATTAAAACATGACCATTGAAATATAAATTTTTTATAGATCATGTTAAATAATAACATGTACATGCATTAAATTTACCAAATTTTTTTTTAGTACTCTTCACAGTGTATATGTTACAATTCAAACAAACAGAAATGCTTAAAAAGCATGGTAGAGGTGAAAAAAAATTCAAGGGAAAACATTGTTTGGATATGTAAAAGAAAATGTGTGGTGAAAAAAATTTTTGAGGTGAAAAGTCTTTTTGTGGTGAACAAATTTTTTTGAGGTGATTTTAAAATATTATTCGCATTTAAACGTCTGGTGAAAAAATACAGCATTCTATTTTATACACCACATTCTACCATGAAACTGCACTATTATACACTAATTTGTATGGAAATTTTAGAGGTATTTTTGATTTCACTGATAACTTTTGAACCGTTGAACCGATTTTGTAAATGTTCAATAAAAAACTTTTTGAGAAATTATAGAAATTATAGATTATAATTTTAAATAAATAGTATTTAATCATTTTCAATAAATAACTTTTCGAAAAAATTTTGGTAAACAAATTTAAATGTAACTGATTTACTTGAATAAACGTCACTACATTGCTAGGTCTGTCAAAAAAACAGAGTAGTATTTGGAAGATGACAAAGCCAATTGTTGTTGTTTTTGTTTTTTCTTTGATATTTTAAATTTTGAATCTCGCTCCTAGACGAGGACAAGAAATTCTCATTGAGTTTGTGATTTAACATAACAAATATCTCTGGAAATTCCAATAACAAAGTCCCCTGAAGATTTCCTTGGGCAGGAATGAAATCCGGATAGGGACACGCCTACATCAGATTGTTTTTCACAATTTGTTAAATAAGTTTTGGGACTTTAGCACATTTAATTACTATAAATGCAATTAATGTTTATCCCGATGAAAATAAATTTAAATAACAAATATGCAGGTGCTTGTGCAAATTTAAATGTAACTAACACTAATAGAAAACATATGATTTTCTATTGTTGATTTACTTGAATAAACGTCACTACATTGCTAGGTCTGTCAAAAAAACAGAGTAGTATTTGGAAGATGACAAAGCCAATTGTGACAATATTTTGTTGTTGTTTTTGTTTTTTCTTTGATATTTTAAATTTTGAATCTCGCTCCTAGACGAGGACAAGAAATTCTCATTGAGTTTGTGATTTAACATAACAAATATCTCTAGAAATTCCAATAACAAAGTCCCCTGAAGATTTCCATGGGCATGAATGAAATCCGGATAGGGACACGCCTACATCAGATTGTTTTTCACAATTTGTTAAATAAGTTTTGGGACTTTAGCACATTTAATTACTATAAATGCAATTAATGTTTATCCCGATGAAAATAAATTTAAATGAGTAGTTCCGATTGCGCTTTCGGTCCAAGATCGCCATTTCAATAGAGAGACATACGGAATCAACTACATCGGCTTAAAATTCAGCAAGGATCAAGAATATAAAGCAGAACATAAAGCACAAATATCGAATATTAGAAACTTATTTTTTGCATTTAAAAACAAAACTTTTCGAGAAAATCTATTTGAAACCGTTAGACCGATTTAAATCATTTTCAATAAATAACTTTTCGGGTAAATCTAGGTAAACAAGAGAAGTTCCGCAGTTCCGCTTGCGATTTTGCTCCAATTCAATAGAGAGACATACGGACACAACTACATCGGCTTAAAATTCAGGAAAGATCAAGAATATAAAGCATTACTCGAAAGTAAAGCGCACTTAATTATCCGTATTTACTATCTCCTTAACTTTGAAGAAGAAAAAAATTGTAATAAGGTAACTCTACCTATAAATGTAGAGTGTCAAAATAAATGCGCACTTTAATACAATTTTTTAGAAAAAAAACTAAATATTTTTAATAATTTGGTATTTATTATTTAGCTTGTTTTTTAAAACGCAAGGTAGTTTTAACCATCAATTATATAAATTTGTTTAAATATTTTCATATAATTCGTAATGGCATTTTTACTAAAAAAATGAGCTTTTCTCATAAATCAAATATTTAAACAAATTTTTAATATAAATTTTAATTTATTTGATATGATTTTTATCTTCACTATTCGTATATTAGATTTAGTTTTATATTTCAGGAAAATTTGGGAATGCAGACTTAAAATATAATATAGTGATGTCCAGCAGTTTTGGTTCCGAAATACTTTACAATCCAAACTAAGTGACAAACTGATACAATAAGCGATATTTTAATAGTTGTATTAAAGTGTTATTCTTGCGGTAATTATTTCAAATGATAGTAAACTCTACACTATCTCCACTTGTTATTCCGAAAATAACAAATGAAATTTCAAAGTTGCAAATTAAATTCAGAAATTTCTATTTGAAATTCAGAAAATAGCATTTGAAATTGAAAAACTAATTACCCAGCAGAAAAAACGGTACCATATTTTGTCAATTTTCAAACGATTTTAACGGGTGAATGCAATAACCCCCACTGAAATAACCCCCACCGCCAAAATGAAATAAGCCCCACCAAATTTATAAAAAATTTAAAGTGGGGCTTATCTCATTTTTGGTGGGCAAAGTTTCATTTTATTACCCACCACATTTGGTGGGGGTTAATTCATTTTCATTGGTGGGGATTAATTCAGTTTGGTGGGGTTTAATTCATTTTAATTCTAATATCAATTCTTGGTTTTTGAATTAATTCCTACTTTTGCAGTACTAGTTTTATTTTGTAAAGGTGAATTAATTCCTACTTTTACAGTACTAGTTTTATTTTGTAAAGGTGATATTAGAAAATACGAAAAAAGAATACGTTATTTCAATTAAAAAAACACATTTCTTCTTATTAAAAATCCATTCGTGCCCATATCACCAGGTTCCGTAGTTGGTAAAAAACTAATTATTTGCCCTTTTACAGAATGTTGACATAAAGGTGTATCCATATTTTAGAAGGACACGGTGGGGTCCACTAACACCAACTGAAATAAAACAAAAATGGAAATGAAGTCAAATTCACAGGTTGACTTTATTTCCAACAAAAATGGAAATAAAACCAAGTTGGCTATATTTCCTTTAAAGAATATCGTGTTATCCAATTTAAATCAATATTCCATTTATTTAATCTCAACGTGAAAAAAAAATTTAAAAAAAAATGTTTATTGTTTTGTGTCGCGGGCAGGAAAACTTTATTGAGCGAAGCCACCTGCCGCGTCCTACTGGAGGAAAAACCCCTAAGAACGCCACACAGAAAAACTTAAGCTTGCGAAGCCATATTTCATTATTTGCCTCGTATTGACAATATGTGCCAACTTTGACCCCATATATCTTCTTTATTTAAATAATTTATTTATCTAAATAATGTAAAGTGGGGCTTATCTCATTTTCGGTGGGCAAAGTTTCATTTTAATACGTGGGTATTATTTCATTTTAATGCCCACCAAATTCTAATATTCATTTTCATTGGTGGGGAATAATTCATTTTGGTGGGGATTAATTCATTTTGGTGGGCACAAATTCGGTGGGGCTTATTTCATTTTCGGTGGGCACAAATTCAGTAGGGCTTATTTCATTTCGACGGTGGGGGTTATTTCATGCACCCGATTTAACAAACGATTTACTCAAAACAATAATAATGAGAAAAGTTAAAAAAAAAAGTTATTAAGAAAATCTATACCTATGTATTTATGGACTACGCAATTTTGTTTATACTAACCATTTAAAATTTCAAAATCGGTGAAAAATGATTGAGTTACAAATGTTTAAATGCACCAATCGCAAAAAGCATTATTTCACCGTTATCTTGAAAATTTGAGGGCATATTAAAACTTCTCAAACAGGTTTTGTAATATTCTCATCTAGACTTACAACCTACACAAGTCATCCGCCCTAGTCAAAAATTTTAAGCAGCACGGCGCATAGCTAGTAAACTAAATTCGAGTACGCTGAATTTATTGGGTATAACCACTTTATAAAGTTAGAACCCTTTTACGCGATATTTGCGATTTTAACCGTTAATATTCAATGCAATTATTATAGCTAATGTCATGGAATTTAGACAAATTCATTGACTGAAAGCGCCGAGAAAAAATAATTTCGCGTTAATTGATTCTAAAATATTCCCAACGTTTTTTTTTTTATTTCGTTTTTTTTTAAATACTGTTTCTTATCATGAATCAAAATTTAAAAAAACCACTCACCAGGTACAGTGTAAAAATCATTTAATGTATATGCTCGACATATGTGTTAATGAAAAATCTTTAATGTTTGTTGATATGCTTTGCTAATGTAGAAGGATAGTATATGATAACATTAGAGAAAAGAACTGCCATTTAAAGTTTTAACTGAAAGTTAAACTGGCAACTATGATAATGACTAGAGAAAAAACAAACACACTATAAATAGAAATCGTTCGTGGTAAATTTCATTCTAACTCAACACACAGAGTAATGTGGGATTTAACGTTACCCAATTTCTTTAACATGTGAGTTAAATAGATGATATTTACGATTAACACTAAATGGCACGAAGAATGTTGATGAAGACCGTAGTGGGTCAGAAAATGCATTCCATTCATGCTAGTGTCTAATAACTTTTTCTGTGTTTTTTTCTAATAGTCAAAGTAAATTATCATATAAAAATTATAATTTTTCTGTTAATTTAGAGAAAAATTTGTCATGATCTAAAACCGAACAAATAAAATCTCACAAAAATAAATTTTTGTAAAAAATTTTTGTCCATATAATGCAATGCTGTAAATATTTAATAGATTTATGTTGATTTAAATTCAATAAATTATCCAAATTCGATCAAATATCGTTCTTATTACACTTTAAAATCAAACTTTATATTGTGAATAAATTTTGAAATCGGCGAGCACTATCGCATTTAGCATACTCGACTTAACAATAATTACGTTTTGCCACCCCAATCTGAGCTAAAGATGATGATGAATTAAATTCAATTCAAATCTAGCAAAAAACCTAAACACACTCTAATAGTTTTGCGATTGTTCGATTTTTTATTTTTATAAATAAATTCCAGTAAATCAATTTCTGTGAATCGGACCTTTTGGTCTTAATTTTTTTTATAGTTTTGATGTGTACAAAAACTAACCTTTTATTTGAATATAATAATGCCTGAAATTGCTCAAGGATATTTTAAAAATATTTTTAGAAATTGCCAACAATGTTATATTTTAGGCATTGGTCTAACTGCGGAACGTTTTTTCTCCAAAATTAATACAAAAAATTTATTTTTTTTTTATCAGTTCAGTATTGCCCGCATCGTGGTGCCATGTAAAAGAGTTATACCCCTACTGAATAAATATAATATATAAAATAAAACGGTAACTGACACATTGCTTTACATTTTATTTAAATTTTTTTTTTTTTTTAAATAAGAAACAATTTAAATTTTTTTATAAATTATGAACTAAAATTAAACATATTTTGATTTACACGAGTAACTAGATTTATATACCAAAATTATTCGAGTAATTCGTTACTCGAAATTGACCAATTTGTAATTATTCGAACAATTGTTTGAATAAAATTCATCGATTAATCGAGTAACTGTTAACCGATTGAATAAATCCTAGTCTCTATGTATGTTTTTTTTTAAACCTTCCATCCCATAGTGCGGAGGGTATTTTCACTTTTGTCAAATGTTTGTTATTCTTTTAAAAAAAATTTAGAACCCCATAAACTATATATATTCTTGATCAGCATGAATAGAGAAGTCGATATAGCCATATCCGTCTGTCTGTGTTAATACAAAATACTCCGCCAATACAGAAGAGGTGTTGCTAAGTTTCAGTCAAATTGTTTGTTGATATCAAAATCGGTTAAAGATCAAAATCGGTTAACGCATTCAAAAGTTATGAGTGAAAATGTGGGAAGGCCTCTAAAATTTTGAAGCAAATTTTACATTATTGTATTTATTTCATCATACATACTTACGTACATTCCAATGCTTATACACAAGAATTACGCAATCAGGGATGGCAGTCAATATCGCTAAAATACCGTTTCCGATTCAAACCCCTTTCAACTGACTATCGTTATCCCTAAAATACCGTTACCGAAATAATTGAAATACCGTTATCCGTAAAATACCGTCACCGATATAATAAAAAAATATCAATACCTTAAAATACTGTTACCGAAATAATCTAACAAGATCTGAGCAAAAAAAACTTCTGTAAATAGATGTATTTTCCCAAAGTATGATCATAAACTAGCCAGTCATTAAAACTCGGGGATAATGGAGCTAAAAATGTCGGTGTGCATTAACATTACCTGAATAACTAAAATAACGTTACCCTTAAAAAGCCGTTACCAAAATAACTGAAAAATCTTTTTTTCCCCTAAAATATCGCTACCGAAATAACTAAAATTAAGTTACCGCTAAAATACCGTTAGCGAAATAAATACCGTTAACGATAACAACATCGAATCGGTTACCATCCATGGTCATATTCATTTTTTTGGTTTGTTTTGTAATACAGGGTGGCTGATAAAAGCCACTACAAAAAAAACGTAATAACTTTTTTCTGAGTTATTAATCGGTTCCATTTTTTTTTTTTTGATTTCATTGATTCGTCTTTCAATTTAAGGAAAATGAACGATTGGGTTAATGAAATTAACATTTTGATTGTGCGCCACTACAATGCTTTGGAGGCTGGCGTTTCTGCCTAAACAAACTTAAGGGGCGCATTATGCGGCACTCCTCCGAGCAGATTGGACTCGTAAATTATTTTGTCAATCGTGGGACAATCATTAGGATGCCTTTTCATCGAAATTCCTCAGTTCGGATGCAAGAAATAATTGTTGCTATAGTTGCTGCAATACAAGTCAATTCTAGAGTTTCGACAAGGAATATTTTTGCTCAAATATGTATCACCAGACAGTCAATACGGACAGTTCTGCTTAAGGATTTTCATTTCTTTCCTTTAAAAAATCAAATAAAAGGAAAATTGAACGCAGTAGACTTGTCTCTTAGCTTAGAATTTTCTCTGTAATTTGCACGGAATTTCGCTTGCATTTGACGTCATCGGGGGTGTTAGTCATTTTAATTAAATTCTTTTTTAAAAGCCATTAAAAATAGTTAACAAAAATGTATTGCTTTTCAAATGAAAAATAAAAAAATGTTTATATGTATTGAAATAAAAGTTATTTGATTTTCTTAATGTAGCAATATTCATATGGTATGTATGTATGTATTAGTAGTAGCAATCGCATGCAGTGTTTGACGATTTATCGTCATTTTGACGATATTTAAAAATACAAAATACCTAAATAACTATTGGACGGTTTTTTGCTTAAAAAACTACGATTTTTTGACAATAGTTTATTATGTCAGCAAGACCAATTTATTCATCGTTCTCATAAAATCGCCGGATCTATTATTAAATTTATATTATTTCGTTACAAATTAAAAAAAAAACTTTAGAATGATTTTTTTCCGGGCTATAATGGTCAAGCAATATTTAAGAAGATGTGAATAAAACAAATTATTTCATCTCGGCACTCAACGTTTCGTTGGCTTTATTCCAACTTTCTCAAGAGTTTTTGACTTTATTAATTTCTGGCAACAAAACATAACAATATATTAATAAACCTTTTAAATTTGTACAGTATTTCAAACATACGATTTTATCCTTTACATTTGTAAAATATTAGATAAATATTAAAATAAAAACGGGACTTCACGACACAAATTTAAATAATAATCTTTAAAAAATATATAATCACAGTTTATAAATAAATAAAATCACAGTTTACATTAAATTATAATACCACAGAATTATCAACTTAAATGATCGCGATAGAATATTGCAGCTTCGTTTGGTCTTTGTCTTCTTTTGTATTAAGGGCGCTCGTTATTTTCTGTTGAATTCTTAAGCTTTCTAATGTGTATCTTTTATTTTCGTTCCTCTCCATAGCTAATATTTTAACGTCCTTAATGTTTGCTTTGTGGTTGCTATCTTTAATATGTTGTGCTAAAGCTGTTGTCTCCTTTCCTTTTTTAATATCATTTTCATGTTCAGTCATTCTTACGCCTAATTTTCTTTTTGTTGTTCCTATGTAAACTTTGTTACACTGCTCCCTCTCGTTTCCATCGCACTTAATTTCATAAACTACATTATTCATTTTTAGTTTGTCAATCTTTGTTTTATTGTGTGTAAACAGGTGCCTTAATGTAAAATTTGATTTGTGAGCAATACTGATTTTGTCATCGTTAATTATTTTCCTTAGAGTTTTACTCTCCGTTAATTTTGGGATAAATGGTACACTGTAAAAATTTGTGTCCGTTGTTTTCTCCACTTTGTCATTTTGTTTTTTTTATCGAAAGCTACGAATTTTTGCTTCCAAATAAATTACGAATTATATAATTTGAAAAAATACCAGTTTCTTTCATTTTTTTTGTCTCGAAAACTCACAAAATATTTGCTTTTTTAAATTTTTTGACAAACTTAATTTTATCACACTTTCCGTTTTACTTATGTCATGTATAGTATAAACACATGTATTGTAATGTAAACGGGTATTTAATAATTATTTCATTATGTATGTCTCCGCAAGCGTATTTTTGTTCATTTAAATTTATCTAAAATTCTAATTATTCGAAACTGTTTTGATGCGTATGTATTACAATTTGTATTAAGTTATCACTGCACCTCTTGTAACGATCCATATTTTAATAATCCTTATTACTTTCATTATTATATAGGCAAAAAAACGATTCTTTTTATTATACAAAGCAACAGGCGAATTTTTACAACAGTTTTTTTTAACATCATAAGGGTACTTTAGAAATATATATATTTTTAACGAAACGTTATTTTTTAGGTAATCAGAATAACCATTTGACCTTTGAAGGTCCTCTGTTATAAGCATGCACAATTTCAGATTAATTTTAGATGCCTTTCTTCTGAAACGTCCCAAATACATTAATCAATTATATATTATTTTACTTATAAAAACAACATTATTTTTGTTATTTTTACAAAGAATATATTGTTTGCACTTTCCCTGGTTAATGCAAACACCGAGAAGGAGGGTATTCAAAAATTCGGCATAGATGAATTTAATTTTTTTATACCAAATTCGGCACATCGGACTTAAATGTTTTCACTTGTTTGACTAGTTTGCTAGTTTTCAAGTTTAGATTATTACAACTTCTAGATATTTTTTTTATACAAAATTTTGCATATTGATAAATATGTTCTAGATCTGTAGATATGCTAAAAACAAATTTCAAAATATCAAGTTCTGACCATTACCTAAGTTATTCTCGCCTCCCCTCTTCAATTTGGAATTTTTTATTTTTCAGGTTTATAAGGGCTAAATTTTAAAATGCGATGTTATGGCGCCCCTTTAAAAATATCTGTTTTAAAATGTAGAAGCTTAATTTTCTTAAATTTAAATGAAAAAAAAAATAAAATGGAGTGTAAAATGTATCTTTAAATTAATCTATATTGAGGAATATTTATTCAATAAATGAGAATAATTCGTTGTGTGCATGCATTTTGAAATATTCTGCTGCTAAAAATTTTCGAATAAACCCTTTCAGGCCATTTTTTCGAAAATTCAACTGCAAACGTGAGCTGGAATGGGTAAAAAATAAAATTTTTGAAATATAATATTTTAGTAGATATTTTTATCTTTCACATACAGAAAAAATCATAAAAGTTAAATACCCTGTTAAAAAAGTTCATATATGATCATATATATTTAACATATGATCAACCATATTCGTACATAATAGAAAAATTAACCTACTGAAATAATTGAAAAACCGTTATCCGTAAAATACGGTATATACAATATAACTGAACTATCGTTATCCTTAAAAAACAGTTACCAAAATAACTAAAACATTGTTATCGCTTAAATACCGTAACCGAAATAAAGGAAATAGCGAATTAACCGAATTAACCATTTTGTTTAAAACAGCAATACCTTTATTTTTTTATTAATCTTCCGTCCTCACACCAATTATGCTTTTTTTTAAATTTTATATGCTTAAACTATGCACAATACACTTGTTTATCTAGATCAGTGTATTTTGTTATTGTTACCTATTGCTAAAAAAAAACAGTTTATGTTTCAATTGGTATAAAGTTGCAAACATTTTTTTTCGATTTCTAAAAAATTAAAAATTTTGAGTTGAGTCACTTTTGAACTACACTCAAAAAAAAATAAGTTAGTACAAAAGTTAGTAAAATGTCTTGTAAATCAGGTATACTATTTTTTAGCAATTTTTTTTGCTAAAATCGTGTTTTCAGCTAAAATTTTTGTTATACTTATTCAGCACTTAACTGTTTTATACTAATGCTTTACTAATATACTAATGTTTTACTAATTAATTTTGCTTAAAAAAATTGTGCTGATAAGCACATTAATAGTGTGGACGACAACCAGATTGAAAGATATACGCAGAATGAAGCAGATGTCTTGGCATGTCAAGATGTAGTAGAGAAGAGGAAAATGATACTAAAAAGTACAACTCTAATAAGACATATAAAAAAATCAACCATGGAAGACTTTTGTATCTGTTTTTCATACATAAAACAAAATTGAGGATTAAAACAGCTTAAATTTTGCGTTGTCACCGGCTTGTGAAAATAATTGTATTTTAATTAAATAAAAGACAAAATATAATATTTATATCTAATATGTATTTATAAACTAAATGTTTATAGATTTATAATCTAGTGTGGTCAAATTGCAAACAAACAAACATATACAGACATGTACACAGAGTAAAGCGAAAGACAAACCCACACATCATAGGTAGATTTTTATGGTTCCTTTTTCTTATTGCAAAAAAGGGGTGTTTTTTTCGTTTCGTTTGTTTTTGTTTATTTTTTCGTTTCGTTTCTATAATTATCTTCGGCAGTTGCGTCCTTTAAAAGAAAGCATCAATTAGACTACCATTGATGTAAGTAGTTGAAAGAAAATTTTTGTTATGTTATATATATTTATTTCTATATATTTTCAGATAATTTAATTCATGTTGTCAATGTGGGAAAATGAAAATTTTTATATTTCGTAATTATTGTAAATTATTTTTAAAAGAATCACAAAAATATGTTTTATGATTTTCAGCAAATATATTAATTAAATTATAATTTTTTGCGTTTTTTTCAGTTTACTAAAATTCAGCAAAAAATTTATTAATTTTTATCAAGGCTTTTTTATTTCTAATCTACTAAGTGTTAGCAAAACTTTTGATGAATCTAGTAATTTTGTTGCTGAAAATCAGCGAGCTGAGATTTTGCTGACATTAGCAATATTTTTGCTAGCACCCTCCTGACTAAAATTTTGCTGACTCAGCAAAATTTTTTGCTGACTTTACAAACTTTTTTTTTGAGTGTAGGTGTGCGATATGTTCATATATGATCGCCTTTTGCAAATATGAAAATCAGAAAATCCGTTTGCATATATGGAATCATATGCACTTTGATACATGCCCATATATGAAACATATATGTATATTCATATTTGTCAATAAACGCAACCATTTATGAACATATTTGTACATATATGAACTTTTTTTAACGGGTATATAGCATTTAAAACAGAGAAATTTAGAGGGCGCCTTAAAACTTTATTTTAAAATTACATCCTTAGAAATCAAAAAACTAAAATAATATATATAATTACATATCACATCATATCTCAGCTGATCCGAAAAATTGCATATATAACCTTATCTCAGTGAGCAAATGGGATCTCATTTGATTTAATTACAAATAATAACGACAGTTTAAATATAAATCAGTGGGTTGGAAAATAAAACGTGGTTTCAATTTGACTTTTGCACTGTGTTTCATAGCTATAATGTCATTTTGTTTTCCAATTATCTCTTACATTTCTAAACCTATCGCTTAGGTGTCTTCGGAAGATTAACTCATCTCTGTCTTAGCTTTCAATTGTTGTTAATGTTAAACACTTTGGGTAAAATAAATGTGTATTCAAAAATAGTTTTGTTTCTTTAATTTTTCTGTAGTTTGGATTCCAAAAAACAAAATCTGTATTTATAGAAAATGATTCACAAATTCAACAAAAATTAAAAAAAAAAAATATATTCAGGGTATTTGCTTCGAACTTTTCTTGTTTTTTTTATCTACTTGTACAGTAGTTTTCCTATTTAACGAATTCGGGATTTAACGAACTCATAAAAATTTTGAATTGAGTACCTTATATTACGAACACCGTAACTTTGGACCGTAATTTTGTACTCGATATAACGAACAAATACAAAATTAGAGTCTTAAGTATAGAACGAGATGCAAATACAAAGATTTCCGCAACCAATATGCAAAAGCAATAGACATATAGAGAAAGGGGATTCCCCAACGATGTTCTGGCTGCGTTTTCTTTTGTGTTTACTTTTGGAGTTTTTAGCATTGTTGTACGATCGTTTGTGGTGTAAACATTAAAAAACATGGGAATAGGGTCGCCAGACGTACTTTTTTCACCAGTACGCGTACTTTTTTTTAGTCAATGTACTGTTTTCTGCATAACCCCTAAAAAAGTACGCTAAAGTACTTTTTTTTGCCTTTTGTACTTTATTTGTACTTTTTTCCCTGTTAAGTATCTTTAGTAACATTTTTTTTCAGTGCAGAAAGATTCACACAGTTAGAAGCGCCCTGTTAAAATGTCTTTACAACCTGAACACATTTGTGGCGACTAACAGATGTATTTTATCGTGTTTTTATATGAGAAGCAAAAATCACCAGTCGTGACGACTTTTCTTCTTTATATTAATCAATAGTCAGTCGCCAGCATTGTGATGAATCTCTTAATCACAACAAATCGTAAATATTTTTGGAATTTGTATGTTTATTTTTTTTATACCACATTCAAATGCGGCAACTGAGAAAGTAAAGAAACACGCTTTTAATTCAAACTTTAGAGAGTGAACTGACAATTAGAACTAATTTTGAATTTACATGTGTACAGTTTTTAAATTTTTAAAAACTGAAAATGGCAAAAATGGAATTGTTAATTGTTAAAGGATGATAAATATTTATAAATTTTTGAATTATTTAAAAAAGAAATAAAATATAATTATTTAATAATTATATAAACGAACCAAACCGAAATGTTCAACAAAAAAGTGATATTTAGTATTAAACATATTAATATAATCTTGTTCATTTTTATATTCTTTACTGAAGTATATGTTATTTTTTGTTATGTTATTTAATGAATTTAAGGACGTTTTCAATAAAAATACAAATGTACTTTTTTTTTGTTAATTGTACTGCTTTTTTTTCTTTGATGTACTTTTTTTGCCAATTCAATATCTGGCTACCCTACATGGGAAGCAGAAAAAGATTGTTATTAAGAGAAAAATTAAATATAGTGGATGACTATAAAAAGGTGAATGCGTGTGTGCGAGTGCATTGTGTGTTAAATATGGATTGGGCAAATCCACTATATCCACAATTTTAAAATCAAAGGAAAATCACAATTTTCAAACGATTTTAACGGGTGAATGCAATAACCCCCACTGAAATAACCCCCACCGCCAAAATGAAATAAGCCCCACCAAATTTATAAAAAATTTAAAGTGGGGGCTTATCTCATTTTTGGTGGGCAAAGTTTCATTTTATTACCCACCACATTTGGTGGGGGTTAATTCATTTTCATTGGTGGGGATTAATTCAGTTTGGTGGGGTTTAATTCATTTTAATTCTAATATCAATTCTTGGTTTTTGAATTAATTCCTACTTTTGCAGTACTAGTTTTATTTTGTAAAGGTGAATTAATTCCTACTTTTACAGTACTAGTTTTATTTTGTAAAGGTGATATTAGAAAATACGAAAAAAGAATACGTTATTTCAATTAAAAAAACACATTTCTTCTTATTAAAAATCCATTCGTGCCCATATCACCAGGTTCCGTAGTTGGTAAAAAACTAATTATTTGCCCTTTTACAGAATGTTGACATAAAGGTGTATCCATATTTTAGAAGGACACGGTGGGGTCCACTAACACCAACTGAAATAAAACAAAAATGGAAATGAAGTCAAATTCACAGGTTGACTTTATTTCCAACAAAAATGGAAATAAAACCAAGTTGGCTATATTTCCTTTTAAAGAATATCGTGTTATCCAATTTAAATCAATATTCCATTTATTTAATCTCAACGTGAAAAAAAAATTTAAAAAAAATGTTTATTGTTTTGTGTCGCGGGCAGGAAAACTTTATTGAGCGAAGCCACCTGCCGCGTCCTACTGGAGGAAAAACCCCTAAGAACGCCACACAGAAAAACTTAAGCTTGCGAAGCCATATTTCATTATTTGCCTCGTATTGACAATATGTGCCAACTTTGACCCCATATATCTTCTTTATTTAAATAATTTATTTATCTAAATAATGTAAAGTGGGGCTTATCTCATTTTCGGTGGGCAAAGTTTCATTTTAATACGTGGGTATTATTTCATTTTAATGCCCACCAAATTCTAATATTCATTTTCATTGGTGGGGAATAATTCATTTTGGTGGGGATTAATTCATTTTGGTGGGCACAAATTCGGTGGGGCTTATTTCATTTTCGGTGGGCACAAATTCAGTAGGGCTTATTTCATTTCGACGGTGGGGGTTATTTCATGCACCCGATTTAACAAACGATTTACTCAAAACAATAATAATGAGAAAAGTTAAAAAAAAAAGTTATTAAGAAAATCTATACCTATGTATTTATGGACTACGCAATTTTGTTTATACTAACCATTTAAAATTTCAAAATCGGTGAAAAATGATTGAGTTACAAATGTTTAAATGCACCAATCGCAAAAAGCATTATTTCACCGTTATCTTGAAAATTTGAGGGCATATTAAAACTTCTCAAACAGGTTTTGTAATATTCTCATCTAGACTTACAACCTACACAAGTCATCCGCCCTAGTCAAAAATTTTAAGCAGCACGGCGCATAGCTAGTAAACTAAATTCGAGTACGCTGAATTTATTGGGTATAACCACTTTATAAAGTTAGAACCCTTTTACGCGATATTTGCGATTTAACCGTTAATATTCAATGCAATTATTATAGCTAATGTCATGGAATTTAGACAAATTCATTGACTGAAAGCGCCGAGAAAAAATAATTTCGCGTTAATTGATTCTAAAATATTCCCAACGTTTTTTTTTTTATTTCGTTTTTTTTTTAAATACTGTTTCTTATCATGAATCAAAATTTAAAAAAACCACTCACCAGGTACAGTGTAAAAATCATTTAATGTATATGCTCGACATATGTGTTAATGAAAAATCTTTAATGTTTGTTGATATGCTTTGCTAATGTAGAAGGATAGTATATGATAACATTAGAGAAAAGAACTGCCATTTAAAGTTTTAACTGAAAGTTAAACTGGCAACTATGATAATGACTAGAGAAAAAACAAACACACTATAAATAGAAATCGTTCGTGGTAAATTTCATTCTAACTCAACACACAGAGTAATGTGGGATTTAACGTTACCCAATTTCTTTAACATGTGAGTTAAATAGATGATATTTACGATTAACACTAAATGGCACGAAGAATGTTGATGAAGACCGTAGTGGGTCAGAAAATGCATTCCATTCATGCTAGTGTCTAATAACTTTTTCTGTGTTTTTTTCTAATAGTCAAAGTAAATTATCATATAAAAATTATAATTTTTCTGTTAATTTAGAGAAAAATTTGTCATGATCTAAAACCGAACAAATAAAATCTCACAAAAATAAATTTTTGTAAAAAATTTTTGTCCATATAATGCAATGCTGTAAATATTTAATAGATTTATGTTGATTTAAATTCAATAAATTATCCAAATTCGATCAAATATCGTTCTTATTACACTTTAAAATCAAACTTTATATTGTGAATAAATTTTGAAATCGGCGAGCACTATCGCATTTAGCATACTCGACTTAACAATAATTACGTTTTGCCACCCCAATCTGAGCTAAAGATGATGATGAATTAAATTCAATTCAAATCTAGCAAAAAACCTAAACACACTCTAATAGTTTTGCGATTGTTCGATTTTTTATTTTTATAAATAAATTCCAGTAAATCAATTTCTGTGAATCGGACCTTTTGGTCTTAATTTTTTTTATAGTTTTGATGTGTACAAAAACTAACCTTTTATTTGAATATAATAATGCCTGAAATTGCTCAAGGATATTTTAAAAATATTTTTAGAAATTGCCAACAATGTTATATTTTAGGCATTGGTCTAACTGCGGAACGTTTTTTTCTCCAAAATTAATACAAAAAATTTATTTTTTTTTTATCAGTTCAGTATTGCCCGCATCGTGGTGCCATGTAAAAGAGTTATACCCCTACTGAATAAATATAATATATAAAATAAAACGGTAACTGACACATTGCTTTACATTTTATTTAAATTTTTTTTTTTTTTTAAATAAGAAACAATTTAAATTTTTTTATAAATTATGAACTAAAATTAAACATATTTTGATTTACACGAGTAACTAGATTTATATACCAAAATTATTCGAGTAATTCGTTACTCGAAATTGACCAATTTGTAATTATTCGAACAATTGTTTGAATAAAATTCATCGATTAATCGAGTAACTGTTAACCGATTGAATAAATCCTAGTCTCTATGTATGTTTTTTTTTAAACCTTCCATCCCATAGTGCGGAGGGTATTTTCACTTTTGTCAAATGTTTGTTATTCTTTTAAAAAAAATTTAGAACCCCATAAACTATATATATTCTTGATCAGCATGAATAGAGAAGTCGATATAGCCATATCCGTCTGTCTGTGTTAATACAAAATACTCCGCCAATACAGAAGAGGTGTTGCTAAGTTTCAGTCAAATTGTTTGTTGATATCAAAATCGGTTAAAGATCAAAATCGGTTAACGCATTCAAAAGTTATGAGTGAAAATGTGGGAAGGCCTCTAAAATTTTTGAAGCAAATTTTACATTATTGTATTTATTTCATCATACATACTTACGTACATTCCAATGCTTATACACAAGAATTACGCAATCAGGGATGGCAGTCAATATCGCTAAAATACCGTTTCCGATTCAAACCCCTTTCAACTGACTATCGTTATCCCTAAAATACCGTTACCGAAATAATTGAAATACCGTTATCCGTAAAATACCGTCACCGATATAATAAAAAAATATCAATACCTTAAAATACTGTTACCGAAATAATCTAACAAGATCTGAGCAAAAAAACTTCTGTAAATAGATGTATTTTCCCAAAGTATGATCATAAACTAGCCAGTCATTAAAACTCGGGGATAATGGAGCTAAAAATGTCGGTGTGCATTAACATTACCTGAATAACTAAAATAACGTTACCCTTAAAAAGCCGTTACCAAAATAACTGAAAAATCTTTTTTTCCCCTAAAATATCGCTACCGAAATAACTAAAATTAAGTTACCGCTAAAATACCGTTAGCGAAATAAATACCGTTAACGATAACAACATCGAATCGGTTACCATCCATGGTCATATTCATTTTTTTGGTTTGTTTTGTAATACAGGGTGGCTGATAAAAGCCACTACAAAAAAAACGTAATAACTTTTTTCTGAGTTATTAATCGGTTCCATTTTTTTTTTTTTTGATTTCATTGATTCGTCTTTCAATTTAAGGAAAATGAACGATTGGGTTAATGAAATTAACATTTTGATTGTGCGCCACTACAATGCTTTGGAGGCTGGCGTTTCTGCCTAAACAAACTTAAGGGGCGCATTATGCGGCACTCCTCCGAGCAGATTGGACTCGTAAATTATTTTGTCAATCGTGGGACAATCATTAGGATGCCTTTTCATCGAAATTCCTCAGTTCGGATGCAAGAAATAATTGTTGCTATAGTTGCTGCAATACAAGTCAATTCTAGAGTTTCGACAAGGAATATTTTTGCTCAAATATGTATCACCAGACAGTCAATACGGACAGTTCTGCTTAAGGATTTTCATTTCTTTCCTTTAAAAAATCAAATAAAAGGAAAATTGAACGCAGTAGACTTGTCTCTTAGCTTAGAATTTTCTCTGTAATTTGCACGGAATTTCGCTTGCATTTGACGTCATCGGGGGTGTTAGTCATTTTAATTAAATTCTTTTTTAAAAGCCATTAAAAATAGTTAACAAAAATGTATTGCTTTTCAAATGAAAAATAAAAAAATGTTTATATGTATTGAAATAAAAGTTATTTGATTTTCTTAATGTAGCAATATTCATATGGTATGTATGTATGTATTAGTAGTAGCAATCGCATGCAGTGTTTGACGATTTATCGTCATTTTGACGATATTTAAAAATACAAAATACCTAAATAACTATTGGACGGTTTTTGCTTAAAAAACTACGATTTTTTGACAATAGTTTATTATGTCAGCAAGACCAATTTATTCATCGTTCTCATAAAATCGCCGGATCTATTATTAAATTTATATTATTTCGTTACAAATTAAAAAAAAAACTTTAGAATGATTTTTTTCCGGGCTATAATGGTCAAGCAATATTTAAGAAGATGTGAATAAAACAAATTATTTCATCTCGGCACTCAACGTTTCGTTGGCTTTATTCCAACTTTCTCAAGAGTTTTTGACTTTATTAATTTCTGGCAACAAAACATAACAATATATTAATAAACCTTTTAAATTTGTACAGTATTTCAAACATACGATTTTATCCTTTACATTTGTAAAATATTAGATAAATATTAAAATAAAAACGGGACTTCACGACACAAATTTAAATAATAATCTTTAAAAAATATATAATCACAGTTTATAAATAAATAAAATCACAGTTTACATTAAATTATAATACCACAGAATTATCAACTTAAATGATCGCGATAGAATATTGCAGCTTCGTTTGGTCTTTGTCTTCTTTTGTATTAAGGGCGCTCGTTATTTTCTGTTGAATTCTTAAGCTTTCTAATGTGTATCTTTTATTTTCGTTCCTCTCCATAGCTAATATTTTAACGTCCTTAATGTTTGCTTTGTGGTTGCTATCTTTAATATGTTGTGCTAAAGCTGTTGTCTCCTTTCCTTTTTTAATATCATTTTCATGTTCAGTCATTCTTACGCCTAATTTTCTTTTTGTTGTTCCTATGTAAACTTTGTTACACTGCTCCCTCTCGTTTCCATCGCACTTAATTTCATAAACTACATTATTCATTTTAGTTTGTCAATCTTTGTTTTATTGTGTGTAAACAGGTGCCTTAATGTAAAATTTGATTTGTGAGCAATACTGATTTTGTCATCGTTAATTATTTTCCTTAGAGTTTTACTCTCCGTTAATTTTGGGATAAATGGTACACTGTAAAAATTTGTGTCCGTTGTTTTCTCCACTTTGTCATTTTGTTTTTTTTATCGAAAGCTACGAATTTTTGCTTCCAAATAAATTACGAATTATATAATTTGAAAAAATACCAGTTTCTTTCATTTTTTTTTGTCTCGAAAACTCACAAAATATTTGCTTTTTTAAATTTTTTGACAAACTTAATTTTATCACACTTTCCGTTTTACTTATGTCATGTATAGTATAAACACATGTATTGTAATGTAAACGGGTATTTAATAATTATTTCATTATGTATGTCTCCGCAAGCGTATTTTTGTTCATTTAAATTTATCTAAAATTCTAATTATTCGAAACTGTTTTGATGCGTATGTATTACAATTTGTATTAAGTTATCACTGCACCTCTTGTAACGATCCATATTTTAATAATCCTTATTACTTTCATTATTATATAGGCAAAAAAACGATTCTTTTTATTATACAAAGCAACAGGCGAATTTTTACAACAGTTTTTTTTAACATCATAAGGGTACTTTAGAAATATATATATTTTTAACGAAACGTTATTTTTTAGGTAATCAGAATAACCATTTGACCTTTGAAGGTCCTCTGTTATAAGCATGCACAATTTCAGATTAATTTTAGATGCCTTTCTTCTGAAACGTCCCAAATACATTAATCAATTATATATTATTTTACTTATAAAAACAACATTATTTTTGTTATTTTTACAAAGAATATATTGTTTGCACTTTCCCTGGTTAATGCAAACACCGAGAAGGAGGGTATTCAAAAATTCGGCATAGATGAATTTAATTTTTTTATACCAAATTCGGCACATCGGACTTAAATGTTTTCACTTGTTTGACTAGTTTGCTAGTTTTCAAGTTTAGATTATTACAACTTCTAGATATTTTTTTTATACAAAATTTTGCATATTGATAAATATGTTCTAGATCTGTAGATATGCTAAAAACAAATTTCAAAATATCAAGTTCTGACCATTACCTAAGTTA
This sequence comes from Delia radicum, assembly GCA_021234595.1. Classification (NCBI taxonomy): domain Eukaryota; kingdom Metazoa; phylum Arthropoda; class Insecta; order Diptera; family Anthomyiidae; genus Delia; species Delia radicum. Next base: position 91,613,895 of record CM037854.1, on the reverse strand, counting down.
TTCTCGCCTCCCCTCTTCAATTTGGAATTTTTTATTTTTCAGGTTTATAAGGGCTAAATTTTAAAATGCGATGTTATGGCGCCCCTTTAAAAATATCTGTTTTAAAATGTAGAAGCTTAATTTTCTTAAATTTAAATGAAAAAAAAAATAAAATGGAGTGTAAAATGTATCTTTAAATTAATCTATATTGAGGAATATTTATTCAATAAATGAGAATAATTCGTTGTGTGCATGCATTTTGAAATATTCTGCTGCTAAAAATTTTCGAATAAACCCTTTCAGGCCATTTTTTCGAAAATTCAACTGCAAACGTGAGCTGGAATGGGTAAAAAATAAAATTTTTGAAATATAATATTTTAGTAGATATTTTTATCTTTCACATACAGAAAAAATCATAAAAGTTAAATACCCTGTTAAAAAAGTTCATATATGATCATATATATTTAACATATGATCAACCATATTCGTACATAATAGAAAAATTAACCTACTGAAATAATTGAAAAACCGTTATCCGTAAAATACGGTATATACAATATAACTGAACTATCGTTATCCTTAAAAAACAGTTACCAAAATAACTAAAACATTGTTATCGCTTAAATACCGTAACCGAAATAAAGGAAATAGCGAATTAACCGAATTAACCATTTTGTTTAAAACAGCAATACCTTTATTTTTTTATTAATCTTCCGTCCTCACACCAATTATGCTTTTTTTTAAATTTTATATGCTTAAACTATGCACAATACACTTGTTTATCTAGATCAGTGTATTTTGTTATTGTTACCTATTGCTAAAAAAAACAGTTTATGTTTCAATTGGTATAAAGTTGCAAACATTTTTTTTTCGATTTCTAAAAAATTAAAAATTTTGAGTTGAGTCACTTTTGAACTACACTCAAAAAAAAATAAGTTAGTACAAAAGTTAGTAAAATGTCTTGTAAATCAGGTATACTATTTTTTAGCAATTTTTTTTGCTAAAATCGTGTTTTCAGCTAAATTTTTGTTATACTTATTCAGCACTTAACTGTTTTATACTAATGCTTTACTAATATACTAATGTTTTACTAATTAATTTTGCTTAAAAAAATTGTGCTGATAAGCACATTAATAGTGTGGACGACAACCAGATTGAAAGATATACGCAGAATGAAGCAGATGTCTTGGCATGTCAAGATGTAGTAGAGAAGAGGAAAATGATACTAAAAAGTACAACTCTAATAAGACATATAAAAAAATCAACCATGGAAGACTTTTGTATCTGTTTTTCATACATAAAACAAAATTGAGGATTAAAACAGCTTAAATTTTGCGTTGTCACCGGCTTGTGAAAATAATTGTATTTTAATTAAATAAAAGACAAAATATAATATTTATATCTAATATGTATTTATAAACTAAATGTTTATAGATTTATAATCTAGTGTGGTCAAATTGCAAACAAACAAACATATACAGACATGTACACAGAGTAAAGCGAAAGACAAACCCACACATCATAGGTAGATTTTTATGGTTCCTTTTTCTTATTGCAAAAAAGGGGTGTTTTTTTCGTTTCGTTTGTTTTTGTTTATTTTTTCGTTTCGTTTCTATAATTATCTTCGGCAGTTGCGTCCTTTAAAAGAAAGCATCAATTAGACTACCATTGATGTAAGTAGTTGAAAGAAAATTTTTGTTATGTTATATATATTTATTTCTATATATTTTCAGATAATTTAATTCATGTTGTCAATGTGGGAAAATGAAAATTTTTATATTTCGTAATTATTGTAAATTATTTTTAAAAGAATCACAAAAATATGTTTTATGATTTTCAGCAAATATATTAATTAAATTATAATTTTTTGCGTTTTTTTTCAGTTTACTAAAATTCAGCAAAAAATTTATTAATTTTTATCAAGGCTTTTTTATTTCTAATCTACTAAGTGTTAGCAAAACTTTTGATGAATCTAGTAATTTTGTTGCTAAAAATCAGCTCGCTGATTTTCAGCAAAAGATTTTGCTGACATTAGCAATATTTTTGCTAGCACCCTCCTGACTAAAATTTTGCTGACTCAGCAAAATTTTTTGCTGACTTTACAAACTTTTTTTTTGAGTGTAGGTGTGCGATATGTTCATATATGATCGCCTTTTGCAAATATGAAAATCAGAAAATCCGTTTGCATATATGGAATCATATGCACTTTGATACATGCCCATATATGAAACATATATGTATATTCATATTTGTCAATAAACGCAACCATTTATGAACATATTTGTACATATATGAACTTTTTTTAACGGGTATATAGCATTTAAAACAGAGAAATTTAGAGGGCGCCTTAAAACTTTATTTTAAAATTACATCCTTAGAAATCAAAAAACTAAAATAATATATATAATTACATATCACATCATATCTCAGCTGATCCGAAAAATTGCATATATAACCTTATCTCAGTGAGCAAATGGGATCTCATTTGATTTAATTACAAATAATAACGACAGTTTAAATATAAATCAGTGGGTTGGAAAATAAAACGTGGTTTCAATTTGACTTTTGCACTGTGTTTCATAGCTATAATGTCATTTTGTTTTCCAATTATCTCTTACATTTCTAAACCTATCGCTTAGGTGTCTTCGGAAGATTAACTCATCTCTGTCTTAGCTTTCAATTGTTGTTAATGTTAAACACTTTGGGTAAAATAAATGTGTATTCAAAAATAGTTTTGTTTCTTTAATTTTTCTGTAGTTTGGATTCCAAAAAACAAAATCTGTATTTATAGAAAATGATTCACAAATTCAACAAAAATTAAAAAAAAAAAAATATATTCAGGGTATTTGCTTCGAACTTTTCTTGTTTTTTTATCTACTTGTACAGTAGTTTTCCTATTTAACGAATTCGGGATTTAACGAACTCATAAAAATTTTGAATTGAGTACCTTATATTACGAACACCGTAACTTTGGACCGTAATTTTGTACTCGATATAACGAACAAATACAAAATTAGAGTCTTAAGTATAGAACGAGATGCAAATACAAAGATTTCCGCAACCAATATGCAAAAGCAATAGACATATAGAGAAAGGGGATTCCCCAACGATGTTCTGGCTGCGTTTTCTTTTGTGTTTACTTTTGGAGTTTTTTAGCATTGTTGTACGATCGTTTGTGGTGTAAACATTAAAAAACATGGGAATAGGGTCGCCAGACGTACTTTTTTCACCAGTACGCGTACTTTTTTTTAGTCAATGTACTGTTTTCTGCATAACCCCTAAAAAAGTACGCTAAAGTACTTTTTTTTTGCCTTTTGTACTTTTATTTGTACTTTTTTCCCTGTTAAGTATCTTTAGTAACATTTTTTTTTCAGTGCAGAAAGATTCACACAGTTAGAAGCGCCCTGTTAAAATGTCTTTACAACCTGAACACATTTGTGGCGACTAACAGATGTATTTTATCGTGTTTTTATATGAGAAGCAAAAATCACCAGTCGTGACGACTTTTCTTCTTTATATTAATCAATAGTCAGTCGCCAGCATTGTGATGAATCTCTTAATCACAACAAATCGTAAATATTTTTGGAATTTGTATGTTTATTTTTTTTATACCACATTCAAATGCGGCAACTGAGAAAGTAAAGAAACACGCTTTTAATTCAAACTTTAGAGAGTGAACTGACAATTAGAACTAATTTTGAATTTACATGTGTACAGTTTTTAAATTTTTAAAAACTGAAAATGGCAAAAATGGAATTGTTAATTGTTAAAGGATGATAAATATTTATAAATTTTTGAATTATTTAAAAAAGAAATAAAATATAATTATTTAATAATTATATAAACGAACCAAACCGAAATGTTCAACAAAAAAGTGATATTTAGTATTAACATATTAATATAATCTTGTTCATTTTTATATTCTTTACTGAAGTATATGTTATTTTTTGTTATGTTATTTAATGAATTTAAGGACGTTTTCAATAAAAATACAAATGTACTTTTTTTTTGTTAATTGTACTGCTTTTTTTTCTTTGATGTACTTTTTTTGCCAATTCAATATCTGGCTACCCTACATGGGAAGCAGAAAAAGATTGTTATTAAGAGAAAAATTAAATATAGTGGATGACTATAAAAAAGGTGAATGCGTGTGTGCGAGTGCATTGTGTGTTAAATATGGATTGGGCAAATCCACTATATCCACAATTTTAAAATCAAAGGAAAATCACGATTCTGATGCAAGATCTCAATACAAATTCATATGAATTGCATTTATTTTATTTATTACTGTTTATAATTAAAAATAATAATAAAAGCATTCTCCAAAAAAATTTAGAGTTGTTATTTCCATAGTTTTTGATTAAACAAACGTTGTCATAAATAGTACTCGGTTAAACGAATTTTCAATTTAACGAACAGGGCTGACATTATATAGTTCGTTAAATCGAAAAACAACTGTATATAATTATAAAAGTATGTATGATCTGATATATAGCTGCATCTATTATATATTATGAGATAAAGAAGATCAACTTAAATATAACATAAGATATAAAGATATATTATGAAATACAGCGCTATGTTGGCAATATTATTTTCGCAAAATGCATTTTAAAAATTAGTATTTTAAAAACATTCGAACACGAGTGGCTGAGTTTTCTGAGAGCGAAATATAAATCAAATCGGAAGGCCCATTATTAACCCTTAAGCGAGTTCGGTGTGTGAACATTTTTAACGATCGGGAAAAGTAATAACACAATGTTAGCAGTTTTGTATGCCCTATCCGAATTTTGCCTTGGTAGAATTGATATTTTCAAACAATGCAAAAAGTTATATCCCTAGTGCAAATAGCAATCAGCATTTCAATAATATCAATACCCACCTTAGCTTTATGTATGTGGCAATTTCAAAGAATACTTTTAGGCTTTCATCAAAAAACATTTGTGTAAGAGTTATAAAAATAACGAAAATCAGTGTTAAAGAAAAAGTAAAAAATTCAACAAAAACAGCATAAAAAGTTACGGCAATAACAGTTTTAGTAAAGGCAAATAAAAAAATATGGCAACAACAACAAAAATAATAAAAAGAATTTAAGTAAAATGTTGATAAGCAACTTATTTTACACAAGTATTGAGGCCGGTCACATGTAGTGGAGAGACAAACAAATAAAGAAACAAAACAACAAACAAATGTAAACATGCACATACGCACTAATACATTGAATAATTTTTGACGAGAACAAAAAACGAAAAAAATGTATAATCCCATATAAATATGTATGCATGTGCGAAGAGAACTGTTCTATATATGAACTATATAATTCTTATAATGATTTGTTTACAAACATCATAATGAAGTTTTTTAAATCATGATGACAACAATAATGACGTCGTCCATAATTAGAGTTGCCAGATGAATAAATTAGTTTTTAAACATTTGTGTGAATACGCGAAACACATTTTGGACAAAATACTGAAGGAATAACATTACATTCTGAAATATCAGCTTAAGAAATGAAAGTCATTTAGAGAATAATTTTAGAAAGAGCACGACTTCTAAGTTTTCATCGAGAAACCTAATATAACAGCCTCTCAAAATTAGCAGACAATAGGTGAACATCTATTCTATAGACAAAGCCACTCATGTTTCTATTTGCATGGTCGCTCAAACTTTATTTAAATGTTTATGAGGAAAAGTATTTTTGACACTTCTTTCAGATTTATTGGAATAGGATTAAAGTTGGCGCAAACATTTTTAGAAAAAAAATTTTTTTGTACGTGTACAAAATACAAGTTTCGTCAATGGTTTTTTACATTTAGGTACCTTACAATTAACACAAGAATTATAAAAACTAAAAACCGAATGTATTCTAAATAATTCTGTAAAAAAAAAATTAATTTGCTCTTACTGTTTCAGAGTTATACCTACCCGGGCATAAAAATACAATTGGCACAGTGTTGGTCAAGCGTCGACTACGGTCAGTTATGCTTCGACAGAACATGGGATTAACAATCTTGACAGTATTGTCCTGTTACCCGATTTATAACGTTGGTTTGACCAAACATGCCTCCGATGGCATAACGTTGGTAACTCCAAAAATCTGTGCCTTTAAAATAGCGTAAATTATATTAAATAAATTTTGAGAAATATGTATAATAAAACACATACCGAGTAAAAATATATATGGTGGCATATTAGATAGGGTCCAATAATTAATAAGATACAATTTATTCCGAAAATGGTGATTACAATTGTACACTCATAATTTCATTGATAAAAGTGTGAAAAAAAATGTCAAAAAAAAATGAACAAGTTTTCGTATATTTTACGAAAGATTTTGTAATTTTGACATTTTTTTCGTATTTTTATACATGGATTATTATCAGTCTATCTACGTTGATCATATTGAACAGAATGTCTCCAAATTATATACAATTGAATCCGAAATTTGACCAGATATTATTGTACTTACTAGTATCATCTTCTTCTTAATATATAAAAACGTTGGTGCGTATGTTGGTACTCTAATAACTGTTGAACCACTAATGCTAGCGACTTCGTATTCATACCATATATTCCTTTGGTTCTCCGATTTGCATAACTTTTTTTTGTACCCGATAGGTGGCGCTGGGGTCGAGATATTCCCAAAAAAATTATTTACGGTCCAATTTAGCTCAAATTCGCAACATATATTATGTACATAAAACTAAAGTTGCTGACAAAGTTTTTCACCTGTAGGTGGCGCTGGTGTTAAAATATTCACGAAAACGTATATTTTTTTCAGTCATATTCATAATATTATTAAATGCAATGTATTTAGGTTTCCAATTAGACATTTCAAACAATAATACTATCTTTTGAAATTTTTGATTAATTTATTTTAAAAGTTTCGGGTACAGTCGTCTTAAGCTTGAGATCTCTTAATCCAAGAAAACTTTTTAAACAGAGTTATAAAAGACCACAACAGACTTTGTAAGGTCCAACAACGTGGACCGGGTCAGCTATTATACATAAAATTTAATACAATTATGTCCAATTTCGTATAAATGCTTCAATTTGTACTTTAATTAAATATAATATGTAATTAAAAAAAAAAAATATGAATGAATTATAATTTAAAATAATTTTACATAAAACATTATTGAATATTTAACTTAATGTTAGATTTACATTTCAAAAGTGAGAAAAGATCAAATAAAATTGTAGTTTTTAAACTATTTCTTTTGAAATAAAATTAAGATAACACATGTGATTTGAAATTAATTATGAAGAATGAAATATTGTGTAAATGATAATTTAGAAGTTGGAAATCTTATCGAATAAATGTTTTTAAGAAAAATTCAACTGACACTATGTGGGTCATATTAACCGATAAAGGGTGTTTTTATAGAGGTATAGAACTTTGAAATGGAATAAAACAAAGATGGATTTTTTAAAATGACATGAAATTTACTTTATTCGAAAGATACTCTTCTGGAATTATAATTTAAATATGACTTCTAGTATATGACCGCCACTGTTGGCTCGGTCGTAGTCTAATCTGGATGTCCAATTTTCGATGAATTTTTTCAACATTTGTGGTCGTATATTGGCAAGCTAAGTTGTGGATCGTTTCGGGCTTATCGGCGTAGAATAGCGACTTCACATATCCCCACAGAAAAAAATCCAGCGGCATTAAATAAGACGACCTTGAAGGCCAATTCACGGGTTCGAAACGTGAAAATATGCGGTTACTAAACGTTTCCTTCAATAAATCAATTGTGGCACGAGCTGTGTGACCTGTTGCGCGTTTTGTAGAAACCACAGCTCCTGCACATCATGGTTGTTCAATTGATGAACGAAAAAGTCAGTAATCATTTCTCTATAGCAGTCACCATTGACTGTATTGTTCTGACCAGCATCGTCACGACATCTCTGTGGATGCATTTTATCATTTAGAGTAAACGTGGTGCGAAAACGTTCCATAGTTAATCGAATTAATTGCTCTGATGGACGATTATGTTGACCGTAAAATGGACGTAGTGCGCGATACGTATTTCGAACAGAACCATGATTTTTCAGGCGTCAGTCTATTCATGTTGAAATGCCAAACCAAACTAAACATAAATTTCTTTTTGATAACTTGAAAAAGCACATGCTTGGACTATGCAATCAGAATTTAATAAAGTAAAATTTAATAAAATTTTAATATTTATCTTTTTATTTTTACACGTTTTGGTTTGCTATTTTGCCATTTTTAAATCGTTTTTAATGCTGTTTTGCCTGCAATTTTTAACTTTTTCGTGTCAAAAAAACTTGCCCTGTTAAATACCATAGCAACGACTTTCATGCAAACTTAAAATTTAAAAAAAATTTAAAATTTTAATTTAATTGGAAACAAACAAAAAAAAAAAGCATTTGTAGTCCTTAACAAATCATCTAGTTGTCATTTTTCAGACATTCATATTGGATCTCATTTGTAAACCAACGTTATTAAAAAAAATATATATTTTAATTTTTAGTGCATGTTGTAGTGCATATTTTTTTGCTTTTAAGTGCATATTTCGGTTTAAGTGCATATTTCAAGCGCATATTTTGGATTTTTACAGCATATTTTATGCACATATTTTCGATATTTTAGTGTATGGAAGTCGCTGCTCTGGCAATTGCCTTTGCGCCTTTTAACTGAATTTACACTTGTTTTTAATGTCATTTCAGTGTCAAACTTTTTTGAGTAGATTCTACTGTCAAACTTTTATGACTTTCGTCTTAAGCCCACGCCTACTTGAACACTGTTCTCTGAACATGTCAATGTTACTTTTGAAAAATTATGATTTTATTCACAAATCGTGATCGAGATCTCTTTACCCTATAAACTATTTGCATTAAAACATTTTTTTAATTGTATTTCGATAAAGTAACCACATTTTTCACCTACAATTCCGTGTTTATTCCAGTATTTTGTTCGTACTTTTGCAAACATATTTGCCAAACTTCATGTAATTAAAGCGTTTTGTGACATTGAAAAGCACCATAAATAGTGCAAAAAGTACCAACTCAAATGATTCAATTTTCACTTTTGCAAGAAAATGATATACGATATACACCTTTTGTCATATATATTCACTGTAAAAATCTTACATCATATTCTCTTTCGCAAAAAAAAAAAAAAAACAGTTGTATACCTCTTTTTGATATAAGAGTAGCTTCTTTCGAATCATTTAAAGAGAAATATTTTTAATTGTCCCGAATTTGTTAAAGTTCTGCCTATTATGGAGGCTCTAACTTTTCTAAAACTTCGGGTTCTGATGAGATCTTTAGCCAGATCGAAATACTAGTATCAACCAAGCTAATATGTTTGATTTGCTTTATTTTTGTAAATATACGGAGGTTGAAAGCTCGTTATAAATTGAAAATAACATAAAAATAATCTCGATGTATATAAAAACAAAAAACTAATATAACTGTAAAAAATATTACTTGAGCCAGAGTACAAACTAAAAATTTTTTATATAAATAGAACATTTTTGGTCTTCAAAGTTTAGTAACGTCATGATGCTTGTTAGGAAAAGACCTAACCACGTGCTTGATTACTAAGAAGACAAGAATGGAGCAAAATTGATTATTAATAGGTTTTTTGTTAAAGTTCTGCCTATTATGGAGGCTCTAACTTTTCTAAAACTTCGGGTTCTGATGAGATCTTTAGCCAGATCGAAATACTAGTATCAACCTAGCTAATATGTTTGATTTGCTTTATTTTTGTAAATATACGGAGGTTGAAAGCTCGTTATAAATTGAAAATAGCATAACAGTTTTGTTTGCAACTAAAGGCAAATATTTTAAGTTGTGCCTGTGTTTATGTCATAAAGGTTCATTTTAATGATGTTCTATTTTGTGTTGTCTCTCTTTAGTTCTTATGGGTAAGTCAAAAAACTTGTTATTTTTCGATAATCACTGAAAAAATTGCAAAAACAACTACCGGTTTATACATGTTATTAGCATTTCTTTACAATGATATAATTTTTTTTAATTTTATAGTAAATACTCGTATTAAAAAAAAACGCTTTTTCTGTCTCTACTGGAAATTTGTAAATTTTGAGTTGGCCCCCTTTAGAGGAAACAATGACATAATTTTTTTTTTTTTAATTTTATAGTAAATACTATTATAAAAAACGGCTTTTTTTGTTTCTACTGGAAATTTGTAAATTTTGAGTTGGCCCCCTTTAGAGGAAACAATGACATCATTTTTTTTTTAATTTTATAGTAAATACTACAGTAGTTTTGACTTAGCTGCACAACCAACTTCTGCACGAATTTTTGTGCAGGTAAGCCAAAAGCGCTGCTAACTCAAATTGGTTACCTGTCTTAAAGTGCAGGTAAACTAAATTGTTGAAAACTGCAAAGACCAGATATGATTTAATTTATTTTTATTAATTGTTTATTTCATACAATAGAATTTATATAAAAAACAACAAAACGAAAATAAAAAAACATTCATAAAAAATTTTATAAGGTTTTTACATACAAATTTATGTAGGTACAAGCGTTAACTAACCAAACTAACTAAGTAAGCAAAACATAAGAGGCAGCTAACGGCGATCTTTTGTATGAAAATAATGTACAACTGCCAAAAACATGAGGCACTTATTTAAATGCGCAGGTATACACAGTGCACTTAATGAAGGCAATTGCATACGTAATTTTGTAAAATAACAACGAAACCAAAATTTTGTGCAGTTATGTGAAAAGTGCACGTAAGTAAAAGGCAGTTAAATCAAAACTACTGTATTATAAAAAAGCGGCTTTTTTTGTTTCTACTGGAAATTTGTAAATTTTGAGTTGACCCCCTTTAGAGGCAACGGTGCTATATGTATTTCCAAGGTTTTTCTAGTAGGTTTAAAAAAAATGCATTCAGTTTGAATAAGGGTTATTTAAACTTATAAAGTGGGAATACATTTTTAAATTTATCTGGCAACACCTTGTGTGGATGATTAAGAATTTATTGTATGCACGTAGGTATTTTGTTGTTGTTGCTTTCAAGTTTAACAAAATGTAAGTGTATGAGTAAGAAAAGATAGCAAAAACTTCTTTTTAAGTTTGTATAAAATGTTATGGCGTCATTGATGTTACAACAATGTATTCAAAGAAAAAAATATTTGTATATTAAACAGAATAAAATATCGAAATAGAAAACCCAAATATATTAGTACAAATTCAGTACAAAGTATGAAAACGTGAAGATATATTAACATATTTCTTCTTTTCTAATACTAAATTGAATTTTAGAACACAAAAATCTAACAATTACAAGTATTTATTAAACGTTAAAGGTTGTTGTTGCTTTTTATGTCATTTCATTTGACTGTAGTATTGCATGAGTTATCAAGTGCGTTTTTTTTTTGTTTAATAATGCCTGCACATATGTTCGCACAGATTATTTCACACAGATACTCACACACACATTTTCACCGTAAAAATGTGAGTAATCGAAAAGAGCGTTTCATGTAATTTCAAATTTTTTTTAATATGTGTATCCATGTGTTTTCGTATGCATATGTGTTTGTGACTATTTTATATTTTTTATACGCATTGACAAAACGAAAAAAAAAAATTGGAATTCGTTAAGTTAACAATGTACGAAGTGGGTTTGCATGTGGGTTGTGTAGTGTAATGTAGTCTCTACTACATTTGTGCTCACGTGATAGAAAATCATTAAAAAGAAACAGCGACGCCAATTTAGCGCTTTTGCACAACCTAAAAATCTTCTCGCTTTTTATAAGAAAAGGCGCTAGGTGGGCGCTTTTCGCTCTTCTGTTTAGCTCTTTTAGAGCCTTTATAATAAAAAATTGTAATGTTAAAAATATTTTTACAAAATGTTTTGTTCTTAGCACAAAAATAGTTGTTTTGTAATAATTGTAATTTTATAACAATTTTTTGTTATAAGAAGAAATAATTTTTATAAATTTTTAGTTTAATCGACCTTTTTCTAATTCATATCATATATTTTCCTAAATGTAAATAAAAGATTAATTTATTTATTTTTTTCATCCAACGTTTCGCTGGGATTTTTCCAGCTTCATCAGGGATAATATGTTTTAAATTTGTCAACATTGTGAAAATGTACAAAAGGAACAATAGTTAATACAACTTTATTTTTTATCTTAGAAAGTGTTTTGCAAACCGTCAGATAAAGACAATCGTAATTAATTTTTAATTAATTCCTTTAGAATTTTATTTTAGTTAGTCTCTTTACAGGAAGAAGAAGAAACAATTTTATAAAACAATTTTACTTACAAATAATAAATGTTTACATTTAAACTTTAAAAACTTAATTAAACTTTATTTTTTATCTTAGAAAGTGTTTTGCAACCGTCAGATAAAGACAATCGTAATTAATTTTTAATTAATTCCTTTAGAATTTTATTTTAGTTAGTCTCTTTACAGGAAGAAGAAGAAGAAAACATTACGAACACAAGGGATACACCAGACTGCCGCAGTTTCGTCCCCCTCCTGCGACTCGTCAGTGGGTAATTTATGTGTCAATTGAACAAAGTATTTTATATTGTGAAATTGCTCTATATGAAAAACTTTTTTACTTTTTTGGTGTCGTACTGGGATTCAAACTCACTGCCTTAGCATCAAGCTATGCATCGTAATCTAACCTCTTAGCGAGTTGAGCAACGGTCGACACAGTGATGACTGTGGAGTTTTGTCACACTACGTACACACAAGTATTGTTTCGATCAGAAGAGACAGAATTAACTAATACCAATGCACAATTAATTTCTCAACTAGAATGCTTCTTCTTCTTAATCCTATCTCTCTTTCACAAGTAATTATCACGTTTTTGATGCGCTTTATTCACATATAATAGTTGGATACCAAGTGTAGGTTAGAGATTGAGTCGCCGTTAAGCAACTTTCTTCAAATTTTATGTTAGAAAGTGTTTTGCAACCGTCAGATAATGACAATCGTAATTATTTTTTAATGAATTACTTTAGAATTTTATTTTAGTTGGTCTCTTTACAGGAAGAAGAAGAAGAAAACATTTTTATTGAAAATTTTACGTACACAAGGGATACACCAGACTGCCGCAGTTTCGTCCCCCTCCTGGGACTCGTCAGTGGGTAATTAATGTGTCAATTGAACAAAGTATTTTATATTGTTAATTTGCTCTATATGAAAACTTTTTTACTTTTTGGTGTCGTACTAGGATTCAAACTCACTGCCTTAGCATCAAGCTATGCATCGTAATCTCACCTCTTAACGAGTTTTCAAATGTGATTTTCATTATAAATTTGCATAAAAACTTGAAATTTACTTTAAATTTCAACATTTTCAAAGCAATTAGAATGTTAGTGGACAAAGTAGACATTTTGATCTAACGTTATTTAAGTGACTTTTTGCGCGTTTTGCTTCAATAGATTTAGGCATCACTGTTCCTAATGAATAAAAAACCTATATTTAGTGCTATTTAGCGATTTCTGTTTAGTTTTTATTTAGCGGTGTTTTTTGTACCTTCCAGCGAGTTCTGATTATAAATAGTTGGCACCACTGAAAAGAAACACAAAACGAAGGAAAAAAATGCTTGGGTATGAGTTTTGTGAATACACACACTCAACTCATTCGTTCAACTTAAACGGGGGGTGGTGATCATATACAATCAGACAGAGGGACAGACAAAAGGCTATGAAGTAGCGATGGACACATGAGTGCAGTTTGACTCACTAGAAAATAATTCAACACTTACAATATTTGAAGAGTAACTGATTGTAGTTTATATGAAAAGTACACTGATTACGTTGTTTTTAAGGAATATAGGTACTTTTATTTTTAAAGAATATACATTTAAATAACAAAGAAATATTTTTTTTTAACTTATTTTACCATTTATTAAAAAACCAAACTACACATAAATACTGTTTTTTTGTACCAGTTATTATTTTCATTTAAAATGTTCTTTTTACGAAATGTTCTTTATTTGAACCAAAAAGTTATTGATACACTCTAAAAAATGCATGTAAATTTACCAAGGACTTAACTATTATAAGTTTTATGGTGAATTCCTTAAGTCATAACTATTACAGGGCAATTTTATTTTTTTTTTTTTTTAACACAACTATTATTTTTTAAGTAATATTTTTTTCTGAAATTATAATAGTTATGTATAAGAAAAAAATATATTTCTTACTCATAACTATTATTTTTTGATAAATATTTAAGAATTATTTTTTAATAGTTACGCATAAGAAGTATAGCAAAAAGTTGCTCATAATAATTATGCTGTAATAATTATTTTAAAAAATTGTATAAAAATTGCGTTTTCGTTTTTAATGCACATAACGTGTTTTGACTTTGTATAAAAGAACTTCACTTACCTTCGTTTGAAAGAAACTCTATTTAGTAATATTTATACACATATGTATGTATGTATATAAAAAAAGTTTTTATACAAATTATTTTTTCCAGATGTAAAAAATGAACATTCCAAAAAAATTGTAGGTTTAAAAAAAAAATAAACTCAAAATTCAAAGAAAAAGTAATATTACAAATTGAAAGATTTTTGATTTAATTTACAAACATTATTGTTGCCAATTTTTCGTCATCTAAAATTTGACGCAAAGCTGAAAAACGCTCTTTCAACGGTTATTTGCGTTGCTGGAACTATATGAACAATTGATGCCAACTGCTTTAAAAACGGAAGGTTGGATTAATTTTCATGCCAATAACTTTGCAAGTTAATATCGACATCTTCCTTTTTCGGTTTGAAATTTTCAATTTCGCCATAATTTTACGACAAGTTTCGTTGTCTGACTCATCTTCTGAAGAAGTATTTACTTCTTATTGAGACAATGATTCTCTTAGCAACGTTGTGGTACTTTGATTAGAAGATTCATCTATTGGCACAAATGGAATCGATGAAGATGGGCCATTGTTTTAATTTGAATGCTGGTGCTAAAAAGTGGATAAGTAAGTTTAATGTTATACTACAAGTTGTAATACAAATATATACATTTTTTAATGTTATTTACAAACGGAAGGACAAAACTAATATATGTATGTTCGTCCTATTATTTAGTGGAGGGTGAAAATAAAAAAGAAAGATTCTATAATTAGAACTTTTAAGAAATGTTATTTCTATTTTTAGAATATTTATAATATGTAATTTAGCTTCCAACATTTAAGCATGCCAGTCAGCTCTGCTACAGTGACAAGCTTAAAATTTAAAACCACACTTTTGTTTATACTACATTACACTTACTACTTCAGATTTTTTTTTTACTTATGACATTATCTTATAATAATAATAAAAAAAAATTGAGTCACAATGCACTCATGCATCCATCTCTAATATTAATTTAACTTTAAACGCTTTTGTTACATATTTTTAATTTTCGTTTGAAAAAATGTGATTTTTGTCAAAATCTTGATTGCAAAAAAATGTCAATATTAAAAAAGCGACTATGTCAAAGCCGTATGTAATATTCTTAAATTTTAAATAATTAATTATTCTATTGCAAAATATATTAATTATAATGTTTTTGGAAATAAAGAATTACTACGACTACCACTATTAAAAAAAAAAAAATAAAGGGTCCGCCATCTAACGTTGTTTTTTTCAACTAGTGCTTATTTCGTGAATGGTAACACTTAGCTCATGTCTGATTTGACAGATAATTAGTTTTATCCTTCCGCTGAACGAATATTCAAATATTCGTTATCTTGTGAAAAAGTGAAAGAAACTGGCATCCTCATCGATAAACCAAAGCGTGAAAAGCCAAAAACAGTGCGTACACCCGAGAATATTGCTGCTGTGGCAAAAAGTGTGCGTGAAGCGCCATCAACATCAATTCACCGTCGTTCTCAACAATTGAACATTTCGGAGACATCATTGAGACGAATTTTGCATAAAGACCTTGGTATGACGCCATACAAAGTCCAATTGGTTCAGGAGTTCAAAAAAAAAGTTATTTGGCGGACCCTTTAGTTATTTTTGAAAAATAAATTTAAATTTTATTTATGCTTAAGATTTTTTTTTTTCTTATTCATAACTATTATAAATCAATAAAAAAATATTAATTGGATGATAATAGTTATTCTCCAATTATTATTTTTGAACATACATATTCATAATAATTATGAATAAATTTTTATGAATAACTTTAAACAATGGCCAATTTTTTTCGGATTTATAAATTTTGATAATAATTATGAATCCATTGTTATGAATAACTATAAACAGTGGCCAATTTTTTTTCGGATTTATAAATTTTGATAATAGTTATTTTGGGTCCTTGAAATTTACTGCTATAAATTGAGTAAAATTTTGTGTAAAAAAAATGCTTAAATAACTAATTTACACATTTATGTATGCAATAATACACACAAATGATAGTAATCTGCATGTTGGGAAACATGTTTTTAAATGTATAAACATTTTTACCTGCGAACAGTAGTAATTTTCAAAATAGAAAATAACAATAGAAAACAAATTGATAAAACTTTTTCTTTTTTTTGTTTGTAAATTGAAAACAATCAACATATTTCAGATTTTATTGGAAATAATAATTGAAAGTGCATAAACAAATAAGCTAAATCACAAATAAACGTTAAATGGACCAACAAATTAAATGAATAGCTAAATAGCGACAAATTCTGGAAACAGAAATCTTGAGCCGCTGAAGCACACGTTACATTTACATGGTCAATTTAACATTTTAGTGTAATTTTTTGTTAATATTTATAAATATAGATAAATAAATAATAAAAGTAGTTTTTTATAAATTGCAGGAACCGAAAATGTTAGTTTTTTGAATATGAAGACATGTATGTGAATATGTAAATATTTACTAAAAAATGTATTGCGCACATTAAAAGTAAATTTGCACACATTATGTGTAATGAACCATGTTGCTATACATTTTTTGTACACATTTTGTGTATGCCAATTTACACACATAGAGTAAATTTACCCAACTTATAGTAATATACGTAAAGGGTCCGCCAAATAACTTTTTTTTTTTTGAAAATGCTAGAAAAAAAACTACTGAATATATTCTCAATTTTTTTTTTTATTTGAAAGTACAATCCTTCCGGTTAATAATGGAAAATAATTTCATTCAAATGGCTGCCTCGGCTGGCCATGCAGTAGCCTACATGATCGGTCCAATATTTAAGCACATTATCGATTGTGTGCAGCTGTATTTCCTTCTCTGCAATTTTTGTGAACAAAAATTCGTTCAACATGGCCCGATAACGGCCACTCCTTGCTCATTTTCAAAGAAAAATGGCCCAATTATGCCTCTGGACCAAAATCCGCACCAAACAGTGACTCGTTTTAGGTGTATCGGCACACATTCTGCAACATTACCATGATTTTCAAAGTAATGTCGCAATATTTCCCAGCGTTGTTCAAGCGTATACACAACCATATTCGTTCAGCGGAAGGATAAAACTAATTATCTGTCAAATCAGACATGAGCTAAGTGTTAAGTGTTCACGAAATAAGCACTAGTTGAAAAAAAACGTTAGATGGCGGACCCTTTATAATAAGTTGGGTAAAATTCAACAGAAGTTAATTAGAGTATAGTAAAAAAAAAAAGAAAAACTGTTTTTTTTAAATAATCTGCGAGTTAATTTTTGATAGTTAAAATAAAATGGTGGTTTTAAAAATTTGTTATTTTATTTTCGATAGTAAAAAGTAAAGAAAATCTTTTATTTTTATGGATTTTGAGTCAATTTTTTGTTAAAAAAAGTTAAAAATATATTTGATTTAAAGAAAAGTGATTAGACTGGTTTTTAACTATTGGTTTAATAGCTTTAAAGTGCATATTCCTTTGTTTATAACGAAAAAAATATAGTGAGTGAACTTACGCACAATCACACACGAGCATCTGTTTTCTACTCACGCTCACTCGCGTGGGTAAATTCAGATTTTACTCACACTCACTCGTAAATCCGAAAATTCACGAAATAATATTTTAGCGGAAAAAAATATAAATGTAAAAACTAATGTAAATAAATTGTGAATGTTTAACTCAAAATTGCGCTGTAAATGTAATTTTGTCATTTATTTTGTATTTTAAAAAACGCAAAAACATTAAATCGGTGAAAAAACTAAAGAAAATATTTGTTTTAAGAGAAAATTTTTTTTTATTTTGAAAATTCTACTTACGCACACTTACTCACGCAAAAATTTATCTTACGCACTTACTCACTCACGAAGAATTTTTTCCTCCTCACACTCACTCGCTCACGCTGTTGTGTGTAAAACAAGTTTTCACTCACGCGTGATCACACGTGAATAACGCAAAATTCTGCTTAAGTGCCCATCTCTATTATGAAGAATGCTTATATTGCACACACGATTTAAAATGACGCACACCCAAACAGCATAATAGTACTAAAAGTATTCATGTATTGGTTGAATTGTTGTCTGTAAAAGATATTGTACAAAAATAAAAGAAAACTTTAAAAATATCTACAAACATATCACAAAAATAGGTGTTCAATACATGCATAACGCTGAATTTAAAATAAGTTCATTGTACCAATACGCCCTCAAAAGATGGATCTCTGAATTTTTTATGATGTCCTAAAAACTTGTTTGTTTAGGTTAAGACTTTAGAAGAATTACCTACAAGGCAAAATGTTTTCCGTTAAAATAATGCAACTTTAAGAAAAATTTAATAGGAAAGCAAGATTTCGTTATAGAGCACACACATTGAATCAAAAACAGCAGTGAAATCAACTAAATCCCATGTTAATTGATGAATGAGGTGATCACTATACAAATAACAAAACCTGTCAGTCATTTTAACAAATCGTTAAGTAAATGTACTTTTTGACGTTTAACTATTTGTTGATTGTTATTTTGACGAAATATCGTCAAATGTATTAACAGAAATTAGTTATTTTAACAAATTTAATTAATCAAATTGAATAATTATTTTGATGTTTTTTTAACTATGAGCTTTATTCAAATTAACAACACGCTTTATTTAATCTATTCGTATTTTGTCGACTTATTATTAATTTTATATTTCTTTATTTTTTATATTTTATAAATTAAAATTTTTAATATACATATGTATATGTCCCAGTAAAACTTTGGTAATGGGTGCGATAAAGTAATGCATTACCTTGTAATGTGTACTCCTTACCTGTATCATTATTTTCCAACAAGAAGTAATGAGTTACCGATAATTGAACACTCATGGATGACCTTGTAATGATAACTCATTACATTTTGCATTACTTCAAAACATAAAATAATGACTTATCGATCATCAATTACATAATGCATAATGCATGAATTATAAACGTAAAGTAATTATTGATATATATTTTTGAAAATCTATTTATAGACACATTACTTTGTGATTTTTTGTAAGCATGAGGGTAAGGTGTATAATTTTGATATCACGAACGAAAAAACGAAGCACAACAACTCAATTACATTTTATGCAATAAAATATTATATGTATCGATAGCTCAGTTGGTACAGTTCTCGCCTAATTGTTAAATACCAGAGACCCCAGGTTCGAATCACAAAATGACCACGTAATTTATTTAATAAAAAAAATATCCGTTAAAAACATTTTTTATGCATTTTGTTTATGATAATCTATTTATAGACACATTACTTTTTCCCACCATGTAACCATATAAGTAACCAGTTACTTTACCCCCTACAAGGTAAAGAGTCCACCCATTACTTTTAGGCTCAGCGCCTGTAAAATTCATCAGGGAAGTAAGGTGTAATGTAATGCGTGAGGCCCTATGGCGATACATTACTTTACCCATGATTTGGTAATGTGTGGTTTTGCTGGGGTATTTAGATAGTATATTAAAAAAAAAAGATTTTTAAAAAATTAATAAATTAAAATTTATAACGTAGTACGTACCCAAACCCCAATTTTTAAAAACACATAAAACATTACATTTGCAAAACACATTAATTTATTTAATATTTAAATTAATAATTAATTACATTTTTTATATTTTAATAAATTTTTTTCTTCACTATTACAGATGATCACTTATATAAAAAAATAAAGTTATGACAGTAATAAAAGTTTACAATTTACATACATAAAACAGTTTGAATTATTGGATATACAAGTTAATAATGTCGATTTGGACAAACATATGGCATAACTATCGCATATGGTTTGCGTCAATAATAACAAATATGGTATTCGATAGACGCCAAAGTGTTAACACACAGTTTTTTTCAATCGCTATAATAATGTCGAATTTTGTGCATAAAAACGATGTTTTGCGGGGAAGTCTGATGACCTTCTTTCATTTGAAGAAAACGGCTGCTAAAAGCTATCGATTGTTGGTAGAAGCTTACGGTCAATATGTGGGCGTTGTGGTGTAATGGTAAGCGCGTTGGACTGTTACACAGATGGTCCGGGGTTCGATTCCCGGTGACGACAACATCAATTAGAGAAATAATATGTATGAGTTTTCTATCACTTATATGTATCACTGCGCCCACCTTCGGTGTTCCCATAGCACTTAACCCCACCGAAGTAAAATAACCAATCAGGGCTATGAAACAAAAAGCTTCAATAAATTCGCCAACTCTACATCAAGTGGCGAGCAACAACTGTTCTAAGACTTATCATCTCGCGCAATTACAGTGTTGCCATGTTTGAAGCCCTTCATCTTCCACCACCTTTCATCTCTTTACTATCTCCTTTCCAAAGAAAGCAACACATTAATTAATAGGAAGAATTTCCTGAGTGTTGCTTCTCTTTTTAAAAAATATGCATCAACTCAAAAAATTTGTGTAACGATGGTTTGCGCGATTCAAAAGTGGTGATTTCGTCACAGAAGACAAGGAGAGGAGTGGTCTGCCGAAAAAGTTTGAAAATGAGGAATTGGAAGCATTACTCCACAAAGATTGTTGTCAAATGCAAGAAGTACTTGCATTATCATTGGGAGTCACACGGCAAAGGCATTTCCCTACGTTTAAAAGCATTGGGATTCATTCAAAAGCAAGGAAATTGGGTCCCATATGAATTGAAGCCGAAAGACGTTGAAAGGCGATTTGGCATGTCGGAAATGCTGCTTGAACGCTACAAAAAGAAGTAATTCTTGCATCGTATTGCTACTGCTGATAAAAAAAATGGAAACATTACGATATCCCCAAGCGCAAAAAGTCATATGTAAGGCCCGGCCAACCAGCCAAATCAACGCCGAAGCCGAATATCCATGGCGCCAAGGTAATGCTCTGTATTTGATGGGATCAGAAGGGTGTTTTGTATTATGAGCTGTTGAAATTGGGTCAGACGATCACAGAGGATCTGTACCGAACACAATTGATTCGTTTGAAGAGAGCAATCAACGAAAAACGACCAGAATATTCGACCAGACACGAGGCCATAATCTTCCATCATGACAACGCTCGGCCACATGTTGCAAGACCGGTCAAAAACTATTTGCAAAACAGTTTTGGCTCACCCGCCTTATACCCCAGACCTTGCCCCTTCTGACTACCATTTGTTTCGATCGATGCAGAACGACCTTACTGGGATGAGCTTCACTTTAGAACAGGGTATCAGAAATTGGCTTCTGCAGTTCTTTTGGCACGTAATCCATATGCTACCAGAAAGATGGGAAAAAATAGTGGCTAACGATGGACAATACTTTGAATAATGTATCAATTCATTTATGTATTTATTAAATTTATTTAGGGGGGGTGTTGTTGTGTGAAAAACATATAATTTTATATGTTTTAGAAAGTCACTTATTTCATTTTCGTTAACATTTTTGTTATAAAAGGATTTGTTTTTCTAAAAAAAAAGTACTTTATTCAATACCTTTTTTTCAAAAAAAAAAATATCTTTTTTCAAAAAAGTACCCCTATGTACCTGTTTTTAAAGAGTACCTTTTTTCAAAAAAAAAATATCTTTTTTCAAAAAAAAAATACCTTATTCCAAAGAAATACCATTTTTTAAATAATAAATAAAGTGTTTCAAAAAACGTACTTTGTTTTTAAAAAAGTATCTTTTCAAAGAAGTACCTTATGGAAAAAAATACCTATCTTTTTTAAAAAAAAGTACATTTTTTAAAAAAAAAGTACATTGTTTCAAAAAATAGGACCGTTTCAAAAACAGGTAGCTTGTCTCAAAAAAGGCAACAAAGGAAGGAGGAATGACTCGCACAAAAGGATTAAATACGAATCATTGAATGGTTTTTATTTGTGAGAAGATTTTTTGATGGTTTTTTTGTTTGTTTTAACATTACAAATAAACATAAAATGAAATAAAACTAGTCCCGAAACTAAAAAGTATTAAAGCTAAACGTTGCAACTCGTTCCCAACTAAAACACATTGACTTACTTTGCTCATTAATTTGTATATTACATAAAAAGTAAACAAAAGTAATCGTCGAAACTTTGTAGGCCTGGTAATTTATATGTAGACATGATATATTCATGTCGATTTGGTTGGTCCAAGCCGGCCCTTTTTTGCGGCTTTTCACTTACCAGATAGAGGTACCAAGCAGTAATGAAATTCAATAAGTAAATAACAAGTAACAGTTATTCTCAGTAAAACTATCAACTTCAGTGGAGAAACTATAAAAATCAAAATGCAAGCAGCGACAACGTTTTTATTTACGTTATGTTCGAGGACTACGTTTTGTTCTAAAAGTGATTTTGCTTGGGACGCAATGTTCAAGGGGGGTAAACATGGCAACGCATGCTTAGCGGGGGCTCAGAATACTTCGACAGGTTTCTGAAAATGCGTGTGAGCAAAATTCAAAGGGCTTTGGATGCTTTTATTTTTTGACGTTTGTCCACCTAGAATCGCTATCTATCCCACTGTGAGCTACTAGACTTAAAATAAGCCAAATTATTTTCCATAGCTGTTTTACAAAAATTCACATCAATTTGAATGACATAATTGTTGTTTTAACAATAAAATTTGTCAAAAGTTAACCAAATTTGTATGGTGATTTCACTTACGACTTTTTTTTCAGTGCAGTGAGATATATCACAAAATTTTTGGAAATAATTTGGCCATTTCTTACTTAGTAGTCCGATTTTATTGAAATTTGGAACATAAATAAGTGACGTAATATGGATCTAAAGTGCTGACGTTCAAACTTTGATGCGCTTTATTCACATATAATAGTTGGATACCAAGTGTAGGTTAGAGATTGAGTCGCCGTTAAGCAACTTTCTTCAAATTTTATGTTAGAAAGTGTTTTGCAACCGTCAGATAATGACAATCGTAATTATTTTTTAATGAATTACTTTAGAATTTTATTTTAGTTGGTCTCTTTACAGGAAGAAGAAGAAGAAAACATTTTTATTGAAAAATTTACGTACACAAGGGATACACCAGACTGCCGCAGTTTCGTCCCCCTCCTGGGACTCGTCAGTGGGTAATTTATGTGTCAATTGAACAAAGTATTTTATATTGTTAATTTGCTCTATATGAAAAACTTTTTTACTTTTTGGTGTCGTACTAGGATTCAAAACTCACTGCCTTAGCATCAAGCTATGCATCGTAATCTCACCTCTTAACGAGTTTTCAAATGTGATTTTCATTATAAATTTGCATAAAAAACTTGAAATTTACTTTAAATTTCAACATTTTCAAAGCAATTAGAATGTTAGTGGACAAAGTAGACATTTTGATCTAACGTTATTTAAGTGACTTTTTGCGCGTTTTGCTTCAATAGATTTAGCATCACTGTTCCTAATGAATAAAAAACCTATATTTAGTGCTATTTAGCGATTTCTGTTTAGTTTTTATTTAGCGGTGTTTTTTGTACCTTCCAGCGAGTTCTGATTATAAATAGTTGGCACCACTGAAAAGAAACACAAAACGAAGGAAAAAAATGCTTGGGTATGAGTTTTGTGAATACACACACTCAACTCATTCGTTCAACTTAAACGGGGGGTGGTGATCATATACAATCAGACAGAGGGACAGACAAAAGGCTATGAAGTAGCGATGGACACATGAGTGCAGTTTGACTCACTAGAAAATAATTCAACACTTACAATATTTGAAGAGTAACTGATTGTAGTTTATATGAAAAGTACACTGATTACGTTGTTTTTAAGGAATATAGGTACTTTTATTTTTAAAGAATATACATTTAAATAACAAAGAAATATTTTTTTTTAACTTATTTTACCATTTATTAAAAAACCAAACTACACATAAATACTGTTTTTTTGTACCAGTTATTATTTTCATTTAAAATGTTCTTTTTACGAAATGTTCTTTATTTGAACCAAAAAGTTATTGATACACTCTAAAAAATGCATGTAAATTTACCAAGGACTTAACTATTATAAGTTTTATGGTGAATTCCTTAAGTCATAACTATTACAGGGCAATTTTATTTTTTTTTTTTTTTTTAACACAACTATTATTTTTTAAGTAATATTTTTTTCTGAAATTATAATAGTTATGTATAAGAAAAAAATATATTTCTTACTCATAACTATTATTTTTTGATAAATATTTAAGAATTATTTTTTAATAGTTACGCATAAGAAGTATAGCAAAAAGTTGCTCATAATAATTATGCTGTAATAATTATTTTAAAAAATTGTATAAAAATTGCGTTTTCGTTTTTAATGCACATAACGTGTTTTGACTTTGTATAAAAGAACTTCACTTACCTTCGTTTGAAAGAAACTCTATTTAGTAATATTTATACACATATGTATGTATGTATATAAAAAAAGTTTTTATACAAATTATTTTTTCCAGATGTAAAAAATGAACATTCCAAAAAAATTGTAGGTTTAAAAAAAAAAATAAACTCAAAATTCAAAGAAAAAGTAATATTACAAATTGAAAGATTTTTGATTTAATTTTACAAACATTATTGTTGCCAATTTTTCGTCATCTAAAATTTGACGCAAAGCTGAAAACGCTCTTTCAACGGTTATTTGCGTTGCTGGAACTATATGAACAATTGATGCCAACTGCTTTAAAACGGAAGGTTGGATTAATTTTCATGCCAATAACTTTGCAAGTTAATATCGACATCTTCCTTTTTCGGTTTGAAATTTTCAATTTCGCCATAATTTTACGACAAGTTTCGTTGTCTGACTCATCTTCTGAAGAAGTATTTACTTCTTATTGAGACAATGATTCTCTTAGCAACGTTGTGGTACTTTGATTAGAAGATTCATCTATTGGCACAAATGGAATCGATGAAGATGGGCCATTGTTTTAATTTGAATGCTGGTGCTAAAAAGTGGATAAGTAAGTTTAATGTTATACTACAAGTTGTAATACAAATATATACATTTTTTAATGTTATTTACAAACGGAAGGACAAACTAATATATGTATGTTCGTCCTATTATTTAGTGGAGGGTGAAAATAAAAAAGAAAGATTCTATAATTAGAACTTTTAAGAAATGTTATTTCTATTTTTAGAATATTTATAATATGTAATTTAGCTTCCAACATTTAAGCATGCCAGTCAGCTCTGCTACAGTGACAAGCTTAAAATTTAAAACCACACTTTTGTTTATACTACATTACACTTACTACTTCAGATTTTTTTTTTTACTTATGACATTATCTTATAATAATAATAAAAAAAAATTGAGTCACAATGCACTCATGCATCCATCTCTAATATTAATTTAACTTTAAACGCTTTTGTTACATATTTTTAATTTTCGTTTGAAAAAATGTGATTTTTGTCAAAATCTTGATTGCAAAAAAATGTCAATATTAAAAAAGCGACTATGTCAAAGCCGTATGTAATATTCTTAAATTTTAAATAATTAATTATTCTATTGCAAAATATATTAATTATAATGTTTTTGGAAATAAAGAATTACTACGACTACCACTATTAAAAAAAAAAAAATAAAGGGTCCGCCATCTAACGTTGTTTTTTTCAACTAGTGCTTATTTCGTGAATGGTAACACTTAGCTCATGTCTGATTTGACAGATAATTAGTTTTATCCTTCCGCTGAACGAATATTCAAATATTCGTTATCTTGTGAAAAAGTGAAAGAAACTGGCATCCTCATCGATAAACCAAAGCGTGAAAAGCCAAAAACAGTGCGTACACCCGAGAATATTGCTGCTGTGGCAAAAAGTGTGCGTGAAGCGCCATCAACATCAATTCACCGTCGTTCTCAACAATTGAACATTTCGGAGACATCATTGAGACGAATTTTGCATAAAGACCTTGGTATGACGCCATACAAAGTCCAATTGGTTCAGGAGTTCAAAAAAAAAAGTTATTTGGCGGACCCTTTAGTTATTTTTGAAAAATAAATTTAAATTTTATTTATGCTTAAGATTTTTTTTTTTTCTTATTCATAACTATTATAAATCAATAAAAAAATATTAATTGGATGATAATAGTTATTCTCCAATTATTATTTTTGAACATACATATTCATAATAATTATGAATAAATTTTTATGAATAACTTTAAACAATGGCCAATTTTTTTCGGATTTATAAATTTTGATAATAATTATGAATCCATTGTTATGAATAACTATAAACAGTGGCCAATTTTTTTTCGGATTTATAAATTTTGATAATAGTTATTTTGGGTCCTTGAAATTTACTGCTATAAATTGAGTAAAATTTTGTGTAAAAAAAATGCTTAAATAACTAATTTACACATTTATGTATGCAATAATACACACAAATGATAGTAATCTGCATGTTGGGAAACATGTTTTTAAATGTATAAACATTTTTACCTGCGAACAGTAGTAATTTTCAAAATAGAAAATAACAATAGAAAACAAATTGATAAAACTTTTTCTTTTTTTTGTTTGTAAATTGAAAACAATCAACATATTTCAGATTTTATTGGAAATAATAATTGAAAGTGCATAAACAAATAAGCTAAATCACAAATAAACGTTAAATGGACCAACAAATTAAATGAATAGCTAAATAGCGACAAATTCTGGAAACAGAAATCTTGAGCCGCTGAAGCACACGTTACATTTACATGGTCAATTTAACATTTTAGTGTAATTTTTTGTTAATATTTATAAATATAGATAAATAAATAATAAAAGTAGTTTTTTATAAATTGCAGGAACCGAAAATGTTAGTTTTTTGAATATGAAGACATGTATGTGAATATGTAAATATTTACTAAAAAATGTATTGCGCACATTAAAAGTAAATTTGCACACATTATGTGTAATGAACCATGTTGCTATACATTTTTTGTACACATTTTGTGTATGCCAATTTACACACATAGAGTAAATTTACCCAACTTATAGTAATATACGTAAAGGGTCCGCCAAATAACTTTTTTTTTTTTTGAAAATGCTAGAAAAAAAACTACTGAATATATTCTCAATTTTTTTTTTTATTTGAAAGTACAATCCTTCCGGTTAATAATGGAAAATAATTTCATTCAAATGGCTGCCTCGGCTGGCCATGCAGTAGCCTACATGATCGGTCCAATATTTAAGCACATTATCGATTGTGTGCAGCTGTATTTCCTTCTCTGCAATTTTTGTGAACAAAAATTCGTTCAACATGGCCCGATAAACGGCCACTCCTTGCTCATTTTCAAAGAAAAATGGCCCAATTATGCCTCTGGACCAAAATCCGCACCAAACAGTGACTCGTTTTAGGTGTATCGGCACACATTCTGCAACATTACCATGATTTTCAAAGTAATGTCGCAATATTTCCCAGCGTTGTTCAAGCGTATACACAACCATATTCGTTCAGCGGAAGGATAAAACTAATTATCTGTCAAATCAGACATGAGCTAAGTGTTAAGTGTTCACGAAATAAGCACTAGTTGAAAAAAAAACGTTAGATGGCGGACCCTTTATAATAAGTTGGGTAAAATTCAACAGAAGTTAATTAGAGTATAGTAAAAAAAAAAAGAAAAACTGTTTTTTTAAATAATCTGCGAGTTAATTTTTGATAGTTAAAATAAAATGGTGGTTTTAAAAATTTGTTATTTTATTTTCGATAGTAAAAAGTAAAGAAAATCTTTTATTTTTATGGATTTTGAGTCAATTTTTTGTTAAAAAAAAGTTAAAAATATATTTGATTTAAAAGAAAAGTGATTAGACTGGTTTTTAACTATTGGTTTAATAGCTTTAAAGTGCATATTCCTTTGTTTATAACGAAAAAAATATAGTGAGTGAACTTACGCACAATCACACACGAGCATCTGTTTTCTACTCACGCTCACTCGCGTGGGTAAATTCAGATTTTACTCACACTCACTCGTAAATCCGAAAATTCACGAAATAATATTTTAGCGGAAAAAAATAT
Organism: Delia radicum; assembly: GCA_021234595.1. Classification (NCBI taxonomy): domain Eukaryota; kingdom Metazoa; phylum Arthropoda; class Insecta; order Diptera; family Anthomyiidae; genus Delia; species Delia radicum. The sequence goes on along the minus strand of CM037854.1, from coordinate 91,585,653 downwards.
AAATGTAAAAACTAATGTAAATAAATTGTGAATGTTTAACTCAAATTGCGCTGTAAATGTAATTTTGTCATTTATTTTGTATTTTAAAAACGCAAAAACATTAAATCGGTGAAAAAACTAAAGAAAATATTTGTTTTAAGAGAAAATTTTTTTTATTTTGAAAATTCTACTTACGCACACTTACTCACGCAAAAATTTATCTTACGCACTTACTCACTCACGAAGAATTTTTTCCTCCTCACACTCACTCGCTCACGCTGTTGTGTGTAAAACAAGTTTTCACTCACGCGTGATCACACGTGAATAACGCAAAATTCTGCTTAAGTGCCCATCTCTATTATGAAGAATGCTTATATTGCACACACGATTTAAAATGACGCACACCCAAACAGCATAATAGTACTAAAAGTATTCATGTATTGGTTGAATTGTTGTCTGTAAAAGATATTGTACAAAAATAAAAGAAAACTTTAAAAATATCTACAAACATATCACAAAAATAGGTGTTCAATACATGCATAACGCTGAATTTAAAATAAGTTCATTGTACCAATACGCCCTCAAAAGATGGATCTCTGAATTTTTTATGATGTCCTAAAAACTTGTTTGTTTAGGTTAAGACTTTAGAAGAATTACCTACAAGGCAAAAATGTTTTCCGTTAAAATAATGCAACTTTAAGAAAAATTTAATAGGAAAGCAAGATTTCGTTATAGAGCACACACATTGAATCAAAAACAGCAGTGAAATCAACTAAATCCCATGTTAAATTGATGAATGAGGTGATCACTATACAAATAACAAAACCTGTCAGTCATTTTAACAAATCGTTAAGTAAATGTACTTTTTGACGTTTAACTATTTGTTGATTGTTATTTTGACGAAATATCGTCAAATGTATTAACAGAAATTAGTTATTTTAACAAATTTAATTAATCAAATTGAATAATTATTTTGATGTTTTTTAACTATGAGCTTTATTCAAATTAACAACACGCTTTATTTAATCTATTCGTATTTTGTCGACTTATTATTAATTTTATATTTCTTTATTTTTTATATTTTATAAATTAAAATTTTTAATAATACATATGTATATGTCCCAGTAAAACTTTGGTAATGGGTGCGATAAAGTAATGCATTACCTTGTAATGTGTACTCCTTACCTGTATCATTATTTTCCAACAAGAAGTAATGAGTTACCGATAATTGAACACTCATGGATGACCTTGTAATGATAACTCATTACATTTTGCATTACTTCAAAACATAAAATAATGACTTATCGATCATCAATTACATAATGCATAATGCATGAATTATAAACGTAAAGTAATTATTGATATATATTTTTGAAAATCTATTTATAGACACATTACTTTGTGATTTTTTGTAAGCATGAGGGTAAGGTGTATAATTTTGATATCACGAACGAAAAAACGAAGCACAACAACTCAATTACATTTTATGCAATAAAATATTATATGTATCGATAGCTCAGTTGGTACAGTTCTCGCCTAATTGTTAAATACCAGAGACCCCAGGTTCGAATCACAAAATGACCACGTAATTTATTTAATAAAAAAAAATATCCGTTAAAAACATTTTTTATGCATTTTGTTTATGATAATCTATTTATAGACACATTACTTTTTCCCACCATGTAACCATATAAGTAACCAGTTACTTTACCCCCTACAAGGTAAAGAGTCCACCCATTACTTTTAGGCTCAGCGCCTGTAAAATTCATCAGGGAAGTAAGGTGTAATGTAATGCGTGAGGCCCTATGGCGATACATTACTTTACCCATGATTTGGTAATGTGTGGTTTTGCTGGGGTATTTAGATAGTATATTAAAAAAAAAAGATTTTTAAAAAATTAATAAAATTAAAATTTATAACGTAGTACGTACCCAAACCCCAATTTTTAAAAACACATAAAACATTACATTTGCAAAACACATTAATTTATTTAATATTTAAATTAATAATTAATTACATTTTTTATATTTTAATAAATTTTTTTCTTCACTATTACAGATGATCACTTATATAAAAAAATAAAGTTATGACAGTAATAAAAGTTTACAATTTACATACATAAAACAGTTTGAATTATTGGATATACAAGTTAATAATGTCGATTTGGACAACATATGGCATAACTATCGCATATGGTTTGCGTCAATAATAACAAATATGGTATTCGATAGACGCCAAAGTGTTAACACACAGTTTTTTCAATCGCTATAATAATGTCGAATTTTGTGCATAAAAACGATGTTTTGCGGGGAAGTCTGATGACCTTCTTTCATTTGAAGAAAACGGCTGCTAAAAGCTATCGATTGTTGGTAGAAGCTTACGGTCAATATGTGGGCGTTGTGGTGTAATGGTAAGCGCGTTGGACTGTTACACAGATGGTCCGGGGTTCGATTCCCGGTGACGACAACATCAATTAGAGAAATAATATGTATGAGTTTTCTATCACTTATATGTATCACTGCGCCCACCTTCGGTGTTCCCATAGCACTTAACCCCACCGAAGTAAAATAACCAATCAGGGCTATGAAACAAAAAGCTTCAATAAATTCGCCAACTCTACATCAAGTGGCGAGCAACAACTGTTCTAAGACTTATCATCTCGCGCAATTACAGTGTTGCCATGTTTGAAGCCCTTCATCTTCCACCACCTTTCATCTCTTTACTATCTCCTTTCCAAAGAAAGCAACACATTAATTAATAGGAAGAATTTCCTGAGTGTTGCTTCTCTTTTTAAAAAATATGCATCAACTCAAAAAATTTGTGTAACGATGGTTTGCGCGATTCAAAAGTGGTGATTTCGTCACAGAAGACAAGGAGAGGAGTGGTCTGCCGAAAAAGTTTGAAAATGAGGAATTGGAAGCATTACTCCACAAAGATTGTTGTCAAATGCAAGAAGTACTTGCATTATCATTGGGAGTCACACGGCAAGGCATTTCCCTACGTTTAAAAGCATTGGGATTCATTCAAAAGCAAGGAAATTGGGTCCCATATGAATTGAAGCCGAAAGACGTTGAAAGGCGATTTGGCATGTCGGAAATGCTGCTTGAACGCTACAAAAAGAAGTAATTCTTGCATCGTATTGCTACTGCTGATAAAAAAAATGGAAACATTACGATATCCCCAAGCGCAAAAGTCATATGTAAGGCCCGGCCAACCAGCCAAATCAACGCCGAAGCCGAATATCCATGGCGCCAAGGTAATGCTCTGTATTTGATGGGATCAGAAGGGTGTTTTGTATTATGAGCTGTTGAAATTGGGTCAGACGATCACAGAGGATCTGTACCGAACACAATTGATTCGTTTGAAGAGAGCAATCAACGAAAAACGACCAGAATATTCGACCAGACACGAGGCCATAATCTTCCATCATGACAACGCTCGGCCACATGTTGCAAGACCGGTCAAAAACTATTTGCAAAACAGTTTTGGCTCACCCGCCTTATACCCCAGACCTTGCCCCTTCTGACTACCATTTGTTTCGATCGATGCAGAACGACCTTACTGGGATGAGCTTCACTTTAGAACAGGGTATCAGAAATTGGCTTCTGCAGTTCTTTTGGCACGTAATCCATATGCTACCAGAAAGATGGGAAAAAATAGTGGCTAACGATGGACAATACTTTGAATAATGTATCAATTCATTTATGTATTTATTAAATTTATTTAGGGGGGGTGTTGTGTGTGAAAAACATATAATTTTATATGTTTTAGAAAGTCACTTATTTCATTTTCGTTAACATTTTTGTTATAAAAGGATTTGTTTTTCTAAAAAAAAAGTACTTTATTCAATACCTTTTTTTCAAAAAAAAAAATATCTTTTTTCAAAAAAGTACCCCTATGTACCTGTTTTTAAAGAGTACCTTTTTTCAAAAAAAAAATATCTTTTTTCAAAAAAAAAATACCTTATTCCAAAGAAATACCATTTTTTAAATAATAAATAAAGTGTTTCAAAAAAACGTACTTTGTTTTTAAAAAAGTATCTTTTCAAAGAAGTACCTTATGGAAAAAAATACCTATCTTTTTTAAAAAAAAGTACATTTTTTAAAAAAAAGTACATTGTTTCAAAAAATAGGACCGTTTCAAAAACAGGTAGCTTGTCTCAAAAAAGGCAACAAAGGAAGGAGGAATGACTCGCACAAAAGGATTAAATACGAATCATTGAATGGTTTTTATTTGTGAGAAGATTTTTGATGGTTTTTTGTTTGTTTTAACATTACAAATAAACATAAAATGAAATAAAACTAGTCCCGAAACTAAAAAGTATTAAAGCTAAACGTTGCAACTCGTTCCCAACTAAAACACATTGACTTACTTTGCTCATTAATTTGTATATTACATAAAAAGTAAACAAAAGTAATCGTCGAAACTTTGTAGGCCTGGTAATTTATATGTAGACATGATATATTCATGTCGATTTGGTTGGTCCAAGCCGGCCCTTTTTTTGCGGCTTTTCACTTACCAGATAGAGGTACCAAGCAGTAATGAAATTCAATAAGTAAATAACAAGTAACAGTTATTCTCAGTAAAACTATCAACTTCAGTGGAGAAACTATAAAAATCAAAATGCAAGCAGCGACAACGTTTTTATTTACGTTATGTTCGAGGACTACGTTTTGTTCTAAAAGTGATTTTGCTTGGGACGCAATGTTCAAGGGGGGTAAACATGGCAACGCATGCTTAGCGGGGGCTCAGAATACTTCGACAGGTTTCTGAAAATGCGTGTGAGCAAAATTCAAAGGGCTTTGGATGCTTTTATTTTTGACGTTTGTCCACCTAGAATCGCTATCTATCCCACTGTGAGCTACTAGACTTAAAATAAGCCAAATTATTTTCCATAGCTGTTTTACAAAAATTCACATCAATTTGAATGACATAATTGTTGTTTTAACAATAAAATTTGTCAAAAGTTAACCAAATTTGTATGGTGATTTCACTTACGACTTTTTTTTCAGTGCAGTGAGATATATCACAAAATTTTTGGAAATAATTTGGCCATTTCTTACTTAGTAGTCCGATTTTATTGAAATTTGGAACATAAATAAGTGACGTAATATGGATCTAAAGTGCTGACGTTCAAACTCACAGACCCCGGTGGCGGCAATATAACCTCGCAAAGTAGGACACTTTTTGCATAAAAAAATTTTGAGTGGTCGCCATTTGTTTGTTTCTTAACCGATTTTCATTAAATTAAAATTTATGATGCGAGCAAAATTATTCAAGTTCAAGATCATATGTTTTTTGATAAACAAAAAACCGTGCAATATTTATTTATTAATTAAAAATGTCTTCATCCGCTTATTCAATACAGATTTTATCTACTGACAGGTCATAACATGTTTCATTTCGCGTCACCAAAATCTGCAGAGGACCAATGTTGAAAGGGTAGAAGATTCACCTAAATTAAAATTTTTAAATGGAAAAGATCAGCGCTTTACTCGTATTGTTTTATTTACTTGATGATTTTTTTTATTTAATAATTCAAATCAAAAGTAAAACATTTTTAACTAATTTTTTTTGTACATGCTAGAATCTCTAGTCATAATAGACTGTGTTGCTAGTGTTTGTTAAATAAAAAATAACACTTTCTGACTACAGCATTAGGGTCATAAGTCAGTTTTGCCGTACTCTGCAATTTTCAAATGTTTTATTTTTAAATTTTTAAAAATTAAAGCCAAAAGTTTATTTTTCGATCTTTTATCATAAATTATGATGTGAGAAAAATTATTCAAGTATTCATCATTTGGTTTTTTGTTACACCATGCAATGTGTATGTATTAATTAAAAATATCTTCAGCCGCTGATTTAATGCATACTTTATCAACTACAAAGTCCTTACATGTTTAATCTCGCGTCACCGAAAATAGGCCCCTGCCTATATATGGTAGTTGTATTCCATCTTATGTCGGATAAAGGTGGTACAGGTAATGACATCAGTAGGAGTGAAGTAATTCCAACGAGATTATATTATAGAAGGGACTATCCGTTGCAAACACTACATCAAACTAAACATCAAACAGATAATATAGTTACCCCGAGGATAACTTTGTACAATTCACAGAAGCTGATTCCATTGAATCTCATGAGATATAATCTCTTATAGTTTGATCCGAAAAGTGGGTATATTATGATCATATGATCATATCATATGATTGATACAATTTTATCTAATAAGTTTTTTAATTAAAAAATTAAAAAAAAATTTAAATGTTTTAGAGATCAATACTTTTTAATTTAAAAAAGGTCTTTTGAAAATCGATCCGGAAGTCAAAAAAAAATATCATTCGCATACGGATGATTTGAGTTCAAAGTTCGAGCATTTTTTATTTTCAAAACTATATAAAACAAAAAAATACAATTGTGTGCGTAGAATTACTAATTTTACCAATATATACACATTTCGTGTATGTACACAATCAAATATTATACACCCATACATAGACAAGTTATTAATAAAAATATGTTCTCATCGTCTTGGCAACAAAAACAATGTTATGTCGGGTAAACACATTAATTGCTGAATAACCACTACAAATGTAATCCTATATTCAGCGTATTCAAACACGCACTAACACACACACAGAAATAAGAACAACTGTGGGTAATTCCATAATTATTGTTTGGCATGTGTGTGAAAGCAAAAATTAAAGAATAGTGTGGGAGAGAAAAACAGAAAACAAAAACCAAACGTATAAAATTGTGTGTAAAATAAAAAAGAAAGAGGAATTATGAATTTACGATTGATAACAACACTATACTTACATACTTACTCGTACAAATAGTTGAAAATTCTGGTAAGTTAATAGTTTAACGTAAACTGTTGTAGGCCGTTTAGTGAGCGATAATAATCTGCTCGATTACAGTTAATCCACATTTTTACACACAGAAAAATAAAGTGCCAAACGAATTGAAAAATGTAGTTTGGTAGATACAATCAATAAATTCGGATAGCACAACCATATTCAAATGTGATTTCTGAATATTTTGGGTGTTTCAACTTAAAATCAGTTGTTTAAACTAAATTTTGTTGTGAAAACTAATATATATGTAGATAAACGAACCGATTTCAGTCATAGCAACCGCATTTCAATTGGAAAATTGCAAAATTTATGTCTGTCATCATCTCAAAACTAACAGCATTTGGCCTCTACACGAGAAGAAAATATCGAACACCTTTTTTAATTTCTTCAAAAACTGGGCGTAGTAGGCGTGACTTCATATTGAAAAATGTTGCGCTCATTTTTAGTATATTATGTATTTATTGTATATTGAAGGGCTTATTGCAAAAACTTGATATGCCACATTTATTGTTTTGAGGATTTTCGCTGTTTTACAGAAAACCATTGATTAATTTTTAATAGACTTCTTGCTTAAACACTTATAGAAGTACATAGTAGATAAACGTCCCATAAAAATTATATTTTGTGCAGTTTTTCAACCTTTAAAAGGCGAAAAGAAACTAGAAATAAAATATGGCTTATCAAGTTTTTACAATAAGCCCTTCAACTATTTAACTGAATTTGGCTTATGCTAGAAATTTGACTGCATCAATATGTATTTAAAATTTAAAAAAAAATAATTAAAAAAAAAAACCCAAAACTAGTTCCGAATTTTAACTTGAAAACTTAAATTAAACTTAAATTTTTTTATTTATAAAAAGCATAAGATGTTCTTTTGTCTGTAGAGAAAGTTTCATAGTGTAACTCGGTTTAGTTTTGGAAAAAAATTTCTGTGAATATTGTCCTTCATAATTTAATATTTTAGAGCTACATAGCAATGATAAGACATATCATAAAATTCCTTACATGTCATGTAGTTTTAACATGGAAATATATGTTCGATGAAGATTTTCTGCAAAACTAATACGAATTACACTATTAGACTTTGTGTAACGACCTTTTTTTATAAAATAAAAAAATAATTAAAAATTGTTGACTAATTTTTAGATAAATTGTATTTTCTATATCACTAAAAATTCAGAACTAGTTTAAAAATTTTTTCAAAATAGTATTTTTTTAAATTCTCCATAACAAAGTCTACTGATATGGTCAAAGTTTTATTTTACAAATTCAGTTAAATTGTTATAAATATTATACTTGAAATATGCGCAAAATTGATCAAAATTTAATGTCGCCAACTTCTCATACTTTTTGGAAAATTTGTAAAAGTTTAGAAAAAATGTAGCTATTTGCCAACCAAAATTTGGTTATTAGGACTTAAATTCGGTTATTACGAAATTCAGTCATTTAAATTTATTTTCATCGGGATAAACATTAATTGCATTTATAGTAATTAAATGTGCTAAAGTCCCAAAACTTATTTAACAAATTGTGAAAAGCAATCTGATGTAGGCGTGTCCCTATCCGGATTTCATTCCTGCCCAAGGAAATCTTCAGGGGACTTTGTTATTAGAATTTCTAGAGATATTTGTTATGTTAAGTCACAAACTCAATGAGAATTTCTTGTCCTCGTCTAGGAGCGAGATTCAAAATTTAAAATATCAAAGAAAAAACAAAAACAACAACAAAAAATTGTCACAATTGGCTTTGTCATCTTCCAAATACTACTCTGTTTTTTTGACAGACCTAGCAATGTAGTGACGTTTATTCAAGTAAATCAACAATAGAAAATCATATGTTTTCTATTAGTGTCAGTTTACATTTAAATTTGCACAAGCACCTGGTAGAAGTGAACATTAGTTTTCCCAAGAAACTTCAGTTAATTCAACCGAATTTTAGTTTCAACACCCAAAATATTCAGAAATCTAATGTAAATATCGTTGCACTAACAGAATTTATAAGTTACTATACTTAAAATACTATGTAGGTAAAGACCAGTGCAAATGTAGTTAAAAACAAGTGAAATTTCACTTAAAGAAAGGACGACTTACATTACAGTAAATTCAACTAACATTGTCATTTGTTTTTTAATGATTAAAAAATGACTAACAATTGTTACCACAAGTGAAAAATAAACAAACATTTATTGTTTTTATTTTATAAAATAACCAAAAACTACTATAAAAAATTAATGTAAAATCATAAAACAGTCATTTAATGTGGTTTGCTTTTTTAAATGAACCACAAGGTTAGTAAAAAAATAATTTGTTTTACAAATGATTGACATTTACATTAAAAATATAGAAACTGTATTACTACCCAAACAACTACAAATTTTTAAAGCAGAAGTTCTCTGAGTGTACCATTAAGATACACTTTTTAATTCGGTTGTCACTTTATTTCTCTGTGTGTACTATATAATTTTTCCTGTAGCGGAGCAATTGGCTTCGAAAGCCACACATGATTTTTTTTTGTGGCAGAAATGACGTTATCTTAACAGTTCAAAGTTTAGGCTTGTTGGCCTTTTTCAAATCCGGGCAATTAATTTTCTTAAATAATTCTACATTTGAAATATTTAAAAAAAAAATTTTATTACAAAAAAAAAATTTGGAATTAAAAAATTATTAAAACTTTCCTAATGATATGTTTATTAGAGTTAATTTTGAAAAATAGATTTCTGGATATTATTACTTTTTAGAAGGTTTTTGTATCAATAAAATTAATGGCGTATTTTTTTTTTAATTCCAACTCCTTCCCGTGCCTATAGGCGACTCAAATCCATTAAATTATTATATAAACCAATAAATTATTTTGTATTCACTAAAAAATTAAATTTTTAAACTTTAATAACTTTTGAACGGGTAACTACAAAATTAAAATTTTTGACCATTTTTCTCAGATGTAAGTAGTTTTTCATTGTAAAAAAAAATTTAACAAAAAAAAATATTTTAATTTTTTTTTTTAAAACATTATTTTGGACCACTCTAATTATGCATTCTGTTGCATTCCAAAAACTAAAAAAAAGCTTATGGGCCTAAGTTTTCCCGTAGAATCGAATACTGAAGTAAGATTTGACATATATTTGGCCGTTTTTGTTGTATGGGAAAAGGGACCCAAAATCCGCGATTTGAGTCGCCTATAGGCACGGGAAGGAGTTGGAATTAAAAAAAAAAGAAAATACGCCATTATTTTTATTGATACAAAACCCTTCTAAAAAGTGATAATATCCAGAAATCAAAATCAAAAAAAAATTGAAAACGAACTCTAATGTTTATAGTATTTTCATTTTCCTTCAATTAATTTATTTAAATATAAAATTGTACCTTAATTTTGTATTACATTATACTAATTTAATTTAAAGCCCATTCAATAAATTTTTACTGCCTGTTTTTATAAAAAGAAAAGGACGAATTTGCCTAACAATTTGTATCTATTCAATTCATATTTTGAACAGAAAATGAAAATTTGAAATTTACATTAATCTTTTATATATATTAAATACAAATATATAATACATACCGGGATTCCCAGGAAACTTGACCCCAGCCACGTGTTTGATTACTAAGAAGACAATAATGGAGCATAATGGAAAAAATTCTGGAGGCTGCAGCTTTTCTTAAATTCCGGGTTCTGATGAGATCTGTAGCCAAATTTAAATATTTGTATCAACCTAGCTAATATGTTTGATATTTTTGTAAATATACGGAGGTATATACAGTCGGACTTCGATTATCCGTGATCCGGTTAACCGGTAACCCCGATTAACCGTGATGACCAAAGATCAGTCTAATGTTTTTTGTTTGCAATGTTTTCAAATTGTTTGCTTCTGTTAACCGTGATTACCTCTATTATCCGTGATGGCAGAATTTTTTTAGTTAGTTGGATTGAAAAGCACCACACATACAAACGAGCACATACATACTTATTTAATTTAAAAATGTACATAAACTTCTTGAATTAATTTTTTTAATGTAAATATGTATGTACACCAATGTTCACTTGTGGTCCCGACCATCAAGGATAATCGAGGCCCGACTGTATATAAATAAAAAAAAATGTTCATATAATTTTTAATTTTTAATACGATATTCTAAAATATCTTAATCCGGAATAAACCGATTATTTTAACAAGAAAACCCGATTATTTTCCAAATCTATCGAAAACTTTCCATGAAATAAAAGAAAGAAATTTCACAACATTTAAAAAAGTTTATAAAAATTTTCATATTTTATGGACAAAAAAGAAATTGTTAACAAATTTTACTGCAGTAAATACGAATCTCGATTATAACGTATTCATTTTTCTAGTTCTTCGGAGTTCATCTTAATCAAGTTTTACTGATAAAAAAATCCAATTTTTGTTTGTTCTGTTACTTTTGCATTTTTTGAATATATAAAGAAAAAAATCTTTGGGGTCCGTGAACCAGTAGACGTGTCTCTAGGGTTCCGTGAAGCAAAATTTGATGGGAACCACTGGTTTAGACAAACGAGTAGCTCTAAAGCGCTCTTAAAAAATCTTACCATTATAAAAATTTGTCCAAAATACTACTTTCAATTACCAAATACATATTGTCCAAATTCAGACTCAATTGATTTTATTATTTATTTTAGGTTTAGCATATTTTTTAAAACTTTTTTTCACTATTTTAAGCTTAACATTTTATATACTGATGTTTTTTTAACAACCCAGCAAAACTTCGGTAATAGGCTGTTATTACGGATCATGTTACCTGGTAATAAGTTAAACTCCGTACCCTTGCATTACTTAGATACTTAAATGAAATTAGTAATAGCAAATTCATATGTTTAAATTTTGTTATGCTATAATTAGTTAGTTTCTAAACAAAATTTAATATAATTAAAATTTGACAATTATAAAATAATATTCGATTTAAAAATGAAAGATTTAAATAAAAAGATTTTGATAACTCTTTACCTGTAAGTGAGGAGTAACATGTTACCGAGGTAAGTAGTTACCTTGATGGACATGCCCTTGTTAAAATAATAGGGTTTGTAATAGAAAAGTATCCAGTTACCGAAATTAATTTCTTATTCCCAAACTTATTACTATATAAAGAAAGTTTTTCTGGGAAACTCTAAGATTTAATAGAATTGCTTTTATAAAGTCAACTTCTCTCAGGATTTAAAAAAAAAAAAACATAAAATTCCGAGAAAACCCACAGTTATAGGGACTTTTTTCTATGAAGTGTAAGACATTTTTCATATAAAAAATATGATCTCGTGAAGTTTTAGGAAAAACTGTACCATACATCGTGGTCAAAACCTAATTAATTCTTTTGATGTAATGCCGTGTAATTAGATTTAAGTTAGCACTGTTTGCTTACTTTCAAATTGAGTCATTATTTAAACATCAAACGTGGGATTGTTGCAAATTTTGATAAAGTTTCTACCGAAGTCTGTGCCAGATGTGGCATTAGTAATACAAAATATGTATATATGTACACACAAAAAAATGTTGCCATTTGCCAACTAAAATTCAGTTGCTATGACTGAAATCGATGGTACAACTTATTACTGGTTTTCACAACAAAATTCGGTTAATACAACTGAATTTCAGTTACAGCACCCAAAATATTCAGTAATCACATTTAAATATAATTGCATTGTACTAACAAAATTTATTTGTTGTATCCACCAAAATAAACTACTAGTTCGGTTGGCACATTATTTTTCTGTGTAGGTTTTTGTTTCTCATTTCAGTTTTTAATATCAAAACTTCTGTTGAGAATTAAAGTTTGATTCACACTCTATCAAGCTCTGTCCACTCATATCTCCAATTTCTCAGATGAAATTTCATTTTTAAAAATTTGACAATTCGCGTCAGCAAAACTTGGAAATAGTACTATGGAGAAAGGCCCCTAAAGAAGAAACAAAACAAAGGCGGATCAATAAATTCGTGATTTTTTGAATGAAACACAATTTTTTTTTTAGTATAAAAAGTTTTTAATTTTTAACATACATAGTCTCCTTTAAGCTCAATACACTTAGTTCAACGTTTCCCAAATTTTTTTATTTGTTTCAAAAAATAGGCATTTACTTGAGCAATAATTTCATCTTTGGAGCTAAGTCTCTTTTTACGAAGCCATTTCTTTAGGTTTGGAAATAGGGCTAAATCCGGAGAATATTGCAGATGAGGTACCAATTCGTAGCCCAATTCATAGAATTTTGCCATTGAAACTACACACGTGTGCCCCCTTGCATTGTCCTGATAAAAAAGAAATTTTTTCTTTGTCAAATGGGGTCGTTTTAATTTTTAATCGTCATTGAGTCGGTCGAATAAAATGTCATAATATCCGCCATTTATTGTTTTTCCATTTTGAAGCTAATCGATGTCCATTATGTCGCGTGCATCCCAAAAATATCCCCATGACCTTATTAGCCAACAAACCTTAATTGGCCTTTTTAGAATCCACTGTTTTGACTGCAGCTTGGTCTCCGGTGTGCTATAATGGTTTTAGTTTCACCCACAGTTACAAAGCGCCGCAAAAACTCATTCGAAGTGACGTTAAATAACTCCAAACAGTCCTTTGAAGTTGTCTCACTATTTCGTTTATGGTCATTTGAGATCAAACACGGCACCCATCTTGCAGATAGTTTTCTAAAACCTAACTGATCATTTAAAATCGAAACCGTAGTGACATATGAAATGCCTATGTCATCAACAATCTCTCGTACTCTCACTGGGGACCAGCCAGCAGTACTACAGTCAGATACAAAAAGGAAGCATTAATTAATTGAAGTGAGAATAAAAACGCCAATACTGAAGTCCTACCCAAACAGACGGGATTGTGCCAAAGTACTTAGTAGTAAAAAGTTTCTTTACAAACAGCGACTTTCATTCATTCGACATTCGTTAAGAGTGTAAAGGATAATGCTAGTTCTTATATTCCAACTCTTTTAAAGGAAGACCATACATTCACTGATCCGGTTGATATGAAGAACCTGTTAGATGAATTATTTGCGAAAAATTGTCTCTTGCCGGAAAGCAATCAACCACTGCACGAGCTCCAACGAGTAGGGTTCTTGCGGATTTCAACGTAAATACGTAACCGGGGCCAGATGCCATTCCATCGGCCCCGGTTACGTACCTAGGAATATACGTGGATCAAAACTTTAAATGGCTAACGCAAATACAAGATATACAAAAAAAATTACGTAAATCGGCATATAGCTTATATCATTTGAGTAATTGTGCTCCATTTGATGTTTTAAAGCAAGCTTATTTCGCACTTGGTGAATCATATTTACGACATGGCATCAAAAAACACAAAATAGAATATTGAAGATACTATGGAAGAGCCAAAGGCGAAAAAATTTACAAAACAACACCACCAACAACAATGTCAACAACATTACAAACAACAACAACGTAAATAGCAACAACAACATAAACAGCAACAACAACATAAACAGCAACAACAGCATAAACAGCAACAACAGCATAAACAACAACAGCATAAACAGCAACAACATAAACTACAGCAACAACATAAACTACAGCAACAACATAAATAGTAACAACATAAATAATAACAACATAAACAGCAACAATACAAACAACAACTTAAACAACAACATGAACAGCAACAACATACACGGCAACAATATAAACAACAACATCCACAGAAATAGCAACAACATCCACAGAAACAGCAACAACATACACAACAACGACATAAACAGCAACAACGTAAACACCGACAACATCAACAACTCTAACATAAACAGCAACAACATCAACAACAACGTAAGCAGCAACAACATAAACAACACCATCGTAAACAACAACAACAACAGAAGCAACATAAACAACAACACAAAATATAACCGTCCAACCAAAAACAAAACGCCAATCAATATCGCAAATGAATTAAGGATAATGAACGTCAAAAGTTTATACTGTTCAACATTAATAAATGAGTTTAATAATGACTCACGTTTCCTTCAACCAATTAATCACGCGCACAATACAAGACAGCGAGCACAAGGACGTTTTAAAGTTGAACGTTATTCTAACAATTATTGCAAAAGATCACTTTACCAACGATCCTAAATCAAATACCCGTCAACATATTAAATATTACTAACTTTAATAAAAGAAAAAATGAAATTAGAAAATTCTTAATAGATTCACAATGAATTAAAAATATGAAAAATGAATAATCTTAAAAATTTTTTAAAAAACAATTGTCAATTATCTAAAATTAAAACTAGTTTATAACTCCGCAGACAAGCCAAAAGGCTTCGCGGAAAAGTAATTTACGTCAAATGTTAATTAAATTGTAAAAAAAAAAAAAAAAAAATCACTGGTACTGAAACAGTTTTCTTCGACGCTAGATCTTCGCTTTTCTAACCTTTTCAGCTATTCGTACTGCTAGTAACCCTAAAATTACAACACAATTGCAGTAGAATACAAAGTGACGTCCGTTGGACAAGCCACATCATTAAAGTGTCGAAAAAAACGGTGCAAAAACTATTTTACTCCATCCGATCTCCTCAATATATATATCAAATATATTCGACCGAAAATTGAATACAACTCCCATATATGGGCAGGTGCCTCAAGGTCTGTTTTGTGGCTTCTGGGTCGTATACAACGGAGGGCATTGATGCTTATTAACGACAGTACGGTATCAAACCTTATTGACCTGTTGGAGTATCGTCGGAATGTGGGTTGTGTAACTCTGTTCTTAAGAGCAAATTGATTTTTCAGTCGCACTAGTCGTATGTGGAATCGTCTTTCTGCGGTGGTCTTCCCTGTGACATACAATGTAGAATGTTCCACCTCATAACCTATTTTCCTGAAATCAACACAATACTATGCATTAGTAGGGGACATCCACTGAGTGTTGTTTCAAATAAAAAAAACATCCTATGAACACCATATAAATTTCTGTTGCTTCCAATCCTCCTCTACGAATCATCTTGTACATATGTACTCTATCTCTAACCTGAATAATTATAAATAGCAAAATCTCTTTGGTAAGAATACTTACCAGTGATCGTTAAAGGACTTAGTACTTACCCTGTGTGTTGATGTCACTTCTTATCCATCTCAGAATCCTACCTTACAACTATGCGTATTTTTAATCAAAAATTACAATCTAATATACAAATTGTTGGACATACTATCAGTAAACAGAGGATATGAAATTTTGCTTTGGTATTTCTTTTTGTTTTCTTTTGTAAATAACATTAAACGCACCATTACCAATACATAGAAAATTTACAGCGACAATATAATAAAATAATAATAAATTGATAATTGCACTAATATGCTGTAAAACTCATAATAGAGATACATTCAATAATAATTTCAACAACACACAGATACACAAAAAAGCAACAAACTCCTGTTAATACAAGTGAAAATAAGTAGCATTGAAAAGCTGGTTTTATGCGGGCTTTAAAAAAAAAAATGAAAAAAAAACTTTATACTGGTTTTGAGAAGACAAAAACTGTATGGGTATGTAAACAATGTTGTCTGTACAAAGACCTGGCATAGAAAAGAAAGAAAAAAAAAAGTTCATAACCTATACTTAAACATTGAAATCAACATGTACGAGTCATACATACGCTTTGCTTACTTTTTTATTTTTAAACAAGTACGAAAAAAATAAAACAAATCAAGCTAAAACAAGACAAGCAACAGTAAGTAGTAGTACTGTAAGTTTTAATGGTAAAGCAAAATCAAGGTGACCAGTTGTACTCAAAATTAATTACATGTGATACAAGCAAAGAAAAAAAATTGAATGGCTGGTTTGAATTTAGAAAAAATTTTGTAGTAATTTTGTTAAAAATCGCTCAACGTTCAAGAAAAATCGTATTCTAGGGATCAAAATAAGAAACTTCGCCCAAGGAACCATACCTCTAAAACGAATTCTGATGTCCCGACTTTTGACCCCGTAGGGTCAAATTTTGAAAAAGCCCACTTTGATATTTCAGAAAGTAGGAGGAATCTCTCCAAGATTATGGGAGCTGCTTCTTCTCTGGGAGACGCGCTAGCAGATTAATGCAGAAGTCATCATTCTATGTGACCGTTAAGGGGTTAAAATGTATGTTGAAGAGGGCCTTTTTAGCCGTGTTTTTATAGCAAATGTACAAATCTCGGGATAGAGATATTTCAGAAAGTAGGAGGAGTCTTTCCAAGATTAGGGTCTCTATTTCTTCTCCGAAAGACGCTCTAGCAGATGAATGTGTAAATTATATTCGATTGGGTTGGATTCGATTGGGGAACTCTAAATGGGTCAAAGTGGGATTTTTTAAAATATCACCCTACGGGTCAAAAGTCGGGACATCAGAATTCGTTTTAGAGGTATGGTTCCTTCAGCAAAGTTTCTTATTTTGATCCCTAGAATACGATTTTCCTTGAACGTTGAGCGATTTTTTTGCCTCCATACAAATCGACCCGGCCCACAGAGGAGTATTTGGCCTGAAAAGCTGGCCAAAATTATTAAACGTGTTTTTTGAATTAAAAGTTTTAGTTTTTTGATAGTTTTAGGTGTAGTATGATATAAAAAGTCTAGTGGCAGATTTTGAAAAAATTACACTGCGCAACAAAAAATGTTTCTCTACCCTAGAAATAAAAGTATGTGGACTATATGGATTTTGATGCCCTTAATTCAAATCTGTTTTCCGTTTTTCTCTAGTACGTAAGGATTTTCTTTTAAAGGCGTGGCATACTTCACCCCCTAAATCGTTGGGTTGCCTTATATATTTTGCCATAACTTGAAAACGTGTTCTCCGATTTTAATAGCAGGAGGATCAGAAGATGCACCGGAAAATACTGCTTAAACTAACCATACACATTTATTTTATATCTATTACTATTTTGGAGTTATTAAAAATTTAATGTCGAAAAAAATATTTACATGCAAAATGCGTCAAATTTTTTTGTTTTCAAAATGCAATAAGTTGGTATAAATCGCAAAACTCAATTAACAAATGTTGATTTTAAAGGTTTAAACTCATTCTTGACAGACTGTATGTACATACATACATATGATTTACAGTCTTATTAAAAAAATTTTTGAAAATTGTAAGGCTCTTATAAAACAGTATTTTTTTTCTGAAAAATGGCTTTATTATATTTATTTTATATTATTTAATACTTTATAAACGTTAAAAGTGATGTGAATAACAGTTGAAATCAATAATTCAAAATACATAAAAGTTTATGACGATATAAAGGTATAAGAAAAAGTGCCCGATGAGCAAAAATAGAAGAAATGTGAAAATTTAAAAAAATCGTCAAAAATAATGGCGCAAACTTGCGCACACTTTTTTTTTGGTTTCTAAAATTAGAGATTCCAAATTTTATTGTGGTATCAAACATAATTCGTAGACAGGCTAACCTCACTTTTAAAAACCTCTGCTTTTCCTTTTTTTGCAAAAAAAAGTGTATAATTTGTTTTTTTTTTTAGCTTTTGAACGAATTGTTTCAACATGAATATTCAACATATTTTAAATTTTGATAACTTTTGATCAAACCTTTCAGCGAAAAAAATAATCTTTGTTAAACCTTTATTCGTTTAGCCGCAAAAAAAATATCATATAAACATCCAGAAACCGAAAAAAACATTTAAATCTCATATAATTTTCTTCACTTTCCTGACTTTAGCAGGGTCTCAGAGCTACAAATCGCAACTAAAAGTCTTCAAAATTTACAATATAATGTAAAATATTGTTGTCTGTCGAGCTGCGTACTTAGTTCTTAAGATTTCTTAAAATTCAGTTTTGCCTTTTTGGCCAGCTTTTCAGGCCAAATACTCCTCTGTGCGGCCTAATAAACATCACATTAAAATCTTAGCAATCTTTTATATTGTATGCCTACACTCTAATTTCTGTTGAATTTTATCCAACTTATAGCAGGAAACTATACTCCTACTATATGTTGGGTAAATTTACTTTATGTGTGTAAATTGGTACACACAAAAAGTGTACAAAAAATGTATAGCAACATGGTTCATTACACATAACGTGATGCAAATTTATTTATAATGTGCGTAATCAATATGTCATTATTTACATATGGGCCGTTCCATAGATTTGACAACCACATCTTTTTTTTTAAAGTTTCTTTTAAAAAATGGGTAACCATCATTATTAAAAGATTAAAAGATGCTCTTTCCAATGGTGTAATTTATTTTCAAGGCGAAAAATATCTAGGACCAAAATTGAGTAGTTGAAGTGCAGCCTACTAAAAATTCGTAAATTTTAAAGGTGTCAAAATTTATCTTTGGGTGTAGAATTTCACATTTAATGATTATTTGTAAATTTTTTAATATAGCAACCCCTATTCTTATGTATAAATACTAATAAAAAACACTTTAAAAATTATCATTACATCTTTTTCCTGCTTACTACTGAACTTCTAGTGAATACATAAAACCACGATGTCACATACATGATAGGAACTTGCATTTATTGTTATATACGACTCAATATTAAAGCTAATATTTTCTTAACCGCAATGCAAAGCTAGTTTGGCTGTGTGACTTTAAATAAATATTGCAAAGTTTTTTTACATTTTTACTTTGGGAGTTATAGGCTATCATGTTTGTGACTAACCCAATCATGTATGTGACATCACGTATGTGACAATAACAGAAATTACATTTTGCATTATTTGCATTTGCAAAAATCAGGTAAATGTTATAATAATAAGTAATATGATTGTCTGGCAACACAACAATTTGTATTATGCATCTGGCAACACAACAATTTGTATTATGCATCTGGCAACACTTCAATTGGTATTCTGCATCGTGCAATACTTATAGTAGAAAGAACATTCTTCTTCCAGAAGGACTGAAATAGTCATTTCCTAAAGTTTATGAGAAAAATTGTTCTAACAAGGATTGTGTTAAATACCTGCTGTAAAAAATAGGTAAGTTTTGCTTTTGTTGTGATTTTATAGAGCCTAAAAGTTGCATGGTTAACGTAATAATATTACATTGTATAAACCATGTGCTTTTCAGCAGCCATACTTGTGAAAATGGACTCCACCAAGAAGCAGAGGTTAGCAAAAAATCAGAAAAAATATTATAAAAAGAAGTGTGAAGACCCAGAGTTCAGAGACAAGGAAAAAAAAAGACAACAGGCCATCAGAAAAAATCAAGCTGAAACTTTGTCAGCTTCTGAAAAGAAGAAACAGAGAGAGGCAGCCAATGAAAGACAGAAACAGTGTAGAAAACGTAGGAAGTTAGCTTTGAGCTCACCCGAAAATCCAAGTACAAGCAATGTTTCTACACCATCTCCTATGCCATATAGAGTACGGCAGACCTATAGTAAAGCTCTTGGTAAATCTTTGAGATCTCTTCCCAAGTCACCTAGCAAAAAGCTAGCCATCGTGTCAGGGTTGGCTTCACATGTTGGACTACAATTGTCTCAGAAAATGGAAGACGCAACTAATGGCAACAATATCGACGTCCTAGAAACTTTAGTTATTAATTATTTTTCACAATCTGATATTGTGTACACCGCTCCAGGACAAAAAGATGAAATGACGATTTGGGTGAAGGGAGAAAGAAAACGTGTGCGAAAATACTATTTAATGTTACATTTAAAGGAAGCCCATTTCTTGTTTAAAGAAAAATATCCTGATTACCAAATTGGCTACTCTAAATTTTGTAGCTTGCGTCCAGAAAATGTCCTTTTTATTAAAGATACTCCTGTCAACCAGTTTAAGTGCTTCAAACATGAGAATTTTCAAATGATGTTGAATGGCTTAAAACTAAAATACAATCACCGATTTTTGGGAAAATTCCTGTGTTCAGAGACTGTAGACAAAAATCAAGTTTTGCAGTCAGACTGCTGGAGAAATGAGTGTGAAAATTGTCGAGATGGAAACCTCCTCACAATGGACAGTGTAGGCCTAATGTTTACCGAAACTCGAGTTAATTGGAACCAGTGGGTTAAACACCATGACACCAAGAGGCTTGAAATAAAATGTCATGAGGGTTGCGCAGCAGAATTGCTATATGAAATTAAAACTGCTATACCCGATTTTAAAGAACACGTTCGGATTAAGCGAATCCAGGCCTCTGCATTTGAAAGCGACAAAGAGAATAGTTTAGTGCTTCAACTCGACTTTGCAATGAACTATACATGTGAATGACAAGGGGAAGTGCAATCAGCCTTATGGAGTCGTAAAAGCGTAACTTTGTTTACAGCAGCAATGTTTGATGCCAAAAATACCAAATGTTTCCTCATAGTGTCAGACACACGAGATAAAACTAAAAATACTGTTGCTGTGTTTCTTACCAACCTCTTGTACATGATTGAAACAAAAAGTAAACCTAAATTAATAATTTGGACTGATGGCCCATCCAGCGAGTTTAAAAACAGATACATGGCCTACTTCCTGTACCTGTTAAATTCTAAATTTCAAAAAAAATTTGAGTCCATAGACTGGAAGTACACGGCCACATCACATGGCAAGGGTGTGGTCGACGGTATAGGTGGCTCTGCCAACTCACGAGTACGTGCAGAAGTAATGGGGCATAGAGAAGTTGTGCAAACAGCTAAAGATTTTTCGATTGTCGCCGCAAAGGTTATGCCCAATGTAACTGTTATGCCAATTATGCAGGAACAAATTGACGCCGAGTCTGGATCGATAGATTGGTCAAACGCAATTAAAATCAAAGGCATTCAAAGTGTACATTCAATTATTAATTGTAACTCTGAACTTCACTTTTATATTGACTGTACATCCTTGCAACCAGCTATAGTTAAGAGATATTCTGGTGGAACTTAATGTGTGTATATAAATATAATGTCAATTTTATAAAAATATATCATAACATTTTAACAATATTTGTATTTGGATTAATCATTTAGGAAAACAAATGCTGTAATATGCCTTTAAAAAAAATTCATTTTTTACTCTGTCACATACATGATTTCCCTGTCACAAACATGATAGGCGATTAACTTTTTTAAATAGCCTGGATTTAAAATGAATTAATAAAAAAAGAATGTTTATTATAATGTCAGCGCTGGTTCTAACTATTAAAAAAAAATAAGCATAGAAGCTATTATACATTAGCTGAAATAAATATGCAAAGTGTTGCATATGAAAAGTACTTCTCCAAAATGTCACATACATGATAGCTACAAATTTATTTACTGTACTTTTATTTATGATGCAATGTTTCTGGAAAAATCTGTTAAGGACAACAAGAGCATCCAGTTTCAAGTAAAAATGTAAGTTCAAGAAAATTATCAGCATAAGAACCTTTTAAATATGTATTGGGGGTGAAAAACGCGTAAAAGTGTCACATACGTGATCATGGAACGGCCCATATTCACATACATGTTTTTTTATGCAAAAAACGAACATTTTCGGTTCCTGCAATTTATAAAAAACCACTTGTATTATTAATTTATCTATATTTATAAATACTAACAAAATATTACACTAAAATCTTATATTTACAATGTAAATGTAACGTGGGCTTCAGTGGCTCAAGATTTCTGTTTCCAGAGTTTGCCGCTATTTAGCTATTCTTTTAATTTGTTAGTCCATTTAACGTTTATTTGTGATTTAGCTTATTTGTTTATGCATTTTCAATTATTATTTCGAATAAAATCTAAAATATGTTGAATATTGTTTTCAATTTACAAAAAAAATGTGTTTTTCAATTCGTTTTCTATTGTTATTTTCTATTTCGAAAATTACTACTGTTTGATGGTAAAAATGTTTATACATTTAAAAATATGTTTCCCAACATGCAGATTACTAGCATTTGTGTGTATTTTTGCAGACATAAATGTGTAAATTAGTTATTTAAGCATTTTGTGTATTTATTTACTAATTTTATGTAATTTTACACAAAATGTTACTTAATTTATAGCAGTAAATTTACATGCACTTCAGATGCATTTACATGCATTTCAGAGTGTAGTGTTATGGTAATTTAAGCGCAAAATTTCACACTTCGTTCAAAACGCCAAAAAACAATGAAAATATAAAGACGCTGTCGCACATACCTTGAAGAATACAAATAATAAATGTTTGGTAGAACATTTTTCAGATATTTTATTAAGAGTATGGACAGATAACTTGGCTACATAAAGAATGGACGCCATAAAATTTTTAATTTTATTATAACTTCTTAACTACGGAGTTGTCTGAACTTATGTAAAGTCATGCGCGGCTCCAGTTCAAAAGTGACTAAACTCAAAACTTTAATTTTTCGGTTTTATATGCTTAAACTATGCACAATATACTTGTTTATCTATAAAAAAAAATGTCAGTTTATTTTGTTGTTGTTAACTGTTGCTAAAAAGCAGTTATGTCTTTCTTTATGTTTCAATTGTTATAAAGTTGCAAATATTTTTTTTCGATTTCTGAAAAATTAAAAATTTTGAGTTGAGTCACTTTTGTACTAGGTGTGCGATATATATTTCTTAATACCACACATTAAACATTGCGGTCTCAATATTTGATATAATCAAAAATAATTTTTATTTGAAGCGACTGCAGTGTTTTGTCATCAATCAATTTTTTCGAAAAAATTTCATACTTTTTTTCGAAAAATTTTGTCATTAGTCAAATATTTTGGGAGGTTTGTCGTTTTGATCCCTAATGATACTATTCCATCCAAGTGTATAAAAGCATTACCATTGGTTATGTTAGTACATATTAAGTGGTTATGTAAGTACATATTTGGTAATAACAAGTACTTCCAATTGTCATTCCAAATCTCATTACTTTTATATGGGGATATCAGGCAAAATAATGACATATCATTACTAAACACCTTACAAATAATTAAAAAGTATCTGGTTACCTAAATGTTTACAACTATTGACAAAAATAATGAGTCTAAAAATAAATTTAAAAAACTGAGTTTAATAAAAAATATTTTTGTTATTGAAAAATTATTTTTAATAAAAATGTGCCCGGGTTTGGAACTCGGTGCTCCAGGTTGTCAGTTGCACAAAATGTTATTACTTTCCAGCTTACAAAAAATCAAAATAACTATTTATACATGACCCTACTAGAGTTGAAAAAATAAATTGTTTAAAAATGTATCATTACTGTAATGATAAAAATAAGTTCTTATTGGTAACGCATTCTTTTTTGTATTGAAATAATGGGAAAATTCACTACACTAAAAGAAACAGTCTGTAAAGTCAGCAAAATTTTTGATAAATTTACAATTATTTTTTACTGATATTAGCAATTTTTCTGCAAGGATCCTCCCAGCAACTTTACAGGCTTTACAGACACTTTTTTGAGTTAAGACTAAGTCATAAAGAAATTCAGAGAGTACGGTGGTGTCATTACTGTTAGTAGTAGTTGTAGAGTGGCACGCGATAGTATTTTCAGTGGCACGCGACTTTTTCTTGAATATTTTCAAAAATTTTTTTAAAAAAATCTGTTAAAAAAGTTTGCTATTAGAACATTTGATTTAACCCTCAAACCGGCCTTAGCTTTTTTGCGATGAAATTTTTACCATTTGTTCGGCACGAAAATTAAGCAATATGTTCTTCTACCAAAAATTTGTTCGTTTTTTATTTTGGGCGATATGGGCCCAAACAGGTTAAGAGCGAATCTCAAAAACTAATCCATAAAAATTAATAACTTTAGGCATAAATTATTCTTCTTACCAAGATATAACTACAGTCCAAAAATTACACTTTTTGTGCTTTCACTTAAGAAGATATGGTGATTTTCGTTTTTCAAAAAACGCGAAATTAAGTGAAAACGCCCTTAAAATGCGACGCAAATTGATTTAACTTAAATTATTTGCTAACACTACTTAATATAATCTTTCTACCAAATTTCAAAAAATCCGTCCATACGTTTTCAAGTTAACGCGATGACATTTACATGTATCCTTTTGGCATCCTGTATGTCCTTGGACCAAAGTTAGAGTCTTTCTTGAAAGTTTAAGCTTAAATCTTACTTTGTGTTTAGCATCACCGGTTTCTAGACAACATAAATATTTTTTCAAGATTTTTAAAAATTGTGTTCATTTCAAAATATTTATTTTTTGAAATTTTACGAAATTTTTACTTTAACTCGCTTCCAAACCGTGCCATGCACACAAACAATTACTTTATAAAATATTTTGCAAATTTAATATTCTATCGAAATAGATTAAATTCTGGAACCTCTTTTGGCGCACTTATGGCCAATTTAAAATACGCCGCCTGGAGGCGGGCTTGCCGGTTAGAGGGTTAAAAAAAAATAGTGAAATTGTTTATACACTCATAATAAGCCATGCTAATAATACGAAAATAATGTCAATGCAACAAAAACTTTCGTAAAATACAAGCTTTTGTTATTTTGGCATTTATTGATATTTTTATGCATGGATTATTATCAGTGTAAATGGACATTTCGAAATGATACACAGAAAAAATCAGTAGGCACCAACAATGGAATTTGTAAATTTAAACACCCCCGCTTTTAAATTCAAATATATTTTCAACAAATTTATAATTGAAATGCTTGTAAATTATAGTTTTTCATACAAAAATTCTTTAAACACAAAAATTACAAAAAAATCAACAAAAAGATGTTTGTATTTACAAATCATCATTGTTGGTTGGCCAGTTCAAAAAATCTTTTTTTTGTATTTACCAAAATGCTGTGTGACCCTCGTTAACTATTACAAACAGCATTTTGTAATTTTTTTCTGTGTATAGAAAAAGTTTTAAAAAGTCTTAAATCATTTTTACAAAATTAAGTTTTACAAGAATCACGAGCTTTCGGGCGTAAATAATATTGTTTTTTTTTTTTTTAATGACAAATTCAAATAGATGACATTTTGTGTAAGAAAAATTCGTAAAAATTTCTTGGAATTTTAGATTTATAGAAGTCTAAATGTTTAGATGGGAAAAATCCTCATAAAAGAAGAAATAAAAATAAATGCAAGATAACACAAGGCAACAATTTTGAAAAAATTTTAGGGGCTTTGAAAACCACTATACAATTTTGATGTATTGTGGTCCCAGTAGTACAAATATGGTTCAATTTTGAAATTCTATGGAGAGGTTTTTTTTTTAAAAAATTTTTAAGTAAAATTATAAATTTTTTTAGACGTTTCTCCACATAATTAATGATAACTAAAAAAAAATTAGTCCGATATTATTCAAATAAATTTAGAAAAACTGAAATTTACATAGCCTTTAATCCGTTAATATATTGCGTTTCAATCGGCTTAGTAGTTTCGGAGTTATAATAAAAAATTGAGGGAAAAAATATTTTTTTTACGTGAAAATAGCAAATTTTTTTGTTTTAAAAAAATCATAAAAAATCGAAAACGGCAAAAATCGTTCAGATTTATTGCTTTATCGCAAAGCCACATGTAATAGGAACAAAATGAGATATCGATCATAAAAATCGATTGATTTTTTTTCGAATTTATTCACAATTAAGTGAATTCGCTCATTTTCACCAAATTTTAGTTTTTTGTCTGATATACATAAAATTGAGTAGTTAATGTTCTTCTTTCGATTGATTGAATTTTGAAAACATTTTCCCCATGCTATGTACAAATTTTCACATCAAAAATGCATTACATAGTAACATTCGTGTATTTTTTTGGCAAAACCCTACCTAGAATATACTGATTCTATTCTTCGGAAAGACATTTGTGTTGGATGAGCTTAAATGTAAATAAATAAATAAATTAAATAGTAGAAAATTTATATTTTATTATTCACATTTATTATAATAAATAAAACAAGAAAATAAATAAATAAATATGTATTATAAACTACAAACTCTGAAATTTCCTTTTAGTCGATTTTCTACTATTGTTGAATAACGAAGTGTTACTCTGAATACTCCAGCAAAAATCAGCCATCATGTGTGCATCCCAGCGACCCTGGTATCGTTCCTCCATTGTCCGGATATCTTGGTGGAATCGTTCGCCCTGTTCTTCACTCAAGTCTCCTAGATTTTCAGGAAAACGATCTAAGTGACTGTGCAGGTAGTGTACTTTGATGCTCATGTTGCATCCAAGATTCTGGAAGTGAGTTAACATCTCTTCAACGTGCGCAACGTAATCATCACCCTTGTTATTTCCTAAGAAATTTTGAATAACCCATACAAACGAATCCCATGCATTCTTCTCAATTTCTGACATTGAACTGCCAAATTCAGTATCGTTCACCAATTTGCGAATTTGTGGGCCATCAATATGCCTGCTTTCAGCTTTTCCATACTTAGATTGGGAAACTTCCTTGAAATATACTGGAAACATTCACTATCTTTGTTAAGTGCTTTAACATATTGTTTCATCAGACCAAGTTTAATGTGAAGAGGGGGTAATATGATGCGATCTCGGGGCACTAGAGCCACATTTATAACATTTGGCGTACCTGGAACTAGTGTTTCCCTAGAAGGCCATTGTTTTCTCTTCCAATGTTCTGTTTTAGCTCTGCTGTCCCATAAACATATAAAACAAGGATATTTTGTAAAGCCGCTTTGTTGGCCTAAGAGGAAATTTACCATCTTAAGATCAACACAAATTACCCACTTATGTTCATCATACTTTATCTTCTTCATGACCAATGCAATTACAGAGTATTCTTCTTTTACTTTGGTTGAATGTGCGATCGGCAAGGAGTGAAATTTATTTCCATTATGCAAAAGGACACACTTCAAGCTGCGTTTTGATGAGTCGATAAATAAACGCCATTCGTTTGAATCATATCTCTGTAAGCCCATGGCAGTCATCAAACCAGAAATATCTGTGCAGTACACAAAGTCATCCTCTTCAGCAAAATAATGAAGTAAGTCTTTTTCTCGAGTACGGTAATACGAAACTTTAGTTTCTTTAGTTATGAGACCTGTTTCTTTCATCCGGGACGCAAGTAATTCAGAAGATCTTTTCGACAATCCAAGGTCTCTAATTACATCATTAAGCTGATCTTGATTCCATGGTCTCGGCGAGAAATGTTTATGTGGGATGAACTCGTCATTTTCAGCTGTAGATGGTAGCTGTAACAAAATAAATCTGGATCGTTTTTACATAAAATGTTCTGGCTTTCTGGCTCATTTTTATTAATATTTGAAAATTGTTTTTAACTTCTAAGCTGTATGACTCTAATTTTTGTGTAGGTATTAAATGATGTTTGCGTTATCGCAAACACTTCTTGAATGAAATAAAAAGGGTCAAGGAGATCTTATAAATACTGATACTATAATTTGGGATAACCCTTTGTGTGGATACAGTTTGTGTGTGCTGCAAATTTTTTATTATTCCCAAGAATCCTAAAAAACATTAAGGACTTTTATGAAAAAAAAAAATCATCCGTTACAGGTAGCTAACGGAAAATAAGAGCACTTCAGCGTACACGCACATTTATGAGCGTTTTATTACTATCCTACCGCAATCGTAAAAATTAAACAATCTTTTGTTTATTACTTATTTTTTTTTAATTATTAGAATCATAAAAATGTCATAGAGGTTTTTCCCAAAGGGGTTTTGCCAAAATGCGTGTCGTAAAATGCACCTGAGTTTTTATGTTCTGCATTTTCATTATATAGTAGGTACAATTTTCTACAGTGCTTGTAAATATGCGATACCTTCAATTAATTGTAAATAAAAATGTAAAGCATGCATCGATTTTTATGATCCATATCTAGTTTAATTCGCATGATATGTAGCTTTACTACAAAAAAATAAAAAGTAATATTTTTTGCAGTTTTCGATTTTTTCCAGATTTTTGTTTTTCAAATTTTTTTTTTTTAGCATTTTTTTTTTTTTTGCTAACAATTTGTTTCATAACTTTGAAACTATTGATCGCATTAAAAAATTTGTACACGTTCTTTAAAGATATTGTAAACCTTAATTTTTGTAAATTTAATTTGACAAAATCGGACTAGTTGTTTTTGAGTTATGACAACATAAGTGGAGAAATGTCTCAAAATATTGTCAATTTTACTTAAAAAATTTAAAAAAAAAAATTATCCATAGAATTGAAAAATTTTACCATTTTTGTACTTAGGCAGCCATGATGCATCAAATCTATATAGTATTAGTCAAGCCTTTTTTTGCTGTTGACCTGTGTAATTTAACATAAAATTAAAAATTTTCCAATAAAGTTGTAATTAAAAATACCGGAAAAAGCAAAAGTATAAAATGTTGGAAAAAAGCACTTTAAAAAAAGCAAAGGTAAAAAATATGTTTTTTTAAGCGAAAAAATCTTAATAAAAATTTAATCGAGTGCTCCTAAACTTAAAATCCAAAAATATGTAAAAAAAATCAAAACCCTCAAATTCATCTTCTCTAGTAATGACATTTTTGAAAGAAAAAAATATCCGAATTTTAAAAGATTGCACTAGAAAAGTGCTTTAAAAATTCTTATTAAGTTGGAACGCGACACTTTTTCACAACAAAATATGTCTGCTTTTGGCACTCAACGAAAGAAGTCTAGATCTGATAGAAAGTGCGAAACTGGGCTTCGTGAATGAACATCATTTAAACTTTTTTAGGTATTTTGAGGTCTAATACAATTTTTCGTCAAAACATTATTAATTAAAAATTTAACAAGTTCCACGTTTACTGCCTGGATGATTTGTATGCTGTTTGCTTTGATTTAATTTTTTTATTATTAAATAAGCTTAAGATCATTTATTTATTAATTATTTATTTCCAATATTTCGTCTCCACATTGGGTGACTTCTTCAGGGAACAAATATTACAATTTAAAAAAAGGCTCCTAGAGCCTCCTCCTTTAAAAATTCTTATTAAGTTGGAACGCGATACTTTTTCACAACAAAATATGTCTGCTTTTGGCACTCAACGAAAGAAGTCTAGATCTGATAGAAAGTGCGAAACTGGGCTTCGTGAATGAACATCATTTAAACTTTTTTAGGTATTTTGAGGTCTAATACAATTTTTCGTCAAAACATTATTAATTAAAAATTTAACAAGTTCCACGTTTACTGCCTGGATGATTTGTATGCTGTTTGCTTTGATTTAATTTTTTTATTATTAAATAAGCTTAAGATCATTTATTTATTAATTATTTATTTCCAATATTTCGTCTCCACATTGGGTGACTTCTTCAGGGAACAAATATTACAATTTAAAAAAATAGTCATTAAAACTATTTTTTTCAAATTGTAATATTTGTTCCTTGAAGAAGTCACCCAATGTGGAGACGAAATATTGGAAATAAATAATTAATAAATAAATGATCTTAAGCTCGTTTAAACTAAAAAGAATAAAATAAAAGAAAATCGAAGAAAACTTAACATATGTTCTCAATTTTTATTATTATTGAAATTATTTATGATTACATGAAAATATTTATGAACACTTTTCCCGCCAGATTTGGTCATTTTATGGGGAGCCATAATTCACCATAATTAATTAATGTCACTCATATAACAACAAACTGGACTCTATATTTGGAAAACACACATTAGATTTTTAGAAACAAACTGTTATTCTAGTTATTACACGCAGAAAAAACTGGTGTGTTTTTATAAAAGGCCTTCCTTGCAAACTGATAGCAATATGATTGCGAAAATTATGCTAAACTGCATTTTTGTTAAATTACACCAGGTCGTTTTTTTGGTAATTTATCCAAGTTTATGCTATGTACAATTTACATTGATGAACATTAAAAAAAAAACATGCTATGTAAAATTTACTTTGGTGAAATTTGGAAAATAAAATAAGCAAAAGTACATTTCTCTAATAAAAAGATAAATTGCAAAAAAAAAAAAACTTACCCCCCGTATTCATAAAAATATTAAACAGCATTTCAAATACATTTTAGTTTAAACACAAATTTTAGCCCAAAACTGTATTCATAAAGGAATATTAACTTTTACACAATGTTTAAAATATGTATTTTCAGCTAACATTCGTTTATGAATACAGTATTAAGGCTTAAAATGTGTTTTAACTAAAATGTATTTGAAATCTGAATTAAGATTTTTTATGAATACGGGAGATAGAATTTAGTTTGAAATGCACAAATCAATGTGGCAATATTTATTAGATATTACAATATTCGAACATAAAAGCACAACTATGTATGTTTCTTAAGCATTTATTTCTGATGCAATTTAGTTATTTTTCAACAATGGATTAGTTGAAACAACTTTGCTATTTTTGAAAAATTAAAAAAAGTTAATTTCATGCTGTCTTCAAACACTTCTATTTGAAAGGCAAAATACCATTCTATATCATAGATAATATAGACCAAGTCCAACAAATGATGATCCCGTTTTAGACTTCCAGTTACACGCAAAGAAAAAACATGGTTGAGGCAACCATATTCGAAGAGCATCGTACATTTTTGGATTTATGATTGCGACAACCATGTTACTATGGCTGTGACAGCCATACTCTTATCTGCTTCTGTATCATTATATGATAATTAGATTACCATATTATGATTCCAAATAGATCCCAATATTAGCATATTATGGTTCTGGAAATTTTTATGATTTATCATAATATGAGCCATACAGAATTTTCATAGCATTTTTCTGAAGCTGGACTAAAAAGATATGCATGTTTTTTAATTGTATATTTAATTAATATCACATATTTTAAAAAACTTAGGTTTAAAATAATTTAAGTAATCAAATTGTCTTTGCACTGAAGAAAAAGCTTTGTGAAATATTATGTCAGCAATACAAGCTATATATCTGATTACAGCATAAAACACGCATAAAAATATTGTTAAGAATACAATTTCACAATACATTTATAATGATGAAACCATGTTTGCAGCAATTAAAACAATTGTATTATAACCATATTTTAGTCCTACACTCAAAAAATAAAAGTTTGTAAAGTCAGCAAAAAATTTTGCTGAGTCAGCAAAATTTTAGTCAGGAGGGTGCTAGCAAAAAAATTGCTAATGTCAGCAAAATCTTTTGCTGAAAATCAGCGAACTGATTTTTAGCAACAAAATTAGTAGATTCAGCAAAAGTTTTGCTAACACTTAGTAGATTAGAAATAAAAAAGGCTTGGTAAAAAGTAATAAATTTTTTGCTGAATTTTAGTAGACTGAAAAAAACGAAAAAAAAATTGTAAAAAAATTGTAATTTAGTTAATATATTTGCTGAAAATCATAAAACATATTTTTGTGATTCTTTTAAAAATAATTTACAATAATTACGAAATATAAAAATTTTCATTTTCCCACATTGACGACATTAATTAATTTAATATCTGAAAATATATAGAAATAAATATATATAACATAACAAAAATTTTCTTTCAACTACTTACATCAATGGTAGTCTAAATGATGCTTTCTTTTAAAGAACGCAACTGCCGAAGATAATTATAGAAACGAAACGAAAAAATAAACAAAAACAAACGAAACGATAAAAACAACATTTTTTTTGCAATAAGAAAAAGGAACCATACAAATCTACCTAAGATGTGTGTATATGTCTGTTTGCAATTTGACCACACTAGATTATTAATCTATTAACATTTTAGAAATACATATTAAATTTAAATATTTTCTTTTGTCTTTTATTTTATTAATAGACAATTATTTTCACAAGCCGGTGACAACGCAAAATTTAAGTTGTTTTAATTCTAATTCTGCGTATATCTTTCAATCTGGTTGTCGTCCACACTATTAATGTGCTTATCAGCACAATTTTTTTAGCAAAATTAATTAGTAAAACATTAGTATATTACTAAAGCATTAGTATAAAACAGTTAAGTGCTGAATAAGTATAACAAAAATTTTAGCTGAAAACACGATTTTAGCAAAAAAAATTTGCTAAAAAATAGTATACCTGATTTACAAGACGTTTTACTAACTTTTGTACTAACTTATTTTTTTGAGTGTAGTTATCATCATGGACAAGAATTTCGTGTTCATTTATTACCATTATATGATTATTGCAAACATATTATGATTAATTCGTACTACAGACTTAAAATCAAGTGAATTTTGTTTAAATTTTTCGTTCATATTTGCACACAATTAAAAAATAAAGTACTTTTTTTATCAATTTATACTTAATTTGTAACAATTTTATGTCCATAAAATAAACATAACTTTATTCAATAGGTTCGCGAATTTTGGATATAATTCCAGGGTAGACCGGATTGATATTACAAACTTATTCCTTCTTCCGTAAAACTACTACAAACGTATTCCTTCTTCTGTAGGAAACTTAGTTTTTGGAAGCAATCATATTGCAACCATATTTTTTCTCTGTGTGTACTTCGGAAATGATCAATACAATCAACCATATATTTTTGAGTAACCTACGAGTTAAAGTGCGTGAACTAGTTGAGACCGTGAGCATTAGTGCTTCTTAAATAATACTTAAAAAAATAATCAATATTTTCAGAGTTGTATTTTGGACAGAAAAACAATACAAAAATGCGGCTTCGCTAAAATTATTACACTCATATAAATAAACCTGTAAAAATAGAAACAAAGCTAAAAAATAAATCTGTTGAATTTAAAAATATTTACTTATATATGAGCTAAATTTTGGTTAATTTAAAGCAATAAATTAATCTGCAAAAAAAAATTTCCTAAATATTAGTAGACAAAAAAATTTGGAATTTTTAATGTTTTTTTTTACAGTTTTATTAGTTTTTTATTTTTATATACATCGAGATTATTTCCATGTTATTTTTAAATTATAACAATCGTTCAACCTCAACAAAAATAAAGCAAATCAAATATATTATCTAGGTTAATACTTGTATTTTTATTTGGCTATATATTTCACCAGAACCCAACGCTTTAGAAAAGCTAGAGCCTCCAGAATAGACAGACAATTAATCATCAATTTTGCTTCATTCTTGTCTTCTTAGTAATCAAACACATGGCTAGGGTCTTTTCCTAACAAGCATTATGACGTTACTAAACTTTGAAGACTAAAAATGTTCTATTTATATAACAACAAATTATTTGTTTTACTACGAAATAAATCTGACCTTATGAAATCAGCAATCTACAATTTTTTTAACAAAATTTCTGCTGATTTTATCAAAATATACTGTTATTTGCATACTTTTAAATTTAAGGTAAATACAGCAAAAACTTTGTTAATATTACAGTTTTTTATTGCTATTTTTAGTCTACAAATATTTAGTAAAAACTTTTTCTAATTTAGCAGAGTAAACTGCTATTTTCAATTAATTAAATTCATCTCGAATATAACTAATATATAAAGGGTGTCCCAAGAAGAACGCAATTTTTAAATCTAGCAACATTCGAAGTGTCATTGTTTGACATTTGAACAATTGTTATTGTTTGCTAGTAGAAGGTACGAGGTTAGTAAAAATGGAGCGCTACACGAATGAACAACGCATTCTCATTGTGAAATTGTTTTACCAAAATGGTTAAAGTTTTGCGGCTACAGTTCGCAAATTGCGATCAATTTGGGGTCACAATAATGCTCCAAAAGAGTCAACTGTAAAGAGATTAATGGATAAATTTGCCGAAACTGTATCTGTTAGTGATGTAAAGACAACAACGCGCCATCGACCAGGTCGATCGACCGAAAATGTCGCAGCTGTACCATTGGACCTTTTTTTTATGAAAATGAGGCAGGTCAAGCGCAAACAGTCAATGGTGTTCGGTATCGTGAAATGATAACCAGTTTTTTCTTGCCTAGAATTGAAGAAATCAATGTGGAGGGCATATGGTTCCAACAAGACGGCGCCACATGTCAATGTGATAAAATATTTTGAAAGCGAAAACTCTGTGAAGTATTTATTTTCTTGGAGATTATCTTGACAAACTGAGTTTAAAAATAAATACTTATTATATCAATTCATAATAAGGAAATAATTTGACCTTGATCAGTTATATATTAATTTGCATTAAATATTAATTTTTAATTTAAATATTCCTTTTGCGGCATCTGCTGTGGGCAAATTTTTCTATAATTTGATTACTATCTACTTTCTCTAGGACATCCGATTCTATTGATAAAATACTTAAATTATTTAATTTGTGTTGTTCTAAAGATGATCTCAAATGATTTTTTATTCGATTAGGAGTTGAAAATGATCTTTCTCCACTACAATTTGTGCAGGCGATACTTAAATATATAAGTAGAGCTGTTGTTATATTGATAAAAGTGGATTCAACTTGCGATTCAATTATTGTTTTTAAAATTTGCTCAGATTTGAATAATGCCATTAATTTGTCAGATATTAAATTTACATGTTTAAAATGTAAACATTCCTCGATTAGACCAATTTCAAGATCATCTGGGTAATCTTTATATAAAATAGTTGCTTTTTTTCGTATCATGTTTTCATCTAAACTTTTTAAATTCATTAAAACTCCAAATTTTGTGGCAATGCGATCATATGCAGATTTCCGTTTTTTTATTTATGCCAAAAGTTTATCAATAATAACATAAAAAATATTTATACGAAAATGACTATTTTGTATCAAATTGTGTGTCGGCTGACGCCCCTTCATCAAACTGCTCTTTTTCGTTTAACAATTCTTACTGTTTTAAATTCAAAGCATCCCGATAGCTCTCCTCCTTAAATGAATCTATATTGCGACGTTCTTCAATATATGCTTCCAAAGAACTGTATAATTTGACTACTTTCTAATATCAATTTCAACTTTCTGGAGGCTAACATTAAATTTATTCATAGTTTCCAGAATATCATTCCAAAATGAAAGCATAAACCAGTTTCGAGAGAATTAAACTGTTTTTCCAAACCTTCTGCTTCAATTCTAATGGAACATTTCTGTGTTAAATCTGTAGATATATCATTGAGAGCATGCTTAAAGTATTCATATCCGATAACTGAAGCATGAACTGATTCAACACGTGCTGACCATCGAGTGTTGCTCAGTGTTTTTGGCGTCTTACATTTCACAGATAAGCGACGTTTCAATATTTCCCAACGGCTAGTTGAAGCAGAAAAAAAATTATGTATACTTTGGATGAAAAAAAATAATTTCGTAGCTTCCAAACAACTTTCTGCAGCACACTCACCAATCAAATTCAGAGAATGGTACATAAATAGCTAAATTATTTTTTTACTTTATTCGTGCCTGAAGTCCGCTATAAATTCCTGACATATTAAAGGCATTATCGTAAGATTGCCCCCTACACTCTTTCAAATCAATTCCGTATTTTTCTAACAGTTCTATTACACATTTTTCCATTTCTTCACTTTCATGACCGGCATTTTCAATAAAAGCTAAAAATCTCTCTACTGCAGTTCCGGCAGTGTTTACATACATATCTAACAACAATTATTATGGAATAATACTTGGCTTCCCTTTAATTCAGCAATAATAGAGCTTCGCACATTGTTACCTAGAGTTTAAATAAATTCATCACAAACTACTGATGACAAATATGATACTGTCCCTTTTCCTTTATTTCCAAAATCCAGTAAATGTTGCTGTAACACTGGATCGAATTTTGCTAGTGACTTTATATATTCCAAATAATTTCCATTACTTTTATTGTCAATAACTTCATTGCTCCCACGAAAAGCCAATCCTCTCGAAGATAAAAACTTAATTATTCTACAATTTGTTCTAAAATACTTCTCCAATAATTTATATTTTTGGTGGTCTCTATTATGGCAATATTTTTAAAATAGTCTCGTTGACTATTAACTCGATTTACATATATTCGGATATTTTTTTGATGTTGTGTAATCATTTCGACATGTTTCCAATCATTAAATCCACTAATGAAATTATAATAGGTGATATTTCAAATAATTAGCAAGGACAACAAAACACTTTTCCAATTGATTGCGAATACAAAAGCCAGTTTCGTTTTTCTCTTTTTCCACTTAATAGTATTCTATAAAATATTGACGCAGTGGCGAATCTATTTTGCGTTTTATATGTTATTTTTGATAAACTGAAATCTAGTTTATGAACATCCACTTGAATTTCTGCAATATTTGTTAAAATAAGATTGATTTTCTCTTCGTTTAACTCTCCCCATTTTGCAGCATCATGAAAGTCAAAATTATCATTTACAATTACAAGTTCTAATTCCTTTTTCAACATTTTCTTTACCTTTATCCACATTCAAATACGGTTCAGACAGTTCAAAATGCTCTGGGATTACTTCAATTTCTTGTACTTCCTCTCCAGCAAGTTCCATCTCTTTATTTTTATCCAAATCATATGAATCGCCAGTTGAATTATTTATTGTGTGAAATAGTTTTTCAAAGATGGAATTTTTGTCAACAATACACTTTGTTTAGCTTTTTTTTCTTCGGTTATCTTTCGATTTTCATACCCAGACATCTTTTTCCTTTGCGGATTCATGTTTACGCAAATATCTGGAATATTATACTTTTAATATAAATAAAATAAATTTTTCATAGTACGTTTTACGAAATGAAAAATATTTTTCACTTACATTAAAACACAATTTAAATACTATATTTTTACGTAAATATATAACAAATTTTATATTCTAATATTCGATAATCTTTAAAAGTTTAAGTATATCAAAGCAAAAAATGACTAGTATACTTTAGCATGTGTGCTCTGCTCTTGCCAAAATTGTTAAACAAACAAAAACATTGTAAGCAGTATTTGAAAAAAACACTACGCAACACGAATGGTACGGCCAATTATAATTCGGGGAAAAACATTTTAAATATATAAGTACATATCGTCAGCTTATTATTAGTTTGACCCACTGACTATTTTAAAAAATTTAATTAAATATAAAGTATATGTTATTTTTTTCAAGTTGATAAAAAAGCAATCAAAATTGTATCGTCTTGGTATCGTCTTGGTTTTTTGATCGTTGGCGACCCTGAGCTGCAGACCAATTAGCCCTATAGTTAATGGGGGCCTGCTGTTAAATCTATATTAAATCTATATTAAAACTTAATTCTAAATTAAAGTTGAAACTTAAAAACTAAATCCTAAAGTGAAATACTTAAAATTAAAGAAATTGTTAATTCTGTAAACCCTAAGAATTAAAATTTAAAACCCTAAAACCTAAAAGTGTAAAAATACTTAAAACTTAAATTTTTCTAAAATTTTGAATTATAAACCTAATCTGAAAAGTTAACCTCAAAACTTCTAATTAGAGTTGAAATAAAACCCTCATATATTTTATAACGTTAAGCGAAAACCCGCCATCTTTTTATTTAACATATATTCCAATTAAGAAAGCTTGATATATAAGAGGCCATCTTTCTAATACCCCCTTAACCCGTAATTTCTTCAGTAAATTTTAACTAATTACAACTCTTCTAAAGGGTCCGCGAAATAACTTTTTTTTTTTTTGAAATGCTATAAAAAAAAACTACTGAATATTTTCCCAAATTTCTTTTTTTATTTGAAAGTACAATCCTTCCGGTTAATAATGGAAAATAATTTCATTCAAATGGCTGACCATGCAGTAGCCTACACGATCGGTCCAATTTTTAAGCACATTATCGATTGTGTGCAGCTGTATTTCACCAATGGCTTTCTGTTCCGTCCTGTTGAAACCAAATGTTGCCAATATCCTCCTCTTCAATTTTTGTGAACAAAAATTCGTTCAACATGGCCCGATAACGATCGCCATTGACTATAACGGCCACTGCTTGCTCATTTTCGAAGAAAAATGGCGATTTTCGCACACATTCTGCAACATTACCATGATTTTCAAAGTAATGTCGCAATATTTCCCAGCGTTGTTCAAGCGTATACACAACAATATTCGTTCAGCGGAAGGATAAACTAATTATCTGTCAAATCAGACATGAGCTAAGTGTTACCATTCACGAAATAAGCACTAGTTGAAAAAAAAACGTTAGATGGCGGACCCTTTAGAAGAAAAATTTAAAAGTTAAAAGTTTGAAGAATATAAAGTTATAAAAAACATTAAATAGTTTGTAAAATAACTGGTTTAAAAATATATATATTTTTTAATTTGGATTTTCAATAAAAGTGAAAAATTTCATTATTTTTTTGAAAGTGAATTTAAAATTTAAAACCCGCTAAAAGTATAGATCGAGTATCCAAATTAAAAATTACGAGTAGTATCAGGTATTGAAAAGTAACAGAATTTACCAGCACATAATATATTCAGCAGAAAATATTTTGAAAAAAAAATCAAATCAAGATCTTGTCGCAATTGAAAAATTAAAAATAACATAAAAATAATCTCGATGTATATAAAAACAAAAAACTAACAAAACTGTAAAAAATATTACTTGATCCAGAGCAGGCACGTAGCTAGGAATTTGTTTCGGGGGGGGCTTTTCGATTTTAATTTTGGTTATATATTTTTTTTTTGCACACTAGAGAAACAGCTTTTTTTTTTTTTTTTTTGTTTGCTAACTTTTTACCTACACGTAATGGGCAATCATGTATTAAAAATAGAAATCGCTTTCTCAGGTCATTTTGCAACAAAAACCTCCTGCATAAAGTGCATTTCCTTAAAATGCATTTTTTCATTTTTTACTTATTGTGTTCATTATATTATATTGCGAATTTTGATGTCTATATCGCGAAACAACGCTTTAATCTGTTTGATCACAATCCGCAAAACACGTCAAATTTAAAAACGTTTGTGTACTTTTAGTTGGATATGCATCGTTATTGTCTAATTATGTTAAATTTTTAGCTAAATATTAATTTTTAGTTTGATTAAATAAAAAAAGGATTATGCGGAAAACTTTTTGAAAACCGCGAAAAATAAAATTGCGTTACTTTATATTTTTATGTGCTAATATACGTCTAGGCTAGCTAAAACTTGATAAATGTAAAAAAAAGTAAAAAAGTTTCAACTTCTAATAACCCGATTAAAATTAATATGATGCTTTATATAATCATACGAAATTTAATATGAGTCTTAATACAGTTTTATCCGAGAAATGGGCATAATAATTAAATAACATCCGAATAATGACGCGATACAATTTAATACGATTTTATATAGCGGTATAAATTTATATCTGAACTGATACAAAATAAGCTATAGTTGTATCCGGTTTTTGATTTTAAAACGTCATGAAAATCCGAAATATCTATTAATCCTTTTAGACTTTAGCTAAATTTGTAACAAATTCCATAGCATTTGGATATTTTATTATATTCAAAAATAAAAAATAATATAATGAAAATGAAGATTTTGTGGAATTGATTAGCTTACACAATCGAATAACAAACACGGAAAAACGTTGAAACTAAATTTAGAGTTTTAGATTGAAAAAAATCTTAGACTAAATTAAGAACTCATAATGTTACAAATAAAACAAATTCTTTTTTTAGGGTTAAGAACAAGAAAGAAATCAATTCAAAAGACAAAAATTGGGGTAAATTTTGTGTATACACTCAGGGAACTTCTGCTTTAAAAATATGTAGTTGTTTGGGTTGTAATACAGTTTCATTATTTTTAATGTAAATGTAAGTCATTTGTAGAACAAATACAATTTTTAACTAACATTGTAGTTCATTTAAAAAACAACTCACATCAAATGACTGTTTTATGATTTTACATTCATTTTTTACAGTTGTTTTTTGTTATTTAAAAAAAAAAAAAAATAAATGTTTGTTTATTTTTTACTACCATGTGGTTCATTTTTACTACAATTGTTAGTCATTTTTTGAACATTAAAAAACAAATGACAATGTTAGTTGAATTTAATGAAATGTAAGTCGTCCTTTTTTTAAATGAAATTTCATTTGTTTTTGACTACAATTGCAGTCGTCTTTACCTACATAATTTCCTAAGTGTACAATTATACACAAAATGATACAATTAATTGTACTATTGTATTGTTGTAATACATATTTATATCCAAAATATGATTGACAAATTTTCTAGTGTGACTGCATGGGGTAATATACAATTTTATCTAAAATAAAATTGTGTTTTTTAAAATATGATATAATATCAAAATATATATTATTTTGCAATGTCTAAGTATATAAATATAACGTAATTATTAATTGGATTAGTTTTAGTGTATTCTAAATGCAATATACAATTATACGCAACTATATATGACATCATATTAATTTTTTCTACGAAATTAATTGTATATTTATATAGTTATGTCCGCTTTAACTCGGGAAATTAAAGATTTATAACCGTCCAAAAAACAAATTAAAAGGCAAATATCCTATATAAATTGCCTGACACTTACAAGAAAGCTTTTCCTTTAAATGTTCCCTTTAAAATTAATGAAATTCGGATAGGTGATAAAGCAGCAAAAATATATGAAAAACGTATTTGTTTTTAAAATTGTTATAGCACAAAGACTTGTTTAGCTGCTTGATTTTAAAATGTCGCATTTCAAGGAGCGCCGATAGAAATTTGTTTACATTTGGTCTAAAAAAAAATTTAGAAAATTTGAGTCACATTGAACCACGTTAACACATTATGCATATCGATCAATGTTTGAGGCTTAATTTTGTTTCAAAAATTAAAAAAATATATGAGATATCGTAATATATATCGTAAAAAAAATACTGAAAACTATGTTACCAGATGCGTGCGTAGCAAACCAAATTTAAATAAAAAGATTGTACTGTAAGTAAAGTAACGACTTTTACGGCACAAGTAAACTTAATTTTGAGTCTTAGTGGTATCTCCATTTTAAAAGATTGTGTCAAAATAGACAGAACAAATCATTGTCAAAAAAATTTCAATTAAACTTTTGTTCCGTTCAAACTTACTTTCAATTGTAAGTGAATTGATAATTGAAAATGAATTTGGTATAAAAAATTTTCAGTTTTTATAACGTATAATAACAACATTGAAACAAATGCAAAAATTTTAAAAAGTCGCCAAAATTAAAAAAAAAAATCGTTTAAAGTTGAAAATACGCGTTTCTTTAATTTTGGTGATTTTTTTTCGAATTTTGGCGTTTATCTGGGAGTTTTTTAAATTACTGCAATTTTGAGGATTGTTTTTTAAATTTTGGCAATTTTTTTTTCCAAATTTTGAGATTTTTTCAAATGGTCTCGATTTTTTTAAATTTTGTGCGATTTTTTTATAATTTGGGTGATTTTTTTAAATTTTGTAATTTTTCCCAATAGTAAACAATATTCAATTAAATTCTTAATAGATGTGAATAAAACTATATGTAATTGAAAATAATATTAATTAAATAGATACAAATTATTTTAGTTTTTACTACAATTGCATCAACACGACCGAATTCAGTTTAACTTTTCTGAATCAACAAATATTTTAATTAAAACTCAATTTTAGTTTTTTCTGTGTAGACATATTTAATTTTTAGTTTGCATAGTCTAAAAAAATTTTTTGATTATATTTTAAGTCAAAGACTTCGAAACCTCTTAGGAAATGATTTTATTTATTGCTTTTTGTCGAAAATCAACTCTAACAATGATAGCCGCCCATTTGCAGGCGATGTTTTCTAACGAAATTTTAAGATTCGAATCATATAAAACTATTTCGTATTTGATCCAAGTCAAAAATAAATATTTTCATATTAAATTTATCAATAACATTGTTTCTTTCTAACGAATTGTATTAAGTTTTTAAATTTGTCAAATCATTTCGGGGGGGGGGCTCTAGCCCCCAAGCCCCCCCGCCTAGCTACGTGCCTGATCCAGAGTAAAAACTAAGTTTGAAAGTTCAGTAACATCATGATGCTTGTTAGGAAAAGACCCTAACCACGTGCTTGATTACTAAGAAGACAAGAATGGAGCAAAATTAATGATTAATAGGTTTTTGTTGAAGTTCTGCCTATTATGGAGGCTCTAACTTTTCTAAAACTTCTGGTTCTGATGACATCTTTAGCCAGATCGAAATACTAGTATCAACCTAGCTAATATGTTTGATATGCTTTATTTTTGTAAATATACGGAGGTTGGAAGCTCGTTAAAATTAAAAATAACATAAAAATAATCTCGATGTATATAAAAACAAAAAACTATCAAAACTGTAAAAAATATTACTTGATCCAGAGTAAAAACTAAATTTTTTTTATATAAATAGAACATTTTTGGTCTTCAAAGTTTAGTGACGTCATGCTGCTTGTTAGGAAAAGACACTAGCCATGTGTTTGATTACTAAAAAGACAAGAATGGAGCAAAATTAATGATTAATAGGTTGTTTGTTAAAGTTCTGCCTATTATGGAGGCTCTAACTTTTCTAAAACTACGGGTTCTGATGAGATCTTTAGCCAGATCGAAATACTAGTATCAACCTAGCTAATATGTTTGATATGCTTTATTTTTTGTAAATATACGGAGGTTGGAAGCTCGTTAAAAATTAAAAAGAAAAAAATTTAATTATACGAAAAATCACTCCGTTTTTCTTTTTAACATCAAAAATAATATATTGTATCTGAACTAGCAAAGTGGCACACAAATTTGAGTAATTAGAGTTGTCAAATAATAATTTAAAAAAAAAACTTCTGAAAAGATCAACATTTTTTAAAGATCTCAGAAATATAAAAAAATACTTCAATCTTATTATAAAAATATTCATTTTC
The DNA here is from genome assembly GCA_021234595.1 of Delia radicum. Lineage (NCBI taxonomy): Eukaryota > Metazoa > Arthropoda > Insecta > Diptera > Anthomyiidae > Delia > Delia radicum. The sequence goes on along the minus strand of CM037854.1, from coordinate 91,542,356 downwards.
ATTAAAAAATAAATTTAATAAAATATATTAAATCTTAGTGTGCGGAAAAATTGTCGAAGTTTTAATTTTTATTGCAAAATATGCTTACATTACAGAATATGCTTGCAGGGAAACCGATATACTTGTTAAAAAAAAAATGGGCTAACCCATTTTTTTTTTTTTTTTTTTGTTTTTGCAGAGAAACGATTTGGATTTTAACGGATAATAATATGTTAAGGGGTTTATTCCCTTCAGATTTTTTTTATTTTCTGATTGTTTTTTTTTTTATTTTACATTTCGATAGTTTGTTTTTTTCTCTATATACTGTGAACATTTTGGTTAAATTTTGCAGAAATCAAAAAGTTACAGCTTGTTAAACAAACTCCTTACCCTATGTTTTACATGCTTAATATTTACTTTAAATAAATACATTTTTCTTAAAACAAGATATTGAAAATCGGGTGCCACTGTACACTGCCTTAACGGATGGACCAATTTTCAATCGACTTGTTTTGTAGAGTACTGAAGTCCATAACGTGAAAATTAAAACACAACGTTGAAAAGTACAACACAACGATTGTTTTTGGGTGTTTTTTGAATTTTTTAGTTCACCCTCATACCATTTGAAAATCAAAATCAAAAATTTTGAAATCCGGCTACGTTAGGGACTATATAATTTATTGGTGATAATTTATTGGTGGTCAAAAGGGTCCGAATCTTAAATTTAGTAATATCTAATATCTAATATTGGTTTTTTCTATCACAAAAAATTGTTTTTTTTGATAAACCATTTGTTTATTTTTTTTATACACTCAAAAAAATAAGTTAGTACAAAAGTTAGTAAAACGTCTTGTAAATCAGGTATACTATTTTTTAGCAAATTTTTTTGCTAAAATCGTGTTTTCAGCTAAAATTTTTGTTATACTTATTCAGCACTTAACTGTTTTATACTAATGCTTTACTAATATACTAATGTTTTACTAATTAATTTTGCTAAAAAAAATGTGCTGATAAGCACATTAATAGTGTGGACGACAACCAGATTGAAAGATATACGCAGAATGAAGCAGATGTCGCGGCATGTCAAGATGTAGTAGAAAAGAGGAAAATGATACTAAAAAGTACAACTCTAATAAGACATAAAAAAATCAATCATGGAAGACTTTTGTATCTGTTTTTCATACATAAAACAAAATTGAGGATTAAAACAACTTAAATTTTGCGTTGTCACCGGCTTGTGAAAATAATTGTCTATTATTTAATAAAATAAAAGACAAAAGAAAATATTTAAATTTAATATGTATTTCTATAATAAATGTTAATAGATTAATAATCTAGTGTGGTCAAATTGCAAACAAACATATACAGACATGTAGACAGAGTAAAGCGAAAGACAAAGACACACATCTTAGGTAGATTTGTATGGTTCCTTTTTCTTATTGCAAAAAAAAGGGTTGTTTTTTTCGTTTCGTTTGTTTTTGTTTATTTTATCGTTTCGTTTCTATAATTATCTTCGGCAGTTGCGTCCTTAAAAGATAGCATCATTTAGACAACCATTGATGTAAGTAGTTGAAAGAAAATTTTTGTTATGTTATATATATTTATTTCTATATATTTTCAGATATTAAATTACTTCATGACATCAATGTGGGAAAACGAAAATTTTTATATTTCGTAATTATTGTAAATTATTTTTAAAAGAATCACAAAAATATGTTTTATGATTTTCGGCAAATATATTAACTAAATTACAATTTTTTTACAATTTTTTTGCGTTTTTTTCAGTCTATTTATTTCTAATCTACTAAGTGTTAGCAAAACTTTTGCTGAATCTACTAATTTTGTTGCTAAAAATCAGCTCGCTGATTTTCAGCAAAAGATTTTGCTGACATTTGCAATTTTTTTGCTAGCACCCTCCTGACTAAAATTTTGCTGACTCAGCAAAATTTTTTGCTGACTTTACAAACTTTTTTTTTTGAGTGTACAATTTTGTATAAATTTTTCTAAAGAGAGTAAACCCCTTGGGCCTAGTTTTTTTTTACTTTGTTTATTGGTGAGTTAAGTTAATCTCGAAACAAAATTAAACTGAATTTAACTCATCATACTGTTTTTCAGTTCTAGTTTAAGATATTGTCATATTACATGATGATGCCAGATTGATTATGACAATTTCAGTTGGAATAGTCATAAACTGGTGGTAGCGTTTAATATTTTCTTTGTAAAAACGCTGTAATGTGGTATCATCTAACAAAATATTGGCTAACAGCTGTTTTTTTATACTTTTGTTTAACTGGAATATGGAAAAATTATTAATGCAGTTTAATCAAACAAAATCTAATTCTATCAGTTTGCATCTAGTTTAAATAAAATCTTATACAATTTAATCATTATTTAGCTAATTTTGCTATTTTTTAAGGCTTTAGGTCTTTTTAAACTAGTTGCTGTAGTGAACATGATATTGGCTTTTGTCAACAGAATACGTGACTTCAATATTATTGTTGGATAGCGGTTTATATTTCGGATTTATACCGGTATCACTGCTACGGTTACGGTATACCCGAACCGAAAAATTAAAAAAAACCGTAACCGCAACGTTAACCAAAATAAAGATCAAAATTATACCGGTAGGGAAACCGTAACCGTTATTCGTTCCGTTTGCCATCCTTAATATTTTTTGTTCATAACTTATTTTGCGTGAGTACAACAAATTTAAAAATAAATGCATTTTCATTACTTTTCACTTAATTTGTAGAACTTTTATGTATAATAAACAATAACTTCATTTAAGGGATGCGTGTCAATTTAACTTTTGCCTATGCTCCCTTAGAAGACCGGGCTGATACTGCCAAATTATTCCTGCCAATTAACACCACTGAGTTGTTTTTCAATGTCTTTTTGTGTAATATTATTTAATTTGTTCGGACTGACTGCATCTCACAACTTCTTTCCACAAAATCTTAAACAAGAACGACACTAAAAGAGGGAAGATGCTCATAAAAAAGAGACTGATCATCTTATAATTGCCGCAACTATATTATGACTGTAGTTAGAGAGAGGAATATGATAATAAATACTATATTATGATTGTAGACAAGAGAATAATATGATAACCCAAAAACAAAGCGATTTTTACTATAACATGATTAAAGCAACCATATTATTGGTAAAATAAAAAATAATTCAATTGAAACAATCATTTACGGCTATAGGAAACATAGTTTAGTGGCCGTAATTATATTGCAACCATATTTTTCTACGCTTGAGGAAACCCAAACTTTTTTTTACTTTATATTTTTGTGTGAACAGGTCTATATTAAATAAAAATGAGAAAACAGTCTAACTGTATGGTTTTAAAATGTAAGCAATTAAAGACGTGATTTAACAAAATTGGAATTTGGTGTTTTCGTCTTTAATAAAAACGCAAAACGCAATTCGAGGATTGCGTAAGACTTTTTTGTTAAACTTCTTCTAATATGATTTGGAATATTTTTAGTTTATTTTACAATTTACTGAACTAATAAAACATTTTTTGATTTTCTTTTACAACATGTGTTGTAAAACGTGACGTTACGTAGCGTGATGTGATATAAATTTCATATTAGGTAAATGTTAACAATTATTCAAAAACTATTTTTTATTATTTATAAAACTAACAAATATTATAAATTTTATGTGGTGAATTTATTTCTAAGAATCGCTATTGATATCATGTAAATTAAATTAATTACACAGGCCAACAAGTTTTTCAACCTTGCTACTAAAGTATACTTTTTAAATGGTTTGATGTGTGCTTAATCCGAAATAGAGGACTTTCAGATGACATAAAAAGTTTTGTGAATAAGGCTAAATTCGCAATGCTGTAACGTCCCGAATATAGCGAAAAGACTATTTTTTTAAACTTTAGGTTATGATATTTCGAATACCTTTCTAAATACTTGAAGCCAGATTCGGATTCAAGTATTTAGAAAAGTCTTCGCTAGTGTTAGGGTATTGACATTTGCAGATTTTTATAGTCTGTGTTTTTAGTAGAATATATCGCACAATTAGTTCAAAAGTGACTTAACTCAAAATTTTCCTTTTTTGAGAAATTGAAAAAAAATATTTGCAACTTTATACCAATTCAAACATAAAGGAAGACATAACTGTTTTTTAGCAAGAGTTAACAACAACAAAATACAATGATATTTTTTTTATAGATAAACAAGTGTATTGTGCATAGTTTAAGCATATAAACCCGAAAAATTAATATTTTGAGTTGAGTCACTTTTGAACTAGGTGTGCGATATGTAATTTTATTTGACTTAAGAGGGTCAGTTTTTAATTTTTCTCTATACCGACGTGCGTTTTTCTTCTCTTATTAGTTAAGGATACCATCTACGTAAAAATATATAATTTTAAATATCAATAGTTTACTACTCAAAAGTGAAATATTTGACAGGTGTCACGTCAGGTGTAACTTTGCTTGATATGTCCCAGATTTTTTTTTTTTTAATATTAAGTTATTCACAACAAACTTAATTTAAATTAAAAGTTTTAAACACGAGCTACCAGCAACGCAGAAGTAATGAAAATAGAATGCCAATGAAAGCAAATCCAAAATTTGTCGTTTACTGATCTTCATTTACTTCGTTTGCATTTTTTTTAAGGTAATTGTTGTTGTAATGAATATTTTGCAAACAGCGCTCTTAAAAAAATAAATATTTAAGAGAAAATGTTTCTGAACATCAAAAAGTAGACTTTAAACATGAACCCGACTTTGCAGACCGTTTTATCATCACAAGAACTAAGATGTGCCTCGGACTTTTTAATTTAATAAAATTTAGTATTTTTCTTTAATACACTCACAATATTTTTTCCGTAGACTGCTGAATATACACATTAAATTAACTGAAAATCGGTTTAAAAACAGGACTACTTACTTTTCGTTTAAAACAATTCCATTTTTTAGTTTAATTTTAACTGTAGAAACATTAATTGACAAAATCCATAAAAACAATAGATTGTTTTCGTTTATTTCAATACTTAATATAAAATTAAAACTTTTTTTTTAAATTGAAAATTTTAACTGAATATTTTAACTATTACCGAAAGTCCGTTTTTTTTGTCTATTTTGTTTATTGAATAACAGACAGAAAGTTAAAAATATATTTCTTTGGTAATTTAACTGTATATTCCATTGAAACAACTTTACCGATTAAATTTTTAAATACCTAACTGTTGAACTTTTATTGAAAAGTTCTTGTGAGTGTAACACAAGTCAGAAGGAATTATTTGTCCACTTTTAATTTTTCGGTCACGGTTAACTTTTCTATGGAAATGCTCATATGTGTTCTGGAGACAAAAGACTCTTGCTACCTTTTTGACAAAAAAATGATTAAAAATACGTTTTTTTTTTATAATTTTCAGAAGCATTTTATTTTGAATATGAGGCTTGATTTGATATTTTTCATGGACAAAATACCGTACCAGGTTATTGCAAAAATACAAAATTTTGATTTTCAAATACAGATAACTTATGCACCTTAGATGATAACCCGCATGAGTAGACCTATTCATTGTCGGCCATTACAAGCACTGTTGCCAGGTTTGACGATTTATCGTCATTTGGACGATTTTTAGTACCTAAATTACTAAATGACGATTTGACGATTTTTGCTTCCAAAATGACGATTTTTTGACAAACGTTTATTTGCTATTATTAAAAAATCACTGGATCTATTTTTGGATTTTTATTATTTCGTTAAAATTAAAAACTATTTTTATTGAAAGTTTAGCAAAAAAGTTATTTTATGGATTCATGTTAGGTTTATTTTAATTTATTTTCTGCACTTAATAACGGCAAAGACCACTGCAAATGTAGCTAAAAACAAATAAAATTTCACTTGAAAAAACAAATACTTACATTTTAGTAAATTCAACTAACATAGTCATTTGTTTTTTACTGTTCAAAAAATTAACTACAATTGTATTATTAATGAGTGGTTCAGTCAGTGCAGTAAAATATAAACAAACATTAATTTGTTTTATTTTTTTAAATAGAAAAAAAATACTGTATAAAATGAATGTAAAATCATAATACTGTAATTTAATGTGGTTTGTTTTTTAAATAAACTACCATTGTAGTCAAAAATTAAATTTCTTCTACAAATGACTGTTTTTTCACTTTAAAATAAAGATACTGTATAACAACTGAAACAACGACAAATATTTACAGCAGAAGTTCCCTGAGTATGTGCTTACTTTTTTCATGGTTGGAAAACACTACCTTTTCATTACAATGAGAGTTGCCAGCCACGGCCACTCCAATGCCGTTATGAACGTTTTAAAGCTACGATTCCAATAGTGGCATGTGTCTTTACAGGGTTTATTTCAAAATTCTACCCATCAAATTTTGTTACATCAACAAAATAACGTTATAAATCGTCGTTTCGGTATTTTAGCGTTATTTTGACTTTAACTAGTTCAAGAAATTTCAAAATCAAACAGGTTAAATAGAAAACTAATACTGTTTACATTAGAAGAAACATGTCTTTAATGGAATCGCTTTTTTAAATTTCCATTCCGCTATTAGTGTTACTGTGATAGCCAATCGTTATTATGAAAGTTATTGAATGCCAACCCTGCTTTTTTTAATATCTATATTTTTATAAAGTTTAACTAGTGTAAGATTGAGATAAAAATAAAATATTTTTTAAATTAAAAAAACATCTGAGTCCGAATATTCTCATTTATAAATCCAAAAATAAATCCGGTGTTTAAAATACAGGCCTAATAATAATATAAATAAAGTATTCCAACGTGAAACTTCAGATATTCACAATTTATATTTGAAAATGGAAAAACATGCAATAATAAACAATATTTAAATAAAAATAAATAATAATATAAATAATAAATAAAATAATAAATAATTTTTATCAATATTAAAAACCAACCCAAAATGAAAAATATGAAATAATCAAAAATTTCACAATTTATTTTATTAAACTATGTCATCACATGTAATGCAATTTGAAACTTGAACTCGTTAATGGAAGTCCAAATTTAATAATTAAAGAAAATATCACTCTTAAAGAATTTCTAAACTTTGTAAAAGATTTTAAGATTTAAAATTGTGCTATTGAAGTGGTGTTTACAGAATAATGTAGAAGGAATTAACAGTTAAAGTGGTAAAGTGCTATCGTTATAAAATATCATGATTTTCGAAGTTTAAATTGCAGAAACCTGTAAGAAATCGTATTATATTACACCGATAGTACATGAGCACGTGAAATGTGAATTACATTATTATTCTTTTTTTTTTATTTAAACTTTATACCACTTGTAACAAATATTTTTTGTTTTGACGATTTTTTGACGATTTTTGAAAATATAATGACGATTTTGACGATTTTTTTTGGAAAATTTGACGATTTTATGCGCAACATACCTGGCAACACTGATTACAAGCATATTACAAAAATGTTGGCAAGCTCTCAAAATGTGTGAATACCAGAGTATTCACACTCAACTCCTGATGGTTTTAGTGGGCCCTTCTTCGAAACTGAAGCTTAAATTGATTATGGTAGTGTGAAGGGGCAATCCGATCAGCCAGTAAGAAATAGCTGAATTATTTTCTAAACATTTGTGTGGTGTGTATTATATCACAGTGTGAGGACAGAAGGTTAATAACAATGAGGTATCTAAACAATTTTAAACACTTCTGTCCTGTTTAAAATCATACCCCATATGTTATGTTTGTTGGGTCAAACTGACCCAATTTTACAATCATTAAAAAATGGAAGCTAGCAGTTTTAAGTATAGTTTTTTAACTTTGTTTTTTTAAAATTGGGTCATTTTGACCCAAACAGGACAGAAGAGTTAAATAGTATGCTAGATAAACCGTTTGCCATACAAATATGGTCACCCTAAGCTAAATGCAAGTAATGTCCACACACATACCATATGAATTAGTTCAATGTGTATGGAAATTAAGTTTCAAGCCCAACAAACATGCTTGAAGAAGAAAATGTAAAATGCATGCTTAAATTAATGGTAAATGGAGGATTACAATTTAAAAACCGGAACTGAAATTCAAAATTATTAAAAGTTAGTTTAAAACAATATTGAACACAATTTTGAATTGCCTACAATTTTCAAATATAAAGTTAAGTTCAGTCAAAAATTAATATACACAAAAAGCAAAAAGTTTCACTACTACTTTTAAAATATGCACTCATAAATTTAACACACACTTTCTCATAGAGGAACAAGACGATGTATAAAAAAAATAATAACAAAAAAACTGGCTGAATGCGAAATACATAGACATGTTTTTAATATAACCAACACATCTACACATATTCGTACTCACCAACCCACACGCTCGCAAGTATGTGTATAAACGAATGTAAAAAAATACAACACACACACACTTATGTAACTTAATAACATGTAGTTGTGTTAGTAAGTTGAACGATGACTACGATGAGCTACGCTAGCCTGCTTTGTTAACATACGAAAACAGTTTTCATTTGATCTCTCTACAGTGCAAGTGTGTGTTTTAAGAAGACAAAAAAAAGAAAGAAATACAAAATCAAATTAAAACAACGGAATATAAGAGGATTTCTTTTTTCTTCAAATTAATAATGAAAACGAAAATTATAATCACAAAAGTAAATTAAAGCAAAATTTATTTTACCGCTAATTTCCAGTGAGTGTACAGTTCAAAAAAGAAATAGTTTTTTCATTTTTTACTACAACCACTAGATGGCGCTGCCTATCATTAGTATTTCAAAAAAAAAATTTGGTTTCTTTAGCAAACAAAAAATAAAATGAACACATTTTAATGTTAAAAATAAGCCCCATATAAAAAATACATACAAGCATCTGTACTAAAATCTATACTAAAAAAAAACCCTCATATGGTTACATACAAACACGTATGGTTCGTATGTTTAAAAAAAATGTTTGTATTAAATAAAAACAAAAGCGTGTGGAAGCAAATGCAAAAACGAATGAAAAAAAAAAAACCACACACTAAAAAAAAAGCAGCAACAAACCTCACTATACAATTTCAATAACAACAGCAACATCATACAACACATAAAATAACAAAAAACGTAACGTAACTAAACAGCGGTTTCAATTCAACAACACAAAATAGAAATAAGAAAAACAACAACTACATATATAAGGCACAAGCAAAACACTATGGACAATACGAATATGAGAAAACAGAAAAGGCTAAATTAAAAATATTAAAAAAAAAATAATGTGGAAGAAAAAGTAGAATATGCAGAGAGAATGTTCTCTTGTTCTCATACCGTTATAAATTTATATCGTGTACGTAGTGCTGCCAGATGGTTTTGAATGAAAATTTAAAGAAATATGAGTTAGTCTTTACAGAAAATCGTTACAAAATAATTCCTTCACTAAAATATAAAAGTTAGTAGAACAATTTGTAAAAAGGTGGATATGTCACGAATATTCGGCACGTGTTTACTATTTGTCCGAATACCGTGGTAGCACTATTCGGCAGAATTATTCGGTTTAAAATAAAATGTCTTAAAACCTGTATTTTTATTAAAAGAGTTTAGAAAATCAAGTTTTAATACGCCAAAAACTGCGTTTTGTATTGGTTTGAGTGAGATGAGTTTCCAACTAAGCAGAAAAATACAACCGGCACAGTGTTCGCAAAGCGTCTGGCAGAACGTAGAATTAACAATATTGACAGCATTGTCCTGTTACCCGATTGATAACAGTGGCCAACCGTTGGTTTGAGTGCACTTTCAACTGTCGTCATAACGTTGGAAACTCAGAAAATTTGTTGCTTTTAATATGCCTCAAATTTTATTAGTTTTAAACATTTTAAAAGTATCAATACAGTTATGTTTATGTTACATCATATTTAAATGTGTGAAATATAATAAAATATAAAAAATAATGGTTCTCGTTGGTTGTCATATTGGTAAAGAATGTTGCGGGTGGCGCTGGCAAAACACATGCTTAGCAAACAAAATAGTGCTTTTCTAGTTCAATATTAGTTGTACCATTAGTAATTTTTAGCACGGTGGGTTTTATAAAAATAGTGGTTTGACAGTACTATTTTTGTTTGTACGGTTGGTCATTTCTACCGGTTAGTTATGTATATTATTGGGTCATTCCAAAAGGCATATTGACGAAAATAAGGCTTTCAACTTAAGTCACCGGCAGTCTATAGCTGACATAAATCCAATTTTTTTTTTAACAAATTTATTTATGTAAGTTTTATTTGCGAAATTTTAAAGTGTTTTGAGTTTTTCTAAAGATTGAGCTGCTTATTAGGATCTTTTCTTTATTGAAGTTAATGATTATTTGTGTTAAGTCAAGTTACCACTTGTTATGATTTTGTACTGTGTTGAAAATTCTATATGAAATCTAGTTTTATTTTGTATTTTGTTTTTTCAATACTGTCTTGTAATTTTTATTTATTCGAAAATAAACTTTTACAATAAAAGGTTATGAGCCCAGTAAGCTCTTGAAAAATTAGTCAAATTTTTTCAAAGAAAATTTATCCCCGCGATAAATTAAGGTTTTAAGAAGAATTTCAAAGTAAGTAAAATGGATTTTGCAAAGAATATCAAGACTCTTCAAGGTGAAGTTGATTGGCCAATTTGGAAGCGCAAGATTAGAGATCTGTTGGATTACCATGAAGGTGCGTTGGATGCAATTGACAGGAAGTTGCATAAGCCAATACCTCTGGAACCATCTGCTTCAACAGAGCAAAAAAGGCTATTTAAAGAAGAATCTGGTTTGTATAGAAAGGCGAACAGTTATGCAAAGTCTGTGTTGTGCAGTTCCATAAGTGACGACATTTATCAAAAAGTTATGGATAAAGAAACTGCTGCAGATGTGTGGGATGCCCTCAAGAATCTTTTTGAAGCGACAGCAAAAGATCAATTGTTCAAAATATGTGTGGATTTTTTCTCATTCAGTTGGAATGATAGTCAAGATGTTACCATGCATATAGCAAAATTGAAAAGTTTATGGCTGGAATTCAATAGTGGTCTGAAAGCAAAGAATTTAACGGAATTACCAGATTTATTGTTAGTGGGTAAGATTTTACACATTTTGCCATCAAGTTTTGAAAATTTTAAATCGAGCTGGATGATGCTAAGCAAAAATGAAGAGAAGACATTTGAAGAATTATCCATTCAGTTATCGATGTACCAACGTAATTTTGGAAATGGAAATAGCAATGATGATCAAGAAGCCCTTTTTGTAAGAAGAAAAGCTAATGTTCAAGATTCCAAAAATTTTTCCAAAAAGAAGTCTGACGTTTGCAACTACTGCAAAAAGAAAGGACATTGGGTACGTGATTGCCGTAAGTGGGCAGCCGATGGTAAGCCTAATAAAGAAGTCAATGAGGCAAAAGCTGTGTCTCAAAAATGTGTGCAATTATTTGTGAAGAAGCTAATGCGGTTCAAGACGCCGATACCGCAGGATGGTGGATAGATAATGGAGCTACACGTCATGTGACAAATAATAAAGATTTCTTTAAAGATTTTAAGACGTTTTCAAATCCAAACTTTATAAAAGCTGCTGGTAAGGAGGTTCTACAAGTTATTGGTACAGGAACAATAGAAATGGAGTCCAAATGCCACAATAAAATTGAAGTGTTCAGTTTAACAGATGTCTGGTATGTACCTAATATATCAAGAAATTTGTTTTCAGTGCTAAATGCTCAGGATAAGCAACGTAATAGTAAATTCATATCAACAACAACAAAATGTAAGCTAATTGTTGATGGTGAAGAAATCTTATGTGGATCAAGGTCAGTAAATGGAACTTTATATAAAGCAAATATAAGGCCTATAGTAAGAGATGATAAGGAACAAGTTAATGCAGTTCAAGATTCCGATATACTGCAACTTTATCATGAACGATGGGGTCACCAAGACAAACGACATATTCAGAAGATGCTTAAGATAGAAATGGGTATTACAACAAGAGATGATAAAACTATTTGTGAGCCGTGTATCTATGGTAAGACTCATAGATTGCCGTTTGGTCCTAGAGTAAAAGCTACACGTCCAGGTGAGCTCATGACTACAGATGTGTGTGGTCCATTCAGTGAATCGTTTAGTAAGATGAAGTACCTAGTAATATTCAAAGATGCCTATACGAAGTACCGCTTTGGATTTGTTATAAAACACAAATCTGATGTCAAAGAATGCCTAAAAGAAGTATTGATGACAGCAAAAACTCAAGGTTATCCAATTAAAGAATTGTTAAGCGATAACGGTGGTGAGTTCGACAACCAAGATGTTAAGATGATTCTAAAGAAGTATGGTGTCACACAGAGGCTAACAGCACCATACACCCCACAACAGAATAGTGCTAGTGAAAGAGAAAATCGTACAGTCGTTGAGATGGCTCGTACATTTAAGTACTCCAATGATGAAGCAAAGTTTCCAGATGCGATATGGGCTGAGTTAGTAAGAACAGCTATATACGTTTTAAACAGAACTGGAAAGTCATCAGTAGAAGGTAAAACCCCCTATGAACTGTGGAATGGAAAGAAGCCAAGAATACATCATTTGAGAATAATAGCTAGCGAATGTTATGTCCATATACCAAAGCAAAAGAGGAAGAAGATGGATGCCAAAGCTATAAAAGGTTATCTAATTGGATATGACAACGATGAACGTTATCGGGTTTATATTAAAGAAAAACGTAACGTTATACTATCACGTGATGTTAAATTTGTTGAGAAAACAAAATCGTGTACTAATAATGCTAAAGATAATGAAGATAGTGATGAAGACAACCATTTAGAAGATGAAGTAAAGCTAAAATTTGAAGATTTTAAGCGACTTATTACTGAAGATGACTGTAATAAACGTAATGATGAACAACAATTTAGCGATGAAGAACAATTAAGTAATCAAGATGCCGTAGATGAGAGTAATCAGCCAAGTTCAGAAGAAAATCAAGATGCCGTAGAAGATGAACATTATGAAGAGTGTAATCAAGAGAAATCAGATGCTAGTGATTTTCTAGGATTTGAATCAAATAAGCGTGCAAGAGAAATATCGTTCGATGAGGAAAATGATAATGGCGATGACTGTGATATGCCAATGGTAAAAAGATTAAGAGATCGTACTCTGTTATCAAATTCTAAGTATGATGACTTTGTAATGGAAGTACAAGATTTTGTATATAACGTTGAAACTCCTATGTCCTACATGGAAGCTATTAAAAGTAAAGAGTGTAAGCAGTGGAAGGTGGCCATGAGTTCCGAAATCAATTCTTTAAAGGAAAATAGAACATGGGAGATGGCAGAACTTCCTAAAGGTGCCAAAGCTCTACCGTCAAAGTGGGTGTTTCGTGTGAAGATGAATCCAGATGGAACCGTTGAAAAATTTAAAGCCAGGTTAGTCATAAAAGGTTTCAAGCAGCGTGAAGGTATTGACTACAAAGAAACGTTTAGTCCAGTTGCGAAATTGGGAACGATTCGTGCAGTATTGAGTATAGCAGCTAGCAATAACATGCACTTGTCCCAATTTGATGTTTCGACAGCATTTTTATATGGCGAATTAGAAGAAGAAATATTCATGAAGCAACCAGAAGGCTATAGTGATGGAACAAAACGAGTTTGCAAATTGAAGAAAAGTTTGTATGGCTTAAAGCAAGCGCCTCGTTGTTGGAATAAACGTTTGGTTAACTATTTGTTAAAAATTGGTTTTAAAACCAGTGAAGCTGATCCGTGTCTTTTTATAAGAACAAAAGATGAAAAGAAATTAATTTTGGTACTATATGTAGATGATGGACTTGTTGCAGGAACAGATGCAAATGATCTTAAGGTACTATTGCAAGAATTAAGATCTGAGTTCAAAATAGTTGCAAAAGATGCAAGTTATTTTTTGGGGTTGGAAATAAAGAAAGAAGAAGGTGCAATCAAAATTTCTCAAGGTGCTTATGCTAGAAAGATATTGGAGAGGTTCAACTTTCAAGATTGCAGACCTGTGTCTACTCCAATGACCAAGATTGTGGAAGGCTCTGAAACAGGGAAAGTAGAGGATGTTTCCAAATTTCCCTATCGACAAGCAGTGGGGGCAATAATGTACTTAATGCTCGGTACTAGACCAGACCTTGCATTTAGTATAGGTTACTTGTCTAGAACTTTAGAAAATCCCTCAAAAGAAGACATTGTCAGAGTGAAGAGAGTTTTTCGATACATAGCTGGTACGAAAGACTATGGTTGTAACCTACAAAGCTGACAATAATTTGAAGTTCGAATGCTACAGTGATGCTGATTTCGGAGGTTGTATAAAGACTGGAAGATCAACATCTGGAATCGTGATTAAATATGGTGGTGCTGTAGTTTCGTGGATGAGTCAAAGGCAACCTATAGTAGCAACATCAACAACAGAAGCAGAAATAGTTGCTGCTACAGAAGCTACAAAAGAAATTATATGGCTAAAGAGACTCTATTCTGAATTAATTGGTTATAAAGAGTTGCCAACGTTGCAAGTAGACAACAATGCAGCAATAAGATTAGCTCAGAATCCTGAATTTCATCGACGAACAAAACATATTGTTTTAAAACACTTCTTTGTTCGTGAGAAAGTCTGTGAAAAAGAACTAGATGTTCAACGTATATCAACTCAAGATCAATTAGCTGATATAATGACGAAGCCGTTACAACCGTTAAGATTAAAATATCTTATAAATCAACTAGGACTTTCAAGTGTTAACTAAGTATCTTAACAAGGGAAAGTATTGAAGTTAATGATTATTTGTGTTAAGTCAAGTTACCACTTGTTATGATTTTGTAGTGTGTTGAAAATTCTATATGAAATCTAGTTTTATTTTGTATTTTGTTTTTTTCAATACTGTCTTGTAATTTTTATTTATTCGAAAATAAACTTTTACAATAAAATTCTTAAATAGTCTCAAACGTTGACTATTTGATGATAATAATCCACCTGCAAAATTTTTTCGAATCTGTTGTCAACATCTGGGTAAACTTTTTTGTATACTAATAGAAAAAAGTTTATAAAATTTTTTGCCAACACTACTAACTACTAACAAAATGACGTTGCAGGAAAAACTGAAAACAAGACTTCGGCCAAAAACGCTATTTGATCGGTTTTTTGGTATTTGGGGACAATGTGGACAAATTTTGATATTGAAAACGGCCGTTGAAGTTTTCCAATTTGACCGATTACTTAATTCATTGCTTAACTACAAACTTTTCTTTAAATAATAATAAGCCCAATTAACATTTTTAAATTTGTTCATAATGCTTTAAAAATACTGGCAAAAAGCGTTTTCTGGTCGAAGTCTTCGGTCGGACACTATTAGCGATATAACTAGTCTACATACACTGTAAAAACAGCAAAAAAAAAATCTACTAAAAATTAGTTAAAAATTACTTTGCAGAAAAACTGCTGAAATTATCAAATTTTTTTTAATAAATATTAGTAATATATGTTGAATATACAAATGTTTAGGTATATTTGAGCTAAATTTTAGTTAATTGAAAATAAAAAAAAAAATTGTTAAAATCTACAATACATTTACTAAATTTAGTACACAAAAAATCATTAAAAAATGTGATTTTTAACTAATTTTGGAATGCTAAACTTGAATATGGTTTAATTTTTTAAATGAACATGATTTTGACTAAAATTTGCATTTTTTCCTAGAATATTTAGGATTTTGCTATACATTCAAAAGATGTTTGACAGATCTAAAAAGTTTAAAAATATTCGTGTTCATAAAGTCTAAAATTATATTTTTTAGTTACATGACTAGCTTAAAAAAACACACAGATGAAGTTGATAGATTTGAAAAGAATTAACAATTGTGAACTTAAGCGAAATCGTATTTTTTTGTAAATAGTAGAATGAGCTTTCTGAAAATAATCAAAATTTTTCTTTTTATATTGTGATATTATGAAAGGTGCACTTTTATAGGGAAAGTCAAAAAACATCAACGTTTTAGAAATCTATAGTATAAATGAGGACCTTTTTTGGGGAAATGCATTTAGTAAAAATATTGCGATATTATATTATACAAATTTAAAAGTGCCTGATAACGAATATTTACATGAGTTTGACAGGGGGAGTTTTACAAATGTTTCTGCTAAAAAACGAACAAAATGCTGGACTGAACACCGAAATTATCGGTGATGAAATGTAGTTACTTTGTTTTATTACGATAAATAGATTACAAAATTTTTGCATGGTCAACTTTTGTTACTAAACAAATTAAAAAATATTTGTCTGGTGCTTTTTTAAGTTAAAAATAACGCATTTCTACGCTTTTTCCAATTTTTGTTCTACTTTTTTCTCTCAAAAAGCTGTCAACACTGCCAGACATACCCTCGATAAAATTAAATAATCATTGTTGTAGTTAATTTCAACTCAAACCGGCAAAAACTTCGCATACAAATGTCGCATTCGAAAAAATAGTTTTTTGCATAACCAATATACACGGACATGCACTGTCACGTTTTTATATACGAGTTAATGCGTATTTAAAATACCGTTTATTTGATATCCAATTATCCTATAGTTTAATAACTTTTATAAGAAATATTAAAAAAAACTTAAAATTGTGTAATTTTTAACCCTTTGAGAACCGAACTGAAACCGCTGCATTATTTTGACGAGACTTCGTGGCCTATGATAAAAAATATATTTTCTGCTGCTTTTGGCTATTTAGTGCTCCCCGAAAACTTTGTTTTTTGGAATAACCAAAATACCGGTTATCCAATTTTTCAGCTTTGCGTACCAATAAAAAAAATGTTGTACTCGTACGAGTTTAATTGTTGTTAATCCAAAAATATGACACGCTTTTTAAAAATAAAAAATTGTGAAAGTTATTGGAAAATAATATCTGTGTCAAAAGATTTAAAAATTTTTGACAAAAGTCCATATATTCGCGATGAAATGTAAAACAAGAAGTGAAAATGAAAGGAATTATTCATCGTGTAATATTAAGTTTCAAACGGTTTTCTATTTAAAAAAATATAAAAACTACGCCGGATTAAAGGGTATTTTACCTGAGACGCAGTTAAAAAACTGAGCATTTTTTGGTATAGTTTTCATTGCTATTTCTAGCAATATTTTTTGGCTGAACTTCACTTTCGTGAACACCGAAAACAAGACTTAACCACTCGATGTAGAATAATAAACAAATATCTAAATTAATTTCAAGTGGTGCCAGAACCCTTTAAAAAGGTCTAATTTTTAGGACTTAAATAAAAAAATAAATGTAATTTCAGAAATAAACACAAGTACTTTTCTAATAGTTTTTGGTTCTAGTATAACTGTAGTATTAAATTAAAATATAAAGGGTCCGCCAAAGAACTTTTTTTTTTTTTTGAAAATGCTATAAAAAAAATCTACTGAATATTTTCACAACCATATTCGTTCAGCGGAAGGATAAATCTAATAATCTGTCAAATCAGGCATGAGCTGAGTGTTACCATTCACGAAATAAGCACTAGTTGAAAAAAAAACGTTAGATGGCGGACCCTTTAGTTAAACATTTGTAATTCCAAGAGAAATATTAAAACTATTCTGCTGTTTTCGCAAAGTAAAACATTGTATATCAGAACAATAAAGAGAAAATAAGAAAACTTTTTTCTGAATATATGGCTTCAATATACTGCGCAATATTTTTCTTTGCAAAAACACCGGAAAAGTTTTACAATTTATATTGGAAATAACAAAAATTAACTATATTTTATATTAAAAGAAATATTTTATCAAAATCACGTTTGTTTCTATGTTATTGGTTTGACCCATACGCCAAAAAGTTGTTATCGAGAAAAACGATAAAGAAGGTGCAGTTATTTCAATTTTGTATGCAAAATCTGCAGGTAGGTCAAATTTGTTACTTGATATCTCTGATATGATACGAAATAACGCGAAACGGTTTTCGAAATCAAAAAGAGGATATTTACATTATATACAATGCATTCCTAACTCATTTTTTCAAAAATGGTCGGTGGGTCAAACCAATAATAAGCCGACGATATATAAATTAGATATCTTTACCGCCAGATTTTCTTTAATACATATAAAAATATCAAAATTTGCGAATATTCAAAAGGGTGAGGAAGTATTCAAAATATTCGAAAATATTGAAAATTTTGAACTGCACACAATACTGACAATATTTATTATTTTCCACATACACATTCTAATCAATTCTTTTTCTATTTTAGTATAACAAACAATATGGCAGCATTGACAAATAATAACTGCAATTTTCTCAGTGCATAAAGAAAACACGAATAAAAACTCATTAAAGAGTGCGCCAGAGTACTAAAGAGAAATATAATAAATTTCAATTCGTGGAATTTTAAAGTTAAAACATAAACAGAAAAAAAACATACCCATACATAAAAAGAAATAAAAATACAAAAATAAAACACTAATACTATAACAAAAAAATATTTAACAAAAAACACGATAAAAACAATAGAAAGAGAAGAGAAAAAATTTATAAAATCAAAATTGAAACCTCCAGTGACAATGTGTTTAAATTCAAATAAGAAACTTTCAAAAAAGAATTAAGAAAGTAATTAATAAAATTACTATTGCAAATTTTAGTTTTCGTGTTTTAATTTTAAAAGAAATTCAAAATTATGTTATAATAACAATTTAAAGTATTCGTTATTCGAATATTGTATTACAAAATTCAAAAATACTGTTCAAAATAAAATTTTAAAACGTTTTATTTTAAATTACTATTATTGTGTTTATGTGATTTTTTGATATCACAAGAGCGCAATCATCATCATGGATCTACATTTAAATTTGGAATATTTATGCCGCGTTTGTGCGGCCAATACAAAAGGAAAAGGAAACTCTGTGGCCGAATGTGCTTATATTTTAAAAACACCCGGTTTAAAGGATAAATTAGATAAATTTTTATACTTAAAGGTAAGTCGTCAATTACGTAAAATTGTCACTAATGTGTAGTAGAAAAAAAATTAATTTCATTACAAATCAGGCAGTACCTAAAAGGAATCATTTCTTATTTAAATTTCAATTTAATAGCTCTGTTCCACGTACTTAACCACGGAAATCCAATTTATCATAAAGTTTAAGTTTTTATCGCTAGTGAAAAATAAATTTTTTATATGACAGGCTGTTCACAATTAAAGCTAAAACTAAAAGCGAAAAGGTTTTTGCCATACATTTTGTATGAAACGTTAAATTTCGCTAGACGTCCGCGAATTTTTGCTTTTCATACAAAATGTATGGGAAAATATTTTTACCTTTAGTTTTAGCTTTTATTGTGAACATTCTCTAAAGCGTGACAGTTTTTTTTTTGAAAAGGTGAGATCAAACAAAAAGCATCCGAGTTACTGGATGGAGAAATAAGTTCTTAAATTACATACCTGTATTAACTAACAGTAACCCGCCAAATTTTTGCATTTTATACAAAATGTTAGTTAAACTTTTATTCTACTAATACTTCAAAACTTTTTGTAGCCCTTAGAAATAAATCTTAAAAGCTGAATTAGTTTTTACGTTTATGTTACGAATCAGTATGTCAGGTATTTGTGTATATCATAGCTATTGCTCTCTTAAACTACAATTACAATAGTTTTTTCTTCAAAATAAAAATTAACTCTTATTTTTCAGTATAATCGACAAACTTTTTTGAATGTACAATCAATGTACACTGTATATTAGACTGGCCCACGCTTGTTGGGAAAAAATAAAAGTATATTTCGATTCTTTCTCCACAAGCTTGCCTTCGTTTCTTTTATCAAAATATACGTGTATACCAAAAATTCAATCAATCTGACGATATTTAGAGGTCCCTATAAAATGCGACTTTTGGGTTTCGTTTACTAGTTTTTCTTTTAATTGTTTTTCAGCTTTATTGTATTAGTTTATTTATTTCTGACTGTGTATTTTTATTTTACGGTTTATTCATATAATTTGGTTATTGTTAATACCAGTCCCACTCTTTTCTTTTATCTTAACTATCTCTAAATTCATGAAAATTCAAATGGACCCATCAGTTTCTATAATTATATAATGTATTCTGAAGGCAGAATTAAAAAGAATAATAATAAGTAAAAATAAAGTTTATTTAGTGCACTTATTGCAATGAGTTTGAACTTTTTGAAAGTAGTTTGGCCTCCTAAGATTCAGATTCGGACTGATGTCAAAAACGTTCCACCGACTTGCCTTTACGAGTTATGGTCCATTCTTTTTTAATCCTCTAACCCGAGCAAAATTGGTTTATTAGTTAATATTGTGGAGATGCCTTTAAAATCTTTTAAATTTTTTTATGGATTTGAATCCCACATAAATTTAACTCTCATTTGAGTACAACAATGTTGGAAAATGTGCAAGGGTATTTTGGAACACCGGAGTGGTCTCGAAAATGCCGTTTATTTGAAATGTATTTACAAAATTCAGATATGTATGTTTAAAAAGTTGAACATAGTAAAATAGTGTTTATAATATGCACTTCAATAAATAAAACGAATGGTCAAACTCTGAAATCCACTAAGCAGATCTAGAAATGTGGAAAATAGGCCAACGTTTTGAATCAAATTTTGTTTGAACTACACGAGGCCTATATTTCGGTAGGCTCGTTAAATTTAGGTGTTTGACTTCCGATTCGTGTTTAGGCGGACAAAGTACTTAAGTACAAGGCTGTGCAAAAACCTTTCTATATCCATATAAAATTTTAATTTCTATTAAATTTCGGCCTAACTTTGATAAATCTTTATAGCGACCTCTAAATATTAACCGATTTGAACTGAGCACTATTAGAACAGCGGCACTCTTGTGGAACTGTAAAAGTTCGAAATTACTTTTTTTACTGTACATACACTGATAATAATACATGCATAAAAATACAAAAAAAAAATTGTTAAAATAAACTAAAACTCGATAATTTTGAGAACGCTTTTTTGTTTTGACAATAATTTTGTATAATTGTACGAATTTTCTTAAAGCAGACTTTTTGCATATGTTATTACAATTGTTCTAAAAATATCACTATCAGTTTAAAAATTTCATTTCAAAATGAATTTATTCCTTAAAGTTCTGACAGCAATGCAATTTTTGGTAAGTTTTTTGTTTGCCTTTGTTATTTATACACATGTACTCAGCACTGCCAGATTTGACGATTTGTCTCCATTTTGACGATTTTTGAAGTAAAATATAAAGTAAAATGACGATTGGCGATTTTACAAAATTCATTGTATTGAAAATTACGACTTTTAAAAATTTGCAATTTTTATAAAAAATTTTCTCTAAAATTTACTTACAAAATTATTTGAAGTTTCTTTTCATTTTAAAACATCCAAAGAAAATGTAAAAAAATGATCACAAATCGAACAAAAGTTAAACATTTACCCATTTAATGTTCAACTATATGTAACGAATAACGAAAACTAAATGTATTTTTTATATATTTTTGGAAGAGAACTCCAAAATGTTTAGTTTTAATAATTTCATTAATTTTACTTAAAAATAACAGATAAAGGACTTATTTTCGACTTTTTAATTCATATTATCAATATTAGCCTTTTTTTTTTGCTCACAGTTAACATGCAAAAGCGTGGGGGGCGGAAACGATTGGCAGTACTTTTAATACAATTTCAATGCAAACTGACAACTTATCGACGTTTACAAAATTATAAGAGTTAATACTTAACATGCCAAATTTAGTGAAACCAAATATCGTGAAAAATTTTAAAATTATCATTTCGTCATCAAATTTTTTCAGATTGTAAAATAAGTAGGTAATCTTATAATTCTATTCCGCGCAGTGAGTATTGGGATTTATGTTCTGCAGACTCGGGGTTTGTAAGGGACCTAATAATAAAGAACATCAAAATTGTGAAATAATTCCAATTAAAATGATTAAAACGAGGTAAACTTCTCATTCTCAAAATGACGATTTTGAAACAAATTCGGTTGGCAGCACTGCAAGTACTCACATTTCTTGTCTCCTATTTTCCACTTTACTTCTTATTTTCGTATTTTTTTTGCTCTGTTTTTTTATGTATGAGTTTTGTTTTTCACCGTATTGGTACAAAAAAAGCAACACCGACAACATTAGCTCTTACCAGGCTTGCCAGAAAAACTTTTCGTTACTCCCATATAAATAACACAAATATTCTAAAAAATTCCTAATTAGTAATTAAACAGGGAAGAAGCAATAATAGGGTATTATTATTTTGTGAACTACCAGTAATAATACTTCTTAGATTGCACAGTGGGGTGTATCAACAATATTTTGGAAATAATTCAGCCATTTCTTACTGGCTTATATGATTGCCATGAAACTTCACACAACCATAATAAACGTAATTTCAAGCTTAAGTTTTAAAGATGGTCTCACTAGCTACACCAGGCGCTGATCAATTAGACTCCAAAGTAGGACACCTCGATATTCCAAAATTTTCAGAGCTTTTATATATATCAGCCGATTTAAAAAAAGTGTAACATTTATAATTTGCTTGTAAATTTCAACAATAAATACGCTTACTCATGTGGGTTATCTCTTAATCAAGTCCGATTGCTTTCAAAAGTGTTGGTGATATTAAAAACAAGTTATTTAATTAAACAACTTCAAAGCAGTACACGCTTAAAATAAAATGCCTCCAATGTTGCAAATTATAAAAAAGTGATTTTAGTAATTTTTTGGTTCAAAAGGTTGCCAGATTCTTTTGCCTCCAGATTAAAAGTTTCTTCAGGAACATATATAGTGTTTACATTTATTGTTGGAAATTACAAGTTTTTTAAAATCGGTTTATAAATTTTTATAATTGGGAAGTTCTCAACATTTTTTAATACCTGCTTTGGAGTCTAATTGAGCAGCACCTGATGCATCTTGTGCGCAATAATATGCAACTTACAGGCATGTCATGAATATCGAAAACGATCGGGTGTTCAATGCTTAATAATTTACGATTAAAAAAACACATTTCAATCACGAAAACCACCGATTCAATAACTTTTATTGCTGAAATTCCGCCAACAACGAAAACTACTAATTCAATTAGAAATTGATAGCTCTTTAATTAAATTATTGTTCAATTAAATGATAACTCATTTGATTAAAAAGTGATTAATATCGTATACCTTCCCAAAATCCAAAAAAAAAACATGTTGTTGCCACACCAAATGTTTTGTTGCCATAGCAAATGGTTTTTTATAGAAGTGCTGTTGCGATACCAAATGTTTTTATAGCTTGAATTTTATAACATTGAATTCAAACCGGCCTGAAATTATCATTAAGTTAGTAGATTTGTTTATACATATATGTACAAATTCACATAGAAATTAGTTTTTTCTTTCTATTGAAACGTGGGGACTTTTGCAAATTTTTTTTTGGATTTTTTCTTTGTAGATTTCATTTTTGTTGAAATCAGAATATTGTTTGAAATAATTTTTAATAAATTTTTTGCATTTTCTTTCTGTTTAGAAATTTTTTTTAAACGAAATTAAGCTTTAAAAATTACATTATCCATATTATGATAATGTTTTAGAATAAATAAATATTCACATTTAAACAACTGAAACTAAATTATTTAACTTAATAAAGTAATAAACCTAATAATTTACTAATACCACTAAACATAAACATTAAAAAAAAAACAAATACATAAATATTACAAAAAACAACAGCAATGTGATGTTGTTTGCTTTTGATCGATAATTTTAAAAAAATGTCAGGCATGTTCCGAATTTGAGCAAATATTTAATTGATTCAATTAATTTTTAATTGACCACTTTTAAAATTTTCAACAAACCGATTTAATTGCAAAAAGTAGGGAAATATTTTTTCTGTGTTATGGCTGTGTGAAGTTTCATGGCAATCTGATTAGCCAGTAAGAAATGGCTGAATTATTTCCAAAATATTTGTGAAAAACCTCACTTTACATTGCAAGTTATTTTTATTGCTTTTGTTAGTTGTTTTTTTTAACAGTATTTTAAATGTAATTACCTTTGTCTATATACAAACTATTTTTAGTGTTCGGAGTAAAGATACTAATATAAAAAAAAAAACAATAATCCGTTCGATTACTTTTCCAGTAAAGTCCAGTAAAAATTACTCAGTAACAGTATTACAGAGAGTAAGACCAAATTTACAAAAAAAGTGAACGAACGGAAAATTTGTAAGAATTAGTAAAATATATTAAACAGCTGATTGTAAATCCAAAATATTAAAACAAAATCAACTGGTCATTATGGAAAGGATAAAAATTAATTAAAAATTACGACCGGAAACATTTTAAAATAGTGTTTAACATCTTCCATAGTTAATTCTTTAATATTTATCACTTTAAATTCATAAGCAATTATAACTTAATTTAAAATTAAATTATTTTTGTTTACGATTTTGTTTTTCAGTCATATGTTTTTTTCCGCTTACAAATTCTTACTGGCAAAAATTTATCAAGTAAAAACTTGTACGTTTTTTGGCATCGAACTGTCACTTTACTCTCTCTCTCTCTCTCTTTTATATTTTCTTACTAAGCATTGGGTAAACGAACAACTTACAGTAAAAACTTGTACGAATTTGTACAAATTTGTGTGTTATCGAACAAACTTAATGTTACTGAAAATTTTATTTTGTTAAGGCAAGTGTACACGATCCATATTATTTATTCATCTATAAAAAATCAACCAATCAGAATATTTTTTTTTTTATATACTTTGTTCTGATTGGTTGAAGGTTGAATTAAAAAAAAATGTATCAATAATATTGATCGTGTGTACCCTACTTTACTTTCAAAATTAACTTTAATTTATCAAACATTAAATTTGTTCGATAACACAAAAACTGTTACAAATTTGTACAAGTTTTTACTGGAAGGTGTTCGTTTCACAAGTACTTAGTAAAAAAATAGTGAAAAGAGAAAGTAAAGTGACATTTTGATGCCAAAGAACTTACAAGTCTTTACTGTATACATTTTTGCCAGTAAAATTTGTAAGCAGAAAAAAACATATGATTGAAAAAATATTGAATTGAAAATAAACAAAAACAAATGTTAAATTAATTTATAATTGTTTATGAATTTAAAGTGAAAAATATTATAGAATTAATTATGGAAGAAGTTAAAAAACATTCGAAATTGTTTCTGGTCGACAATTTCAATTAACTTTTATCTTTTCTATAATGAAAAGGTTTTTTTTTTTAAATTTGGTATTTAAAATCAGCTGTTTTATGTATTTTACCAATTCTTACAAATTTTCCGTTCATTTGTTTTTTTTTTTTTTTTAATTTGTCTTACTCTCTGTAATTTTATTTTAGATATCCTCTTAAAACTGCAATAATATTTTTAAGCCCCAAAAAATTTCTTGCCCCCAATTGAAATTTTAGCCCGTAAAAATTTCAAAATTTGGAAAAAAAATCCTTTTTAGTCTGGTAAGCCCGGTTTTCATTATTTTCTTTTCATTATTATTTTCTTTTTACAAACATAAGTACAGTGGGCCCTCGGTTAACGAACACAACTCGTTCCAGAAGCGTGGTAGTTATGCGAAACGTTCGTTAAGCAAAACCATTATTTCCATATATATCAGTGCAAAATAAAATAATGCGTTCCAAGTCGGAAAAAGTACACAGTAACATATTTCAACATCAATATTTATTGAAAGTAATATAACATATATTTATCAACATTTTTAAGGAACTGAATATAGGACGAAATGAGACAATCTGCAATGGAAGAACGAAAAAATTACAAAAAAAAATAATTTTGTATGATACCTGGACGCATACCTAGTTCTTCTTTAACAAAAAACTGTCTAGAGTCGTTTGTTTTTGGCGACGCTTCAAAATTTGTTGAAAATGCGACACAGCATTATCATTGAATAAATCTGTTGCGCGTTTAGCCACTGTCTGATTGGGGTAATGCTTTTTAATGTTACGTTACACTTTCACAAAAAATAACAACACGTCTTGTTAATTGTATGAACACAAGTGATGCTAAAGCTAAACACAAACAGAGAAGTTTTATGCGCATTTCGGTAGTTCCCCCTTTTTAACAAAATCAAATAATGAACATGTACTATATGTTTGTATGTCTCAACACTTCTTCTTAATTGTATGAACACAAGTGATGACAAAGCTGAACACCGACAGAAGTTTTTTCGCGCAATTCGGTATTTCCCATTTTGCGTTGGTCGTTATACGAAACTTTGTTCGATATGCGAAACATTTTTTTTTTAAATGTGTTCGCTGTGCGAAATGTTTGTTAAGCGGGGCGTTCGTTAACCGAGGGTCGACTGTATTAGAATAGATGATTTGGTTTTTTTTTAG
This sequence comes from Delia radicum, assembly GCA_021234595.1. Classification (NCBI taxonomy): domain Eukaryota; kingdom Metazoa; phylum Arthropoda; class Insecta; order Diptera; family Anthomyiidae; genus Delia; species Delia radicum. Next base: position 91,516,088 of record CM037854.1, on the reverse strand, counting down.
CCATAACTTACATATTGTTGGTGTCATTTGCTAAAAACGAGTTATGTAGTTGTTCATGTATGTTAATGCTATTAATATTCTTACTTACAATATTTATGCACACCCAATTGGAAAAAACTATTATCGCTTTTAATCTTACTTCGCGATTTTGCTAGCTAAAACAATGATCTCAAAGTATGACAAAATTAAAATGAAATAAAAAACAATTTAATTTAACTGACATAAAAGTTAGTAGAACAACTAGTAAAACGTTTTATATCCAAATTTACAGTTTTTGTACAAAGTTTTAGCACAAAATCATTTTTTAGAAAAATTCCTATTCTCTATTTACAAATCACAAACTTTTTTATTTTTAGTTTTACTAATTTTCACTGCTGATTTTAGCAAAATAGTTTACTATAGCTGCGAGCTAAATTTTTGAAATTGAAAATTTTTTTAATACAAAATATAAAGAAAAAGAATATTAAAAATAAATTTTAATACATTTAGTAAAAAAAAAATTACTGATTTTGAAATTGATTTTTAATCGATATCCTTTCAGGACTTACTAAAATTCAATAATTTGTATTAAAAATTTAAAAATAGTTTTTTCGGACTTTCTATATTTTCATATATTTAGTTAGAATATTTTTCTACCTTAAGTTCAATATAATAATTTCATATTAGATTTTATTTGTTGCTTATCAAAAAGTTTGATTTGATCATTTTCATGAGAGACAATACAATTGTTTCATTGGCATCGCCCAAATCTTTAGTTGTAGTGTCTATCATGAAAATGATCAAAATTTTTGTAAACCACCAAATAAAATCACATATGACATTATCATATTAGATTTTGGACTTGAGGTAGAACAATATTCTAACTAAATATGCATGTACATATAATAAAATATAGAAAGTCCGAATTTTTTTTTTTTGTGTTTTTAATACAAAATTTAAAAAATTTTTGTGCAAGAGCAAACAACGGCTCTACTCAAACAAACTGTGTGTATGGAAACATATAGAAGCATGTATGGAGATTTATATATCGATGTAGGGACATGAATGCATGTTTATGATCATGCACATACATTGAACCTTTATGGATCCATATATGATAATTTTTTGCCGGGATTTTTGTTTTACCGATTTGATTGAAAAAAGTAGGTAAATATTTTTTTCTTTGTTACAATCAAAAAAAAAGTTTCTAAAGTCAGCAAAAAATTTTGCTGAGTCAGCAAAATTTTAGTCAGGAGGATGCTTGCAAAAAAGTTGCTAATGTCAGCAAAATCTTTTGCTGAAAATCAGCGAGCTGATTTTTAACAACAAAATTAGTAGATTCAGCAACAGTTTTGCTAACACTTAGTAGATTAGAAATAAAAAAGCCTTGCTAAAAATTAATAAATTTTTTGCTGAATTTTAGTAGACTGAACAAAAACACAAAAAATTTGTAGAAAAATTGTAATTTAGTTAATTTATTTGCTGAAAATCATAAAACATATTTTTGTGATTCTTTTAAAAATAATTTACTATAATAACGAAATATAAAAATTTTCATTTTTCCCACATTGACGTACATGAATTAATTTAATATCTGAAAATATATAGAAATAAATATATATAACATAACAAAAATTTTCTTTCAATTACTTACATCAATGGTTGTCTAAATGATGCTATCTTTTAAAGGACACAACTGCCGAAGATAATTATAGAAACGAAACAAAAAAATAAACAAAAACAAACGAAACGAAAAAAACAACCATTTTTTGCAATAAGAAAAAGGAACCATAAACGTCTACCTAAGATGTGTGTCTTTGTCTTTCGCTTTACTCTGTCTACATGTCTGTATATGTTTGTTTGCAATTTGACCCACACTAAATTATTAATATATAAACATTTAGTTTAAATAAATAAATATTTTATTTTGTCTTTTATTTAATTAATAGACAATTATTTTCACAAGCCGGTGACAACGTAAAATTTAAGTTGTTTTAATCCTCAATTTTGTTTTATGTATGAAAAAGAGATACAAAAATCTTCCATGGTTGATTTTTTTATGTATGTCTTATTATATTTGTACTTTTTAGTATCATTTTCCTCTTCTTTATTACATCTTGACATGCCGCGACATCTGCTTCATTCTGCGTATATCTTTCAATCTGGTTGTCGCCCACATTATTAATGTGCTTATCAGCACAATTTTTTTTTAGCAAAATTAATTAGTAAAATATTAGTAAATTAGTAAAGCATTAGTATAAAACAGTTAAGTGCTGAATAAGTATAACAAAAATTTTAGCTTTAAAACACGATTTTAGCAAAAAATTTTGCTAAAAAATAGTATACCTGACATACAAGACGTTTTACTAACTTTTCTACTAACTTATTTTTTTGAGTGTATGGCTGTGTGAAGTTTCATGGCAATCTGATCAGCCAGTAAGAAATGGCTGAATTATTTCCAAAATATTTGTGAAACACCTCACTTTACAATGTAAGTTATTTTTATTGCATTTGTTAGTTGTTTTTTTTTAACAGTTAAAAATAACTACCTATAATGCATGTTTGTGATCATGACATGAATGCATGTTTATGATCACGTACCTACATTTAACCTTTATGGATCCATATATGACAATTTTTTGCCGCGGTTTTTGTTTTATTTATTATATTTGTTTATGGAATCAATTATTTTTATTAAAATTATTAATACAATTCTTACCGTTTAAAACTTTTTTGTTATTCAATTTTTATGTTTACAAAAAACTACGCTTTATCAGGCATTGTCACAGAAAAGTATTTCGATTTTTGTTTTCTTTTTTAACAACAACCACACAGAAATGGATACGAAAACGAAACATTTTCGATTTATTTTCTGTGTTTTTTTTTTTTTGCAACGACACAATAAAACCAAGAAAAACGTGTGCATACAAGTCGAAACATTTTTAAAATAGTTATAGCGAAAATTTAACTCGATGACTGTTGACAATTTTGACATTTTGATGCAACAACACAAAAAAAAAATGGATCACTTTAGGGAACATTCACACATTAGGGAATATTCCCTTACTACATTTAAGTACCGTTTACTAGTACAAGGCCTTTCATAGCTACAACGTCAATTCTGTTTTTCTGTTATACCTTAAACTACTGAACCGATCGCTTAGATGTTTTCGGAAGATTTACTAACCTGCGTTTTATTTTTCGATTGTTGCACCATAAAAAGTTGTTGTAGTTAAGTGTTGTTAAATATTTTAAATTATGTATTTGTCTAGTGTTTCATAATTATAACGTCGTTTTAAGAAAACTAGTCAAAAACAAATAAATTTCACTTGAAGAAATGACGACTAAAATTTCATTAAATTCAACTATTTCAATTACTAACAATTGTAGTAAAAATAAACCACATATGTTAGTAAAAAATAAACAAACATTTATTTTTTTAAATTACAAAAAATGACTGTAAAAAAATAATGTAAAATCATAAAACAGTCACTTGATGTGGTTTGTTTTTTTTTTTAATGAACTACAAGGTTAGTAAAAAATTAAATTTGTTCTACAAATGACTGACATTTACATTAAAAATAAAGAAACTGTATTACAACCCAAAAAAATACAATTTTTAAAAGCAGAAGTTCCCTGATCAATTCAATACGGGTGTCCAGACCGACTCAAAATAAAAATTATGGTCGGCGGCTCTTAGCCAAGCCGGCTGAAGCCGATCTTTATTTTTAATATAAATATATATATTTTTTTAAATAATTCTATTGCAGAATATGTGCAAAAACCGCTCATACACAGAAAAAAAAACTAACAAAAATATGTTTTCAATGTAAAACGGCACCAACAATGGGTATTTTTAAAGGAAAACACCTTTATGTTAATATTTTTGTAACTTTGATTTTTTTTTTTCTAAACTTGTTTCCACATAATGCCTAATTTTGTTTTTGTATTTACAAAAAAGTTCTATGAATTATGTTTCCATATTCCTATTTTTGACAATTGAAGATTATATAAATCGGAATGTGGTTTTTACTAAACTACCCAGCAAAACTTTGGCAATGGGTGCGATAAAGTTACCTTGTAATGTGTACTCCTTACCTGTATCATTATTTTCCAACAAGAAGTAATGAGTTACCGATAATTGAACACTCATGGACTACCTTGTAATGAGACCTCATTACATTTGTACATTACTTCAAAACATAAAATAATGACTTACCGATCATCAATTACATAATGCAATGAATTATAAATGTAAAGTAATTATTAATATATATTTTTGAAAATCTATTTATAGACACATTACTTTGTGATTTTTTGTAAGCATAATGGTAAGGTGTATATTTTTGATATCAAGAACGAAAACACGAAGCACAACAACTCATCTACATGTTAAACAATAAAATATTGTATGTATCGATAGCTCAGTTGGTAGAGTTCTCGCCTAACTAATTGTTAATTAATGAGTTACTTTGAGGCTCATCGCCTGTACAATTCATCAGTGAAGTAACGTGTAAAGTAATGCATGAAGCCCTATGGCGATACATTACTTTACCCATGATTTGGTAATGTGTGGTTTTGCTGGGTACTAACAAGTTAATGAAAAAAAATATATAGAGCATTTAAAACTCTTTCGTTCTTTGAATTACAAAGATCTATCGTCTAAGCTGATTAAGTGGCCAGAAAATTGTGGGCATAGTTAATTGAATTGTTTGCCGGTGGCTGTAGCTCTAAACAAGGCAGCGGCGGCGCCAAGCCGGCTTGGACCTCTGATTTAATAACACATGTTTATTAAGATACTGAGAAGCCACATAATTGAATGAACATTTTCGTTAGAATAAAAGCAATTTAATTAAACATTGTTTACTTTTCGCTTTCTTTTTTTTTTGTAAAATATAATTACAATTTATATTTCTATTGAACAATTAGTTTTCGGTTATTAATCTAGCTTGTATCGCATTTTTGTCTGACTAATAATCACGAATTTTGTTAAAAAAATTTTTGGCAGCACTGATATTTTTAAAGCTGGCATCACTCTTTTCTCTAACATACATAAACAAAAATCATGATCGCATTTAAAAAATAATAGAAAAATTTGGAATTAATTTTTAAATGCAATTAATAGACAAAATAGTGAATCAATAACTTCGATTTATATATGAAAAAATTAAGTGAATTTTTTTCTTTAATTTTAAAGAGTTGTTTAAATGTTTAATAAAATTATGAATACTAGTTTTTATTCTTCTTCCTATATTTTTTACATTACGAATAAAAATGTTATCGGACTATTATTAAAATTGTTTATTTTCATAGAAGTTGGCATAAAAGTTTTTTTTATTTCAATGAAAATAAAAAGAAAAACTAATAAAGTTTGATTTATAAAGTAGTCTTATGACTTTTAACAAGCTTTTGTAAGGAAAAAGTTCTTTCGTTGTCTTCTGCAGGAAAGTAAGCGAAAAATTGGGTATGAGAAAGTCAAAACACCAAAAAAGTCGTATTATTTTCACTTTCATGGGAATATGAAACATATGACATGACAGGTGATTATGGTGTTTTCGTCCAATTCCGATACGGTCCTTTAAGCTATAAAAGAAACTGCTACAAAAACCTGTGTGAAATATGTATTTTAAGAACAATATCGTGAAAAGAGAGTTAACGCAGTGAAAGTTGTCGTCTGAGCTTCACTTTCATAGGTAAACATATCATACGTACTGGAAGCTTTTACGACTATAATTATAAATAGTGTAAGTTTATTAGCATCGATGAATTGCAATAAAAACTATATATTTTGTCGATATTGAATAGAAAACAGACAATATTTGTAAAAAAAATTAAGGGGGTTCAAAAAGTCCAGAAACTACAATTTCTCAATTAAAAAACCAATAATTATGGAATACGTATTTGTAATCTGTAATCTTCGATAGCTAAAGCCACTTTGCGGCGATAACAACAAAATAAGGACAGTTTCGATAAACTGTATAAGGCCCATATAGGCCAAAGGCCTTAATTGTTATATAGTATGTAACGGTGAATTAACTTTTTTCTATCACAATTGCTTGTCTTCCATTTAACAAGGAGGATTATTGAGAAAAAAATCAAGTCTCGACTTTAATTTCATTGAATTTATGAACATTTTTCTATAAACACAGATTTTGGAATAAAATCGCCAAAAATCCATACACTTAGAATACTGTGTAGGTAAAGACCACTGCAAATGTAATTGAAAACAAATGAAATTTCACTTAAGGAAAGGACGACTTACTTTTCATTAAAATCAACTAACATTGTCATTTGTTTTTTAATGTTCAAAAAATGACTAACAATTGTAGTAAAATGAACCACATAGTAGTAAAAAATAAACAAACATTGAAATAAACAAATGACTGACATTTACATTAAAAATAAAGAAACTGTATTACAACCTAAACAACTACATATTTTTAAAGCAAAAGTTCCCTGAGTGTATTTTTTGGTACAAACTAAATCAAATTAAATAAACACAAATTTTTATTTTTGCTGAATAATTTTTACCTAATGTTTTTATCACTTACCGCTTATTGTTAAAATTTTCTTAAAATTGCGTTAAAATTATGAAACATACATGGTACTAATTAATTGTATGGACTAATTAATTGATGATTTCATTACAATATCATTGATATCAATTGTAATGAAATTATTTTCATTAGCATTTGTTTAATTAACGATAATGAATTTCATTGATTTGATTTCATTGCAATAATTTAGTAATGCATCAATTAAATTAAACAAATTACAATTGACAGATAAGATTTTCGAAATACTAATTGTGAATTTCGATGAAATCTGGGATTCACAGGAGCTTTAAGTAACGCTCATAATACAAATAAATACAAATAGGCTATGTCCGGGAAAGATCCCGAGAGATTAATTTTTTATGAAACAGCCACAGGGTGTCGTAATTATTTGTTTACTCAAATACGTACGTGACAATACCAATTTAATAATTCTGATAATAAAATGGAACATATGTCTAAACTGAAACGATATGGAATAACCGGTGAACGAGTGGAATCAGAATTATAGAACTAATGCTAATGAAAAAATAACAAGTATGTTTTGAAACACTAGACAACTACATAATTCATTCAACGACACTTAACACCAACAACTTTTTATATAGCATCAATTAAAAAATAAGGCACAGCGGAACAAATCTTCTCAAGACAACTAAGGCGATCAATCACAGATTACACACAGATTTGAATCGGAAGTACGGTAGTCTAAAACGAGAAAGTTATATAATGCAAACTATATAGAGATTATTGTTTCTATCTCACTCTTGACATCACTTATCATATAAAAAAAATGTTGACACATGTCACTTGTTTCACATCTGTGTATTATTCTGTGCGATCGGTTCAGTAGTTTAAGAAATAATTAGAAAAGGAAATTGACGGTATAGTTATGAAACACCCTGTATTTCCTACTACTTTTACTTTACTACGACACTTTACTTACTGATTTTGTAAACGGTCGTCTGGATAGAAAATAGTTAACTTTTGCAGATAGTTTAATTTAAGTGTACGAAACACAAGCCTGGGATGTACAATTTTACGCTTTGGAATCTTTTTAAAATATTTGCTTACTCTAGTCAGAGAGAGTTTCTCTTGGAAGAGTTTTAATGAATTTTTAAAATAAAATAATGAATGAAAATATCTTAAACTTTATATAAAAAGCTACATAATTGCTATGAAACTATTTTTAATAAAACTTTTTCATTGATGGTATGAAATTTTAAAGTAAATAAAATTAAAATTTTCATACATTTTTTTTTTAAACTGCTTTAAATTAATGAAAAGTTTCAATGAACGAGTTCCAGTGATATTTTATAGTTCTAATAATGTATAAATTCATTGTTATTGTAAAGGTTCCTACTGTAAATCATGTAATAAGTATGATAGTCGATTTTTCTGTAAATTTGAATTTCAAAAAGCTTTAAAATTTTGTGTCATTATGTTTTAATATTTTCTACAATAAATTTCAATAGTTTTACGGAAATTTTATAAATTATTTTGTCTCTATAAATTGGCGATCCTGCGTTTAAACCATTGGATAAATCAAAAACATTTTTGGTTTATTAGCATTAAATAAATAATGCTGCATAAAATCGGAAAGAAATCTTTAATTTTTCATTAAAACAAAGTTGCGGAATCATAATCGAATATAAGCGGATTCAAATTATAAACTTAAAAGGCCATATTTCTATTAAAAAGTCAACCAATCAATTCAAATAATTATATTACGTACCAGTTTACTATTCGGGACACATTTTTTAATTTCTTCAATGAATACGGCAACATTCTTCAAACTTAACCCCATCGCACGGTATGGCTGCATTATGTTTAAGAACTTCACTAGCAAATACAGCCAACTAATTTTTTTCTGATACGGCCTTATTATATTTTGATTCAAGATACATTCATTTAATTTGGATACCTAGATCGCGGAAGATTTTTTTCCGAAGGGGAAGTAATGTAGAGGTTTCTACTGTAAATAATTTAATAAGTATGATTAGTCGATTTTTCTGTAAATTTGAATTTCAAAAAGCTTTCAAATTTTGTGTTATTATGTTTTCATATTTTTTACAATAAAGTTCAATAGTTTTACGGAAATTTTATAAATTATTTTTGTCTCTATATTATCATACAGAAAACTCTCAGTGTAACAATGACCACAGAATCCCTGCGATCTATTTTACAAGTTTTGCACAAATTAAAAGAATTTTTATATAAAATTTCTAAGTTTTTGTTTATAATTTTTCATCAAAAATTATGTTTTAAATTCGAAATAAAAAGTAAATTGAAAACATAAACATACCTTAGAATCTACATTGCTTGCGAATTGTAATATGTAATTGGATTCGGTTGTCTTCAAAAACGTAATTTTTATATTCATTGTAAATTATTTTTTTTTTCAATTTTTCGTGATTTTAATGTCATGTGTTTTTCGTAAGATTCGAAGGAAATTAAAACTTTTTTTATTAAAAAATTGTCACACACAGAGAAAACTTTTGCTATTTGCCAACTGAATTTCGGTTATTACGATTCAAATTCGGTTATTAATAATTTCAGACGGTTGGCACAACTTAACATTAGTTTTCACAACAAAGTTCGGTTAATTCAACTGAATTGTAGTTGCAATACCCAAAATATTCAGAAATCGAATGTAAATATCGTTGTACTAACTGAATTTATTAGTTGTTACCATTAATATACACTTTTCAGTTCGGTTGGCACTTTATTTCTCTGTGTGCATCAATAAATGGTCCTGAACTTAATATAATTAATTTGTTAAACTTTATTTAAATAAAAATAACATTTCAATTCGAAAACGTATTTTTTTGGGTTAATATTTAGTACCTTGAATTTTAAAAATTTAATTTTCCATTTATGACCCAAGCATATTTAGAACATAGAAGATCTCTGATAAAAATGTGTGTACAAAATAAAATCGACGAAAATCAAGAAGCCAATAACACCAACTAACACATGCATATAAAAAAAATACTTGTTTAGTTACACTAACACCATGCCAACAATGTATTCTCACTAACACAGCCATGAGTTTTTCAATAAAGATAATCACAAAGAAGATAAAAAGAAAACAATATAAAGAACACACACAATATGCATACATAATATGTTTTAGTATTGGTCTGCTTGTCGTTGTATTGTAGTATATGAATATTGACAAAAAAGGAAAAAAGCTAGATTCTTTTTACATGTACAGGGTTGGAAACCAAAACGATGGGATAACGGTCCATCAATTTTAGATCATTTCGGCAATGGCATATTAACCTCTCAGCTGCGTAAGAGGTATATATACTTACATATATACGTTTTTTTCGAAACTCTATCCTGTTGCGTAAGACGTATATATGGGAAAAACTACAAAACCGTACAACTGCAGATTTTACAAAACAAAAATTTAAAAATAGAGGCACACAATTTTGTTCTACACACAGAAAAAGCTGGTATGTTTTATGAAAGGCTTTCCTTGCAAAAATTTTCTTCGTTTTAAATTGATAGCAATATAAAGTCGAAAATTCTTTGGTAATATGCTAAACTGAATTTTTTCAAATTACACAAGCTTATTTTTTGGTAATTTATCCAAGTTTATGTTATGTTAAATTTACATTGAGGATCATTAGTACAAAACATGCTATGTAAAATTTACATTGATGAAATTTATTATTTTTATTATTAATTAATAATCATAAAATTACAAATTATATCCTATTACCCTAACCGAGCACTAGCAAATATGGCCTTCGGCACGTTGTAGCGAAAATAGACCAGCGCCTCTGGTGAGAATCGAACCCACGACCCCCGCACTGATAAGCCAGTACGCTACCAACAAGCCTGCCGGGGCGCACAAGATGATGAAATTTAGAAAATAAATTTAGCTACACGCATATTTTTCTAATAAAAAAGATAAATTACAAAAAAAGCTTAGAATTTAGGCTGACATACAGTTTTGACATACTTTTTAGAGGTATGGTTCCTTCGGCAAAGTTTCTTATTTTGATCCCTAAAATACGATTTTCCTTGAACGTTGAGCGATTTTTTTGCCTCCATACAAATCGACCCGGCCTAATGCTTACTTATTGCAGCGTTTATGTGATGAAGTTTAGAAAAAGGCCGCATCTGGCGAAAAAAGAAAGTGATGTTTCATCAAGACAATACATCAGTTCACACATGCACTATTGCGATGGCCATTATCAATGAATTACTTGCTTTATCACACACCTTAGTAGCCAGATTTAGCTTCCTCGGAGTATTTTTCTATTTCCAAATTTGAAAAAATGGCTCGGTGGTAAAAGATTTACCAACAATAAAGAGGTGAAGTCTGCGATTAAACGTTATTTTAAGGAGCTACACAGTTCTTCCTATTAACAGGGTGTCGAAGCTATTGAATATATTGTATTGAGCTAAAAGGAGATTATGTTGAGAAAAAAAGAACATTTTCCCAAATTTGTCATGTTTTCTGTGTTAGGTTGGCTAATTTTGGAACAGCCCTCTTAAATCTAAATATGAGGAAATATGCATTAACAAATCGATGCAATTTTGTTGCAAATTTGTTTATTCGAAAAGATTTTTGGTTAACTTTATCATCCAGTTAACGACAACAAACATGTATTTACATTAGAGCGGGTCGATTTAAAAATCGCTCAACGTTCAAGAAAAATCGTATTCTAGGGATCAAAATAAGAAACTTTGCCGAAGGAACCATACCTCTAAAACGAATTTTGATGTCCCGACTTTTGACCCGTAGGGTGAAATTTTGAAAAAGCCCAATTTGATATTTCAGAAAGTAGGAGGAATCTCTCTAATATTATGGGAGCTACTTCTTCTCCGGGAGACGCGCTAGCAGATTAATGCATAATTCATCATTCTAGGGACCGTGAAGGGGTTAAAATTGAATTTGAAAAATGGCCTTTTTAGCCGTGTTTTTATAGCAAAATGTACAAATCTCGGGATAGAGATATTTCAGAAAGTAGGAGGAGTCTTTCCAAGATTAGGGTCTATATTTCTTCTCCGGAAGACGCTCTAGCAGATGAATGCGTAAATTATATTCGATTGGGTTGTATTCGATTCAGGCACTCTAAATGGGTCAAAGTGGGATTTTTCAAAATTTTAACCTACGGGTCAAAAGTCGGGACATCAGAATTCGTTTTAGAGGTATGGTTCCTTCGGCAAAGTTTCTTATTTTGATCCCTAGAATAGGATTTTCCTTGAACGTTGAGCGATTTTTTTTGCATCCATACAAATCGACCCGGCCTAATTTACATGAACTTTTGAGCCCTACAAATCAAATTTTTTACAGTTGTTTTTTGTTATTGAAAAAAATAAAAACAATAAATGTTTGTTTATTTTTTACCACCATGTGGTTCATTTTTACTACAATTGTTAGTCATTTTTTGAACATTAAAAAACAAATGACAATGTTAGTTGAATTTACTGTAATGTAAGTCGTCCTTTCTTTAAGTGAAATTTCATTTGTTTTCAACTACATTTGCAGTGGTCTTTACCTACATAGTATTCTAAGTGTAGTAATAACTAAAGCCCTATATAAATTCCGCCAAAAAGTATATCAAATAAAAAAATTTAATAAGCTTAATACTAAAATCGAAAAGGCACCAAACAATTTGAAGCAGGTACTTTAAATTTTATGAAGCAAACAAAATTATTATATTTTGAATTTTGAGAATGTTTTCAAAAATAATCACGATTTTCTTTTAATGTTCTAATATATGAGAAAACATTTTTTTTAGTGCATATTTATATTTTTTTTTTATGGTGTGATACAGTGGAGTTCGGTTGTAACAAACACCGGTTCAAACGAATTTACTATTTTAACGAACTAATATAATTTAAATTTTTGGTACCGTTAACAAGATTTCATACAAAATAGTGCGGATATAACGAAATTCCCTTATAACGCATCTAAATTGTCGGTCCCTGCAAGTTGGTTATAACCGAACTCTCCTGTATATATTTTGACATGTGATAAATACAATGAAATCTATAAATTCATGTTAATTTAATTAAATCCAAACAAAAAATGTAATTTTAATATTTTTAATTTGATTTAGACTTAAATCCACCGTAAAGATATATGATTAACCCGAATGGATTCATCATGCTTAAACATCGGCTAACACATACACAGAAGGTTATGCATGTCATACAAAAAAAAAACAATTTTAAATATTTTGCCTTAAAATACCGCAATTTTTTGAAATTCCTCATATAATAATGCTTAATTAATTTTATGGAGGGGTTATCTGAGCTTTTTTGATTTTCGAAATCGTTCGACTTTGAGACGACTTTTCTCGAAGAGTTTTTTAGCCCTTACTTTCGATATTTCAAATAAGTGGCAACCATTAGTCCAAAACATGGGCAATATAGGAATAAAAATTATTGTTATCTCGAGTATTTTAATATTTTAAACAAATAAACATCATTTTCTTTGTCTACTAATATTTAGAATTTTGTTTTTGCTGATTTAAGGAAATTAATTTGTTACTTTCAATTAAATGAAATTTAGCTCAAATTTAATAAAATATTTTTAGATTCAACAGATTTATTTTGGTTATTATTAGCAAAAGTGTTAACTTATTTTTAGTTAGCGTTTTTAGTTTTTAGTAAGGTCTGTTTGACGTTAATACCCGGGTTTCCTTGGGAGTCCAATTTACCCGAAACAATATTTATTTACACACAATTTTGACAATAGAAACGGATAATAGTACATTTGGTTACGTCGTTTTTAGAAATTTTTTCGCCCAACACCAAAATTTTATCGTGCAATCATTATTCAATTATATACATCCTTCTGGTTTATTTGCTAAACAAAGTTTTTTATCTGCGTTGAAATATTGGCCCTTACCACATGTCTTCTGAACGCCTGCCAATTTACCAGCACTTATATAACAGACAACAAATCTACAAAACAAATATTTAATAATTTCACATATTTCATGACTACACCATTTCCACTTCTTATTCAGAAAATCTCACATTAATTTTAAAATATATCAATTGTAATTAAAAATTGCATTTGATTTTCAGAAAATACTAAAATGTAATTCAGAAACACAAATTGTAATTTCAAAATTTGCATTTGTTATTAAAAAAATAACACATGTTATTCCAAAATTAAAAAAAAATACCAAATGTAATTCAGAAAATACCCAATGTAATTAAAAAAAATACCAAATGTAATTCAGAATATACCAAGTGTAATTCAGAAAAGACCAAATGTTATTCAAAAACTACCAAATATACTAATTCAGAAAATAACAAAAAGACCACCGCTGGCAAGGCAGTTATACAAGTGGTACAAGTGCTGGCACTTGCAAAATATTAATTTTTGCAAAAGACATTGCCAATTATGATTTTTTGTATAGCATGTGGTATTTTTTGAATTATAAATGAGGTTTTTAAATTCAAATTGCTAATTTCAAATAGAATTTTCTGAATTTGATACTACGTTAGTTATTTTCTGAATAACAAGTTGAAATGGTGTAGCTCGTTCATGAAAGATACAGCTCTGTATATAACACAATATTTTTTATTAACCTACTTTGTACATGTTTCATCGAAATCAGCTTTATAGGAACCAGTGGACCCTGCATCTTTGCAAATAGTGTTTGGATCACGTGGTGTGGATGGGGTAGTAGGTACCGGTGTGGTTGTTGTAGTAGTAGTGGACGGTTCAGTTGTTGTTGTAGTCGCTTCCGTTGTGGTTGTTGTAGTCGTCGGTTCCGTAGTGGTTGTTGTAGTAGTCGGTTCCGTAGTGGTTGTTGTTGTAGTCGGTTCCGTTGTAGTTGTAGTCGTCGGTTCCGTTGTGGTTGTTGTAGTAGTCGGTTCCGTAGTGGTTGTTGTAGTCGCTTCCGTTGTGGTTGTTGTAGGCACTTCCGTTGTGGTTGTTGTAGTCGTCGGTTCCGTAGTGGTTGTTGTTGTTGTCGTCGGTTCCGTAGTGGTTGTTGTTGTGGTCGGTTCCGTAGTGGTTGTTGTTGTGGTCGGTTCCGTTGTGGTTGTTGTAGTTGTCGGTTCCGTAGTGGTTGTTGTAGTCGCTTCCGTTGTGGATGTTGTAGTCGTCGTTTCCGTAGTGGATTTTGTAGTCGCTTCCGTTTTGGATGTTGTAGTAGTCGGCTCCGTAGTGGTTGTTGTTGTCGTCGGTTCCGTAGGGGTTGTTGTTGTGGTCGGTTCCGTAGTGGTTGTTGTAGTAGTCGGTTCCGTAGTGGTTGTTGTTGTGGTCGGTTCCGTTGTGGTTGTTGTAGTTGTCGGTTCCGTAGTGGTTGTTGTAGTCGCTTCCGTTGTGGATGTTGTAGTTGTCGGTTCCGTAGTGGATGTTGTAGTCGCTTCCGTTGTGGATGATGTAGTAGTCGGTTCCGTAGTGGTTGTTGTTGTGGTCGGTTCCGTTGTGGTTGTTGTAGTTGTTGGTTCCGTAGTGGTTGTTGTAGTCGTCGGTTCCGTAATGGATGTTGTAGTAGTCGGTTCCGTAGTGGTTGTTGTTGTAGTCGGTTCCGTTGTAGTTGTAGTCGTCGGTTCCGTTGTGGTTGTTGTAGTCGTTTGTTCCGTAGTGGTTGTTGTAGTCGCTTCCGTTGTGGTTGTTGTAGTAGTCGGTTCCGTAGTGGTTGTTGTAGTAGTCGGTTCCTTAGTGGTTGTTGTTGTGGTCGGTTCCGTTGTGGTTGTTGTAGTTGTTGGTTCCGTAGTGGTTGTTGTAGTCGCTTCCGTTGTGGTTGTTGTAGTCGTCGGTTCCGTAGTAGTTGTTGTAGTAGTCGGTTTCGTAGTGATTGTTGTTGTAGTCGGTTCCCTTGTAGTTGTAGTCGTCGGTTCCGTTGAAGTTGTTGTAGTAGTAGGTTCCGTAGTGGTTGTTGTAGTCGCTTCCGTTGTGGTTGTAGTCGGTTCCGTTGTAGATGAAGTCGTCGGTTCCGTTGTGGATGTTGTAGTAGTCGGTTCCGTAGTGGTTGTTGTTGTAGTCGGTTCCGTTGTAGTTGTAGTCGTCGGTTCCGTTGTTGTTGTTGTTGTAGTTTTAGTAGTTGATCCTGGTAAGCCATCTACAGGTACATTTCCACTTGTGCAGCTTGGCTAAAATGACATGCGGAATTTAAAATTTAATTAAAACTAGAGCGTTAAAGCAGGTAATATATTAACCTGGAGGTACAAACGTAGACTTCGGCGGTATATTTAACCCAAAGAACGAACCCGGCGAAAAAAAAATTTTTTTTTAGTACTTAAAAGAAAGACGGAGCTTTTTTCTGTGGGTTCCGGAACGTTTCTTCGCATTCAATGTGTTCGCATTTTTTCGTTCATCGCGCTTAATCTTAACCCAAAATCTACATTTGTTAAGCGGAAGAAGTAAACCAGGAAGTACAAGCGTAGCGTTCGGTGGGCTATTTGGCGGGACAAAAGGTCATTTCACCCAGAAAAAAGAAGTTTCAACAATTTTTCTGCCAATCGAATGTTTTAATTGTAGCTACCAATTTTTTTTGTAGTTTCATCAAATTTCAAATTTTATTGTTATGTCAGAATACAGTACACTAGGGTGGTCTTTCGTTGTATGGGCGAAAAATAAAAACACGCCACGCAAAAAATTAGAGTTCTAGCATAACGGGAAGATGTCCCGAATCGCCCTTGAAAATCGGGCCCCTTGGAAAAATGGTCATAATTAAAAAAAAAATAAATTTTTTTTTTTCTTCAAAATTAAAAAAATATAAAATAATTTGTGTGTTGGGTTTAATCATAACTACTCAGATAAAAAATAATACTTTCCCAGGAAATCGCTAACTTACCCTAACTTTGTGTCAAAAAAATTAATAAATATTTTGGGTGTACCTCAAAGTGACTTTATTGCATTTTTGAAAATTTTATTCAAGAAAAATCAAAAACCTAGTGTTTGCTGTCAAGTAGTTTATTAAACACATCTCAAGCATTAAATAAGCCAAGTACTGTGGATATCCGTTGGCAATTTTTTTTTTAGAGCATTTTGATTCTCGGGGATTTCAAGGTTTTTTTTTATTTTAATACATTTTTACTTTAAAACAAGGTTTTAATAATATTTCATCAATATTATTGTATATGCTCTTTTATATGATTCTAATAACTTTATTATAAAATACTATTTTTTCTGTTGATAGTTAACCCATGTTAACCTGGGGTCAAATATGACCCACGTAAGAAAAATGCAACTTTGTGTCCAAATTTATAAATAAAATAAAAAAAGGAATAATTCAATTTATATTTATTCTAAAAAAATTTTCGTTAACCGTTTCTAGTCTTCAAGTAGGTCAATTTAGTAAAAATTAGAACTTAAAACTTTTCCACAAAAATAATTTTGAGTGAAAAAAAATTACACTATTAAATTAAAAATACCTTTTTTTAAAAATACTCCTGAATATGTACAAAAAAACAATTTAAATATGAATACAAATATCTGAATTTATACTAAATAATTAATTTTAATTCATTTTAAAATGTAAATAAATTACAATTCGAAACATAAACAAAAATTTATTTTGTCATCTTTGTGATTTTTGACTCTTTAAAATACGAGGGTCAATTGTGACCCCATGAAAACACAGGTTAACTATGAATAAATATAATAAAGTTATTACAATTATATAAAATAGCATACACAATAACATTGATGAAATATTACAAAAATCTTGTTAAAAAAAAGTCTATATAAATTTAAAAAAAAACGTTGAAATCCGCTAGAATCAAAATGCTCTAACAAAAATTTTTGCCAACGGATATCCGTAAAACTTGGCTTATTTAATACTTGAGATGTGTTAAATAAAATACTTTACAGCAAACACTAGGTTTTTGATTTTTGTTGAATAAAATTTTCAAAAATGCAAAAAAGTCACTTTGAGGTACACCCAAAATATTTATTAATTTTTTTGACACAAAGTTAGGGTAAGTTAGCGATTTTCTGGAAAATTAATATTTTTTATCTGAGTAGTTATGATTACACCCAACACAAAAATTATTTTATATTTTTTTAATTTTGAAGAAAAAAAAATTGTAATTTTTTTTAAATTATGCCCATTTTTCCAAGGGGCCCGTTTTTTAAGGGCGATGCGGGACATCTTCCCGTTATGCTAGAACTCTAATTTTTTGTATGGTGAGTTTTTGTACCCAAACAAATATTTTAAGAGGGGGGCAGCCCCAAAAATCACAAGTTGAAAAATAAGGACCACCCTACAGTACACTGAGAGAATTATCTGCATGATGACAATGAATTTTTACATTAGATCTATGAAATGTCACTGGAACTCGTCCATTGAAACATTTCACTAGCAGTTTTTCATAAAACTTTTTCAAAATTTAAATTTTAATTACTTTAAATTTCGTACTACCAAAAAAAAAGGTTCACTAATATCACACTGATAATAATCCATGCATAAAAATACGAAAAAATGTCAAAATAACTAAAACTTTGGTAAAAAACACGAAAATTTGTTTATTTTGCGAAAGTTTTCGTTGTTTTGGCATTTTTTTTTTTTCGTTTTATAGCATAGATTATTATGAGTGCAGTTTCATAACAATTAGGAAGCTTTTTCATAAAGTTTAAGATATTTTTCATTCACTTTTTAATAAAACTTCATTATTTTATTGAAAAAAAATACTCGTCCAAGAAAATTCTCTGTGTGTAGTTCCCGTTTAAATGCGCCATTAAAAATGCTGAGTTTTCTATGAATTTAAGCGGGAAATAAATTATCCAAAAAATCTGATAAATGTACAGTAACGCATATATCGCATGAATGCGATAATTTTAATTTTCTAATTTAACTCAGCCTAAGGTAATCATTTAAGCTTGGACCGTATTTAAACGGAAATATATCCATGCATTTTGTATGACATATATTTTTTCCAGCGCTACTAGCTCATTTAAACGGAGAACACAATAAATCGGTGTGTATTAAAACGGGATCTATTTTAATCATCTATTTTAAACCGTTTGCGTTCGCAATTTCATTCTGAATTGATAAATTTCGATTTTATTTGACGTTTTCTATTTTGCGAATTTAAAAACAGAAATATTTAAATGACTTCTTAGAAATGTTTTGTTTTAAAATGATCTTTATATCTGAAAATATAAAAGTTTTGTTTTTTCTAGGCACTATATATCTTAAGGGATTTTTTTCTAAAACACATCCAAGCACCGTCCTGAAAATTACTTACAAGATAGGTATTCCAACCCGAACAATCAGATTTTAATGAATATTGGAGTTTTTGTAGAGGATAAAAAGATAATTTCTTAGTTTCACAATCTCACGTTTAAGGATTTAAAAGTGGGGTAAAAAATTAACATGTAAACCTGTATGTAAACCTGTCTGAAACTTACGATTACCCGTTTAAAAAACTGAGATGGAGCTTTATACAATTTTATCTAATTTAATATAACCCCATTATTAATAATATAAAATTTCACCCGAAAAATGGATTTCCAGTAAAATAGTAATATCCAAATAACTGGTTGCAGAACAGCTTATATTGTATTATAACAGGTTCTAATTTCTGTTCTGCAACTGGTTCTTTTTATATGGAGTTTGTCCTATTTGCAATAGGTTCTTTACCTCCAAACAAGAACAGGTTGCTTTAGAACCGGTTATAGAACCAGTTATAGAACTGGTTCTGGGGCTGTGACATCTTACATTTCGACTCCCTGCAACCTGTTCTAGAACCGGTTCCATGTAACCGGTGGTAAGAGAAGTTGTTCTAGAACAGGTTCAAAGGTATTGTGTTCTAAAAAATTTTGCTGGGTTGAAACAATACATAAAGTAGTGGAAATATTGTGGCTTTTAATCAGTAATATATTTTTGTTGTTCAATCGAAAAGTTAATAATAAACATGAATATGATCCATTTTTTGACTAGAAAAACAATATTAGAAAATTTTCCAAAGTACAACCAAAACTGTTTTAAGGAACATTTACAATTGTGTTTAAAGAAACGTTAGATAAAATGGGGAAAGTGCTGTGTTTTATTGGGGTTTAACCTTAGAACATAACTTGGGCGTAAGGAGAAATAAAGCACCTTGTAGAGGAAAACTTTTTTATAAAAAGTTGGAAATGTAGTGAAAAATTAAACGTTTCAAGGTACAACCGTTTCAAGGCACATTTAACATTTCACAGATTTGAGAGACTAAATTGGAAAATTTTAAGTTGTATTTAAATTTTTAGTGTATATATCAAAGAGTAAATTAAACATTTTTAAAACTCTATGTTGCCAACAATGTGCAAAACTATTTTTTAAATACAAATTTTTGATACAAAACAAAACTTGATAAAACATGTTTTGAAACCAGTTGGCAACCCTTTGATTAAAAACATCAGAAAAATTAGCTCTGCAAAGTGATTTTCGTATTTACAATATTACAATAATATATACATTTTTTTTGTTATCAAATTTGTGAACATTTATTGAAAAAAGTAGTGAAGAATTCGAGCATTTTGAAGTATGGCTACAAAAGGTCGTCGAAGCATTGTAAATTTAAAAATAATATGTGGCCAATGTAAATTGGAAATAAAAGAAGACAAAGAAGAAAATATACAATGTGATAAATGCGCCAAAATTTTTCACTCATTGTGCACTAAACTTGACAAACGTCAATACGAATATTTGCTGGATAATGAGAAAGAAGAATATATTTGTCATTACTGCGATGAAAGTAATGGTACATTGAAGGAAGAACTAAAAGAAATAAAAACAAAACTCAATAAGCTAGATCAGCTGACTGCAATAACAGAGGCAGTCGAATTTATGTCAAAACAGTACGATGAGTTGTTAAAGGGCATAGCTGAAAACAACAAAAAAGTGGAGATAGTACAAAAGGAAAATCGAGTTTTAAGAAATGAAATTACAACTTTAAAGGCGTCTGTAAAAATCTTAAGTGATCAGCGGGTCAGAAATGATTGTATAGTAAGAGGCGTTGAAGTTAAGAAAGATGCAACTGCTGTTGATACTGTTTTGGAGCTTTCGAGCAAAGTTGGTATTGATTTAAATAAACAAAATATAGAAGATGCATACTTTTTTAAAAAAAGAACTTCAAAGAATGATAAAAATGTAAACAACATTCAAACATTGGTGGTTAAATTTTGTAATAAGATTTCTAAGGATAAACTTATGTTGGCTAAATCTAAGCTAAGAGAGGATGAGTCTACTAAATCTGTTTATGTTAACGATTACTTGAGCCGAGAAACATTAAGTCTTTTAATCACGCTAAGACTTTGAAAACAATTGGCTATTGTGCAGTATATACAACTGGTGGTAAAGTCTATGCGAAGAAAAGCGAAATTACAAAACCGAAGCTAATTAAAAATGAGGACGAGGTGGATCGAATTATTGCTGAAGCTGCAACTTCACGACCCAGGCGTAGATCAATGTATCGACCAAATGTTGCTCCTGATGACTCTGATGGTGATGAGGATAATCATTCAGCTTTTTTATCTCCTGCTTAAGTATTTAATATTTTTTTTTATATATACAAGTTTTTACTAATATTTTATTTCCTTTTTATGATTAATAATCAATACTTTTCTAATTTTGAATTTTATATAAATTATTTAAAAAGCTTACCATTTTCAAATTTTAATATACTATCTGTAAACATTAGAAGCATTTCTTCGATAAGTAAATTTAATAAGTTCAGAACAGTAATTTCTAATTTCCCCCAACTACCAAATATTATTGCGGTTCAAGAAACGTGGTTTCAGTCTGACTTAGTTCAATTATACAGCATTCCTGGATATGATTGTGTTCATTGCTGTAGGCTTGATGGCTATGGAGGAACTTCAGTCTATATACGTGATAATATTCAATACACTGTATAAGTCTTCGTAAGCAAACATTATTGTAATTTGATCGTTTTATCATTGAGTGATTATAAAATCGATGGAATGCCTATCAAAATTGTATCCTTTTATAGATCTCAGAAATGTGATCTAAATAGTTTTTATAATTATATTGAAGAAGTAATGGCTTCAAATGGTCGAAGTTCCTGCATCATTGTTGGAGACTCGAATATAGACTTTAAAAATGATACTTCGTCTGCTGATTTTTCTAATTTGCTACTGAATTTTGATTTTAAAAATTGTCATACGCTTGTGACACGCCCCTCTTCTGGGACTTGCATTGATAACGTCTTTAGTAACCTTACAAATATATTGTGTATTGATTCTATTGAATGTAAATTATCTGATCACAATATGGTGTCTGTTAGACTTAGAGACAAAGTCAGAAATATTCAGTATTTCGAAAAATTCAAAAACATTTTAACTACAATACACTTAAAGAAACTTTTCAAAATAATGTGCAACATTTTACTGGTAACCCGTCGGTTGACACTTTGAGATTGATAGATCGTCTTTCTAATGCTTGTGAGGATGCAACTGTTATAAAAACAAGAAAATCAATTTTAAATAATGATATTGCTCCTTGGTTGAATCAAAATTTACAAAATCTTATTTTATTAAAAGGAAAACTGCTTAAGCAGAGGAGGAAGAGGCCAAACAACACGGATGTACAAAATAGATTGAAGAGGATAAGTAAAGTTATAAAATTAGCTTGTAAAAACTCTATGAATAATTACTATTATGATAACATTAGTAATTTTCAAAATGATCCTAAAAAATGTTGGAGATTTCTTAATGAGACTTTGGGACGAAATATTAAAACCAAAATCACTTTGAAAGATTCAAATGGTATTTTAATAACTGATGATTCTGCAAAATGCGAACGTTTCAATCAATATTTTCTACAAGTTCCCATAAATATCAAGCAACAAATCCATAGTTCCCCTGTAGATACATTTAACAACCTTAGAACATTATGTTATCAAAACAGTACTTTTCATTTGAATAACACAACGGTTGATGAAATCTTCAGAGTTATTGCCAATTTTTCCTCAAATAAGAGTCCTGGGCATGATAATCTGTCACCAAGAATATTTATTGAATGCAATCAAGAAATCTCACAAGATTTGCTTAAGATTTTTAACAGCATTATTCATACATCAGAGTATCCCAGTATTTTAAAAATTTCTAGAATTACACCAATACCAAAGGAGTTACACGCCAACAAAGAGGATAAATATAGACCTATTGCTTTGTTACCAGTAATTGATAAAATATTTGAGAAAATAATTCATCAACAATTGTTAAACTATCTAGAAAATAATAAATTAATTTATGATTGCCAATATGGCTTTAGAAAGGGCAGTGGAACTGAAAATGCTGTTGTGAATGTCGTCAATTATATCTGTAAAGGATTAGATGAAGGTTTTAATGGAGTAGCTGGCATATTCTTTGATTTTTCCAAAGCTTTTGATCTTGTAGATCACGAGATTATGATCCAAAAGCTTCAGTTTTATGGAATAGGAGGAAGTGAACTAAAGCTTTTTAAAAGTTATCTATACAATAGAAAACAGTATGTAGAGATAAACGGTTGTCGCAGTTTACTTGGTATTGTTAAGCATGGTGTGCCACAGGGAAGTGTTTTGGGACCGCTTTTGTTTACAATCTATATAAACGATATTGTAAATCTTGGATTGTATGGAAAAGTTTTTATGAATGCTGATGATATCTCGTTATTTTATCCATACAAATATGATGCAGCTCTAAAAGCATATATGGAAAAAGATGCCGCACTAGTCTTTGAATTTGCAAGATTAAACAAGTTAGCAATAAACACTGAAAAAACCAAATTTCTGCGATTCAGACCTCATGTGTGCAACAATTCCCAAAGACTTAGTATTTACGTAAATGGTGAAGAATTATTTGAAAGTGAGTCAATAAAATACTTGGGAGTTAATCTACAGTGTAATTTATCATGGACCTTGCATATTCGGGAATTGAAGGCGAAAATATCCCCGGCAGTTGGATTGTTATATAAGTTTAAAAATAAGTTTAACGAAAACACCAAATTGCTGCTATATCAAGCGATAATTCAAAGCCAATTAAACTATATGGTTGTAGTATACGGCTGTAAAAATAGCACTGAACTAATATCGTTGCAAAGAATTCAAAATAAAGCTTTAAAAACGGTACATAATCTTCCACTTTTACACCCGACATTGTCGCTTTATAGAGACGTAACCAAAACAATCTTGCCAATTAATGGTTTATACAAAATGCAATTATTGATATTTGTCTTTAAGTCATTGCAAAATATTGGTCACAACACAATTAAGTTTTCGAGAAACCAGACTACGTACAATACTAGAAATAGCTCAAATTTAAGAACGTACAGATGCAGATTAGAAACAACTAAACAAAAAATCGAATATATTGGTGGAGTTGAATTTAATAACTTGCCAGAAAATATTAAAATTATTCAAAGAATTTCAATCTTTAAATCAAATTTAAAAAATTATTTGTTGCAAAATTTAGAAATGCTTCTAGTGTAAAAAGAATGTAATGTATTTAAACATATTTCTTTTCTAACTAAAATGATATAGTACATAAATTTAGTTAATTTATTTCTTTTTTGTATTAAATTTTACGCCAACTGGCCTCAATAATGTCCTAGGACGCTGAGGCAAGAAAACAATTGTAGAAACAAAATAAGAAAATAAATTAATAATTAATAAAAATAAAAAAAAAAAAAAAAAAAAATGATAAATTGATAAAACATGTTTTGAAATGAAAATGTATATTTTGTTATTTTTTCGTTTTGTTTCTATAATTCTCTGCGGCATTTGCGTTCCTTTAAAAGATAGCATCATTTAGACAATAATTGATGTAAGTAGTTCAAAGATAATTTCGTTTATGTTATATAGAATTATTTCTATTGTTTACATTAATTCGGATCGTCAATTTAGGAGTATGAACATTTTTATATTTTGTAACGTATTGTAAATTATTTGAAAAAGAATCACAAAAAATGTTTTATGATTTTCAGCAAATAAATTAACTAAAGTATAATTTTTCTACAAATTTTTTGAGTTTTTTCAGTCTACTAATATTCAGCAAAGAATTTATTAATTTTTAGCAGGGGTTTTTAATTTCTAATCTACTAAGTGTTAGCAAAACTTTTGCTGACACTCGCTGATTTTCAGCAAAAGATTTTGCTGACATTAGCAATTTTTTGACTAAAATTTTGATGACTCAGCAAAATTTTTTGCTGACTTTACTAATTTTTTTATTTGAGTGTAGGGCAAACAAAAAAACAGCTCTAAAAACATTGTTTAAAACGCTTAAAATAAGCTAAAAAAACAGTAAAATAAGCCATTTAAATAAAAAAATAATTTATTTAATTTAAAAAATTAACAGTTTAATTTCATATAATTTTTTTAAAATCGGAGATATTTGGGACTAAAGCCAAAACTTTAACATGCCAATAAAACTTTAACATTTAAAATAAAATTGTATATTTTTTTAACTTCAAAAAATTTGTTGGTTTTAGAGACATTTACAAATTAGCGTCCGTTTACTCGCAGGAAATACCAAACATGGTATGTTACACAAGAATGAAAATATAAAAAAATAAATAAATGCAACTGGCAGGTATTTTAAAAAGTCAACAAAAAATTTACTGAGGTTTAATATTAAACATACAATCGTAAAAATTTTTATTACTATTTGTACATCGTCTAAATTATCCACACAGAGAAAATTTCCAACTAAAATTCTTAAATTAGTATGATCAAATACTTTTTTGCTACTTATAGCTGGTATGTTGTATTCAAAATCACTTTTCAGAGCCGTCTTCAAAATATTTTTCTTATCGTGCACCTGTTCGTTTTTTAAACAGATCACAAATAAATCTGAACAAATCAATTAGTGTTAGTTTTAAAAATGTCAGCTTTTTTTCTGCCTGACTTGGTCGATTTGATGCTAAAATCTCGATAAATTCATTAAACAAAAGATTCATTTTACTGTAATTTAATATATTTGTACGATCTAGTACTAATGTGTCATAAAATAATATTTAAAACATTCTCACATTTTTTATTTTTTTTGTGCTATACACTCAAAAAAATAAGTTAGTACAAAAGTTAGTAAAACGTCTTGTAAATCAGGTATACTATTTTTTAGCAAATTTTTTTGCTAAAGCCGTGTTTTCAGCTAAAATTTTTGTTATATTTATTCAGCACTTAACTGTTTTATACTAATGCTTTACTAATATACTAATGTTTTATTAATTAATTAAAAAAAAATGTGCTGATAAGCACATTAATAGTGTGTACGACAACCAGATTGAAAGATAAACGCAGAATGAAGTAGATGTCGCGGCATGTCAAGATGTAGTAGAGAAGAGAAAAATGATACTAAAAAGTACAACTCTAATAAGACATATAAAAAATCAACCATGGAAGATTTTTGTATCTACATACATAACACAAAATTGAGGATTAAAACAACTTAAATTTTGCGTTGTCACCGGCTTGTGAAAATAATTGTCCATTCATTAAAAAAAAGACAAAATAAAATATTTAAATTTAATATGTATTTCTAAACTAAATTTTTAATATTGTGGTCAAATTGCAAACAAACATATACAGACATGTAGACAGAGTAAAGCGAAAGACAAAGACACACATCTTAGGCAGATTTTTATGGTTCCTTTTAATTATTGCAAAAAAGGGTTGTTTATTTCATTTCGTTTGTTTTTGTTTATTTTTTCGTTTCGTTTCTATAATTATCTTCGGCAGTTGCGTCCTTTAAAAGAAATCATCATTTAGACAACCATTGATGTAAGTAATTGAAAGAAAATTTTTGTTATGTTATTTATATTTATTTCTATATATTTTCAGATATTAAATTAATTCATGTCGTCAATGTGGGAAAATGAAAATTTTTATATTTCGTAATTATTGTAAATTATTTTTAAAAGAATCACAAAAATATGTTTTATGATTTTCAGCAAATAAATTAACTAAAGTCTCAGTCTACTAAAATTCAGCAAAAAATTTATTAATTTTTAGCAAGGCATTTTTATTTCTAATCCATTAAGTGTTAGTAAAACTTTTGCTGAATCTACTAATTTTGTTGCTAAAAATCAGCTCGCTGATTTTCAGCAAAAAATTTTGCTGACATTAGCAATTTTTTTGCAAGCACCCTCCTGACTAAAATTTTGCTCAGCAAAATTTTTTGCTGACTTTACAAACTTTTTTTTTTTGAGTGTAGGATACTAACAATGAAAAAGTGAAATATGGAAAGCCTCGCGCAAGTATCGCAGAACTTTTGTTATAACCTATTGCAATATTAATGGCGTCAGCACTTTTTTTTTCCAAAAAAAAAATTTTTTTTTATTTTTTTTGTTTTTAAGATGCACTCTTTATATCAGCTTTAAATATCTAGTCAAAGTTTTTTTTATCAAACTTGATCAAATATTTATTTAACATACTAATAATATTATTAAACAAAAAATGATTTGAAGTATTTTAAAAAAACAAAAAATTTACAAATACTTAAGGCTGAATTAGTTTGTACGTAACGTTCCGTGACGAATCAGCTGATATGTTTTTGATGTATGACAATGAGTGTGTGTTGTTAGTTTGTCTGTAACGTAACGTTGCGTGCCGGACGAACCTGTAAAAAACAGCTGATTGCTCTCACATAAAAAAAAAACGAAAGAACGAACACAAGAACATTTTTTTTTTAATTTTTTAAACTAAATTATACAAATTAATAGAAAAAAAAAAGATTTTGATAATCAAATGGTTATATTTGCAATAAGTAAAGCAATAACTACAGTCGTTTAGCCAAAGCAACGGCTTTGTTGTTACGGAATAGGCTAACCACACACAACAGACATCCGGAACGGCACGTTACAGAAACGTCACGGAACGCAAAGACTAATGGAGCCTTAAATTGGAATATGTACTCGCATAGAACATTCAACAACTTTATTATGTTCACCAACTATTTATTCACCAACTGTTTATATTTATTAGTTCTGAGTTGCATTTATGTGTTACTGGAAGTGTTATTTATCATTCCCATTCAAAGTTTTTTTTTTATAAAAAAACTAACTTTTTTTTGGAGGTTGTGACGTTGTAAATTAATAAAACCTATCACTGCGTGCTAAACCGATTTTGCATAAATAACAAAGTTCTCGTGATCGCCAATTCGACAGATGGACACCGCCAACTAGGTTAAGGGCCTTAGACCTATATTTTGATACGTTAAAAACAGAATGCCAAACTGATATATGGGATATTCTCAAAATTATTTAAAATTGATGTTAATTGTTTTTTGTTTTTTTTTTTAATTTAGAGGTACATTAATAGGATTTTATGATAATACGATAAAAAACAATTTATGCTCGTCAAATTAGTTTGCGTGAATCACTTTCTGCAAGGAGCGCAAAAGTTATAACGGATTCAAGATTAAAATTTAACACGAATTCAAAAAATAAAATTTTTTGATAGATTTAAAAAAAAATTTCGCACATGTCTAACATTGCTTGATATTATTTGGCGTTTAATGGACATTTACTCCCTTATTTTGAGCTTTCCAAGAAATCTTTGTTAAATTCTGTGCTGTTTAAAAAAGAATATTTTTGACTTATTATATTTAAATGTACACGTATTTTTTTTCTATATTCGGCTATTTTTGGTTATTTTTTGAGATCTGTATGAGCAAAACATACACTCAGAGAACTTTTGCTTTAAAAATATGTAGTTAGTTTGGATTGTAATACAGTTTATTTATTTTTAATGTAAATGTCAGTCATTTGTTGAACAAATTAAATTTTTTACTAACCTTGTAGTTCATATAAAAAACAAACAACATCAAATGACTGTTTTATAATTTGAAATTAATTTTTTACAGTTGTTTTTTGTTATTAAAAAAAAAAAAGAAAGGAAATATTTGTTCCTAACATATCTGGTTCATTTTTACTACAATTGTTAGTAATTTTCTGAACATTAAAAAAATTACAAATGTTAGTTGAATTTAATGAAATGTTAGTCATCCTTTCTTCAACTGAAATTTCATTTGTTTTTGAGTACAATTGCTGTCATATTTACCTACATAATATCCTTAGTGTAGGCATTATGCATATCATATTTTTTAGAGTACATTAAATAAATATGCAAATATGCATAAAGGCATGCTCCAAAAATATCGTATTTTTGTTTTTTTTTTTATATGCAAAGTTAATTTTATTTTTACTTTATGTTGTGTATTTTTGAATGTATAGTAAGATAAAATTCAAACTGAGATTGTAATTCTTGGAAAAAAAAAACATTATTATTTTATAATATGCTATAAAATATATTATTAGACCAGTAATACAAGTAAAGGGTGTCCCAAGAAGAACGCAATTTTAAATCTGGCAACATTCGAAGTGTCATTGTTTGACATTTGAACAATTGTTATTGTTTGCTAGTAGAAGGTACGAGGTTAGTAAAAATGGAGCGCTACACGAATGGAGTATGGATGGAATGGAGTAATTGGGTAATGGAGAGACAACATGAAAATGCTGATTTTGCCAATAAAATCATCTTCAGTGACGAGGCCCATTTTCATCTTGATGGCTTCGTCAATAGGCAGAATTGTCGCATTTGGGGTGAGGAAAATCCTCGAGTGATTCACGAGAAGCAAATGCATCCTCAACGTGTCACTGTGTGGTGTGGTTTTTTTGCTGGAGGAATCATTGGACCTTTTTTTTATGAAAATGAGGCAGGTCAAGCGCAAACAGTCAATGGTGTTCGGTATCGTGAAGTGATAACCAGTTTTTTCTTGCCTAGAATTGAAGAAATGAATGTGGAGGACATGTGGTTCCAACAAGACGGCGCCACATGTCATACAGCCAGAGAAACAATTCAATTGCTGCATCAGTCATTTCCCGGTCGTGTTATTTCGCGTTTTGGAGATCAGAATTGGCCGCCTAGATCGTGCGATTTAACACCATTAAATCTTTTTCTTTGGGGTTTTTTGAAGTCGATGGTTTACGCGAATAAGCCGACGACGACTCAAGCCTTAAAAGAGGAAATTGGACGCTGCATTAATGAAATACCGCAGCATTCATGCAAAACGGTCATTGAAAATTTCATTAAAAGATCGCGTGCATGCCAGCAAAGCCGCGGCGGCCATCTGCACGATATATTGTTCCATACATAACCTCATTCTGTCTACTTTACGATATAATAAAGTTTCACGATTTTTTTTTTAAATATCTGTGTTTTATTTAAAATTTAAAAATTGCGCTTTTCTTGGGAAACCCTTTACATATAATCCAATTTAGCAGAATTGAATTAATATATGGGTTAAGCAAAACCATGTATTTCCCCATGTAAAAACACAGTTTTTTTTTTTAATTTTGGAAAAGTTAAATATTTGTTTTGAAATCCATGGCACCATGCTCAAAATTTTAATATCAACTGGAAAGTTTTCATTGAAAATATCTCTTGAAATTATCTTAAATAAACATTTCTTTACTTTTTGTATAAATTTTTGACATTTTGTTTTTGTAATCGAGAAAGCATTTTTCTAATAAGTCGACAAGGTATTCTTATGTCATGGTTTAGCATATAAAATTTTGGTCTCTTAGTAATCGGACTACAACATCTAGTACATATATTCTTTAATTTAATAAATTTATTTGTGAAAGGCGTGGTAGAGAAGCATGAGTGTATTTTCTAAAATTCATAACTACATTGTAAATTTTCAGTGACTTCGTCAGTGACCCTGTCTTTTTTTTGAATAATGTAATATTTGTTATGTTTTTATTTGTTCGATTGCGTCTATATGAAATTTTCTGTGCAATTACTGACCGTGGTATAGATAAACTGATTTCTAATGCGCTCGCACTACACGTTAGACAGAGCGCTTTAGCCCACTGATGATCTATCGTCAGGTCGAGTTTTGTTGTGATTAAAACTAGTTTTATTTAATACACGGCGGTTTTGTTCTTGCATACATAATCTCAGAAGTACAACTCCAACAACACAACAGTTCTAGTTTTAGAAACTTACCTCACTCTACTGTCCACTGTTTTCCCATATGTTGTAAGTGATGCCAAATCTATGATATATTTTTTGTATATTCGATAGATGGCGCTAACGTAGTTAGGGAAGAATTGCCAGAGAGCAAAGTTAATAAATTTATTTTACCTAACACTCCGGATGGAATCGTGTTAAATTGTATTAAAATTTAATCCATTTATATATAATTGTATCCACCACTTTTCGGATCAAATTTAATATGATTAAATATGGAAACGTATTATTTTAGATATTTCACTTGTAGTGTGTTTGATAAGTGTGTTTGATAAGTGCCATGTACCAGACATGAAATATTACCCATACATTGCATGGCGTATCAACAACTAACCGACCGGTAGTGTAGGATTTTGATTAGCCAAGCACTTTCTATGCTCACATATTTCTTTATATTGTAAAGCTAGTTTTAAGTTGATAATTTAATATAGTTGATCGTAAGAGCTCCAATGAATACAACGTGTATGGTTATCGTGACACCATCGCTACCATATTAAAATTTTAAATCGGGAAGCTTTCCAACGATATATAAAGTTATATATAAGTAATAAACATTAGAAGCTTATACAAAGTAGTACCTTCTGAAAATTTGCCATTCTTTATGTTTAAAAATAACAAAAACTCAGTTCACGAGCAAACTGACATATTTAAAACTAGACAGCGAATGTACCATTCGAAAAACTGTTTTTTTAACAAAATTCACGCTCATGAATTCGCGAAATTTGTCATATAATTAATAATATCAGACTTACGCTCACACTTTTTGGCTTAAATGCTTGCTTGGAAAATTTAAAATTTTGTCAATTCCAGACATGGGATATAATACCAATATTTGTGTATTTAATAACAGGCCAATTACATTTGTACGTCTAATTACATGTAATTGGGTGTAATTGAGTAATTGCCCTGTAATTAAATATCCAGATGTTGTTATTAATCCCCATGTTTGGTATTAAAAATTTTACAAATTTTCTAAGAAAGCGTTTAAGCTTACAAGTGTGAGCGTAAGGCTGAAATTATTAATGATATTTCAAATTTTCACTAGTGAATGATTGTGAAATGTAATTGACGACGCCCAAGTCTGAGAATTAGATCATAAACAAACCATTGTTTTCAAATTTTTATTTCATAAGTGCCCAGTACAAAAAAACACCAAAAAACTTAAAACTAAAAAAAATGGTCTCAATTTTCTAGTATCATATATTTATTTGTTAGGTGATGGCGCACTCCAATAAGATACGAGTTGGGAATCCAAAAGTTGAAAGCCCCCGCAAAAAAAGAAGAAAAAAACTGACTTTTTTCAATTTGCCAACTTTTTGTTACGATAGCAATTAGAAATATAGACCTATAGCCCTACAATTTTGCATTCCTACGAGTTAAAGTGATGATCCAATGATATAACTTTTCTAAAATATAAAAATTGGGAAAGTTATTGACAAATAATACCAGTTTCAAAGGATTTCGAAATTGTTGACAAAAACAAAAATATTTTAAAACCTCATATGGTCTGTTAAAAAAGTCGTAAAACTGTTTTTTATTTATTTAACCCCATCAACAATTTCATAATCTGTGTGGAATGTCTCCAAACTTTACCTGCGTATATATTAATTAACCCGAAATATATAAATTGTCTTCTTACCTTAACTAAGCTAGAACTGGCACAATATCCTTCTATGCCGCTTATATCACAAACTGTATTTTCCGGACAATATGAGAGAACAGAACGATCTGGAACATCTTTACCCATACAAAATGCGATGGTAGTTTCATTGAGGCAAGCATATACTTTATTTTTGTTACACACACCACAGAGATTCAAGTCCCGTTCTTTCTCTACAATACAACTGGGAGTGGCATCTGGTAGAGGATAACAAACTAAACGATCTAATGTGCAGACATAATCTTTAGGACATGTTATGATATCCTTTGTTGCGTTTCCTAATTTAAACATAAAATTTCAATAGAAAGTTGTTTATAGTTGAAGAACATTTTACCTTTAATACATAAGGAATATGTATTTTCGCTATGGCATGCCACTTTATTTGTATTTTGACAAATATCACAGTCACTATTAATGTGGACAACACACACCAATAAAATGATCTATTTTTAAAAAGAAATAATGTTAAAATTTTTTAATTTTAATTTTATTTTTAATTTCTATTTTTTTTTTAATTTTTATTTATTTTTTTTTTTTTTTTTTTAATAAAATATTACCAATTTTGCACAAATTAACTTCATTTTTTAATTCCACTCAAGTTTTATTAAAATTTTCCACTTAATGAATTTTACTTGTTTTTATTCTTAAAACACTTCAATAACAAATAATTAAATTTCATCATAAACATCTTCTTTTATCATAATAATTATCTTGTTATGGTATCCTTTCAGTATCTTTATGATTAACAAGAAATTTCTAATATACTCGTATATTCATAAAAGAACTAAAATTTTTATGAAATACTTTTTAGCGAATCGCAATTTAAATACATGTTTAGTAGGGTGTCCCCACAAATGGTGTTTTTACGAATTCGCTTGAGTGATAGCACTTAAACTATGAGTATGAAAGCGCTGAATACGAAAAATATAACGAACATTTTTTAGAGGGTACTTTTAGGTTCCGACACGCTGTTTAGGATATCAAGAAGGCATGATTTCTTCAAAAAAAGTTGTACTAGTTTTTATCGAAATATGGCTTAAAAGTTTCGTTATGTATAGTATATTATGAAAAAAATATTTATAATTTTTTTAAAGAACAGTTTTGGACCACCACAGCGATTTAAAATTTTCATTTAGTAGGGGAAAGGCTTACAGGTTGCCATCCTTTAGCTTTTTTGCCCATAACTCATCATAAAATTAACGTTTTGTAGTCAAAATCATAGGTTGGCAAGAGAAAGTATCCATTCACAATAATTCATTACAATTGATAACAATTTCATAATTTCATTACAATTGATATCAATGAAATTGTAATGAAATAATCAATTAATTAGTTCATTGGTCTGCTTCTTATTTTTAAAGACGTCGTATTTTTTACAGGACAACCGTGGGTTATATTAAAATTCATAAAAAAAAAATCTCTAATTTTTTAAAAATTTTCAAAAAAAAAATTTAGGGGTCGCTACCAGACTTTGAAAATTTTCTCGATTTTCAAAAAGGACTTTTTTTTCATAAAATGGTTTATTTTAAGAAATTAAAAAAAAAAATTAATAATAATTTTGTTTAACCCAAACAACACAGGAAAAATTAATTAGTTTTTATAAGGTTGTTAACCCTTAACCGTTAGATACTATAGTAACATTACTTTTTCTGCCATTTCAAAATATAGAGTAGTATTTGTAATTTTACGTTTACGTATGGTTCTTAATACCACCACACCTACATGAATTAATGACACGCTCTCAATTTTGGAATGAGTCGGCTAAGTATATTATGTTTTGCGCTTAACCACACTAGACCAAACAAATTTCTAAATTTTTGCATTATTTTCAAATCTCAAATTATAAAAAAAAAAATTAAGGACTGCAATTATTAAATTAAATTTAGGGGATTTTTTTAAACACATCATGAGAATTAAAAAAACAAATTATACTGATAGGATCCCTCAGTTCACTTAGCGTGTGGACTGATTTAATTTTGTCGGGACATCAGAATTCGTTTTAGAGGTATGGTTCCTTCGGCAAAGTTTTTTATTTTGATCCCTAGAATACGATTTTCCTTGAACTTTAAGCGATTTTTTTGCCTCCATACAAATCGACCCGGCCTACTAACCATATAGTAATTTTTAGCTGTAAAACGACTGCAATAGAAGTAAAAACCACTAACGAAGCGGTCAAAAACAACTAACCTTAAATGAATGCATAAACCATAAAAACCAGCAACAAAACAATAAAAACAATGACCATAAAACGACTGCATAAGTTGTAAAAATTACTGGATTTACCAGTAATTACAAATTACTGGATTTACCAGTAATTTTTTCGGTATTTTAAAAACATTTGTTAAAAAAAAAAAATAGTATTTTCCTTTAATTACAAAAAACATTTGCGTTTCCTACATCCTATTTAAAATGCAGTTAAAATTCCAAAGGGTATTCCAGTTATGACTTTTGTATGCATTTTAGATACAATGAAATTTTCTAATTATTATGTACATACTATGAACAAACTAATAATAACAAACATAAACTAAACGAGACTTTTTTAAAACTCGACACAATCTTCTATTTTTGGATAACTAACAAAAATTAACTGCATTATTACTGTGTTGGTAGTTGTTTATTAAAATACTAAAATAACTACTCAAAACAACTGTTACTGTGAAGTACAGTATTTTTGGTTAGTTATTTTTTTAAATTACTGTCTACAATAGTCGTAAATGACTACAAAGCAGTTAAAACACCTACTACTGTTTACTACCCGAATGACCTACATTTAGTTACTGTAGAAATATTCTAAGTATATTTTCATATATATGTATGCTGAAAACTCAAAAATGCTGTGGTGGACTAAAACTGTTCTAAAAAAAGTTAAAACTATTTTTCTCATAATAACCTCTGCATAACGAAACTTATCGAGTCCTAATTTGATAAAAAGTAAGACAACATTTTTTTTTGTTACCTTAGCCCATTAATGCCTACGGCTATCGAGAATAAACACAAGTTTGAAATTTTGTGTGCAAGATTTCTCTGACCATGCAAACCAATTCAAATTAAATAATTAAGCAAGTTTGATATAATTTTTATTAAAAATATATTTTCAAAATGTTAAGTTTCAAAATGTTAGTACTTTTTTAGTACAGGTTTAGTACACCAAAGCTGAAACTAAATAAATCACGCTTTAAAAATATATTTCAATTTGTTATGCACAAAAAAAAATATCACATGCTTCGGTAAATTTTTAATTGAGTTTAAACCTTAGTTACCATTACTTATACGTATCAGTGGGTATGAATTTGTTAAATCGCGCGTCGCAACCTTAAAGTACCCACCAAAAATATGGTTATATATTCCGTATTCAGCTCTTCAATATGCATTATTTTTTAATGGGACAGCCTA
Source organism: Delia radicum (assembly GCA_021234595.1). NCBI lineage: Eukaryota > Metazoa > Arthropoda > Insecta > Diptera > Anthomyiidae > Delia > Delia radicum. Next base: position 91,480,550 of record CM037854.1, on the reverse strand, counting down.
ATGCTAATTTTTTTATCTTTCTTTTAAAGTTGTTTAACTTTACACACTACAGATTAAACATAATTATTATAATAAACATCGGATATTATAATAAAAATTTGATATAAATTTGACACTCTAAAGCAAAGGTTCTCAAATTGAGGTTCGCGGACCCTTCGAAGTATTCTAACAAAATACTTTAAAAACAAGAAATTTTTAAACATGTTAATTAAATTTTTAATAGGAAAATAAAAAATATAAGCTTCCTATCTTAATTGCTCAATTGCGAAAATTATTTTGTTTAAATTTGAAACAAATACAAAGAAATTATGAAATTGGCTTGATTTTTAAACATTTTTGGAAATAAATCAGTGTGTATTCATTTTTCATACAGAAGTGCACAGATTCTTTGTGTTTTGTTTAATAGAAAAACTCTTCAAATGTTAAATTTTCAAGTTTTCCTAATGTATTTAAATTAAAAAATCCTCAAAAGTATCCTGCCAATTTTTCTGTTGATTTTTTGTAATAAAACATTTATTTATCTTTATGTTTGTAATAATTTTTGTTTTAAAAAATCTATTAATTGTAATATACATATTTTTTTTTAATAAAAAAATGGGTCCATGAGCCAGGGATCAGCAAACTAAATGTTATAGAGAACCGCTGCGTTAAAGAGTATAACAAAATTGGGCTAATTTTTGATTAATGTTAAGTCAATAAGTCCAATAACTAAACAAGTTAAAGATAGGAAACGAAAAATATTTTACACTTTAAAAATAACTAAAAACACTCTATATTATAAGCTGTATGTTCGAAAAAATTTTTACACTGAAAAAATTTAATAAAAAGTTAAACAAAATATATGGTCTTTAAAAACTTATTTATTAATAAAAAAAAAAAATATAGTCTAATAGTATAGCAAAAAAATCCCTTTATAAATTATTCACTTTTCGGGAAACCCTCCCATTAAGGTACTTTCTGGAAGCAGGTTTTCCATTTCTGATTAAAATTGTCCATGCCATGAGACACCCTTTTTGTGGCCTTTAAGTCTCTTTTAGCAATAGCCCAATATATTTCAACTGCACTTAGAATACTATGTAGGTAAATACCACTCAGTAAATTCAACTAACATTGTCATTTGTTTTTTAATGTTCTAAAAATGAATAACAATTGTAGTAAGAATGAACCACATGTTAGTAAAAAATAAACAAACATTTATTTTTTTTTTTATTTTTAATTGTGAAAGGCGTGGTAGAGAAGAATGAGTGTATTTTCTAAAAATCATAACTGCATTGCAAATTTTAAATTTTCTGAATCAGACTGCGCAGTTTCTGGTATAGAACCTTCGTCAGTGACCCTGTCTTTTTTTTGGATAATGTCTATATGAAATTTTCTGTGCAATCACTGACCGTGGTATAGATAAAGTGATTTCTAATGCCACATACACTGGCACTACACGTTAGACAGAGCGCTTTAGCCCACTGATCTATCGTCAGGTCGAGTTTTGTTGTGATTAAAACTAGTTTTATTTAATACACGGTGTTTTTTTGTTCTTGCATACATAATCTCAGAAGTACAACTCCAACAACACAACAATTCTATTTTTAGAAACTTACCTCACTCGTATGTCCACTGTTTTCCCATATGTTGTAAGTGATGCCACATTGTTTTTTAAATAACAAAAAACTACGTTAAAAAATTAATGTAAAATCATAAAACAGTCATTTGATGTAGTTTGTTTTTTTTTTTTTTTTTGAACTACAAGGTTAGTAAAAAATGTAATTTGTTCTACAAATGAATGACATTTACATTAAAAATAAAGAAACTGTATTACAACCCAAACAAGTACATATTTTTAAAGCAAAAGTTGCCTGAGTGTGGTCTTAGCTCCGGGCAGTTTGTCCATGCCATGAGACACACTTTTTGTGGCCTTTAATTCTCTTTTAGCAAGTGCCCAATATATTTCAACTGGTCTTAGCTCCGAACAGTTTGAGGATTTGCCACCATCGGCACAACAACAATGTTATTTGATACATAATACTCAAGGGGTTCTTGCTGCAGAGGCAAGATGCCAAATCAGGCCAGAAGTATGTAAACATATTGTGTTGTCGTATAAATGGAAGTAGTATACTTTGCAAACATTATTTTATATAAATTTCGGTTTTTATTGTTCCTGTTGTTACAAATGAATTGCTCCTTTTTACTCAAGTACATATTGCTTGCCATACCAGACACTTTTTAGTGCATTTTTTTTTTATCATGAGGGCCTCGTTTTCTTCTTAAGCCGTTTTCTCCCTTAAATATTAAAGAGCTACAAGAAAATAAATACGTAAAATATATAATAATATTCAAGTAAATAAATTTATTTTCTATTACAAATCTTACCTTAATGTATTATTTATTTAATAAAATTTACATTGTTCTCATTTTATTGGTTTATCTTCTTAAACATTCTCTTTTACACTAAAGATAAACGAGAAAAAGTGTATAAACAAGCCGTTTATTACACCGCCATGTTGGTTTTTGCATCTTACATTTTGTCAAAAAGTCGAAACAACTGCATAAAATAACTGTTACCGGAATGCTTCAATTGTGTAGGTTGTTTAAAAGATCAATCCTAAAAAACAATAAACATTAGTTTTCTAAGTAAAACAACTGCAATTGCAGTTAAAACAACTACAAACGTATTACTGCACAAATAACTATCACGTAGTAACTGTAGATGTTTTCTGAGTGCATAAATGATTTGGAAAAATAGAGTAAAACGTGAATATTTAAAGTGACATTTTATGTAAAGATAGTTTTACAATAGTATGTTTATTAAATAATAATATCAGATAAAGAATATTTACAAAAAAGTTTTTTTTTTATAAATATATTTTTTTTTAAATGCTGGTCATGTTGTTTTAACTGTATTTGTGGTTATTTTTACTACTAATTTTTAACAGTTAAAACTAACTACACATTGCAGTTGATTTAAATGCAAATGTAGTGTACACCCTTTCAACGTAGTTATTGTAAGTGCCATATGCAGTTGATGCTACCAACATAATTTTCTAAGTATTCACATTGTAGTATAATATTTAAAATTAATATTTAAATAAAAAACGCTTTTAGAAATTGATTTCGATGCGGAAGGTTTTTGCTCCGAATTGACTTCAAAAACGATATTTATTATCTTCACAATATTGTCCATTAGGTGGTGTTCCATAATTTTTTCGCAACAAAAAAAGTTATAACCCTACTGCTTATTCTCCGGAGCAGTGTGGTATTGAAAATGATACAAATTGGTACAGCGGTTAAAACATATTTTGTTCTATCTAAGAAGACGCGTAAAGGTGAATAAAGTTCTTTTTCTCAATTTTTTTTCACAGAAAAAAAAAAATTAAAACAAATCGATTTAAATAAATGGTTTTTAGTAAAAATCTCTTTTAATTTTTTTTCCTAATATTAATTTTTGCGAATTTTTATGCCTCAATATTTTTTTTAAGCGAAATTTTTTTTTGCTATTTTGTTATTCCTTGAATTTGCTTTAAAATCAAATGTTGTATTTATCTCTAATCTGGTATTTAAATAATTTTAATTAGTCAATGTTTTCCTTTTTTTCATTTCAGATAGCCGACAATGATTCCCTTCCAAAAGTTCTATGTAAATCATGTTTTCGTCAGGTGGAAGCTACAGCTTCATTATCTAAAATTGCTAAACACACCCAACAAGTATTTCGAGATTTTTTGCTAAGCAATTTGGTAAGTTTTTTTTTTATTATTTGAGAAACTGAGAATAAATCTGAGATGATAATGGCAATATCAAATCTGTATATACTGGCACGTAAAGAAAAACCATCGTGTTCAAATGGATAGTTTTTGAAATTTGAATCCCGAATATTTCGTATTATTTTTAATTTAAAAAAATTCAAAGATGTAAATCGATATTATTGGTTCAATTAAAGTGAATTAAAATAATTTCAATCCTCCTCTTCTCATTTATTCACTTTTGAATTTTGATTTTTTAACAAATCGATCGAAATCAATCGAATTAATGCTATAAAAACATGTCAGATAATATCAGTTTAGAGTGCACTCAAAAGTTACAGCATGACAATAATTTGTGTAATAATGAATACTTGTTCTTCTGAGAAGTAATACGAAACAACTTTTATGACAGTTATTAAAACAAAAATCAACTAAAGAAAAGAAGGTACTGAGTTTTTTTTAACAGTTGTTTAAAGCAGTTATTTTTAGTATTATAATAAACAACTGCAAAAACAGTTTTTATGCAGTTAACATATAAATTTCGGTAGTCATTTAAATTAAATTGTTGTTAGCAGGGGAAAGGCTTGCCGGTTGCCAGGTATAAACGCATCACCTTAACAATATTTTTATGAAACACCTTCATTGGACGAAGGTGTCATACATATGATGAAGTTTTGGCTTTACGCTTAGAGATGTTCCTGTCATCCCAGCCGACAACGGAAATGACAAGATCATCGGCGTACCTACACTTAGAATACTATGTAGGTAAAGACCACTGCAAAAGTCTTCACTTGAAAAAAAGGACGACTTACATTTCAGTAAATTCAACTAACATTGTCATTAGTTTTTACTGTTAAAAAAACTAACCGCAATTGTAGTAAAAATTAACCACATATTTAGTCAAAAATATTTGTTTTATTTTTTACATAAAAAAGAAACTACTGTATAAAATACAGTTATTTGATGTGGTTTGTTATTTTAAATGAACTACAATTGCAGTCAAAAATAAAATTTCTTCTACAAATGACTATTTTTTTTTTAAGTAAATATACTGTATTACAACTCAAACAACTACAAATATTTACTGCAGAAATTCCCTGAGTGTATAGGTCCTGAAACCCATCCCGTTCAGACCCTCGAGTAGTTCATCGATGACCAATGTAATAACCATATAACAATACATGACCATATTTTTTATAGGGTTATGTACCAAGCAATAAGGTTAGGGTAGTCGTTATACCAAGGGCTGGAAAGTAGTCCTAGCAGTATCCCAAATATTAATTATTTAATTTTTACTTATATTAGGGATATGCGGTGGCCGATACATGAGCCACAGTTAAATTATCAACGAGGTAAGTATACTAAGACTGCTGCTCATCATGTTGTCCTGACATTGCCAGTTCTGCCTTCTTTGATATACAGCACGCTTTTGACAACCTGTTAATACGATGCTATTAGGGTTTCCATGGTGAGAAAGGGCATTCATCCAAAAATAATTAATTGAATTTTGGCGATGCTTTGCACTAGGGTAATCACGTTTTTCATAGGAACTGCTGCTGTACTAGATCCATGATTTAAAGGCCTAAGATCCATATATCGACCCTTTTACCTGGCTCTCCAAAACGATGACACCCGATAGGCTTGCGTTATTTCCTGACAGGTTTGAGATTCTCTAAATCGCAGTAGACCCGAATTTGGTAACGCACACTGGGTAGTGTGTGTTAAGCAAGAGTTCACAGATATAGTCGGTGGATTTAGTATGGGAAACATACGGAATTCTGAGAGTACAGATACTCTTTGTATGATCCTATGAGCGGGCATTTTGTAGTTGCGCCGATTTTTGAGATCTGGGATCTTCTCAGAGCAGGTGCCCACGTGAACCTTTTGGATCTGCGTAGTTCCTTAAAGTACTAAGTGACGCCCTCTTGGAGAGCCAGTCTTCTTTTAGGTGTTTTTTTTTTATAGGTATAGAACTTTGAAATGGAATAAAACAAAGATGATTTTTTTAAATTGACATGAAATTTACTTTATTCGAAAGATAATCTTCTGGCACTATATATGACTTCTGGGATATGACCGCCACGGCTGGATCAGAAGTAGTCTAATCTGGAGGTCCAATTTTCGATAACTTTTTCCAACATTTGTGACCGTATATTGGCAATAACGCGGCGAATGTTGTCCCCCAAGTGGTCAATCGTTTCGGGCTCATCGGCGTAGACTACCGACTTCACATATACCCACATAAAATACATAGTTCAGCGGCGTTAAATCGCACGATCTTAGAGGCCAATTCACGGGTTCGAAACGTGAAACTATGCTGTTACCAAACATTCCCTTCAAAAAATCAATTGTGGCACGAGCTCCTGCACATCATGGTTGTTCAATTGATGAACGAAAAAGTCAGTAATCATGGCTATATAATCATGACTTAAAAAAGTGTTGCCAACTTAAAGTTCTATACCTGTGTAAAAAACACCCTTTATTACATTGGCCTTATGAAAGAGTCTTTTGGAAATTTTCCCAGGTCGCTTATCTTGGATTTCGGTAGACCTGGTATTAGTCCAATGCACTTATAACATCAAAAACTAGTTGTTCATAGTCAGGCATTGATAGTTCATTGGGCACATGCCAATTAGGGATGACAAAAGAAATATCCATATTAGTAACAGTGAGATCCAAGACCTCTGGCCTAATAGCATTCCTGAAAGACCACTCAGAATATTATGTAGTTTACTGTTTGTAGTTTAATTAAAAACTTCAAACAGTTTCCAACCCTTAGCAGTTCCGTCCTTGTCAACATGTAATACGAATAGAACAGTATTACGAAGGAGATTATAAAGGGTACGCCAAATATTTTTTTTTTTTTTTTTTTTTTGAAAATGCTATAAAAAAAACTACTGAATATTTTCTCAAATTTCTTTTTTTATTTGAAAGTACAATCCTTCCGGTTAATAATGGAAAATAATTTCATTCAAATGGCTGCCTCGGCTGGCCATGCAGTAGCCTACACGATCGGTCCAATTTTTAAGCACATTATCGATTGTGTGCAGCTGTATTTCACCAAAGGCTTCACGAATATTGTCTTTTAAAGCGTCAATTGTCTCTGGCTTGTTGGCGTAACACTTATCTTTGACGGCACCCCACAAATAATAGTCCAACGGTGTCAAATCGCAGCTCCGAGGTGGCCAAACGACATTAGCTCTGCGGCTGATAATGCGATCTTCAAAAACAGGGCGCAAAACATCGAGTGTAGCTTCGGCTGTGTGGTACGTAGCGCCGTCCTGTTAAAACCAAATGTTGCCAATATCCTCTCTTCAATTTTTGTGAACAAAAATTCGTTCAACATGGCCTCTGGACCAAAATCCGCACCAAACAGTGACTCGTTTTAGGTGAATCGGCTTTTCAGTGTATGCGTGCGGGTTTTCTGTGCCCCAAACATACGGAGCTGACGCACACATTCTGCAACATTACCATGATTTTCAAAGTAATGTCGCAATATTTCCCAGCGTTGTTCAAGCGTATACACAACCATATTCGTTCAGCGGAAGGATAAAACTAATTATCTGTCAAATCAGACATGAGCTAAGTGTTACCATTCGAGAAATAAGCACTAGTTGAAAAAAAACGTTAGATGGCGGACGCTTTATTATAGGAGGTGATAATCCGTTTCAAACACAACATCAAAAAAAAAAAGGCGCGTACTATGCACAGATGAACGGTTATAAGTCCATTATACATAAAAGTTTTTTACGTTTGGTGAAAGCTTTACTTTTCATTAGTCCAAAGTACGGAATCATTCTTCTGTGCATCGTAACGACATGTTTTGTTTGAGGCTGTGTTTGAAATGGATTGTCCCTCCCATAATCTCATTGGTACTACCTCATGTTCCCAGATAAGTAGAGCGCCTTGACCTACATCGCAACATCATCTTTTTTGAGTGCATTTATAACTTCTTTTGTATTGTCTTAAAATCTTTTTAAATTATTGCAAATTTTCCTTTCGGAGACTTTTTAATAAAATTTTCTTATTCAGATCAAATTTGTCTTACTCTTTTTAAGTTCGTAACTAAGAAATGTACCCGTACAAAATCTATTTCTTTTTTTTTTCATATTGTCATTTCAGCCTAAAAGTTCCTCCGTTCCAGTTCATACATCTGAAGTTATATCATCCGATTTCTTGGGCAACAAAGATTCAGAAAAATCAAAAAATGAACGCTCATTGCTAACAGCATCAGCCAATTCAAGAGCACAATTACCAGTATCACATCCACATCCACCAGTACCACCACCCCCACCACCGCCACAAGCACATGTTAATCCAGCAGCGTCTCCACGAAAAGATGAAGTTATAGTAAATGTTTCAGTATCGGATCCATTAACGCGAGATAATCAATTGAAAATGATATCTAATTCACAAAGACGTCAAAGTTTATTAATAGAACCAAGATACACGCCAAAATCGATAGCACAAAGAGTAATGGCAGCACCATCAGTGCCACCACTGCCACAAAGACCAGTTGTAATAACACCAGTAATGGTGGAAGCTATGCCTACAGCCGTAACAACAAATAATCAAAAAACGTCTGCGGAGCAACTTTTGAATTTGTATAACCAGCAACAACAGCATCAACAACAACAGCAGCAGCAGCAGCAACAACAACAGCAGCAGCAACAACAACAACAACAACAGCAGCAACATCAACAACAGCAGCTGCAACAACAACAGCATCAACCCTCTAAATTACATCAGCATTCGCCGCCCCAAGTTACCACCTTTTCCAGTGGTGGCTATGTTATAGGACGTTTAGATGCTGCTCCAACTGATAAGGAAGTACCCAAGAAAACTACTTTACCCTTGACTCCAGCTGCCGATAATGTTTTACAACAAAAACGTAAGAACTTGGTTAAAGCTCTTAATAACATCAAGGCCAATAATTCAGGTCAGGTATCTTTGTTAAAATCTTCCCAACAAAAACAAACTTCCTTACTCCAACAAACTAAAACTCCGTTAGCAGAAGTGGTCAATCAAGCAGCCGAAGACGAATTACCAGATCAAATTATAATAGCGGCTCCCAAAAAGAAATCACCCGAGAAATTTAAAAAGGAACCATTGAATTTGAGTAGCAAATTAACTACTCCAAAATCCACATCCGCAAATCCCACAGTAACGACTACAGTGATAAACCAAGAACCACCAGCACCTTATAATCCACCACCAGCACCAAAACCAACATTTCCCGAGGATATACTATTGGGTCGCGTTATACGTGATATGGATTTATTGAAATTGATTTTAAAGGCGTTACAATGGCCCGTTAATAAACAGAATATTGAATCACAATTGCAAAGATTGAAAAATTCGAAATTCACAGATGTTATGTCCGATTCGAATCTATTACAAGATACAGATTTAACCCAATTACTGCGACCCTATTTGGCACCGGTATTATTAGCAGCCCAGGACTTACAACAGCAACACCATCAATTATTGAAGAATACCACCCTTAATCAAAATATGTCGGCTGCTTATATAACACAAAACTCCCCACCAACTTTCGATCCACAAGCAGAAATTAATAAAGCTATACCTTACAAACTGCCACCCGAAACTTCAGTACAATTAGTGCCAGCCACACCAGAAGAACAAGAACAATCCAGTAAATCACCACCTTTAGCTACTTTTGCTACAAATTCATCTTCTAGCTCGACCGTTGTTAAAGGAAATAAACGTGGTAGAAAGAAAAAGTCAACACTGGCACCAGCACCGGCACCAGCACCGGCACCAGCACCGGCACCGGCACCACCAAAAAGACAACGACGGGCGGCTGCTCAAAAAGCTAGAGAATCTATTGTTATATTATCCGATGAAGATGATGACGATGATGAGGATAATCGTCCTCTAAAAAGACTTATCGCAAACAAAAAACCTCAAAATCTTCTCCTTCTCCTAATGTACCAATAGAATTAAATTCAAATTTTCTCTCACAATTGGGTATGTTAAATGGATCGGGGGGGTGATGAAGCAAATGAGGCCTTACTGGCATTATTAAATCGCCAGAAGGCAGCCATATCCAAACACCAAAAGATTTCACGACGTCGTCGTAATAGTATATCAAATATGATTAATTTACCAGCCAGCGAATTTGATTCTCTAATAGATTTAGACGATGATATAGTATTAATGGAACCGGTTACTACAACATCAGGGCCATTAAGTTCTAGTGATTCTTTAGCATCATCTTCTGTACAGCAACAACACCAGCAGCAGCAGTTACCACAAATAGATCTTAATACCTTTATAATGCCACAAATGCCGCTTATAACACGGCCTATTATAAAACGACGTAAAACTGTAATACAAACCTCTAGGCCTAGCTATGACATAACTATGGATTTATTGGGAAAAGACTCTTCCTTCTTAAATATGGGACAACAATCCTTACAAAATCCCTCCAATAATGTTAATATGGCTTTACCCTTAAATATAGAAAATCTTCAAAATAAAAATGAAGCTACAAAATCAACTTCTACAGGATTATTAACAAAATCAACCTTAAGTACAAGTGCAAAAACCTCAACATTATCCTTACCAACACAACGCAAGAAATTACAAAGTAAATCCGCTTTGGGACAACAACTGTTAGAAGCTATAGGTCTACAACAAATTCCTACTAAATATAGTACAACTCCCGAATTTGCCACTTCGTCATCTTCATCCACCCACACATCAATAAGAGCCAGTTTATCCAATACCAAAAAACAATCAATCAAACAAATAAGATTTGCTCTTAAAAAATCTCTTAAACAAGCCCAAGAACAACAGCAACAACGTAAGAGAGAATTATCTTCGACCCACATGTCTAGTACTACCATAATACAAGATGCTGATTCCACTACCAAGTCGACTGTAAAAGAAATTGTTGTAGTCGAGGGTAAGGGTAATAAAGGTGATAATTGTTCTTCCTCTCTGGTCGATGTAGAAGATCAAATTGATAAGGTCACTTTAATGGTACGTGGTAAAAATGATAAAGAGAATCCTCGTGAAACAGGTATAGCCACTGCTGTTAAGGAAGAGACAAAGCAAGGCAAACAATTATCACTATTAAAAATACCAGATAGACGTCGTACGGTACCTGCATCTATGGCAATTAGTGCTGGTCATAGTTTATTGGATTCTAAATTGGATAGATCTTTAAATGTGATTGAAGTTTTATCGGATACAAAAATTGTAGACTTGGATAATGAGTGAGTTTATTTTTTATCATAACCATTTTATTATATTCAATATTAATATTTTTGATTTAAAAATTCCTTTGAGATAATAACGATCTAAAACTCAAGCCAAGTTTTGCCTAATCCGGGTTCGGATTTGTGAAGGTGGTTAATGCCTCCACTCAAAAAAAAAAAAAACGTTAGTAAAGTCTGCAACAAATTTTGCTGAGTCAGCAATATTTTAGACAGCAGGGTGCTTGCATAAAAATTGCAAATGTCAGCCAAATCTTTTGCTGAAAATCAGCGGGCTGATTTTTAGCACAACAAAATTAGTAGATTCAGCAAAAATTTTGCTAACACTTAGTGGATTAGAAATTAAAAATCCTTGCTAAAAATTCATAAAATTTTTGCTGAATATTAGTAGACTGAAAAAAACTCAAAAAATTTTTACAAAAATTATACCTTAATTAATTTATTTGCTGTACAATTTGACCACAATACATTATAAGTCACTATAGCCATTTAGTTTACAAATACACATTTAATCTTTATTAAATTTAAATATTTTATTTTGTCTTTAATTTAATTAAAAGACAATTACTTTGACAAACCGGTGACAACACAAAATTTAAGTTCTTTTTATCCGCAAATTATATGTATACGATACACATTGTTGGCGTCCTTTTGTTTTATTATGTATGAAAAACAGATACAAAAATAGTCCATGGTTGATTTTTTCATATGTCTTACAAGAATTTTACTTTTTAATATCATTTTTATTCTGGGTATATCTTTCAATCTGGTTGTCGTCCACACTATTAATGTGCTTATCTGGAAACTTTTTTTAGCAAAATAAATTAGAAAAACATTAGTAAAATATTAGTAAAACATTAGTTCAAAACAGTAAAGTGCTAAACAAGTATAACTAAAATTTTAGCTGAAAACATAATTTTAGCAAAAAATTTGCTGAAAAATAGTATACCTAATTTACAAGACGTTTTACTAACTTTTCTACTAACTTATTTTTTTGAGTGCAAGATTCAAGATTTGCCTTTAACTCTGTTAGTTTTTTGAGTTGGGTAATTGAGAACTTTTAGCCACTATTATCCATTTTATCCAATTTACAAGTTTTTTGCGATTATACTTTTTCCTATGCGCTGGGTTTCCATGTCAAAAATGTAGATCTTTAAAATTGAGAACAAAAAATATAAAAAATACATGGGAACAGCAAAGAGTATATACAAATAGAGAAGCTACCGTACACCGCGTTTTTTATGCTTAACAACTGAACTCGGGCGAGGTAATGAAAACATTTTTTTTTTACACTAAAAAATAATTGCAACATGTTGCTACAAAATTGTTGCTTAAAACTCTAACTTTTATTTTGCTTATAGTTTGTTTTATTCTACTAAAATTGAATCTATTTTAATTTTATCTTGCTCATTTTATCTTTAAAATTCTAAATAAATAAACATTTTATTATAGTATTATTCAAAAACATGATAAAAATTAATTTAAACTTTTAAATTTCTGCAACATGTTTTCATTTGCTCGCTCGGTGCGAGCTTACGAACAAATTAAATTAAACAAGTGTCATAGAGCATTTTAGTAAATACAAAAAAAGTTTTCTAAATTGCCACCAACAATGGGGTTTTGTAAATACAAACACCCTTTCATAGATGACATAGAGCTGCAACTCTTTGACATTAGCTGTCAGTGCACGTAACTCATTTTAATGTGTTGGACATACGTCTTATACATATACAAAAAATATTTAAATGTGTATGAAAAATGTGTTTGTTGTTAAAAGAAGAAGAGTTTAATATCTATGTAATCTATGCACCCTTTTGTAGATTATTTTTTTGTAATTTTGAATTTTTGTTTTTAAAGAATTTTTTTAAGAAAAACTACAATTTACAATAACAAGCATTTCAAATAAAAAATTTGTTAGAAATAAATTTTTATTTAAAAATGAGGTTGTTTGAACTTACAAATTCCATTGTTGGTGCCAACAGGTTTTCTGTGTACAGTTTTTTAAATACGATGTTTTTAAAATACAATCAATCTGACATCTTTCTGTTGAAATGTAACACCAACTCATGTAAGTCTTATTTAGTAACTAGAGTTTTGTTTTCGCTAAACTTGCAATTGAGCTTGATAAATGGTCATGCAATAGAGTGAGTCTATTATGAAAAGGTTTATCAGCAAGGAAATCATTGTTTTTTTAGTATGTTGATTCATATGCAAAAACCGATATTTGTCACAAATTTTATGTGGCAGCATAGCTGTACGATATGACTCCAGATTCCAACTTTTAGTATGATATGTGAATACCTTTGAACAGTAAATGTGCAAAAAATTTGCTAATAATATTTATATTTGCAAAAGTTTTTCTAACAAAAAACCCTACTTTTCTGACAACTATGTACCAAAACGGAGGTTTTTATTAGGAAAACCTTTGCAGCAAATATAAATATTTTTGACGCATAATTTCAATATATACTTTAGAAAAGCATTCACATATCATACCAAAAGTTGGACCTTGGGGTCATACGGGAAAGTTATGATGCCATGCAAAATTTTTGACAAATCGGGAATTTTGCATCATAATAATTACATGACACTAAAATGACTCAAAAAACTGATTAATTTTTTGAGTTTTTAAAATTTTTTGTCAGAAAATAGTCTTTTCACAGACGAAAATACAAACTTTCATAAAGATATCAAAAATAACTCAAAATATGAGAGGAATATTGTATTGTCACAAAAATGAATCAAATATGAGTCAGAAAAGTAGTTTTTTTGAGCCATCGAAATAGTTAAAAAAAAGATTATTTTTGGAATAAACAAAATGTTTAAATTATTTTTATTTGTGAAATTTCTTGTAAACAAAACAACAACAAAAAATTTAATTTCCTTGTGCGCGGATTTTTCATACTGTAGCTTTCAATTGTAATGAATTGTAATGAGTTTAAAATAATACACAAAGAACAAAAAATTTTCTTGAGTTTGAATTTTAACGTTTTTTTGCAGACAATTGCAATTAATACTATCACCCCTGTTACGGATTTTAAATCAGAGCGAAAGTGAAACTTTTAGAATTTTTCGGTGTTCTTGCGATTAAATCAGAACGTTTTCCCCTATTTTTTATTCGTTTTAATTCGTGTAAAAAAGGCTGGTCGAAAGTAACACGAATGCCATTTTTTTCTAATAAATTACAATTTAGGGTCAAAAATGGGGCTTAATATTAAAAATTTAGAACTTTTTTTTTACTTATTTCTGATTTTATGGTATATTTTGTTGTATTGTTTATACTCTAAAAAACTGTTTTAAAAAAACATTTTTTTGTTTTGATATTCTAGAAAACACTCTAAACAAAATGACAACAATAGGTCCATTCGTTTACTTTTCCAGTAAAATCCAGTAGATGAGTAAATTTTGGGCAAAATGAAAATTTTACTCTCTTGCACAAAAAAGTAAACGAACGGAAAAATTGCAAAAACTTGCAGGTTAATTCAAACATATGAGCGCTAAAAAGCTTAGTGTTGTAAAATATGTGTTATTTAGACTACCCAGTATATATTGTTTTTGGTACTTGATGCATTGCATTTTAATAATTATAAATTCGTAGCAATTGTATTAATTAAATAAACTTTTGTGGAAGCTTTTGTACCTATTTAGTTTGTACATGACTTTTAATTTTGTTTCTAGTTAAATAACATACGAAAATACATGAATACTTTATTTTTGATATTCGGTAGCCTGAATAATATGCAGTAAGAAGTATTCATATATTCATTAACTTTACATCTCTAATATATTAATGTAAATTAAAACAATTAACAGAGATATTAGAAAACTGATAAATTGTTACTATAATAATTGTAACTGACTACTTTAATTTGTTTCAGGTTGAAAATAATTATTTTTAGTTTTTGCCGCCCTTTTAATTCAGCTTTTAATCTTTTAAATGTTTTTATTACTAAATGTATGCTTATTTTTGTTTGTTTACTTAATTTAATCATATGTTTTTGTTTTCTACTGGATTTTACTGGATTTTACTGGCAAAAAATTGTCCAGTAAAAATTTGCAGGTTTTTTGCTGACAACTGTCACCTTACAATCTTAGTAGATGCTCTCTTTTGCAAATTTATGTGTACGCGAACGCATTTCAGTAAAATCCAGTACAAATTTGTACAAATTTGTGCAATTTTTGGTGTAAACGAATGGACCTAATGTTAGAAGCATTTCTTAAAAGCATTTTACTTTCCATATGTTTTTTATTTTCCATAAAACCATATGTTTTTGGCACTTCGATAATAATTTCGAAAAAAGGATTTGAGAACACCAAATTTCAATTTCGTGTGATTTCACAAATTCGTTCTCATTGCAAAACGTTCTAAAGTAGGGACATGGGCGTATAATTAATATGCAATTTTATTTAATTTTAATTTTAAAAGGCGTGGTAGAGAATAATGGGTGTATTTTCTAAAAATCATAACTACATTGTAAATTTTCAATTTTCTGAATCAGACTGCGCAGTTTCTGGTATTGAACCTTCGTCAGTTTTCTGTTTTAGCGTGCGTGTATGACACATTCGATTTTATCAATTACTAAACTACACTCAAAAAAAGAATGTTAGTAAAGCCATCAAAAAAATTTGCTGAGTGAGCAAAATTTTTGTCAGGAGGGTGTTTGCAAAAAAATTCATAATATCAGCAAAATCTTTTTAGTAAAACATTAATAAAATATAGGTAAAACTATTAATAAAACTATAAGTAAAACTAAAATTTTAGCTGAAAACATAATTTTAGCAAAAAATTTTGCTGAAAAATAGTATACCTGATTTACATCAAGTTTTACTAACTTTTCTACTAACTTATTTTTTTGAGTCTGTTACAATTTCAAATTTAAATATGCTACATAATATGATATGAAGATGCAAAAATGTTTCAAAAAAACTCTTATGAGTTGCTTTTCTACTATTTGTTGATCCAATTTTGGTACATTTTATTTTTTTTACATAATTTAATGAATTAAAAAAAATTTTAAAAATAATTAATATTTTCAAATTTATTTAAAAAATGCTATTAAATTCCATTGTTAGCCAAATTAACTAATAATTTAATTCAATTAAATGAACAAAAAAAATAGAGTTTTAATTAAATTATTTGTAAATACAATTTAAAGTTTAATTTAATTTGATCCTATTAAGGAAAATCTAGTATGAATTAAAATAATTTGTAACTATTTAATTAATTTAGATTCAATTAAAATTTTAATCATTTATACTAAAAATTTCACTAAATGTTGTTTTTTAATATCAAATAAAATTTTTTTTTTTCAATTAAAATGCGAAATTCATTCAGATTAATTTTATTGGACTTAGAAAAGACTTCGTTTTATGAAGACATTTTTCTTGGCACACTAATTTTTCTGAGTAATTTTTGAGTTCAAAAAGAAGGCTTTTTCAGATAATTTGATTTTTAATAATGTTTTTGAGACCATTTTTGACTCATTTCTGAGTCCGCTTTCTGACTGGGTTATATCAATGCTGAGGATTTTAATAAAAAACCACAAATTTGTTGTTGGTTTTTTATTAAGAAATATTTTATAACTTGTGAAAGGCTAATTGGATTTAGCACTTGGAGAAGTAATATTTAAATTTTTATCTTTCACGGAATACCACAAGATTAAATACGGTCTTTACAAAATTAGCCGTTTGTGAAATACCGAAAAAAAAATGTATTCTCTAATTTGAAAATTTTTCGCATACATCAATTGATGTTTACAAACTTAACAAAAAATATATTCAAACTTTATTAAAAAACATCTTATAGTTTAAAACTTATAAGCGACCAAAGCTATATGGGAGTAAAAAAGTCGCTCGCTAAAAATATGTTTTTTCTACAGTTAAGTAATTGTAATGTGAATATTATGACATGCATTTAAATGAAAAAAACTACAATTTATCAAGTAAAAAGTACATGCATTAAATTTGGTTTTATACCCACAGTGTATACATATGCTATACATGGAACAGAAAAAAATATAAAAAAAAATTTTAGAGTTAAAAAAAAAGAATTTCTGGTGAAAAACTTGCTGGATGTAAAAAAAAGAAATTGTGTTTTAAAATAACATATTTTAGGGGAAAAACTAATGTTGTGGTGAAAAAACAATGGTGGTGAAAAAATATTTTGAGAACAAAAAAATTTTAAGTGAATTTATAATATTATTAACCTCTAAACGTCTGGTGAAAAATTATGACATACATTTTATACATCAGACGCTTCTATGAAATTGTATAATTATACACATTTTAGATGAAATTTAGAGGTACCTTAACATTTTCACTCATAACTTTTAAACCGCTGGACAGAAAATGTCCATTAATCTAGGTAAAAATGCGCAGTCGTGCGTTTTCACACCGTTAGAACAAAAAACATTAGAACAAAAAACACTCTTTTTACAAACGAAAATAAGAGGCTTCTCAAAGGAATCAAAAGTAGGGAAAAATTTTTTTTTTAGAGCCATCCAAAATAGCTCAAAAAATGAGTCTTTCTTACTACAATTACACTTTCTTCTTTCATTATTCCAACTCTTGACACACTCGAAAACAGTGAATATTTTTTTGTTGAGTTCATTAGAATTTAGAGCGATATTGTGAAAAATCCATTTTTTTTGTTTAAAAAAAAAAAAAAAAATTGACAACAAAAATAATATAAGCATTTTCTTTGTTCCAAATAGAATCTTTTATTTGGGGCTATCTTGGATGGCTCAAAAAAAAAAAAACACTATTATTCCTCTACTTTTCTGACTCATATTTGATTAATTTGTTTGATAAAATTATTTCCCTCAATTTTTGACTTATTTCGGATTCCTTTAAAATGCTCTCATTTTTGTCTGTAAAAAAAGTGTTTTTTGACAAAAAAAATTTTCAAAACCTCAAAACCTCATTTAAATCATTTTGTATTCCAAACTAAGAGGGTTCCAAAATACATCAGTTTTTTGAGTAATTTTAGTGTCTTGTTTGAGTTTAAATTTTAACTATAATTAATATGCAATTTTATTTAATTTTAATTTTGAAAGGCGTGGTAGAGAAGAATGAGTGTATTTTCTAAAAATCATAACTACATTGCAAATTTTCAATTTTTTTTGAATTAGACTGCGCAGTTTCTGGTATTGAACCTTCGTCAGTGACCCTGTTTTTTAAATTTTTATAATAATGTAATATTTGTTATGTTTTTATTTGTTCGATTGCGTCTATATGAAGTTTTTTGTGCAATCACTGACCGTGGTATAGATAAACTCATTTCTAATGCCACATGCACTCGCACGTGTCTTGTATTTTGAGGGCTCCCAAATTTGCTGGCTTGATTTTATTTTTTAGAAATACTGTTAAAATATAATAGTTATTTTGATTTTTTCAAAATTCATGTATGGAAACTCAACGTGTTAATGCTTTCAAATTATAAATTTATGGTGATATTCTTTTCTTATGACGAGTGCTATTATTTCATTTATTAAAAAAGGAATTTAAAGTAGTTTTTAAAGGGGAGTTATAAAATAGCAGTTATTTTATAGTAACACTTAAACAATTACTGTCATTTTTGTTTTTAAATTTAAAAAACAATTTGAATAATTATATCCTCCACACACTATGATGAGGGTATATATCAGTTTGTCATTCCGTTTGTAGCGCATCGAAATAGAGGCCTAAGACCGGATGAAGTATATATATATTCTTGATTCGTATTCAAGTTTTAATACGATTTAGCGATATCCGTCTATCTGTCTGTTAAATTTACAATCACAAAATGTGGGCGTTGTGGTGTAACGGTTAGCGCGTTGGACTGTTTCACAGATGGTCCCGGGTACGATTCCCGGTGACAACATCATCAATTTAGTAAAAAAAAAAATATGTATGAGTTTTCTATCAGTTATATGTATCGCTGCTCCCACCTTCGGTGTTCCCATAGCACTTAACCCCACGGAAGTAAAATAATGAATCAGGGCTAGGAAACAAAAAGCTTCAATAAATTCGCCAACTCTACATCAGGTGGCGAGCAACAACTGTTCTAAGACTTATCATCTCGCGCAATTACAGTGTTGCCATGTTTGAAGCTTTTCATCTTTCACCACCTTTCATCTCTTCACTATCCCCTTTCCAAAGAAAGCAACACATTAATTGAAGAATTTCCTGAGTGTTACTTCTCTTTAAAAAAAAAAAAAACATAATACGGACTGCTAGATTAATGTACATTTTCACGAAATGTTTTGTATTGAAAATGAGCCAAATCGGTCCAGCGTTTCAAAAGTGAAAATGAAGGTACCTCTAAATTTTCCATACAAATTGGTGTATATTAAATATAACATCATGGTAACATCATATTTTGACACCAGACGCAAAGATGTCAATACAATTTAAAATTAATCTCAAATTTTTATTTCATCTCAAATTTTGTTTCACCCCAAAAAACTTTTTTTCACCACAAAAATAGTTTTTCACCTCAAAAATGTTTTTTGCCAAACAATTTATTTTTTACATCCAAAAAAATATTTTAAAAATATTTTTGTTGTTTCATTTGTAAAGGGTTCATTATGAATGGTATAAAGAAAAAGTTTGGCAAAACCAAATTAAATGCATGTTGTTCATTTTTTTCGATAAAAATTTTATAATAAATTTTAAAAATGAATATAAGAATACATCTTAGGAGTCTATATAAAGGGTCCGCCATCTAACGTTTTTTTTTTCAACTAGTGCTTATTTCGTGAATGGTAACACTTAGCTCATGTCTGATTTGACAGATAATTAGTTTTATCCTTCCGCTGAACGAATATGGTACGTATGTTCGTTATCTTGTGAAAAAAGTGAAAGAAACTGGCATCCTCATCGATAAACCAAAGCGTGAAAAGCCAAAAACAGTGCGTACACCCGAGAATATTGCTGCTGTGGCAGAAAGTGTGCGTGAAGCGCCATCAACATCAATTCACCGTCTTTCTCAACAATTGAACATTTCGGAGACATCATTGAGACGAATTTTGCATAAAGACCTCAGTATGACGCCATACAAAGTCCAATTGGTTCAGGAGTTCAAAAAAAAAAAGTTATTTGGCGGACCCTTTATTTATGTATTATTACACAGTGCAACACAAAAAAAAAATAACCATATACGGCCACCACTACGTGATAAAAGAGTAAAAAAAAAAAGACCCGTGTCTCCCAATTTTCTCAAAGTCATCTCCTCTTTTGTTTATGGGCCGCCAAAGATTTGGGGCCTCGGTATCATTTTCGCAAAAAGTGATAATTTTCTCAGGCTCATATCTTGCAAACCGTTCAGAATTTCGATTTACTCTCTATGGCAAAGTTGTAGCTCTTGTCAACAACTTGTACAACTTTGCCATAGAGAGTAAATCGAAATTCTGAATGGTTTGCAAGATATGAGCCTGAGAAAATGATCACTTTTTTTGCGAAAATGATACCGAGGCCCCAAATCTTTGGCGGCCCATAAACAAAAGAGGAGATGACTTTGGGAAAAATTGGGAGATACGGGTCTTTTTTTTTTAGTCTTTTGTCACGTAGTGGTGTCCGTATATGGTTATTTTGCCATGACTTAAAAAATTACACACAGTGTTATTATGTACATAACATCATAATAAGACAACATTGGTCAAGTGATTGTCTATCTTTTCGTTTGGTGCATTTTTTTCTTCTAATATTCAACAATTTTTATATTTAAAAATTAGAAAAACCGTCGAATACATATTTATAAATTTGAATAATTGCATATTGGACATTTCAATGCAAAATTTACAAAATTTTTTCTTGCTTTTATTTTTAGTAAAATGGAAAAACATGACAATGAAAGTCCTAACATTAGCTCCTCCTCAGCCATTGCAATGCCCATTAACATTGCCGATAATATGACGCCATCAACGGAAATGAATCAAACTAAAGAAGAAGAGTCTGCTCCAAAACCCAAGAAAAGAGGTCGTAAACGTCTTGTAGATAAATTACAATATACTGAAACTGAAAAATCTAAAGCTGATGAAGCAGTAACAGAAGAAACTACAAGCAATATTAAAACTGAAGAAGAAACTTCAAGCAATAAGTATGCTCTAAATTTATATTAGTTTTTAATAAAAGAAAAATATTAATTGTTTACAAAATTTCTTTACAGAACCTCCTCTGGTCGCCCAACTCGTCAAAGTAAAGCATTATCGAAATATTACAAGGGACCAGATAGACTAACCACATCACGGCGTTCTTTACCTTCTAGATCAACTAGAAATAGATAAATTTCGTTAAAAGGAATTTGAATATACAATTTTTTTTTCTTTTAAAAAGCCAACAGGAATAATTAAAAAAAATAGTTTAAGAGCAATTGATTTGTTTTAAATTTTTTTTAAATGAAAACCCTGCCATTTTGATACATTTTTGAGTGTTCTTATTCTACGAGTCGAAATGAATATTAAAAAATTTTATTTTCAAGTTTTACAAAATCTGTTTACGAAAATATGAGTCTTTGAAAAAGAATAATAAAAAAAGAGACAAAAGTTGGAAGAAAATTTTTTAATCCAACAACAGTTCAAAAACGGCTTCCCGAAAAAATGCATTTAAGCCTTTAGTATTTTTTTAAAGTTTTTTTTTTTTTTTGGAATTTTTGAATCACTAAATATGGCTCTTGAATGAACCACGTTCATTAAAAAAAAATTAAATTTTCATTGAGAGAATAAGCACAATACAAATGACAACGGAAAGTAAAACCGTCACGGAAAAAATAATGAACATAATAACAACGGAAACGTAAAACTAAAAAATCCATCTCAATTACACTACTCAACAATTTTTAACTTTTTGCAGAACTTGTCTTTGAAGCACTTATAGACTCAGTACGCTGATTCCAAATCTGTCAAGAAAAATTTTTAATGATAATTTTGTGATGATTTATGTTTAAAAAAAAAAATCTCATCCCGATTAAAAACAATTGTAATGGTACTTTATGTAGTCATATAAATGTCTATGTGACGTTATATCTGATATTATTAAATTTCATCCGAAATATGGGCACATATAGTTGTATCTGTTTGTATGGGTTTAGATCTAATCCGATGCAATTAGATATATTTCCAGTACAATTTTATCCGAATTATGTCCCTATAGAATTGTATTTATTAGATTGTATCAGTTTTGTGTCTAATTGTATCAGTTTATATCTAAACTGATATAAATAGATATACTTATACAAAACCAGATATTATTGTGTCCGGATTTTAACCTGCTATAAATGTATATGATATAGATCCGAGTTTAAGTCTAGTAAAATTGCACTAAATGATACATTTTTTATATGATTGTATGAAAATACACAATTTCATACAAATATATTATAATCCTATCATATTCCTTAAGTCCATAAAAAAATATTAAGAAACATATTACTTTTTTGCGATTTTCAAAAAAGTTACTGCATAAATCTTTTTTAATGCACATTAGGGTTCCCGAAAGTGTTAGTTTTACGTAATAGTGTTCAAACGAAGAGTATTATTAGCCATGTGCGCCCCGGTAGGCTAATTGGTAGCGTGCTGGCTTATCAGTGCGGGGTCGTGGGTTCGATTCCCACCAGAGGCACTGGTCTGTTTTCGCTACAACGTGCCGAAAGCCATAGTAGCTAGTGCTCGGTTAGGGTAATAGTATATAATTTGTAATTATATGATTATTAATTAAAAATTAAAATTAAATTAGCCAGTCGATTATGGAAAAAAAAAATAGAATACTTAAAATTTGTTACTCGTATATTTTAGATTTTTGTACAAAATTGGGCTCAAGTTTGCTGAGCATATTTTATAAAATTATTTATAAAATTTCCATAGAGTAATTTTGGCCGAATACGTCTTTCAATTTAAAACAAGTAATAAATAAAATTACTTGTTTCAAACTGAATTATGTTTGTGGTGGCACCAAATTTAATCTATGGAAATTTTATAAATGTTTTCCCCATAATATGATCAGCATTACCAAACTTTTAAACTCTTTGTCCAAACATTTTCAAAATACACTACGAAGACCGCGGAGAGCTACTATAAGTATATTCCGGTTGGAAAAATATAATAAGGTTTATCTCTCATGGAAATCGGTGCACGAAATCAAATGTAAAATTGCATCAAAAAAACCTTGGAAATTTTGCATTGTGTCTATACTCTGAGTTTTTTTATTTAATTCAAAATTTAATTGAATTTTGCTAAAAATTTTTATATATTCCTGTTGGTTTGAAATTTTGAATTGTTTTTACGTATTTTTAATTGTGTATTGCAGTATATTCTTCTATACCTCTTTCTTTCTTTCTTTCTTTCCTTTTTTTTTTTTTTTATTTTACAGAAAATATTCTTAGTCTTCTAAAGTCTAAGTTATGTTAATAATTTTTAAGAGCTCTTGAAATTTTTCTTTTATTGTATAGAAATTTAAGTTAGTTTTTATTATAATTATCTATTTCTATATATAATATTTTTACAAAAACAAATTTGATTTGTTGTAAATATTATAAATTTTTTTTCTTAACAAAAAATAAAATGTTTTATATAAACAATTCCTACACCATATTTAAAAAAAAATTGGCCTGTATAATAAATCTGCGGCAAAGTTTAAACTTTTCGCTTAAATGAATCAAGTAGGATATTAATCTCTTAATTTTTATTATTACTTGTTTAACATTATTCTATGTATCTCTATAATTATTAAAATTATCCATTTAAAATTTTATGAATTTAATATTTATTTTTTTTTACGGCTGAAACATAATTGGCTTGTGTGACTTAAGTCACGTGTTGGTATGACGTGAAAGTTTAAATTTTAGGAAATTTAAATAATTGTACATATTTCCAAATTTTCGTTTCATACCAACACTTGACTTAAGTCACTTACACCAATTATGTGTTAGCCTTTAGTTTTACTAAAATTTGCCATATTATTTTTTTAATTAATTAATATAACATTTGAAAATTTTGTTCATTTTATTTTAAATACTCACACACATATTCAATTTACTTTTTTTAAATAACTTACATATATATAATTACTTTAAGCTTAGCTTAAGGTATTTTCTAACATAACAAACATTTTATTTCAAATATGTATTTAACATTTAGTTTACTCTTGTAGAATTTAGTAACAAAATATATTATAAAACTTACAAAAAAACATGAATTTTTATGAAATAAAGATGATAATATTTTTGAAATTCAATATAAAACCTAAGTTTTATTCTTCAAATGCTCCCGATCAAAAATAAAATCATATCTCATTTGATATGTATAGATATTTAATAGTGGCCAAGTTCATCTTAAAATTGGGGCATCCAGTAATATACAATTAGAATTAGAATTACCGGATTTAATTAGATGAAAATTTTACTCAAAATTGGGGTATCCAATAATATTAATGTTAAGATCCTGATAGATCCCAAAATAAGATAAGTAGTTTTTGGTAGATCAAACTAGATATTTTGAGATTACTTAAATCTAATGAACTACCCGAGTAAAAAGCTTTGTATATAATACTACAATATCTTATGTAAATTAAAACACTTTTTATTTGTTTTTTATTTAAACGTTTTTTATTAGCAGCACTATGTGCTTTTTTTATTCCTTAATACTAAACATAAATGAAATCAGCACTATGTGCTTTATTAGTTCTTCAATCTAAAGACAAATGATAACTGACTTAATTTCTACATAATAATTATTTATTAAGGCAACCAACAATTTGAATTTGCTGACTTTGTAGAACGTGCAAAGCTACCTGACACCGATGCTTTGACCATAGAATTTTAGCATTTATGAAAATGCTACAAAATTTATTTGAAAAAAACTATTTTGCAACTAATGCAGAAAATTTGAGTTGCTTGGGAACGAATACAGAAATATTGTTGTAAATTTAGTTATGTTGTCACGTTGAGGGCAACGTGCCTTAACTTGTACACTTATATGCCAGTGTATTTAACCGGACAAAATTATATAAATTCATATGTAAAATTATTTTTGTCGAAAATTTTATATATGATGTCATATATAGTTTCGTCTTATCGCATCTCAATAAATATATAATTGTATATTGCATTTAGAATAATATACAATTAATCTAATTAAATATGATGTTTATATATAAATAGACATTGCAAAATACAAAATAATATATATTTAAGAAAAAACACAATTTGATTTGGATAAAAATGTATATTACCCCATACTGAGTCCCACTAGAAAATTTGTCAATCTTCATTTGGATATAATTTTATATTACATCATAGGACTTACACAATTTCCGATCTCATTTTGTGTATAATTATAAGAAACTGCCGTTTAAATACACCTAATACACAACAATCTGTAGGACCACAAAAATCAACTTATTTCGAAACATTTTTAATTTTATTTATTTTTTTTTTAAAGAAAAGCAACACTCAGGAAATTCTTCCTATTAATTAATGTGTTGCTTTCTTTGGAAAGGGGATAGTGAAGAGATGAAAGGCGGTGAAAGGATGAAGGGCTTCAACATGGCAACACTGTAATTGCGCGAGTTGATAAGTCTTAGAACAATTGTTGCTCGCCACCTGAATGTAGAGTTGGCGAATTTATTTAAGCTTTTTGTTTCTATAGCCCTGATTCATTATTTTACTTCGGTGGGGTTAAGTGCTATGGTGTTAGGTGGGCGCAGCGATACATATAAGTGATAGAAAACTCATACATATTACTTTTCTTGCCATAGGGTTGTTAAAACCATAAGAGAGGCTTTGGAAAACAAACATTAGTGCTCTTCGGTGTTCCTGGATGTGGCATACAGGACTACTTTTCAAATTAAAAAACATTTTACCTGCTCCATTTTATATTCTGCTTAAATCATATTTGGTCGATCGTAGTTTTTTATGTTAATATTAATGAAGGGTATTCTGAAATCGGTACTATTAAGTCACGTGTTCCTCAAGGTAGCGTATTGGGCCCTCTTTTATATACGATATTTACATCCGATATGCCAACTCAAGTAACAATCTCCCTTAGAGAAGGCAACTGTCCACCTGTGTCTTTGAATGGAGTCGAAATTCCTGTAACCGATTGTGTAAAATATCTGGGCTTAAATATAGATAAACGATTAACTTGGAAAAATCATATTAAATTGAAAAAAGATCAACTTGATAGAAAGACAAAAAAAATATACTGGTTATTAGGTCCTAAATCACAACTAAGTTTAAGAAACAAAATAATTTTATATAAAGCGATTTTAAAACCCATATGGACTTATCGGATCCAATTATGGGGAACCGCTTCCTATTCTAATATTGACATTTTACAAAGATATCAATCCAAAACTTTGAGATTTATCGCAGATGCTCCCTGGTTTGTTATAAATGATGTAATCCACAATGACCTTAACGTTCCAAAAATTAAAGACTGAAATTAGGAAATATAGCACTAACTACCTTAAAAGGTTAAGTAGTCATCCAAATATTTTGGCAATATCTTTATTAGATGAAAGTGATGAATTAAGAAGATTGAAAAGACAGCATATATTAGATCTTCCTTTCCCACAGTAGACTTACATATATCAAACGTCCATAGTTATTATTTGGCACCTCGCAACTTCCAAGCAGTTACTTGGGATTTGCGTTCCTATCTCACGACCATCGATATACATATATTATTATGCATTTATTTTATTAATAAAGTGTAGAAAAAATGTAGATATATATATTTGCTAAGTTTAATGGAACTTAGTTACTCTGTTATTTTTAATTTTATGTTAGACTCATAAGATTTGCTTATTATTTTTATTGTAAATAGATTGCAAATAAATAAATAAAAAAAAAAAATATATATATTATTTTTCTAAATTGATGTTGCCGTCACCGAAAATCAAACCCGGGACCATCTGTGTAACAGTCCAACGCGCTAACCACTTCACAACGCCACTTCATTTGGAACATTAGGAACTTTTTCTTTAGTTTTAGATTTTTTAATACAAACTACTAAATGAAGTTTTTCCTTTTTCCGTGTTTGTTATTCAATCTTGTATAAGTTACAAAATCCCATAAAATCTTTGTTAATTTTTTAAAATTTTCTTTTTTCATACAACTTATTTTTTAAATACATATATTTTAACTACAGGATGGTATTTATTTATATTTTTAATTTTTTTTTTCCAAAATAGGTCTGTCTGCGTACACATATTTTGCATCATTTTGTGCAAAATGTTGCAAAATCTTGCAAAATGTTGTCTGCGTACTCCAAATCTCTTGCAGCGAGAGAGCCAAAAAGAGATTTTTTTGACAGTTGGAAGTTAGAGAACTTGCAAAATGTTGCTGGAGAAATTTCTTCTTGCAAGATTTTGCAACTAGTTTGAACAGCTGTTTTTATTTACTGTTTGAATGAAATAATTTTTGTGAAATGAAAATGAAAATATGGTATCAATCTCTTCTTTGGAAGATTCTCTAGCAGATTAATGCATCAATCATAATTGTGGGTGGGATTTAAGGGGTTAATTTTTAATTTCAAAATAGGCCTATTTTGCGAAAGTAACAATGTGTGGGATGGACATATCAAAGGAAGTAGGAGGAGCTTATCCAAGATCATATTTGTGGGTGGGGTTTAAGGGGTTAATTTTTAATATCAAAATAGGCCTTTTTTGTGAAAGTAACTATGTGTGGGATGGACATATCTAAGGAAGTAGGAGGAGCTTATCCACGATTATGGTATCAATGTCTTCCTTGGAAGATTCTCTAGCAGATTAATGCATCAATCATAATTGTGGGTGGGATTTAAGGGGTTAATTTTTAATTTCAAAATAGGCACTACACTTTTATGAAATAACCTAAAAAGAACATTTAAAAAAAATAATTTTAAAAAGTTGTAAAGGAATATTTATAACGTGCAAAACTAAAAACTCCTTTGGAGAAAATTCCGAGTTCCAAAATAGGTTCCAGCTTAAAAATTTATACAACTTAAGTTATTGAGATTTGCAATTATGTCCGAGATAAAATAACATTCTTCGAAATGCTTTATTGGTTTTTCAGATCACTAAATTTAGTAGGTATTCGAAAAGAGGGTTTATCCTTAAATTGATAGCATCATATTATACTTTGCATCTAAATGAAGCTGTTTTCACTGTATATGATGTTTTTTTTTACATTTCGGTTGACAAAAATCACTTTTTCTAGAATGTGTATTATGCGCTTTTATGTAATTGAAGAAATAGAATATTTAAATATAATTTTTTCAAATTGGAGTATCCGCAACATTTTAAAAGTTCCAAACCACGATGCTTTGGAATGGATATAATCGACTGGCAAAAACGCTTAAAGTTACAATTTTCTAATAAAAAATCGACATATATTTGATCGTAGTAAGTTGAATTTTATGTGATTTTTATATGGAATGCCTTATTTTTTGGGAACATTGAAAGTGTTTATTTATACCAACCCACAATACGATCGATTTTCAGAATGTTTAGTTAATTTCGGTTTTTGGGGTATTTGCCACTGATGCAGTTGCTTATATAATTCATTCATAAACTTATTTCATATATTCGTATGATATTTCAGCATTACACTGCAAAAACCTCATTATTTTGAAGTAATTTTGTTATTAAAAATTATGAGACTTAAAACAAACTTTTTGTAGGTTATAATTATTTCTTTAAAAACTATGTCTTTAATGAATAGAAATTTAAAAATAAATACCTGAATAAGTAAATAACAAATAAACGACTTACATATGGGCAATTCCTGGGCGACGGACGCTACATATCGCACACTTTTAGTTGAGCCAAAAACAATAAAGGAATATAAAGATGCGGTATATATCCTCAGTGTATTGAAGCAAGGCAGAGTACTAAATTTGGGGATAAACATTGGGCAGAATCAATAATGTAGTAAAAAGATATAAGCAAATATCATCGAGAAACGGACGCGACAAATATGGAAGTTATTTGTCGCGTTCGTTTTGTAGTCTTTGGTGATAACAAAACAGAACACATACATAAGTCAATGATTGTATGTTTGAATTTCTGGTAAATTCAATTGAAATATAATATTCAATTTGAAATATGCATTTATAGCCAAATATGCAGAAACGTGCAATTACAGCAAAATATGCCATTTTTTTGATTCCCAAAGATATTTGGTTAACTGTGTTCTCCAGCTAACTAAAACAAACATTTATTTACATGAAGTTAATAGCACTAATAATAATATATGGCTATGTATAACTCCATATATAATTACTACATAGGACAATTATGCTTTTTTGCTCTTTGTGCCATTTTTACTCAGGGAAGCCTGCAGACTCCTGTCTGAAAGGGGGGCTCGAGGGACAGTGGGCATCTTCGCCGATAGCCAAGCGGCTTTAATGTCCCTGAGCTCGTTCGTCACATCCTCTGCTCTCGTTGGTCAGTGCAGGGAGGAACTGTCCAGGCTAAGCTGTCTATCCCAAGTTACTCTAGTTTGGGTCCCCGGCCACAGAGACCTCTACGGTAATGAAAGGGCAGACGAATTGGCAAGGGCAGGATCTGCCTTAAACGTCTCTACATCGGTGTCAGTCGCTGCACCGCTGGGGACTGTTAAGGGGGAAATTTTCCGGCACTATTTTCGCAGGGCGGGGGACAGGTGGCATAATTTGGATACCTGTAGGACCGCGAGACTTACGTGGCCCAACTACGACCTAGGGCGTACAAACTCTCTCCTGAGCAGGAGGGATGTCTCGAGGCTGACGGCTGTTCTGACTGGTCACTGGCTGATTGGTAGGCATGGCATTAGACTTGGGATTGTACGCGGTTCGCATTGTCGCAGCTGCGGCATACCGGGCGAGGAGGAGACTGTGGAGCATCTTCTCTGCGATTATCCGGCGCTGCAGAATATTCGACTCCGGATCTTGGGTGACCATATAATGGACGACCTCTCGGTAATATCACGTGTGGGTTTCGGTGATCTCATACGTTATCTTAACCGAACGGGGTGGGTCTAGTACTCCGGATACTAGTTCCTTACGGGTAGTGTGGTCTCTTCAAAACGGAGTCGCTTTTTGACTCTACTTGATGCTCACGAGTAGCGTGAGCTGCCACTTAAACCAACCAACCAACTCATATTTGATTATTAATTTTTAGGCTTAAAACCAGATTTTTCTTAAGATTTTTGAGCTTTAAAATTGCTTTTTTCAACCATTCTTTGCTTTAAATGCTTTTTACTTTTCCTTTCAAAAAGTTTAATTTTTTTACCTTTTTTGTAGTTTTGCTATTTTATACCTTCTTAACAATATTTTCTTGACATCATTTTAAGTTAACAAACATGTATATATTTTTTTTACTCTGGCTGCTTCTATAATTTTTTCCACAACTGTTTCAAAAATTGTGGCTCAAATTTAATAAAGTACTTTTAAATTTAGCTTAATAATTATAAAAGCTCGCCCGTAAATGTTTATATAAATAAATAAGCGTTAACAATGGCTAATTAGCATATTGTTAAAAAAAATAAAGAAAACCACAAATCTAACTTTGCTAAATAAAGTTTCTCGAAAGTATTTACAATAATTAGTTGAGTATAAAATCTAGGTTATTAAAGTAATGAGTAGAAGTGTTTTTTACATCGATGTCAATGTAAGTCAAAACTATTTGTTGCTTGTTGGTTAATTATCTTAACATTAAAATCTAAAAAGTGTGTATTAAAAAAAAAGTGCTAAAAAGGTGTGTTATATATGGTCACAATTCCAAATGTTATCGCATTTTTATCAGTTACAATAAAACAGATATGAAACTATTTGAGATATTTTGGAATTTGTGTGTAAAACAGAGAATAAATAAATAAAAATGTTTGTCAATGGAATCTACTCAAAAGACTGTTTAAACAAAGGCGTATGCATTAAAAATAAATTTATTTTCAATTGTTGAAAAAATAAATCAAATTTTTAATAAAAGTTACTAACAACATCGTAAAACTGACAAACTTTTATTAACCCTTTTACTACCGACTGTTTGTTTTATGAATATATTTATATTTTGACTTCATATTCTTAATAGGGGCCCAGAAATAAGTAAGAAATGGTTTACACATATGCCCCCTCCCCCTCCTACAAACCGAAAAATTGGTCCAAAAATCTAGTTTTTGAAATTTCTAAGCCCATTTTTACCACCAAAACATTCGAATAACCAAAAATCTAAAAATAGAATATTTGTGTTTGTTAGAGCTGTCACTTCTGAGTATAATATACAATAACAGAAAAGCTAATAGGAAAGAAAACTGCAATTTAGCTGCATTAGATTCGAGATCATACTTGGGTGTGATCGCTAAACGGTCATGACTTGGTATTGTTACGTTTGTAATGTAAGATGAGCACAGGTTTGATTCTTACAGCCGCAGATTGTTGAAAAACTTAACATATAGAGACAATCTGACAATTAAAAGACACAAATAATAATACAATTTAAAATGGAAAATCACTGATGACGCCTGTCCATAAAAAGATGCAGAAACTAGTCTCTTCGGATTTAAAATTAATAGTGTTTATAATTTTTAGAGAAAA
This sequence comes from Delia radicum, assembly GCA_021234595.1. Lineage (NCBI taxonomy): Eukaryota > Metazoa > Arthropoda > Insecta > Diptera > Anthomyiidae > Delia > Delia radicum. The sequence goes on along the minus strand of CM037854.1, from coordinate 91,449,047 downwards.
CCGATTATTCTTCTTCTTAACCTCAACATTTCTAAATCTAAAATAAAAAAAAAACAAAAATGTTTTGTTTGATTTTTTTATGTTCATTAAATGAAGCTACGTGCCAAATTTCGAGATTATGGATTTGTTAGTTTAGGAGTTACGCCAAACGCCCCTATTTTCGGAGACTATATTGCCCTAATGAACTGTTTATGCATATAGTGATTTTTTTCAATGACTAATAATCCCATTGAAAATATTTAACATATACAGTTTTGTTGCATTATCATATTTTTGAACTTTTTTTTAAAAATGTATACACTATAGTGTACAAGGGTAGTCAAAGGGTTAAACGATTATTAAAATAGCTGACAAAATTTTTAAAAACTGCACTTATAGAATTATGAAGGTATAAATGGCGCTACGATATTAGCCCCAATCAAATAACCCCAAAACAGAAAAATTAAAAAAGCCCCAAAAAAAAATTTCAAAAACTGAGTTTGGGGTTTGTTTAATTTTTTTTTTTTTTTTTGAGAATTATGTCACCCAAACATTTTAAGTTTGGATTTTCTTAATTTGTTATGTTTTTGGATACTATTATTTTTTTTTGAGAGTTATTTCATCATACAAAATTTCTAAATTTTTAATGGATTATTTTGCTCGCCGATTTTCTTTTTCTTTTTAACAATTGAAAATCGTTAGGATTTTACTGAAATTATAATTTTATTTTTAATTAAATATATTCAGCAACAACTATCAACGTTATTCGCATTAGTGATTAAAATATAAGTATGTATTAAATAAGTCTGGTCGACGTCGTTACCGAGGACTTCCGCGGGACCCAATTTACCCGCAACAACCACAATTTGCAAATAAATTTGAAAACAGAAACGCTTTGTACGTCGAACTGAGCTAATATTGGTTGGTTTAACTTTGTTTGGTAAAAGAAGAAATATTTGTTTCATTCTATAAGTGAAACTAAATAATTCTTAAATTTTTGCGCTTTATTTTAATATTTATTTAGTTATCGTCGCGATTTTTGATACCAAATTTTCAACTGCGGCGCTTAAATAAATATAAATTTTAACTTAAATATACTATAAATATTTTATTTTATTTTTTTATTTAGTTTTTTATCTCCTGACACCAAATCTGGTCTCCAAATTTGTCTATCCCTTGACAACCCAGCAAAACCACACATTACCAAATCATGGGTAAAGTAATGTATCGCCATAGGGCTTCATGCATTACTTTACACGTTACTTCACTGATGAATTTTACAGGCGATGAGCCTCAAAGTAACTCACTACCTTGTACTGGGTAAAGTAACTGGTTACTTATATGGTTACATGGTGGGAAAAAGTAATGTGCCTATAAATAGATTTTCATAAAAAAAAATGCATAAAATTTTTTTTACAGATATTTTTTTTAAATTAAATAAATAACTTTTTTTTATTACATAAATAACTTGGTCATGCTGGGATTCGAACCTGGGGTCTCTGGTATTTAACAATTAGTTAGGCGAGAACTCTACCAACTGAGCTATCAATACATACAATATTTTATTGCTTAAAATGTAGATGAGTTGTTGTGCTTCGTGTTTTCGTTCGTGATATCAAAAATATACACCTTACCATTATGCTTGCAAAAATCACAAAGTAATGTGTCTATAACTAGATTTTCAAAAATATATATTAATAATTACTTTACGTTTATAATTCATGCATTATGTAATTGATGATCGGTAAGTCATTATTTTATGTTTTGAAGTAATGTAAAATGTAATGAGGTCTCATTACAAGGTAACCCATGAGTGTTCAATTATCGGTAACTCATTACTTCTTGTTGGAAAATAATGATACAGGTAGGGAGTACACATTACAAGGTAATGCATTACTTTATCGCACCCATTACCAAAGTTTTGCTGGGAATTTCGAAATATCGTATAGAAAGTATATTAAAGGACTACAGTCAAATTTTGAAAATTTTGACATATTCGTAAAAACCATGAGTTATGTGACGTAAACAAGACAATCGAAATAAGCTCGACACATCTTTCGCTATTACTTAAATGAGGAATTTGTTCATTAATTTTGACCGTTGACGACCAATGGGATATATATGTCCCATGGATTTTTTCATAGGTGTTGCCAAAAATATATTTTTGACTACACTTTTCTTTAGAAATGTTGCATCGATGAACCCGAATCCGTAAAAAAATTGCAAATTTTCCAACAGCTTAAGTTCGGTCGTGAAAGGGTTAACTTAAATATAATATATAATATAAGTAAAACAAAAACAGCGTCACAGGCAAACATTTGGTATCAAAAATCGCCGTGATTTTTGAAAATGTTACCTGCAGCGCTTAAGCAAATATAAATATAATATAAAATAAAGTAAGTAAAACAAAAATAACGCCTCATTCGAAAATTTCGCCTCCATTTTTGATAAAAAAAGCACTGCATGTTAAAGTTTGGTTCACAGTTTTGGTCTGCAAAAACAGTCGCGATTTTTATTATAAAGTTTTTTAAAAAGTTTCGGGGCTGGAATAAATATAGAAAAATAAAAGGAAAAAGGGTATCAGGGAAAATTTTGTATTATCGAATGCTGCGATTTCTTTTAATTAAGTGATTATTTTATATGTTACACTTAAAAACCCACACAAAACCGCAAGTGATTACAATTTAAAAAACCCAAGAACGAGAATACCTATATGTCTCCATTGAGTATTGCTATTCACTACACCAACTTAAATGAAAATCGGAAGACCCTTGTTGAGATTTGTGGTGATTTTGTATTTAATGAATAAAATATAGATAAAAATAATTTTTTAAATTAATTTTATGTCAGACTTAATTTAAATTTTTGATGTTAATTTCATTGGGAGATATTTCATATTTTTTTTTGTTTGGTGTTTTTTCATTATACAGTACAACATATGATTTTGGAACTCAATTCTGAGAATTGCACGTGAAAGTAGCCCCAAAAATAAGAACTTCTGCATTATTCGTTTTGTCAAGTTGACCATATGAATTTTTTGGCTCAAGACGGTGTTTTAGCACTTTTTCTATATTTTAACATGGTTATATCTCGGAATACCGTACGGAATATCTCTTTTGTGTCTGAAGCAAAGTTTTAGATATTGAATAGGAGAAAAAAAAAAATGCGGAACAATCCTACCCGAAAAAAGTGCATCCGGTGCCGTAAAAATCTCAAAAATGCCCGTTTTTCACAATTTTTCACCTTCTTTGCTTAATAACTGCTCAATATTTAGCATAACAATAAAAATTCCGGTTTTTCCCCACTCTTAAAAAAAAAAAATCAGAATTTTTATTTTCATGCAAAATAAAGTTTATATAAAAAAAAAAACAGCATATTGTGGATTTGTCATCCAGTTCTTGAGCAGAAAAGGTGAAAAATGGGCATTTTCGGTTAAGAACTAGCCCAGCAATAAAAAGTGTCCCAGACCACTAATGTGCCAAGTACCACTTGACCACTTTTTCCACAAGAATACTAACAAATCGTATAGTTATTCAATTTGAAATTAAAATTTTTAAACATTTGCCTTCTCCGTGGAAGGGCGAACTATCTACACCTCTGGATAAATAATATGTGCAGTACTACTTTATTTTTGTATTAAAAGTGAAATCATCTGAAAGTGTGCGTGAGTTCTTTTTTTTTTGTTGGATTAATAAAATAAAAGCAAAATAGTAATGAGTCAAAAACGCAAAATAAACGAGGTATATTTAAGTTTGTTCTACCGTATGGTCATGATGAGTATTATGAGTTCCTGCTTGAAGTTTGTAACTAGACAAAATATTAAATCTAAAACCATCGAGTAAGAAAAACTATTCTTCCACAAATTAAAGAAGGTATTTAGCTTTTAACGATTTTAAATATAAATGTACAAAAAATATTTTAAGATATTATATTAAATGTTTTACATTAGATTTTTGTTTTTCCAGGGCCAATTTAAATGTTTATTATTGTTATTTGTGGTATGGTGCAACATTTGGGTGAATGCAATAACCCCCACTGAAATAACCCCCACCGCCGAAATGAAATAAGCCCCACCAAATTTATAAAAAATTTAAAGTGGGGCTTATCTCATTTTTGGTGGGCAAAGTTTCATTTTAATACGTGGGTATTATTTCATTTTATTACCCACCACATTTGGTGGGGGTTAATTCATTTTCATTGGTGGGGATTAATTCATTTTGGTGGGGTTTAATTCATTTTAATTCTAATATCAATTCTTGGTTTTTGAATTAATTCCTACTTTTACAGTACTAGTTTTATTTTGTAAAGGTGATATAGAAAGTACGAAAAAAGAATACGTTATTTCAATTAAAAAAACACATTTCTTCTTATTAAAAATCCATTCGTGCCCATATCACCAGGTTCCGTAGTTGGTAAAAAACTAATTATTTGCCCTTTTACAGAATGTTGACATAAAGGTGTATCCATATTTTAGAAGGACACGGTGGGGTCCACTAACACCAACTGAAATAAAACAAAAATGGAAATGAAGTCAAATTCACAGGTTGACTTTATTTCCAACAAAATGGAAATAAAACCAAGTTGGCTATATTTCCTTTTAAAGAATATCGTGTTATCCAATTTAAATCAATATTCCATTTATTTAATCTCAACGTGAAAAAAAAAATTTAAAAAAAAATGTTTATTGTTTTGTGTCGCGGGCAGGAAAACTTTATTGAGCGAAGCCACCTGTCGCGTCCTACTGGAGGAAAAAACCCCTAAGAACGGCCACAGGCCGCCACACAGAAAAACTTAAGTTTGCGAAGCCATATTTCATTATTTGCCTCGTATTGACAAAATGTGCCAACTTTGAGCCCTTATATCTACTTTATTTAAATAATTTATTTATCTAAATAATGTAAAGTGGGGCTTATCTCATTTTCGGTGGGCAAAAATTTCATTTTAATACGTGGGTATTATTTAATTTTAATGCCCACCAAATTTGGTGGGGGCTAATTCATTTTCATTGGTGGGGAATAATTCATTTTGGTGGGGATTAATTCGGTGGGGCTTATTTCATTTTCGGTGGGCACAAATTCAGTGGGGCTTATTTCATTTCGACGGTGGGGGTTATTTCAGTGGGGGTTATTTCATGCACCCGCAACATTTTATATTAAATGTCAAAAATACTTTCGGAAAATTCCTTTTATTAAACATTTTACTTTATTTTGTTTAACAAAAACAAATGATCTTGAAGTGGAATAATCCCTCTAATTCCCAACTTGGAATTTTTAGTGATACCTTGGGTTATTTGCAAAATAAATTTCATAAATATTAGTCATGGCTCTTTTGAGATATTCGCAAATTAAAATTAGCGTTATCCTTTTCGCTAACAAAATTAATTACTGCGCAACACTGTTGAAAGAAGACGATTGGATCTTTAGCACTTTGGCGACGAATGGTTGATATATGTCCCTTTTTTATTTTTTAATTGTATTAGCTACGCTTTTTAACCAATTCTTCCGAGTGTGATGTGAATCGACACAGGATAGATGTAGTAATCAGATCATATCAACCACTTGGATCAATATGGTCTAAGAGACGAAAAGGGTGACCCCAAAGTTCAAAATATGAATATTTTTTTCATAATTTTTGGTACATATTTTCTCGGACGCTATTGGACATAGGGGATCGAATCTTTGGTATCACATGGTCTAATCCTTAAAGTTCATTCCATTTCGTACAGGACACTGATGCAATATGGAACATGTATATCCCATTGGTCCTCAAAGGCAAAAAAAGAGGAGGTTTTGTTCAGTTTTTTTTATTTTTTGTTCGTATAAAACTTTAAGCAATTTTTATTTGATTTATTTTAAAAAAAGCGATAATCATAGATTTTTTTCTCCTGACTCCAAATCTGGTCTCCAAATTTGTATACCCATTCAACATTTCGAAATGTCGTATAAAAAGTATATTAAAGGACAATATTCAAATTTTAAAAATTTTGACATATTCGTGCACACAGAGAAAAGTTTAACTATTTGCCAACTGAAATTCGCTTATTATGACTCAGATTCGGTTATTAATAATGTAAGACGGTTGGCACAACTAAACATTTGTTGTCACAACAAAGCTCAGTTAATTCAACTAAATTCTAGTCGCAATACCCAAAATATTCAGAAATCGAATGTAAATATTGTTGTGCTAACTGAATTCATAGGTTGTTAATATACACTTTTAAATTCGGTTGGCACTTTATTTCTCTGTGTGTGTTTAGCATTTTCGTAAAAACCATTTGTTGATTGACGTAAACAAGACAATCGAAATAAACTCGAAACATCTTTTGTTATTACTTGGATGAGGAATTTGTTCCCTAATTTTGACCGTTGACGACCAATGTTATATATATGTCCCATGGATTTTTTCGTAGAAGGTGTTACCAAAAATATATTTTGACGACACTTTTCTTTATAAAAGTTGGATCGATAAACCCGAATCCGCAAAAAAATGCAAATTTTTCAACAGTTTAATTTCCGTCGTGAAAGGGTTAAAAATACACAAAATTTTTAATTTTCTGTTGACGGGTTTAAAAGTGATGATAATTTAAACATTGTATATTTCTTACACATTTATTAAAAACCCCCAAATTTGTGCAACGATTAAACGCGAACTATAACTAATTTTTACTAAAATCAAAAAAGGTAAAGTTGAAAATGTCGTTTTTTGTGCTCATTATTTTTAAAATGTTCCTAAAGCTTTTCATTATTTTAAAAGAAAAATTCGTACACTTTGTGATGAAAAATTCCATTTATTTACTGAAAACGTTCATAATATTTCATCCAACATAATTCTCTCTATAGACTATACAAACCAAATAAGCATTGAAAATTAATTACTAAAAAAATTAATTAAGTATTCGTTCGTTTATCGTTGCCAGAATAAGTGCGATTTCGATGAAAATAAATGCATCAAAATCGGTTCCTTCTCAAGATCTTGAATGCAAGCGAACATTGTAAATGTTTGCATTTTAAAATATTTTTATTAATGTCAAAATACAATTTTTATTGTGTTTAAATTGGTTTGATTTTAGCTTCAAAACTGAGCTTGAATGCAATGGTATTTAGTGTGCTGTTTGGACTTTATTTAAACTGTAAGTCAAGGCTTGAATTGAAGCACATTTACACTGTTATGTTCGACTGTAATTCAAGTATCCATTTTGCTAGAGTGTGCTATTGAATTACAGTATAAATCAAGGCTTGATATTGGAAAATAGGACTTGAATTAAATTTTAATTCCAATAAAATTGCTTTAATGGGAATCTAAAATAAACCAGCAGAAAAAGCTGCTAAGAATAAAAATTAAGTTCCAGAAAAAATGTCAAAAATTGTCAAAGTTAACTAAAGCAAACATTTTTTACTAAGTTTTTTAGTTCTTTTTTTTCAATCTACTAAGCTCCAGCAAAAAAAATAAACCAGCAGAAAAAGCTGCTAAGAATAAAAATTAAGTTCCAGAAAAAATGTCAAAAATTGTCAAAGTTAACTAAAGCTAACATTTTTACTAAGTTTTTTATTTCTTTTTTTTCAATGTACTAAGCTCCAGCAAAAAAATTTGTCAATCTCAACAATCCGATTTTCATTTGCATTGAACTAAGTGTCAGCAATACATTTTGCTGAATTTACTAATTTTTTGCTAAAAATCAGTGAGCAGTTAAGCAGATGTTAGCGATTTTTTTGCAAAGATCCTCCCAGCAAAAAATTTTGCTGGCTCATCTAACTTTTTGCTAACTTTACGGGCTTTTTTTTTTTTTTGAATGTACAAAATTGTTGCTTTATGTATACAATTCAGTTGTACACTCAAAAAAATAAGTTAGTACAAAAGTTAGTAAAACATCTTGTAAATCAGGTATACTATTTTTAAGCAAATTTTTTTGCTAAAATCGTGTTTTCAGCTAAAATTTTTGTTACACTTATTCAGCACTTAACTGTTTTATACTAATGCTTTACTAATATACTAATGTTCTACTAATTAATTTTATTAAAAAAAATTGTGCTGATAAGCACATTGATAGTGTGGACGACAACCAGATTGAAAGATATGCGCAGAATGAAGCAAATGTCGCGGCATGTCAAGATGTAGTAAAGAAGAGGAAAATGATACTAAAAAGTACAACTCCAATAAGACATATAAAAAAATCAACCATGGAACACTTTTGTATCTGTTTTTCATACATAAAACAAAATTGAGGATTAACACAACTTAAATTTTGCGTTGTCACCGGCTTGTGAAAATAATTGTCTATTAATAAAATAAAAGACAAAAGAAAATATTTAAATTTAATATGTATTTCTATAATAAATGTTAATAGATTAATAATCTAGTGTGGTCAAATTGCAAACAAACAAACATATACAGACATGTAGACAGAGTAAAGCGAAAGACAAAGACACACATCTTAGTATGGTTCCTTTTTCTTATTGCAAAAAAAGGGTTTTTTTTCCTTTCGTTTGTTTTTGTTTATTTTTTCGTTTCGTTTCTATAATTATCTTCGGCAGTTGCGTCCTTTAAAAGAAAGCATCATTTAGACTACCATTGATATTAAATTAATTCATGACATCAATGTGGGAAAATGAAAATTTTTATATTTCGTAATTATTGTAAATTATTTTTAAAAGAATCACAAAAATATGTTTTATGATTTTCAGCAAATATATTAACTAAATTACAATTTTTTTACAATTTGTTTTGCGTTTTTTTCAGTCTACTAAAATTCAGCAAAAAATTTATTAATTTTTACCAACGCTTTTTTATTTCTAATCTACTAAGTGTTAGCAACACTTTTGCTAAATCTACTAATTTTGTTGCTAAAAATCAGCTCGCTGATTTTCAGCAAAAGCTTTTGCTGACATTAGCAATTTTTTTGCTAGCACCCTCCTGACTAAAATTTTGCTGACTCAGCAAAATTTTTTGCTAACTTTACAAACTTTTTTTTTTTGAGTGTAGGCAAATAACAGTATATTCTGCCAAAATCAACGGAAATATTTGGTAAATAATTATAGACTGCTGATTTCATGATCATAGATTTTTATTCGCATAAAAAAAATATAAAAAAATCTCTGAAAACCGTTCACCGTTTTAGTGATTATTTGTGTATATTAATATTCAGCAAACTATTTGCTAATTTCACCAGATTAATTAATAACTTTCAATTTAATAAAGTTTTGCTTAAATATAACATAAAATTTGTAGATTTAGCAGAATTTTCTTAATATTTAGGAAATATTAAAGTTTCAGCTGATTTTCCGGTAATCTCATTTTAAACAAATTTTTAGAAGTTTTAGCAAAAATAATTACAAATGTTTTTGTATTAGTGTATATCATGATTTTCAACTAAACTTGTGTAAGGAAATTTATAGTCGATCTTTACCCATTATAATTTTTTTAGTTTTGTTGTGTTATTACTATATTTTTGGTTTTTATTACTATAATTATGTCTCCAAGAGAAAAACATACAGTCTGAAAACACATCGCATAGAGTAAATAGATGTTTACGAAAGCGAACAAAAATAATATAACAACCTTGCAAATATATAAAAATAATAAAATTATAACAAAATAAACAAATTTTGATCGTAATTCATTTATATAATTTTAAAGTTTAAAAAATATCAATAAGATCAAAATACCAGATATTCTAGTTTAAATTTGCAAAATATTAGAAAAATATTCTAGTTAGAAAAAAACAAAATTTCTTTAAGTGTTTTTTTTTTTAAAGTGTCAAAATTAATTTACATTAAAATCAGCAAAAAGCATTTTTTGAAGTGACTTTAATTTTTTACCAAAATGAGCTAAAAATTAAATATACACATATTTTACAGAAGACTTTAATTTTTGGGTGTACTTCTTTAAATTTTTTCTTTAAATAAATGTTACTTTAAAACTAACTGTTTGTGTTGTCAAATGAAATTAAAAAAGACCGATCGATTCACTGAGAGAATTGTCTGCGTGATATCAATGAATTTTTGCATTAGATCTATGAAATGTCACTAGAACTCGTCCATTGAACGTTTTCATTAAATTAATGAAGTTTCTCATAAAATTTTATGAAAAATTTTATTTAATTTTTTAAAACTTTCATACGACTAATGAAAATTTTTCATTAAAAGTAGTGTCATTAAAACTATGAAGGTTTTTTGAATAAAGTTTAAGAAATTTTTCATTCATATTGTGAAGAAAACTTAATCAGTTTAATGAAACAATTTCATTCAAACTCGTCCCATAAATTCTCTCTGTGTTTAAGTTTTTATACAAATTGTGGTTGTCTTATAAATAATATTTGTTATAAGTTTAAACAATATTACGATAACATTTCTTATCATTTTAGGTACGGTTAACTTATCTAAAAAATAACTAGAGCTAACATATATTCACAATATATGTTATATGTTGTATACGGAAGATTTAAAATGTTGTGATATAAGGATTATTGAAAAATAAAATAAAAAATACTGATACACTCATAGAAATAAATCTGTAAAATTAGCAGGAGAAGCTACTGAAAATTAGTTAAAAATGACGTTGCAGCAAAAACTGCTAAAATTATCTTATTTTTTGGCTAAATATTAATAAAAGAAGAGCAGCAAAAATAAATCTGTTAACTTTACAAAATTTTAGTTATATTCGAGTTAAATTTTGGTTAATTGAAGATAGCAATTTACTCTGCAAAAATTAGCAAAAACTTTTACTAAATATTTGTAGACTAAAATTAGCAAACATAAACTGTAATATCAACAAAATTTTTGCTATATTTAACTTAAATTTAGTGGAATGCAAATAACAGTATATTTTGCTAAAATCAACAGAAATTCTTACTAAAAAATTGTACATTGCAGAATTCAGATGGGTAGTTTTTTATTCGCATTAAAAAAAAAAACTTGGTAAAATTTCACAATTTTTTATATTTTTTTTACTAATATTTAGCAAAATTTTTTTGCAGAGTAATTTGTTACTTTTATATAACGAAAATTTACATGAGAGCCTTGAAGACGGAATGATTGTTGGCGACACAAATATACGACTGTTATTGTACGCAGACGATATTGTGCTACTTTCAGATAATATTAACGTTATGCAAAGAATGATAAATAATTTAGAAAGATATTGCAATCAATGGGACATTGAGGTAAATCTAAATAAATCCGAAATGCTAATATGTAGAAAAAGGTGGAAGAATAGCTATGCAAGAAAAATGGATGTATAATGGTCAAGAAGTAAGGATAGTAAGCGAATACTGCTACCTGGGTGTTATATTGACGCCTAAAATGTCGTTTGTAAAACATGTCCAAAAACGTAATAATTCTGCGAAATCCAGTATTAACGCTACCTGGAAAGATTTTTTATGTAATAACACAGTATCAATATCTTCTAAATGGAAACTTTTTCAAGCAGTATGCAGGTCGATTCAGGTTTATGGAGCGCAAGTATGGGGATTTAGCTTATTTGAAGAAGTAGACAAACTTCAACGATATTTTATAAAACGAATTCTAAGATTGCCAGACTTCACACCAAACTACGCTTTAACATTGGAGACAAACGCAGAAGATAGTCATTTCTATAGCTTTAATTTACATATGGATTATATTTTTAAAGCATTATTTCAATTCGGGCATGAAAGACTACCGCACAAACTTGCCAAATTAGTGCTTAACAAGAATATTTTTTGGGCCGAAGAAATGAATAAATTGGGTAACGAATTTAATTTGAGATTTGAAGATGTGGCAGAATCAGAATGGCTGAAAAGAGGAGCCGAATTACTACAAAATCTTAAGCGTAAAAGCATATTAGAAGCAAAAACAAAAGCTTCAAATAGTGAGACACGTTTTTATAAGAACCTCGATTACAGCCAAGGTATAGAATACATACAGGATAATCTCAGTCAAAACAAAATAACAATAATTTTCAAGGCACGCAGTGATGTTTTGGGATTAAGGGGTAATCTTTTCGGGCTTGATGCAAATAGAAAATGTACTATGTGCAACACCGATGAAGATGAAACACTATATCACTTTATAGGAACATGTCCGGTTTTGAGAGAATTCAGGTACAGATATTTTGATAAATCCAATCTTAACCATAATGAAGTGGTATCTATTTTAAACGGAGAAATATTGGATGGCTGGAATAGGCTGTATAATTATATTTGTGAAGCAATGAATTATAGAAAGTTTTTAATTTTGGAATTTAATTGATTTACTTTAAATTTGATATTGAATTGTGTTCAAATTTAAATATAAACTTATTTCAAATTTAAATTAGTAAATGGCAGACGACTTTTATGTCATTGTCATAAAAATACTTTATTTTACAATTGTAAACTGTGTATTTGCATATTTTGAAAATAAAGAACTATTATTATTATTATTATTATAACGAAAATTTATCTCAAATGTAACCAAACATTTGTGAATGTAACAGATTTACTTTTTGCTATTCTTATCGTACTAATATTTAGCAAAAAAATGTGCTAATTTTACAGTTTTTCTTGCAACGTAATTTTTAGTTGCTTTTTTTTGCTGTTTCTACAGGTTTAATTCTATTATTTCTGCTCTAAAAATATGTTTTTTTACCTTTCTCATTCGCATTTACATCGCATTTGTATCAATATAATTATTGTTTTTGTTAAATCCAATCTGTAACACTAATCTTGGTAAGTCTCAAACAAATTTGAAATTAATAACTAATGCTAAGTGCCAAGCTCTTATTATTTTTTGATAAGTTAGCAGTACTCAATAGCGTTTTAAAAGTACTTCAAAAAAATTTCTTCGCCAAAACTAAATGCATTTGTAATTACTTTGTTCATAAATCATATTTAAAAATAAAGTGCCGTCGTAATGAACAAATTTTAATCAATAAAAACTTCACGAAAATAATAAAGTGTTTAAAATTTTTTTATAATTATGAATTATTTATTCTATACAATATTTAACAATAATTTAAGAAGTCAATAAAAGAATATTAAATTAATAGAAACATGCCTTGTTGTCCGAAAAAAAATAAATTCAAACGCATTCCGAGGCAATCGAGCAGTGATGAAGATTGTGAAAGATCTGATGATGAGGTAAGTATTTAGACTACAAATGGAAAAATAATTTGAAACTCTAACTAAAAATGTTTTTAAAATATGGATATAGATGGTCATACGTTGATAACTCGTAACTGCAGATTAAGTTACAACTTAATCTAAGCATACCTTAATAATAGTTTTTGATTTTATAATTAGGTTTACCAGATCAGGCAGTTTATTTATTTTGTCTGTTGTATGTAATGTCTCGGTTTGAGTTAAGCAAATTATCTTTTTCAAATGCAGACAACTAAAGACTTGGGTGATGCCAATGAAACAATTGTATTGTCTATCATGAAAATGATCAAACTTTATGAAAATCAATATTCTAACTAAATATAAGAAAATACCTAAAGGATTTTCAGTCAAACTAAAGCCATTTGGAATTCTTATCTCAATCTGAATTTAAAATGTCTGTTAAGAATTGTGATATTATGACCATCTATAAATCCCTGCAAACATTGCCATTCAAAGTCGATAAATTATCAACTGGGAATTAAAAACTGACACAAAATAAAGCTATTTAACTCTAACACTACATTTATACTTGGAATTTCCGATATGCGTTTAAACAAAACAATGTATTTACACAAGTTGTGGAAAAGGGAACATTTTTGTTTTGAAATCCATAATATTGTACTCAACATTATACTATAAACTGGACGATTTTTATTGAAAATACACTATTAAAATTATCTTACAAGAACATCCCAATTTAAAATATCAAACTATAAAAATTTAGCAGTTATATTAGTTTTTTGTTTTTATATACATCGAGATTATTTTTATGTTATTTTCAATTTATAACGAGCTTTCAACCTCCGTATATTTACAAAAATAAAGCAAATCAAACATATTAGCTAGGTTGATACTAGTATTTCGATCTGGCTAAAGATCTCATCAGAACCGGAAGTTTTAGAAAAGTTGGAGCCTCATAATAGGCAGAACTTTAACAAAAAACCTATTAATAATCAGTTTTGCTCCATTCTTGTCTTCTTAGTAATCAAGCACGTGGTTAGGTCTTTTCCTAACAAGCATCATGACGTTACTAAACTTTGAAGACCAAAAATGTTCTATTTATATAAAAAATTTTTAGTATGTACTCTGGCTCAAGTAATATTTTTTACAGTTATATTAGTTTTTTGTTTTTATATACATCGAGATTATTTTTATGTTATTTTCAATATATAACGAGCTTTCAACCTCCGTATATTTACAAAAATAAAGCAAATCAAACATATTAGCTAGGTTGATACTAGTATTTCGATCTGGCTAAAGATCTCATCAGAACCCGAAGTTTTAGAAAAGTTGGAGCCTCCATAATAGGCAGAACTTTAACAAAAAACCTATTAATAATCAATTTTGCTCCATTCTTGTCTTCTTAGTAATCAAGCACGTGGTTAGGTCTTTTCCTAACAAGCATCATGACGTTACTAAACTTTGAAGACCAAAAATGTTCTATTTATATAAAAAATTTTTAGTATGTACTCTGGCTCAAGTAATATTTTTTACAGTTATATTAGTTTTTTGTTTTTATATACATCGAGATTATTTTTATGTTATTTTCAATTTATAACGAGCCTTCAACCTCCGTATATTTACAAAAATAAAGCAAATCAAACATATTAGCTAGGTTGATACTAGTATTTCGATCTGGCTAAAGATCTCATCAGAACCCGAAGTTTTAGAAAAGTTGGAGCCTCCATAATAGGCAGAACTTTAACAAAAAACCTATTAATAATCAATTTTGCTCCATTCTTGTCTTCTTAGTAATCAAGCACGTGGTTAGGTCTTTTCCTAACAAGCATCATCACGTTACTAAACTTTGAAGACCAAAAATGTTCTATTTATATAAAAAATTTTTAGTATGTACTCTGGCTCAAGTAATATTTTTTACAGTTATATTAGTTTTTTGTTTTTATATACATCGAGATTATTTTTATGTTATTTTCAATTTATAACGAGCTTTCAACCTCCGTATATTTACAAAAATAAAGCAAATCAAACATATTAGCTAGGTTGATACTAGTATTTCGATCTGGCTAAAGATCTCATCAGAACCCGAAGTTTTAGAAAAGTTGGAGCCTCCATAATAGGCAGAACTTTAACAAAAAACCTATTAATAATCAATTTTGCTCCATTCTTGTCTTCTTAGTAATCAAGCACGTGGTTAGGTCTTTTCCTAACAAGCATCATGACGTTACTAAACTTTGAAGACCAAAAATGTTCTATTTATATAAAAAATTTTTAGTATGTACTCTGGCTCAAGTAATATTTTTTACAGTTATATTAGTTTTTTGTTTTTATATACATCGCGATTATTTTTATGTTATTTTCAATTTATAACGAGCTTTCAACCTCCGTATATTTACAAAAATAAAGCAAATCAAACATATTAGCTAGGTTGATACTAGTATTTCGATCTGGCTAAAGATCTCACCAGAACCCGAAGTTTTAGAAAAGTTTAGTTTTACATAAAATTTTTTGTTTTTTTAGCATATAAAATTTAAATTTTACTGTACGTTGCGGTTTTGCGCGTTGAACTGTTACTCAGATGGTTCCGGGCTCGATCCATGGAGACGACAACATCAATTAAAAAAAAATCTTAAGATTTTTCTATCCATTTTTACATAGTTTTTCTAACGCCACCGAAGTAAAATAATGAATCAGGGCTAGGAAACAAAAAGCTTCAATAAGTTCGCCAACTCTTCGTCATGTGGCGAAGGCAACACATTAATAAATAGGAAAAAATTCCTGAGTGTTGCTTCTCTTAAAAAAAATAATTTAACTCGGGCTCTTAGTAATCGGTATATATACTTACGATCTTAAAAAATCTGTATTCAGATTTCAAATATATTTTAGTTAAAACAAATATTAAATTATATTTAATTACATCGTGGCTAGTTGGTTGGTAGTATGCTGGCTTATCAGTACGGGGGTCGTGGGTTCGATTCCCACCAGAGGCACTGGCCTGTTTTCGCTACAACGAGCCGAAAGCCATAGTAGCTAGTGCACGGTTAGGTAATAGTATATAATTTGTAATTTTGTAATCTTGTGATTATTAATTAATAATTAATAAAGAAAAAAATATAATTACATAATGTCAGTGATTGCGCAGAAAATTTCATATAGACGCAATCGAACAAATAAAAAACTTAACAAATATTACATTATTCAAAAAAACAGGGTCACTGACGAAGGTTCAATACCAGAAACTGCGCAGTCTGATTCAGAGAAATTGAAAAATTTGCAATGTAGTTATGATTTTTAGAAAATACACTCATTCTTCTCTACCACGCCTTTCACAAATACATAAAATTATATTAACAACATCCACTATTTTTCGGATTATTTTATGTATTCCCATACATATGTGTAATATGATCCGAAAACGAAAAATTGTATATCTGGCTAATATAATTTTATATAATTATATATATTTTGATATTATCATATAAAAATAAACTTGATGTTACATATGATAAATTCATAAATGAACATAATGTTTACACAAGCTCGGATTGGACCTTATCAAAAACAACGTTATTTAACTTATTTATATACAATTATATCCACCATTTTTCATATTAAATTTAATATGATTAAATATGTTAACGTATTATTTAAGATATTGCACCACAATACAATTTTCAATCGGGTAGTCAAAAAATGAACGCTTAAGAAGACAAACTTAAAATTTTAAAGCCTAAATTTTATTAAAAAAATAATATATTATTATTTTTATGATAGAATATACATTTGTTTACGTGACTATTATTAAAAAGGAGTAACTATTTTAAAAATAACTAGAGCTTAACTTTAACCAACGATATTTACACTCTCAATATGTTAACAGTAACTGATTGTAGTTTATTTAAAAAGTAATCAGTTAACATTTAAACTACAAATAAATATATTTTTTAACTTATTTTTACAAACTACACATAAATACTGTTTTTTGTGCCAGTTATTCACCCCTGTTACGGCTTTTAAATCAGAGCGAAAGTGAAAATTTTAGAATTTTTCGGTGTTCTTGCGATTAAATCAGAACGTTTTTCCCTATTTTTTATTCGTTTTAATTCGTGTAAAAAAGCCTGGTCGAAAGTAAAACGAATGCCCTTTTTTCTAATAAATTACAATTTAGGGTCAAAAATAGTGCTTAATATTAAAAATTTAGAACTTTTTTTACTTATTTATGATTTTATTGTATTCCGGGTTCGATCCCCGTTGCCGGCAACATCAAAATAATATGTATGAGTTTTTTCTATCCCTCATACGTATCGCAATGTCCACCTTCGGTGTTCCCATAACAATTAACCCCACCGAAGTAAAATAATGAATCAGGGCTATGAACCAAAAAGCTTCAATAAGTTCGCCAACTCTCCATCAGGTGGCGAGCAACAACTGTTCTAAGACTTATCATCTCGCGCAATTACAGTGTTGCCATGTCTGAAGCCCTTCATCTTTCCCCACCTTTCATCTCTATACTATCCCTTTCCAAAGAAAGCAACACACTAAATATAGGAAGTATTTCCTGAATGTTGCCTCTCTTTAAAAAAAAAAAAAAAAAAAAAAATTGACAACAATGTTAGAAGCATTTATTAAAAGCATTTTACTCTTCATATGTTTTTTATTTTCCATAAAACCATATGTTTTTGGCACTTCGATAATAATTTCGAAAAAAGTTCGAGTTTTCGAAAGCTTTTAGGATTTGAGAACACCAAATTTCAATTTCGTGTGATTTCACAAATTCGTTCTAATTGGAAAACGCTCCAAAGTAGGGACATGGGCGATTATTTTCATTTAAATTTTTCTTTTTACAAAAACTTTTTTATTTGAAACAAAAAGTTAATGATAGTAAAAATTAAAGAAAACCTGATGTTTTTAATAAATTCGGTGTTAATTTTTGACAGTTAAAATAAAACAAAAATCGTTTATGTTTATTTATATAAGTTTAAAAAATTTTTGTTTTATTTTTGATAGTAAAAATAAGAGAAAATCTTTTATTTTTACGGAGTTTGAGGTCATTTTTTTATAGTTTAAAATGAATGAAAAAAACATTTGATTTAAAAGAAAAGTGAGTAAACCGGGTTTTAACAATATTTTAACAATATGTTTAGTACATATTCCTTTGATCCAAAATATTGTGAGTGAGACATTCATATCTGCACTTATAAAAAAAGTTAGGACAAAAGTCTGTTAAACGAGTTCCAACTCAATCAGTTATTTAGCTAAAGTTATTAGTTATCTCATTTTACCATATTTACAAACAAGTTCCAGCTGTACTTGAACTAATTTTCGAACCTAATATTTAGTAATTTGTGATTCTTAAATTTACAAATTTGACAGTTAAATTAACCCCCAACTGTTTCTCATAATTTTTATTTTACATTCATAAAATACGCCATATCTCAGAAACTAATACCACGTTCATATTGAACCCCAAAATACGTAAGTTTTAGATTTAAAATTTGTGTGGAATTTGAATGACTTTAATTTGAAAACTTGAAAAAACGGAAATATATATTTTGGGGCTCAGTATGAATGTAGTTTAAGCGAGATATAGCAAAATAGACTAAAAATCCTTACTCCATATCTATTAAGTAGTCTTTATTAACCACCTGTACTCCCGTTAATAAATACGGACCAGCCTCTGGTCAGATCAGGAAAGATCTTTTTGCCAAAATTTTTCTATTGACTCAGCTTTAAAATTCTGCTGATTTAAGTAAATTCTATGTTAATTGAACTATAACGGTCAACCAAAAGTTTGTTCTTCTAAAATTTAGGTCACCTACACACAGAGAAATAAAGTGACAACCGAATTGAAAAGTGTATTTTAATGGTAACAACTTATAACTTCAGTTAGTACAACGATATTTACATTAGATTTCTGAATATTTTGGGTGTTGCAACTAAAATTTATTTGTTGTGAAAAATGATGTTTAATTGTACCAATCGTCTGAAATTCGTAATAATCGATGAGTCGCAGTAACCGAATTTCAGGTGGCAAATAGCTAAATTTTTCTCTGTGTGTCAATTTATCAGCCTGCGATTCTCAACTTCATTAAAACTTTTGCTGGCGCAAATTTCAGGCTCAACTTATTTTCTTTGCTAAATTTCCAGCTATTTGAACAAGCTTTTTTTATCATTGTATGGTTCAAACTTTGGTTAATATAAGATAAGTTAGCAGCTCTAAAGGTTGATTTTTTTAATTTTGAAGTCTTTTATTTCAATTGCAGTTTTTTTTTTCTTTCTTTTTTACTGTTTTACAATAACTTGTATGTCTGTTGTTTAAACTGAATTGGCAGTTATTTTAACTACATTTCATAGTTGATTTTTAACAGTTAAAAGTTAAAAAAAATTGCAGTTAATTCAAAAGCACACTTTTTAGTTGCAAACGTAGTAAAAACAAAACAAAAGCGAAAAAGTACTGCCAGCTGAATATGACTGTAATCTATAAAATAATAAAAGTAATCACTGCTAGACTTAATACAAAAGTGTTTATGATAATGATAACACTTATTTAATGACATATTTTAGATAAAAAAAGACAAAATTAATCTAAATGCTCGTCATGTTTTGTATATGTACATCAGAGGTGTTCTTATTAGTATTGCCAAATTTTCAAGAGTTTTGATTTCCTTTTCCCGCACAGTTTGTTCGATGATATACAGAATGTCGATTAATTCAGGGAAAGCGTAGTTTAAATTTTTTTATTGATAAGTCATCGTTAGTTAATAAAAAATCAGGATTTTAGAAAAAAAAAAAAAAAATTGGAAAACAATTTTAAGCTGTTTTGCGATTTTTTGTTTTTCGGTAAAAAGATCTTAGTTGACAATTTTGGCTGTAACTTTGGAACGTAAAGCGAAAAATTAATAAATAAACTTGGAATTTGGAGCGTACTTAATATTTTATATATTTTAAAGAATAACTATATAATATTTATTTATATTAGTATAAATTTAATAGTGTCCGACCGAACAGTTCGGCCAGAAAATGCATTTGGTCTGTATTCGGTATTTTAAAGCATTATGGACAAATTTGGCGGATGGAAAAATGTTTATTGGGCTGATTAGATGCTATTTTGAGTGTCGAATTTGAAGAAAAGTCTGTAGTTAAGCAATGAATTCACTGTTCGGCCTCAGAAAGTTCGGCCAAATTGAAAATAGTTCGGCGGCCGAACTTTTAACTTTATAGCTAAACTTCTTCTTTTCTCTTAAATTTTATACACAAAATCGAATTAAATTGGCCCAACAAACATGTTTCCAATACTAAAATTTGTCATCATTGCCTCTAGATATCAAAAAACCGACAAAATATAGTTTTTTGGCCGAACTGTTCGGTCGGACACTAAAATTTAATGTAAAATTCAATTTTTGTTTTTCACTAAATCCCATACCTATACATATAAGGCTCAAAAAAGTCAGGAATGAAAATATTATATATATTTTTTTTGATGAATAATAATAAATACATAAAAGCACAGCATTTAGGAAAAAAGACAAATGAAGGAAAAAAAAACCTTTTAACTTGTTAGGCGTTTTTTTAGTTATTCGGAAAAACAATCTTAGTTCACATTTGTGGCTGTAACTTTGAAACGAAAAGCGATAAATTAATAAATAAAATTGGAAATTAATATGTATTTATATTAGCATAAATTTAACTTAAAATCCAATTTTTGTTTTTCACTAAATTCAATAAATGTACAAATTTATATTTATATTTATGTTACAAAATGCCATATGCAAAATTTGGAGCGATGCCGATCATTTTTAGTGTACCCGGAAACGACATGAAATATTCAACGGTTAAATATGGACAAAACCTCTATTTTTATTCATTTGTCACTTTTTAATCGCAGTTTTTTCATTACTTTCTTAAAAGATATTGAAAGAAAAAAATTTATTTTAATTTTCTTCTTTTTTATTTGCTATTTTAATTTATTTTGTGCTTTTATATAGATTTTTGAGAACAAGTGAAAAATATACTAATGGTTAAATAATATACCCTGCAAGCAAACAAGCTTCAAAATGAGTCAGAAATGGGCTCAAGAAATATTATTAAAATTTTAAATTTTTGTACGAAAGTGGTTCGTCCACAAGAGCCTTCCTTTTTGATTAAAATATGACTCAGAAACTATAAATAACAAAATTATATAAGCTCAAAAATCAATCTTTCTTTGGAGCCTTTTTTTTAAATTGTTCAGAAAATATTTAAATTCAATTACATTTCTGAGTCAGTTCTGAACCATTTTTAGTTTTCTTAAAATTTTTGTGTTTTTTATGATTCTTTTTGTAAGGCTCATATTTTCGTCCAAAAAATTAGTAATTTTTGACAATAAAATTTTAAAATTTCAAAAATATGTGTTCTATTTGATTAATTTTTTACTCATAGATTAGGAACCCTCAAAGAGTATACAAATGTTGCTGGGTAATGACGATTTGACGAAAGTTTTGAGCCAGTAATTTGGTGAGAAAAATTGCCAACGAAATCGATTTTGTTTGAACTTCCAATGGCTTTACATGTTCTAACTATTGAAGTGCTGCTTCGTCTGCATTTCAATGACATTTTGAACATCTTAATTTTTATATATGGGGAATTTCAAAAATTTTCGACACTTTGAGTTTAGCTCAAATTTCAAATTTTTTTTTGTATGACATGTGTATTGGCTAGCCGATGCTTAACCCCTTGACGATATATGTCCCATTTATAAACTTATTGTTATCGATACTAGAGAGGGATGTCTATAAATTGTATCCTGATATTCCCAGAGCCTTAAAAGGTTAATCCAAAGTAAAAGTTTCAAATGTTGGTTTTTATTTATGATTTTTTTTTTGTTTTTATTTTATTTCTGTTAAATTGTTTACATTCGATTTTTTATTTATACTGAAATGGTTATTTTTGAATTTTGGCTAATTTAAGACAAAATACAAAATATTGATAAACTTTTAACCCATTCAGAAGCGATAGTCCATTATTGTTTTAACTTTAGTATTATATTTTTCAGAGAGGGGGAGTAGTTGTTGCCGCCTTTAAATATAATTCATTCATTTACTCGTAGATATATAAAATAGAATATTTTATTATAAAGAATTTTTTTTTCCAAACAAAATTTATAATAAACTTTTCAAGGTTGGAAAAACGTTTTTGACACTAAAGTTGTAAAAATATAATGTTTACACTATGTACGACATTACATTAATCCGGCTATTATATTTTATATTTGTATGAATATTTTTTCGTGGAATTTAAGAAGAAAAGACCGACAAAAATTTAAAATACGGCAACAATTGTTAAGGTTCCTCGCTGTAAATACGCTTGTATGAGGCATACTAAATTTTAGTTAATTGAAAGCAACAAAAATAATGTGCTAAAATCAACATAAACATTTACTAAATATTAGCAGACAAAAAAATCATTAAAAAATGTGAAATTTTTAAAGTTTTTTTTAATGCCAATCAGCAATCTACAAATTTTTAGCAAACATTTTTGTTGATTTTAGCAAAATATACTGTTATTTGCATTGTGCTAAATTTGAGGTAAATACAGCAAAATTTTTGTTAATATTACAGTTTTTGCTTGCTATTTTGAGTCTACTAATATTTAGTAAAAGCTTTTGCTAATTTTACATAGTAAAATGCTATTTTCAATTAACTAAAATTTACATCGAATATAACTAAAATTTTATAAAGTTAACAGATTTATTTTTGCTGTTCTTATTTTATTAATATTTAGCAAAAAAAAAAAATTACTAAATTTAGCAGGTTTTTCTGCAATGATAAAATCTTTTAACCCACATTCCGCTAAACATTTGAAACAAACGGAGCGAGAAATTGTCAGGTTTGAGATCATAATTAAAAGTTACTACAGTACTTTTCGTTTACAGTCACATCGCTTATAGTCCATTTAGCGATATAGTCCATTTTTACACTTTTACTGTCATCTAAAATCAAATTGCATACAAAATATTTAGGATATAGTCCATTCACGATATAATCACATTTGGCTTATATGCCACTAAACTCTGGCTACTAAAAGTAAATTTATATGCAAATAATTTAAGTTATAGTCACAATACAGAAAATTTCTGATATAATTGTGAAATCTTGAATTTTTTTCGGTTTAAAATTATTTAAAAATTTAAGAGGCTAAAACGAAAATTGGAACAAGGAAACTGAGATGAATCGTTTCAAACATCGTTTTTATATTCCAAATTTTCCACCTGTTATAATAATAAATAAATTGCATATAGTCACATTTTATGATGACTATATCACAATTTATTTATAGGCAACAAAATGGCATATAAAAAAACTAGCGATATAGTCACATTAGCGATATAGTCCACAACTTGTGTGCAACTAAGAGATGTGACTATAAGCGAAAAGTACTGTATTACAAAGAGAAAACACTAATGTTAATAAATGTAAGAGCAGATGAAACTCCATCAGATGTTTGTCATCTTATCTTACATTTATTAACAATTAGTGTTTTATATTTGTAAATGTTCCATTAGTCTTTGCGTTCCGTGACGTTTCTGTAACGTGCTGTTCCGGATAGCAGTTTAGTGTGGTTAGTCTGTTCCAAATATAATAGTAATTTCATTATCAGAATTTGTCCCAATACCTTTTTTATATTATTTTGTACAATTTGGCTTATAAAATTAAATAAAAATGTTCTTGTGTTGGTTGTTTATTTTTTTTTTGTAAAGGCCTCATTAGTTGTTACTTTCTGTTGCCGTTCTGTGTCGTTCTGTTCTGTAGGTAATATTTTGTAATTACTTTTTCTGTGAAAGGAATCAGCTGTTTTAAAAAGTAAAAGAAAATCTAACCAAAAACATTCAAATCAGGGATGATAAATGCGATTTTAAAATAGTACCAACCTGCATATAAAATAGTACTTTTTCGGCATCCAAAGTATAAAAAAAAATTTAAATATAAATTAAAATGAACAATTACAAATGAAACAAAAAAGTATATTTAAAAAAAAAATATGTTGAGGTGAAAACAAAATTTTGAGGTGAAAAACACCAGACACTACAATGAATTATAATAATATACAGTGCATTAAACACCAATTTGAATGGATAATTTAGAGGTACTTTCACATTGTCACTCATTACTTTTGAACCGCTGGACCGATTTTGCTCATTTTCAATACCAAACTTTTCGGAAAAATGTACATAAAGCTATGTAAAAATGAGCAGTGCGTCCTAAGAAAATAAGCCGATATTGATTTAAAAAATTATTAAAATTTTGAGATTTTTTCTTAAATTCACTAAATTTTTAATATTTTTGGAATGTGCTATTTATATCTTGCTGTATTGAATTACGTTTGTCACAGTTTTTTGCGAAATCAATATTTGTATTTGGTAGCAAACAAATTTGTTCGTGAACTCATTCGATTTTAAAAACACGCCGCTAATAGTCAATTTCACATTTTTATAAGATTTTTATTATTTACTTTTTTGAAAATCAAAATTAGTTAATAATAATTATAGCCCTTAGTGATTGAATTCAATAATTGGTTTAATCGATTAATAAAACTCTAATATAATCACCTGTAATCAGTCGCACTCAGTGAAATCATGTGATTGAATTCACAGCGTTTGGTTCGAAATTAATGCAATTGTTCATATGGGACTGCAAATCGAATTAATAATTATTGAATTTTAAAGGGACCAAGAAATTCATACATAGAAAGTATCATGGTACATCAGAGGTTCAAATAGTACCATAAAAAGTACTATAGTACCAACTTTATCATCCCTGATTCAAATATTGAGAAAAAGATTTCACAACAAAGCAATACATACGCACTTCAGGCTGTCACTTAACGTTGAATTCTATTTTCAATAGATTTGTCCGCAACAGAACAGAACGAAAAAGTGAAAACACACATACAGACTTTCAATTGAACAGAAACAAAACAGCTGATTCGAAACGGAACAGAACGTACAAACTAATTATGCCTTAAGAGCAATCAGCCGTTTTTAGCTGTCACTTAACGTAGTAACGAAAATTTAGTTTTTAACAGGTTCCTCCGGCACTCAACGTTGTATTGCAGACAAACTAACCACACGCACTCTTTTTATACATCAAAAACAAATCAGCTGATTCGTCACGGAACGTAAAGCCTTAATGTTTAGTAACATTTAATTATGATTAGGATTGAGATCATAATTAAATGACAATGCAAGATGAAACAAAATTTAAGTATGAATCTTATTAAAGTAAATACTATTCTAGTTAAAATAAACTTTATCGTATTTAATGTTTCCACGTTATAGCATTAGTAGCAACATGTTTATTTTTATTTTTTTTTTATTTATTTAGTCTTACAGACTATAAATAATTTTAATTAAAAATTATTAACAAAATTATATAACAACAAAAAACATAATTAAATATTTAAATACAGTATTATTTTACGTTTAACAGCATCAACATTTAACTAAATAGAAAACAAACTTTGTTTGATTTCAAAGCTGTTTCTATTTAATTTAATGTTGATTCTACTTGATTTTCTAATGTTTTTTGTTTGTGTGTACATGAATCAATTTTTTAGACCTTTAAACGGTGGTGAGAATTAAAGCATTTGAAACAGGTGATAACTATGGAATGTTTGCTGTATTATTAAACTTTTAATTGAAAGTGAGTTTGAAATCAAACAAATTTTAAATTGACATTTAATTGACAATAAAATTTTCCAAGCGATGAGTTTGTTTTCACAATAATATTGTGTAACGAATGAGTAACATGGAGTTAATATAAGAAATATATTAATCATACGCACGCACACACCTATGTACTGGTTTTGTTGAAGATACCCAATGGACCACAAAATAAGTAAAGTATAACAGTACTTTAGAATAAGCTTTTTTTAAAAAAAATACTAAAGCCTTTTTCAACCGTGTTTGAGAAAGTAGTATTCTTTACAACGTGCTGACAACATGTCGCTGCAGCAAAGTCCCGTTAAATTCTGTATGTACGTCGTTGATTACTTTGCATTGTCATTGTCAATTTTGATCGAAGATAGTGCGGTTGTCATAATTTGATAAATAAAAAATAATAACAATAAGTGAAAACAATAAGTAAAAAACTTGAATTTTTAATGAATTGATTTTTTTAAAATTATTTTTAAGTGTTTTTCAATTCCAAAAACTTAAATAAAAATTTCTTAATAAAAAAAATTAAATAAAATGTGAATTTCTTATATTCAAACATAAGGCCCGATTCTTACACATTTTTGTAATTGTCCTAAATTTGTCTGACTATCTTACCTTGAAAAAAAAAATTCTAGGTAAGAGTCACAAAAATGTAAGACAGTCACAAAATTTTCTGAAAATCGGGGCGATAATAAAAAAATTTACAAAAGTAGGCATAAGCTAATTCTACAATTGGTAGCAAAGCTTGTTCTAAATTTGTAAGCATAAGCTAATTCTACAATTGTTGACATAAGCTTATTCTAAAATTAGCGGCATAAGCTTATTTAAATATTATTTCAGTAATATTATCACGAGGGTTCCGTTTTGATTTTTCTACAATAAAATTAAAGCGTTTTTCAATACTTTCTAAAGTCTTTTTAAAGCTTAACGCTTATGCTTGCAAGCTTAATATAATATTTTTCTAAAGGGTTTTGGTCCATTGGGTATTTTTGATAAATTTCAAATATACTGACCATTTTTTTACAACTTTGAAATATATAAAGCAAAGAAGAAGAAGTGTAGGTATTTTGTGCAACCACGAATATTTATATGAAATTTATTTTATGAATTTCATAAAAATTTTCAAATTATAATAACCGTTAAAGTGTTTGCATGTATGTGTGTTAAACGAAACACCCAATACGGAAACAATTGTACCTAATCATAGATATGAAACCGGCCAAATGTCAAAATCCAACACAACAGAACAAATAAACTTATGGACAAAAAAAAAAGCAACTGAACTAAAATCCATTTTAGTAAAACGCACAACGTGCTACGGGTTAAACGCAAGCGCTTAAAATAAAAAGAATACAAGTGGGAAAAAATAAAAAGTACAAAGTGTAAAATAATGAAGTAAACAATGTAAACTATGATGAAATGAAAATGCACAATTAAAAATAGAAATTATAAAGTTGAAGATTTATTAATAACAAATTTTAATATTAACATTCATGGGATTAAATAATCTCTATCAATATGTTCATACAGTTTGTATGATATGACGTAAATAGCAACTTAATACCAAACCGGGAGTGAGAAGAACTCATTTGAAAATAGAAACCGATAAAAAAATTGAGAACTTGAGAAGAAAAAGAGCTGCTAGTAAAAGCAAAAAAAAAAAAAAGGGGAAACAAAATAACGTAACTACCCAAAAGTACCAAACAACTGATTGACTGGTTTGCTGGCTGCTTGCTCAAATATGGCCGCTTTAGTTTATTGTGTGTGCAGTGCATTGCATGATCTATACGTCTTTTCAAATGCCTTTAAACGGTGCAATTATAATTATACTCATACGCTAAAATATTTAAGATATAAAGAACGTTTGAAATTATTTTATAAATATTGTCGAGATTTTCATGATAATTATCGCCAAAATAGTGCCAAATATATTGTTAAACAATTAGACCAAGACAAAGTGAATAAAAGTAATAATAAAATGTATAAATCATCATCATCGTCAAGAAGTGGTATAGATTTTGCAGCCATTGAGGCTTCGGCTGAGGCATTTGAAGTCATTGACTCTTTTGCAGTGAAACCTTATGGATCTATGGAAAATTTTTTAGATTCCGAAAGAATCAATAGCAACTTTCGTGAAAATTACTATGAAGATGATATAGAAATTATAGATGGCGTAGAAGCAGAATATGAAGTAAGCTAATTAAAAAAAAAAAATGTATTATATGAACTAAAAAATTGTTAACAATCTCTTTTATTATATCATAATGTGTGCAAATTAAAAATTGTTATCGGTTTTTCCAACATCTTATTACGTTGTTTTTTTTTATTGTTTTAAGTTATCTTCCAAATATTGTAATTTTTTCGTTCTTTCATTTCAATTCTCTACCCCCCTCCCCAAAGTTATTTTGTCTTTTTATTTGTTTTTCTTTTTCATATCTTTAGCATATGATTATTTTCTTTTTTGACATTTCTTTATGTGTATGACATTTTATAGTACTAAATTTATTTTAGTAGTTTACTAATAAAGCTTTAGTACGAACATATTAAAATAATCAGCTGTTGCTTGTTATTTGTATAAAGAAAACATTAAACAGCTGCTAAACTTTTTCACTTTTGACAGTGGGGTGGTTTTGTGCTGATAAACTTGTTTATGCGTTTTGTTTAAAAAAAAACTCTTGTTTTTGTACATTGTCTCTTTTAATAGAGAGTTCCATAAATGAGAGCTATTGCTTAACTATAGTCGGTAAAGGTCGAAGTATCACTACACTCCAGTGATGCATTTTAAGCTTTTTGTTTTGGGCCAAATTGACAATTTAAAAGAGCCAAAATACCATTGGTAGGGCCAGGCCTCAGGGATGATAAAGTTAGTACTATAGTACTTTTTTTGGTACTATTTGATCCGGAAAAGTACCATGGTACTTCTTTGACTCTTTCAGTACTATTTACATATAAATAAAAATTAAAAATTGAGTTTGAATTTTAACGTCTTTTTCACACAAATTGGATCCATTTATTTGGATCCAATTGTTGATTTTATTTGAGTTCGAGTAAAATAAAAAATGTTCGAAAAGGGAAAAATAAATATCTTAAAAAAGTACAATTGAAAAAAGGTCATTGCCTACATCTTAAAATTTGCAATGTGATTGTAAAATCGAACGAGTAATGAAATAGATTTCCTTGCAAAAAAAGCTGAATTTAATAAATAGTCTGATAATTTTTATAAATTCTGTAATTAAAATCAACTAAATTCTGTTTTTATATACAAATAAATTTTACGTTAATTTATAATAAAAACTTGTATTTAGTACAATGAGGTTCGAAAAAGTACTATTTTTTATGCTGGTTGGTACTATTTGAAAATCCCATTTATCATCCCTGTAGGGCCATATTTTTTAAAAATTCTATTATTAGATTTTTACTTAAATAAAAATAATATTAATTTGTTAATTAGAGTTCGTCATTTTAATGCTTTTTTAAAAATGCAAGACAAATCCCTCTGACAATAAAGTTTAACATATTTTATGAATTCTCATAAATTATTTCCGCTCTTGCGATAACATAACATTTTTAAAAAGCCTCCAAAAACACATTTTTTTAATAAAAAATGAATTGTGGCACTTCTTTTAAAAATTTGGACAAATATAAAAAGATTTAAAAATGTTATCGTCCTGCATACAAAAATTTTAAAATCTAACCTCCTGGTACGAAACTCCCCTTTTTTCATTCTCTAAGGAACTAGCATATGCTCTCATCGAATAAAAAAAAATCAGGCAAATTTCATAAAAGTCTGAACTAAACGGATTAAAGTAGTTAGTTCAATTTTGAGCTGAAAGGGCCAAAATAGATAAGAAAGTACCACAGGGCCATCAAGCAGTCAAAAGTGCCACAAATGGCCCTATTGTGCCACGTTTTGCATCACTGCTACACTCAGGGAAAAGTTTAATCATATATATGTATAAAACAGGTTCATTAGACGAAAATTGATGAAGCATTGTTATATGTATGAAGTTTTCATAATTGTGATGAAACTTTTCATAAATATTTATGAAATATGCTTCACAACTGCTTCATCATTTCATATAAAAATGTCATCAATATTTTTTTTTTTAATAAAATTTGAACATTTCTTGAAAACCCATTTCTTAAAATAATCTAGTAGATTATCAACAATCGTCAAAAACAAAATAAATGAAGGTCTAAGCGGAAACGCATAACTTAACAATATTTTTATGTAACATTTTCATAAATATTTATGACGCGACGGAAAACAATGAAGTTTTCATAATATTTATGAGGGTTTTTATAAATATGATGAATCTATTCCTTTGAGTGTATACTGTTTGCCAGTATTTCTTACAGCATTTTTTACAGTTAACACTACGATTTCAAAATAGCCAAATGTTTATTGAATATATACAAAAATAATCTAAATTGAATTACACAGGCAGACAAGGTTTTCTTACCAAGAATCAGACTATACTTTTCCGAAGGTTTTAAATGTGCTGAATCCGAATCTGATAGCCCTGCAAAAACGAATCTGATAGCCCTGCAAAAAACACGTTTTGGGTTACATTTGAGGTCCTATAACTTCCAGAATTTTTTTTTGCAAAGATCGGTAGTGGCTACTCCTGCCCAACAAAATCAATTTTGAATTTTTAAAAAATCTTCATATGGTTAAATGTGCTAAAAGTATGTTTGTGGCAAATAAAGATTTTTTTTTAAAAATTCAATATGAACTTTGTAGGGGAGGAGTAGCATTTTTAAATACAGTAACGATCTCTTTGAAATAAAACAATTTCTGGGAGTTACAAGACCTCAAATGTACCCAAAAAATATGTGTTTTTGCACATTTAGGTTAGCATTAACCTGATGTGATAGGGCTAGTCTGCAGCAAGATTCGGATTCAGAACGTCTAAAACACTCAGGAAAGTATAGTCTGATTCTTGGTTACACACAGAGAAAAAAGTGCCAACTGAATTGAAAATTGTTTTAATGGTAACAACTTATGAATTCAGTTAGTACAACGATATTTACATTAGATTTCAGAATATTTTGGGTGTTGCAACTAAAATTCAGATGAATTAACCGAACTTTGTTGTGATAACTAATGTCAAGTTGTGCCAACCGACCGAAATTCATAATAACCGAATTTGAATCGTAGTAACCGTATTTCAGTTGGCAAGTAGCTAATAGCTTGTCGGCCTGTATAATACAATTTAGATTATTTTTGTATGTATTCAATAATCATTTGGCTGCTTTATAAAAATAGAAATAACATGAATAATCTAAAGATTAAAAAGGAAGTATGAATTTAATATTTTTATTTGTGTAATTTGTTTTAATTCAAAAACGTCTGAAATTTAAAGTCATTTAAATTTAATTTTATTTTTTGACAGAGGTAAGAAAAGTCAAAGGTTTTCCTTTCCTTGCAAAAATATAAAAGTTTGAGAATTAAGAAAAACTATACGAAAAATAGTTATGATATTGACTGATTTTCAAAACTACACTATTTTCAGTTATCAGTTGTATTTCAGACTTAAATTTAATTGTATTTTAAAAATGATCAATTGTATTTCAGAAATTGTTAATTGTTTTTTAAGAAATTATCAATTGTATTTGAGAAATTATTAATTGTATTTTAGAAGTAATAATACAAAACTTGTAAACATTTCTGGAATACAATTGATAATCGGTTAAAAAAAAATATATTTTTTTCATCAAATATCAATTTAAATTTATATATTTTTTACAGAAAATTGTATTACAAACTTGACGTATGGTTAAAAGCTTTTAATTTGCGATCTTCCTAGTATTTAGATCAGTCCACAACTAAAATAAACCTGTAAAAATATTTTTTTTAAATTTGAGTTAGACTCTAATGCGTATTTTGTACGTGTTTTGAAACAAAACGTGTTTTGTAAATGTTTCCTCTTACATTTTTTCGCCAAAACACATGTTTTGCTGAAAACACGTAAGTGGGAATACCTTTTTTCTGTCAAATTATCAACTAAATTAGGAATATTTTTTTTTAAAACACTTCAATACAGAGCAATTTTCAAATAATTTAGTAACATTCTACTGATATGTAGGATGATTTTAAGTTCGAATACAAGTTCATAAAGAACATGTTTATTTTTGTGTTTTTTTTTGCAAATTTTAACCACTTTTTTACATGACTTAAAATATTCTCTGAAATCTTTATTCTCTCTGTAGTTAACAAGCTTTTTATTTTGTACACTCATCAATAAGGCAACCGAAAATAAAACAGTGCTTGTTGTTTATTATACAATACAGAACTATTTCCATTGAATATAAGTTCTGATCTTGAAAATATAAGAATTTAAGCTATATTTGTTAAAGCTTCTTTAAGCTTATATTTCAATATATTTTTGTGCCATATGTATAATATGGAATCTTTTTTAAAAATTATTAAAAAATTTAAAAGAGCCTAATGTATTATATTTTAGCTTGTAATGTTGCTGAGAAATATAAAAATATATTTCTTCGCTAAAAATTAGTTCATCGATTGCATGTAATTTTTGAAAATTTTACCAATCGGGCGATGAAATTGACAAATACAAAAAGTCTAAGATATTCCAAAATTTATTTCGTATTCACTTAAAAAATATATAATGGTTGGTTTTTATTTAAATACTACTACACTTACAAAAATTATAATGTCAGGGTTGCAATACGAGCATTTTCAAAAATGGTAAAAAAATCAGGACATTTTTCTAACAAAAAGATAGTTCTTGAAATATTTGTGAATTAAGTTTTGTCCACAGAAAAGATTATCACCTCTGATCAAAAATAAATTGAAAACTTGTTCATTATGTGCAAGCTCTACCTTTGGTACAATACACGCTTTTTGTTTTTGTTCTCCCTTTTATTTTCACACTTATTTTGTTTAAAAACAAGATGTACTTTGTCTTTCTTTACAATTTTGATATTATCTTTTATTAAAAATAAAAATTTTGTTTTTTCGACCTTTAATCGTGCAATGAAAATGAAAATTATTCAATTTCGAGGCTCATTCCAGAAATAGATCTAACAACACATTCCTGAAAGTGGTCAATTAATAAATTTGAAAACAAAAACTCTGTAGATTGTTTGCTAGGACAATATCCTAATAAAGAAATAAAGATTATGGCCTCGAACTTGAATAATTTTTTATTTTCATTGCACAATTAAAGATCGAAAAAGCATAATTTTTAATTTTAATAAAAATAATATCAAACTTCAAAATTTTAAAATATTTTTTAACGCCTAGTATTTAAAGTTTCTACTTTGTTTGTTAATATTTTCACTAGACGGCCAAGAAAGCTTACAAAAATTTCTTAGAGGCCATTTAAACGAGGCAATTTTTGCATGCAATGTTGCGTGCAATTATATGCAAACGGGGTAGAGAAGCAAGAGAGGTAGCAAAAATTGCACGGTTTTCGTTTTTCAAGATATTTTTTGACATTTCTTTTTGCTATCGTTCGTATTTTTGTTAATTTGCTTTGTGTATCGAAAATATTTCGTAAAATAAAAAATAAATAATGTGGAATAAAGAACTATTTATATATTATTTTAAATTATATTATTTTAAATTATTACGAATAAATTAAATTTCAACGAATGGACAATTAAAGAAGATTGGCAAAATAAACGTCAAAAAAATTGCATGCAAAAACTCCTCGTGTAAATGTTCATGATTTTTAGAAGCAACTTTAAAAGAGAATTCAAAAATTGCCTGCAATTAATTTCTTCGTTTAAATTGCCTCTTAATGAATTACGGTTCTATATATCTGCAAAGTTTGGTTGGAAAATGTCGAGCAGATCTATGACGTGACATTAATGAGTTAAAACATTGTTTTAGAGCGTTTTTTTTTTTTTTTTGGTTGCCCTACTCCTAACTGTTCATTAATGCTTTTGTTAGTGGGGAAGTAAATAAAAAAAAGCTTTTTGTTTTATTCCCAAACAATTATACCGATTATATTATTCTCAGTCTAGTCGCGTTGTATTACAACGATACACCTTCGAAAAATTATCAAAATAAAAAACTGCACAAAATACAAAAAATTAACAAACAATTTTTTTTTTTTTTATTAACATTGAACTAAGGAAATGATCACATTTGTTTATTTTAAACCGAAAAACTAGAAATAACAATAAAACTAATAATAAACAAATGAAATTAAAAGAATTTCAAGAAAAATTTAACAAATTTAAAAAAATCGATGACGAAAAAGAAACCAAAATAAGATAAAATTACAAAAAAAAAGAAGCAGCAAAAAAAACAAAATCTTAGTGGTTGTAGTTAATTTGTAAAAATCGATTTTATATTATAGAAAGAAGAATATAAAATAATTTTATTGATTTTGTAATTTTATACAAAAAGAAAAAAAAAAGAATTTAAAGAATCTCATTAGAACAAGAAAAACCGAAATTTACAGATTTTTTTTTTTTTTTTTTACAAAAAGAAAAAAGTTAATAATTTGCTCAGTAATATTTTGTTAAAAAAAAAATTTAAGTATTTCTTTAATGATTCATCGTAGAATATAGAATTTATAATATAAATAATTAAATAATAAAATTGAATTTTAGTGCACGTACACTTAAAATAATTTGTATACAAATTGCAAACTGCCTTCAAATATTTTAATTTTATATATAATAATCTAACTTTTGTAATATTAACACAAATTCTTTAATATAATAAAAAATAAAACATTGAACGTTTTTATTTTTATCATACAATAAATACACTTGTTTACACACTGAATGTGTAATTTCACATTACTCATACGGTATATAGTATAAAACGCGACCTTATTTGAACAAAAAAAG
The DNA here is from genome assembly GCA_021234595.1 of Delia radicum. Classification (NCBI taxonomy): domain Eukaryota; kingdom Metazoa; phylum Arthropoda; class Insecta; order Diptera; family Anthomyiidae; genus Delia; species Delia radicum. Next base: position 91,414,473 of record CM037854.1, on the reverse strand, counting down.
TTGTTTTGTCCTTAATTGTTTTAGCCATTCTAAGTCAGTTTTTTTTTGGCTATACTTGAATACAAAAAATCAGTTCGGTTTGATATTAGTGCTGTAAATATTTTTTGGAAAATACATGAGTATATTAAGTTTTCGTGATTTATTGCGTCAAGTCTTTTGCTGTTGTCGATCAAATCAAAAGGCTGGTAATGATGAGGTGAGTTTTAAACAATTGTTTATAGATTATTATAATTAAAATGTCAATAATAACTAGACAATATACTGTGCGCCCCGGTAGGCTAGTTGGTAGCGTGCTGGCTTATCAGTGCCGAGGTCGTGGGTTCGATTCCCACCAAAGCCACTGGTCTGTTTTCGCTACAACGCGCCGAAGGCCATAGTAGCTAGTGCTCGGTTAGGGTAATAGTATATAATTTGTAATTATATGATTATTAATTAATAAAATAAAAAATAAAAATAACTAGACAATATTAAAAAACATAAATAAATATGCAAGTGATGACATGATAAAGTTAACAATTATTTATACATCTAATATGTATTAATGGCCAAAACAAGTATAATATCAATATTTAAGATATGTATGACCACAACAACGAAATTGAGTCAAATTTGATTAAGTGAGGGTATAAGGGAATGTTCCCTAATGAGACATTTCACCTGGTATTTGGGCTATACACTCAAAGTAAAAACTTCATATTTATGAAAAACTTCATAAATATGATGAAGCACTTCATTGATTTTCGTCATAAATATGATGAAGTTGTTTCATTAAAGTTCAAATTGAAGACAGGTTATATCATATGTTTTAAATGTTTCATAAATATGAAGAAGTTTCATAGCTTTTCATGAAGTGTTTTATATGTAGATGTTATAATATGATAATTCATAAATTTTTATGGAATCCCATGTGAAATAGAATATATATACATATATAATTTTAAACACTTAAATGTTTCAATGCATAAATGTATATACTTATATAAACATATGTATATGTTAAAGCATACATAATTGTATCTAATTGTATAAAGCTTTGTGTTGTTTAAAAAATGTTTATATGAGACTATATTATATATTATTATATATTGTCTTATATGCAATTGTACTTAATATACCTAATTATCAGTGACAGGAACTTCATGCATTAAAAAGTGTATTTTAGGAGCCTACATGCAGAGAAAAAATATGGTTGCAATATGATTGCGGCCACAAAACTATGTTTCCTACAGACATGGTTGTTTAAATTCAAGTATTATTGTATCAATCATATTTCATCAATAATATGGTTGCTTTCATTATGTTCTAGTCTAAAGAAGTCCTATACCTGTCATTTGGGCTATACAATCAAAAGGAAAACCTCATCATATTTATAAAGTTTTTCATTAAGTTTCGTCATAAATATTTTTTTTTTTTTTTTTTTTTTTTCAATTCATTTTATTTGCAATCTATTTTATATATAAAAATAATAAGCAAATCTTATGATTATTTAAAACTAACTTAAGATATTGAGATCCAATGAGCTCAATATAAAAAAAAAAAAAAGAATTACAAAGTAGTATTGCTGATATATACAGGTTATACATATTTACATTTTTCTATTTTCTAAAGGGCAGGTCAAGTACATGAAACCTTTTCAGTCTACGTATTTCATCGCTATCATCCAATAAATTTATAGCCAATATATTTGAATGATTGCTTAGCCTGTTGAGGTATCGTTCACTGAATTTGATGATCTCTTCTTTGACTTTCGAAATTCTAAGATCGTTGTGAATGTTATCGTTTGTTACAAACCAAGGAGCATTAGTTATTAATCTTAATGTTTTTGATTGGTATCTTTGTAAGATTTCAATATTCGAGTTGCTGGTAGTGCCCCAAAGCTGAACACCATATGTCCAAATAGGTTTAAGAATAGTCTTATACAAGATAACCTTGTTTTCTAAGCTTAGTTCCGATTTTGGTCCAAGTAGCCAATACATTTTTCTGGTTTTGATGTTTAAATGATTACGTTTTTTAACCATGTGTTCCTTCCATGTTAGCCTTCTATCTAAATAGAGCCCTAAGTACTTAACACAGTTACTTTTTGGAATAGATGTGTCGTTCAAGTAAAGTTGCGGGCAATCATGCCTTCTTAACGAAAAAGTAACATGTACTGACTTCTCTGTATTTACCTTGATGTTCCATTTTTGTAACCAATTTTGAATTTGATATAATTCATTTTGAACCAATTCAGAAGCTTTAATTCGTGACTCATGAGAAACAAGTAAAGCTGTGTCGTCTGCGTAAGTTGCAATAGTAAGACCATCCATAATAGGCATATCTGATGTGAAAATTGTGTATAGAACTGGACCCAGAACACTGCCTTGTGGGATGCCAGATTTTATTTCACCAAAATCAGAGTTTTCATTATTAATATTAACATAGAAATGTCTGTCATTAAGATACGATTTTATTAATAAGAAAAATGGTGCAGGAATAAGCTTTTTCAGTTTATATAAAAGTCCGATGTGCCACACTCTGTCAAAGGCTTGTTGGACATCCAAAAATACTGCTGAACAATATAATTTTCTCTCTAGTGCGTTAGTTATAACGTCGACAATCCGATGACATTGTTCCGGGGTACCATGTTTGTGTCTGAACCCAAACTGATATTCAGGAATTATATTTTGTTTTTCCAAGATAGGAAGTAATCTTTTTAGAAATAGTCTCTCGAAGATTTTCGAAAAGGTGGATAACAGACTAATTGGTCTATAAGATGAAACTGAATTTTCCGGCTTATTTGGTTTTAATATCATAATAATTTCTGCATATTTCCACTGTGAGGGATAGTGATTTAATCTTAAAATGGAATTAAAAATTGTCGTAAGAAATATAATACCTTTCCTAGGCAAAGATTTAATAACTTTAGAATCAATCCTGTCATAGCCCGGAGACTTTGTGTTGTTAAGTTTATTAACTGCACTCTGAACTTCAGAGGGAGTAATGTGCTTGATAGGAAGATCCATTTGGCAAGGTATGTCAAGGAAATGCAATATCTCATCTCTATCAGATTGTGTGTTTAAAGAAAATGGGTTAAAAGTATCTTCCAAATATTCTTTAAATGCATTAGCTTTGCTTTGATCAGATTTACACCAATCTCCATTAACATCTTTTACTGGTATGTTTCTTTTAGGCGGACGTTTAAGATATTTTGTTACCTTCCAAAGACTATGATCATCATTTCTTGTTACATCCAGTTGTCTTAAGAACTTTTTGACTGAATCATTTTTATATTCTTTTAAACGTTTTTTTAAATACTGCGATGCTCTATTGAAGTTGGTTTTATCAAATGGGCTTCTGGTACTTTGATATACTCTCCTTAATCTTCTCTTGTTCATAATGAGTTCTCTTATTTCAGCTGAGATTCTAACATTAACACCATTACTTTGACATTGTTGTGGCGTTGATAATAGCCCTGCTTCATGAATTAAATTGGTAAATGATTCTACAGCATCTTCTAATTCGTTTCCGGTTTTAATTGGAATATTTAAATTTAAGTTTTGTTCTATCCAATACTCAAAAGATTGCATATCTGTTTTAGCAGTTACAATTTTAACTTTTTTTGCTATTGTATGGAGAACTGTGCTAAAGGTAGCAATTATTGGGCTATGGTCGGAGCTTAAATCGTCGCAACTTAAAATATCCAGAAAAGATCTTGGTATTCCATTGTAAACAATAAAATCCAACAGATCTGGTCTCTTTGCAGGATCACTTGGCCAATATGTAGGACTTCCTGTAGTTAGGGGAGAATAGTGGTTTTTAATAATGCATTCGTAAAGTGCTTTACCCTTTGGATTTTGTAAACGGGATCCCCACCAGGGGTGTTTAGCATTAAAATCGCCTCCAACAATGAACTTTGGGCCAATATTTTTTAAAAAAGTTTTCGTAATCTTTGCATTCAATAGTATGTCTTGGTGGAAAATAAATTGAAAATATATTAATAGAGCTATTGTCACATGTAACTTTAACACCTGCAGCTTGTAGATATGGTTCTGCAATTGGATCTAAAATTTCATATTTAATATTTGATTTTATTAAAACAGCAGCTCCTGCATGTGCATTTCCACTGGGATGATTGGCAGTAACTAAATCATAATCTTTAATTCTGAAAAATGTCCTACTTGTAAAGTGTGTTTCGGATATTAAAAATATGTCAATATAATTGCTTTTAAGAAATATTTCAACTTCGTTTCTGTGATTAGAAAGGCCATTGGCATTCCATATTGCAAGTCTTAAGTTTAATTGCATAATTTAGTCATTATCATTGACATCATATTCATTAGATTCTCCATCATCCTTTCAAGTCTGTCTAAACGAGAGTTTTCGCTAGAATCTGAACGCTTTAACAGTTTCTGAAAATGATACCTTATACCTGCTTTGATTGGCGTCATAAATAGGACGAAAATATTTCACAAATGTTGAAATTGAAGACATGTTACATCATATTTTTTAAAAGTTTCATAAATATGAAGAAGTTTCATAGATTTTCATGAAATGTTTTATAAATGTTATAATATAATATAGTATATTTATATACAATTTTATACAACTAAATGTTTCAATGCATACATTTTATTCGATGAATGAGTTTATATATTTTATAGTATAGTATATAGTATATTTATATACAATTTTATACAATTAAATGTTTCAATGCATACATTTTATTCGATGAATGAATTTATAAATTTTATTCGATATAATTATATATAATACACAAAAATGGGGACAAAATTCGGATGAAATTTATCTAATATACATAAAATTATATTTAATTGCATCGAATTATATCTAATTCGATACAATTGTATCGAATTCGATACAATTTGATGTATTTTAGAAACAATTATATGTTCCAATTTTTCGGATCAAATTTGATCTCATCGCATATCTAATTTATATATAATTTAATATAATTTGATATGCCACACATCTATTTTTTTTACTTGTGAATGAAACATTTTCTTTGGTAGCGTACAAATGCTACATTCAATGACGTAAATTTTAATACAAAAGTATGTTTACAAACTTAATGAAATTTTTTTTATGCAATGATGAAGGTCTATGAAACATTTGTCGCACATTTTTATGAAACTCTTCATCAAAAACTTAAATAAATATTATGAACAATTGATGACAAACGATTTATGAAATATCAATATGATGAATTAAGAATATTCCAAATTCAAAAACATTAGCATGTAGGCCAACTCCTTCTACATTTTTCGGCTATAGACCATTTTCTTGGGGCGACTAGTTAAAAAATTTTATAACAATTTTTAAAAGGTAAATTTAATTTTTTTGACAAAAATCGGGAGCAAATGTTTTTGGGAATTTTTTGTTGACTATATTAAGACACACTTGATATAATGGCTTCTGTTTAAAATTCCATTTAGTACAAAACATTAGTAACAAACTTTAATTTGACCAATTTTATGCGATTTTGTGAAAATGATATATAAAATAGTAACGTTACTCACTCACTCAACATCGCCCAGCCTAAACTGCTGCAGCTAGCAACTTGAAATTTGGCATGGAGGTCTAACCTTTAGCGTAGACGTCAGACGGGATTTTTGAAATTTCCTACGGGGAGGGACAATAAGGGGAAAGTCTCCTCTTGTTCACCTGACCAAACCTCTTGGGATAGAATGCTGAAATTTTCAATATGTGTTCTTTCCAAAAATACGCCTCAACTCCTAGGTATGATCATTTTTGGAATTTTGTTCAGAAACGTGGTAAAATAGGGGCTAATAGGGGGAAAAGACCCGCCCTTGGCGGTATGGCCAACCGATGAAGCTAGGAACTTGAAATTCGGGTACCATATCACTAGAAAACATCTGTGTTGACGGCATTTCTGGCAGTCTCACGAGGAGTGTAGTAAGAGGAAAATAACCGCATTGGCGGTCTGACCAAACCGCTTGAAATTTGGTTCGTGAGTTTTTAATCAGAAGTAGATATTTGCATAGAATGGATTTTGAAAAGTCCATCGGGGAGGGGCATACAGGATAAAAGGGGAAAGTTTTACCTTTTTGCTTAATCAGGAGTAGACATCTGGGTAGAGCGGATTTTCGGAAATTCAGTATGTGGGTACTTAACACGAGTAGACATCTGTATAGAGCGTATTTTTGGAAATTAAAGTAAAAGCATTTAAATTTAAAATGTATGTCCAGGATCGTGGTTAAAATATCACTTGAAGTATGTATCTATCGCTTCTGTAATCGATTAAGGAAGGATATTTAAATTTGGTATGTTCGTATACATCGCTTAGAACCGATGTTTTGAAATTACCACTGGGAGGGCAAAAAGGGGTATAGTCTGCCCCTTGCCTGGCGAAATCGCTTAAGTGATGTACTTGAAATTTGGTGTGTGGGTCTTTAATGGCTAAAAGTTTTAAATTTAAATCATATGTTCTTTGGACTATGTCCTAAATTACTGTTAAGGTTCTTTTAGAATTTTCACAAAGAACGTAATAAAAATTTTTTGTACAGAAGCAAACAAATAAAATTTTATAAGTTTGTTTTTCCATCCTCTTGGACAGGATTTCTGGAAATTTTGGGCTAGGAGCGGTACAAAGTATTTCTTTCTGTCAATGCAAACAGCATAATCCGTTGAAACTAGCTTTTAGTTTGGTGCAGGCATCCACTTAAACTGGGTATTAAAAAATGTTTACATGGAGCGACAAAAAGACGAAGTCTTCCCCTTAACGTCCAGCGCAAACTATTTAGGGCAAAAAGTCTGAAATATAAAATCTGCGTATAAATGGGGGTTTAAAAGAAAGAAATCCCACGTTTAATGACCTATGAAATTCCACTAAGATAAAAATCCGAAACTTTAAATCACAAAAACATCCATTTTAAATCACAAAAACATCCACTAATTTATTGTAACAAATTCCTTAAAAAATAATTAATTTTTTATCCTAACATATTCCGATATATAAAACTACCGGTAACGAAGTATCGGACTTTAAAGCTCGTTTATAACATTTGTTTATGAAATCAGTTTTATTAAAATTGTAAATAAAATTCTTATTATTTAAAAAAATTCGATTTGTAAAATTCTGTAACACTTTGTTTGTTATTAACTTTTTAAGTTTAAGAAAATTATAGTTCATATTGCGTTTTTTAAAATGACATAATAAAACTAAGAAAAATGTGTGCATTCAAGTCGAAACTGTTTTAAAATAGTGATAGCGGAAATTAAATTCGATGACAGTTTTGTGATATTCATCCAACAACACGAAAAAAAACGAAAGGGAAGAGGCCACAATAGGGAACATTCCCTTACGTAAAGCATTTGCAAATATTTTCTGCTGATTAGTAACTTTTATTTGCACTAAAAATAAGAGCCAATAAAAAAATAGGTTTTATATTTTGTATACTGGTTTAAATAAAAATTTTAGTTAACTTTATTTAAAATCGTTTTTGCAGGTTTTGGAACGTAGTTGAAATAATATTTTCAATATTGAAAATAAGTATTTTCAATATTTTCTGTTTATTTTCAAAATACCCAGCAAACAATTGAATCATGTATTAGCAACAATTAAAAATTAGGAAAATGAGTATTTATAAAATACAATAATACACAAATTGATGTTTGAGTAATCGGAATTGTGTTGGTATATAATAATTATTAACGTTATAAACGGGTTTCGTCCATATAATGCGGATTGCTAAAGTGCCTTTATATTGTCATGTTTGCTGGGTATTTGTAGTTTCGATAGTATGTTGGGACCAGATTCGATAAACGTATTTTCGAGCTCAATGTGAATGTTCTATAAGAAACGTAAATAAAAGTGAATATTTTGTGAACTTTTAAAAAAAAAAAAAACTCTGACAAAAAGATTAAGTTTTGAATCTTTACAATTTTGTTTAACTTTTTAATGAAATACGCAAGCTTTTTTGATGCACCTTTTCCATTTAAAAAATTGAACTTTTAGTAATATATTCTGAGGCCATTTTTGATTAACTTTTGAGTTGATTTTTTTTGAAAATGAGACATACTTTTTTATATGTGTAATTTTTTTACGTTTGAAATTTTCGAACTTTAAATTTGTTTGAGCATATTGTTAAATTGCACGAATATTTTCCAAATTTAGCTAAAACTGATTTTTTGAGATTTTTTTTTTTCCAACGAAGTCGAAAAATCAAATAAAATTTCATAAAAGTTGACTTAAACGACACGTCGAAAGAAGCTGTATTCCAAAAGTGCAAACACCAAAAATGCTTCTTTTATTGTATATTTTGGTTGTCTCAATACAATTTTTTGATAAAAATCAAAATCTTCTATCGAGCATTTGCAATAATTTATTTTGAATTTGCAAAGATTAAAATTTTTATGTTTTCGTTTTTGAGAAAAGATAAAAATATTATAGGTAGAAAGAAAGTCCTTAAGACCAAAATTATTCCAGGGAAAAATACTTCTGATATTTGTATTGTCAAAAAATAAGAGTTGTAAATATAGAATAAATTAATTTAGTCCACAAGGGGTGTATTATATACTGTATGTGTATAGTCGTATCGAAAATAAAAATGATAAAAATTTTTTTTTTTATTAATTAATAATCATATAATTACAAATTTTATACTATTACCCTAACCGAGAACTAGCTACTATGGACTTCGGCCCGTTGTAGCGAAAACAGACCAGTGCCTCTGGTGGGAATCGAACCCACAACCCCCGCACTGATAAGCCAGCACGCTACCAACTAGCCTACCGGGGCGCACGATAAAATTTTATTTTTAAATATACAACAATTGACGATAGTACAATACAATTTGTTCCTATGTTTAATGTGCTATGTGCTAATAAAAAAAACCCACTATCTTATTTGAAAAATAAGAAAATATGATTGAAAAGGTTTATTTTTCGACCTCTTCTCAGAAATTATGATGCAGGATTACTCAAGTTCAAAGATCATAAATAGGGCAACCAAAAATAAGACAGCGTTTGTTTTTTATTTGAAAGGATAGACAAAATTTGATTAAACACAAAATCTGATCTTAAAATTATGAAAATTTTGAGTTATATTTGTTATAGCTTTTTTAGCTTATTTTTTGACAGTTGCTTATTTTAGCATATTTTGTAAATATAAGCTTATTTTAGACTTATTTCTTTAAAAATTAAGCTAATTTTAGCTTTTTTATATTAAAATAATTAATTTTTACTTTTTTCAGTATTTTAAAGGGTTTTTAATTGAAAGCTGAAAATTGAATGTTAAAAGTAATAGAGGGGACTACAAATTGGTTTATCAAAATATTTTGTTAAACCAATTTGAATTTTGAAACTTAAGAAATACTAATTTTCTATTACAACTTTGTTTGACGGACAAAATTCCAAGGCACTTTGTTTGAGCTTTTTTAAGTGCTTAAAAGATTATTTATAGAGCTGTTTCTGGTTGCCCTACTAACAGGTCTGTTTTTTTGTTCGCTCACCGAACGTCTCTGAACATCAATTTAGTACATCTTGCTAACATGAATTAACCTTTACCGCTACACCCAATTTTGTTCAAATGAGAAAATTAAAAATTAAATTGTGCATAAAAATTGCAAAAAAAAAAAATCGACGTATTTATTAATTTAATCGAAATTGGTTGGTGGTTTTATAGCATTGGCAGATATTATCAGAAGAGGCAAAAAAGATAAATTCAATCAGACTTACTATCAAAAGTTTCTTAATGGGATTTTATGTTAAAATCATTTTTTTTAGATTAAGGGCGTTGTTTTATCTGTACCATCCCTGCGGGAAATGAAGGGTCGATTGATCCAAAGTGACGATTTTGTGACATATGATTGACACGTCACGAAACTGGTGAAACCAAAATTATGGTGTACCAAAAAGTGTTAATTTGTGTGAAATGACCAATTACGCGACTATAGTAATGGTGACAAAACATTGACAAGTGGGTATCAGGTATATCATGTAACTGTAGAAAAAGTAAGATAACATTAAAGTGTACTGAAGCAACTAGGGCCGATGCAGTTGAAGTTCTTACTGGTCATTGAACTGGTTCAATCCGTTAGCAGTTGATGAAAACATGGCAATTAGTGCCAAAGGATTCAGTGGATTTTTGTTGTGCCTTTTTGAAGGTTTTGTGAACACTGTTTTGGGGTAGTTTAGTGACTGGTTCCGGACGGACAAGTTAGCAACTCGTATATAATATGACACACGGTGAATAAAAAGTAAAAAGTTATTTGCTAATTACTTTTCGCATACCCGGCGACATGTACTCCCTAGACCAGTGCAGTGGTACTTCACAAATCTAATCCATTCAAACTACCTCAGTAACAGCACACATTGCGCTTAATATGTGACTAATTTTCCATCAAAAGCTGTTCTCCAGTTCTACGATACGTACACCTACACCAGTCACTTGATAATTATTTTCCCACTGGTCCTGTTGCATGTCACTTAAATCCTGAAATGATCCTACTTCTAACTTGTCCAATAGCTTATTAATTTCAGTCGGTACGGTGATAGGTAACCTTCGTCAAGTTATTCGCCACGTCACAAGGTGCTCCAAAGGTAGCAATTGCCGCCTCCTATGACAAGCCCATGTTAAAAGTACCGGTCACTTTCATATAACAGAACCGAAACTAGGACAGGTTCATACACACAAAGCTCTAGTCACGTGACCATACCAGTGACTGGTTCATTTCCCGCAGGGATATAAATACTTAAAATTTAAAAATAATGTCAAATACATGCATTCAAAGCTATTGGTTTAGCTTAAAATCGGAAAATCCAAAAAAATCGGAAAATCCCAAATCATCAAAAAGGCAAAAAATAAACAAAACAAATTTGTCTTCTCAGTATTTTATACTTGCTACCATTTAAAATTAAGAGAACCCTTGGAAATTATTCCAAAAATGCTTATTTCTCTGAAATTTTTAGCTTAAAAAAATATTCGAAAATGCCGAATATTTCTAGAAGAAAAAAAACCCGGTTTCTCGAATAACTCGAAAAGCGAAATTTTTAAAAATCCGGTTTAAAAAAAACTGAAAAAATTAAAAAAACCGGTTTATTGAATAATTCGGAAACCGGTTTTGACAACTCTAGTAATAAGGCTCCTATTTACTAATATTTAGTAATTTTTTTGCTGATTTCAGCAGTTTTATTTTAATTTTAATTTTCCAAAAATTGTCTAATATTTAGAGAAATATTTGGTTGATTTTAGCAAATCGATTTCCATTAAGAGTTTACTAAAATTTTAATAAATTTTAGTTACTTTTACTAAAAAATTACAGTCACGTTTTGCTAAAATTACCAAAACGATCTGCTGGCCTAACATTGACCAAACTTTCTGTAACCATTATAGATTTTGTTGTAACTTTTACAGCTTTTTTTGTTTGAGTGTAGTAAACATTTGTATTTTTAATTAGTTGTGTTAGCCCTTTCACTACAGATTCTTATTAGGGGAACTTAAATTAAAAAGAAATGGGTTTACATATATAACCCCAAATCACACCCTCCCACCCTCCGAAAGTCGAATTTTTGTAATTTCTCAGCCCGTATATAACACTAAAACATTCGAATGTTCAAAAATGCTATGTGTTATTTTGTTCTAGTCATTAGATGAACCTACGGGCCAAATTTGAAGATTATAGCTTTGTTAGTTTAGGAGATACACCAAAAGCCCATTTTTTCGAAGATAAAGGCTGACTAAAAAATTTGAACTTTTTTTTAACAAATATCGCGACTATATTGTCCTGATGAACAGTTAATTCACATAATGATTTTTTTTTATGACAAATATCCTAATGAACATATTTAAACCAAAATATAAAGCTATATTGCATTATCAAATTTTATACATTTTTTTAAAAATGTGTACTCTGTAGAGTACAATAGTAGTAAAAGGGTTAAGTCTCTACTTATCAACTGCAAACATTTTGTTACATTATTTTCGTACACACAGAAAAAAATGTAGATCTTTGACATTCGGTTACTTCGACTCAAGTTCGATTATTGCGAATTTCAGTCGATTGGTACAACTGAACATTAGTTTTCACAACAAAGTTCGGTTAATTCAACTGAATTTAAGTTGCAACACATAAAATATTCAGATATGTAATGTAAATTTCGTTGTACTACCTGCATTTATAAGTTACTTCCATTCAAATACACTTTTCAATTCGGTTGGCAATTTATTTCTCTGTGTGTACACATCCTTTTTATAAGCAATTTGATATTACTTCATTTTACAAATTGCTGTAAGTGGCAGCAATATCTATGCAATGCGTTCACCCTCTGTTACCACATTGTGCCTGCAAACAGGAAACATACCGTTTTTAAAGAAAACCAAAGCTAAATTTTAAAAAAATTCCTCAAATCATAACTAATATGTCGAAAACTATCAGCAGCCACATACAAAAAACTCAATTTATCAATTTAAAGTCGCGAAAAATATTAATTTTCGTATTTGCAGCCACAAGTTATATACTACTTTTTCTCAGTAAGTGAGAGTATTGCAATCTCTTTATTTTCTAAGCCCTTTGGCGACAGTAGTATTTACTTAGAAACGGATATTAAATGTTATGGTCTTTTACATCCGTTTCTAAGTAAATTCATAAACAAATTTTATACACAAAATGAAAGGTATAATACATAGCCGGGGAGTAATCAGTACTGACGTTTTACACATTTACATATTTGTACACATTTATTTGCAATTCGTTAATAAATTAATTTTAGTAATTTGAACTCCATGTATGTTTTTTTTAAATTTGTTTTTGTTTGTTTTTTACAATTTGTTTTATTTGAAGATTTTTTTACATTTTTACAACTTTCTTAATTAACAAAAAGTAATAAAAATTGTATTGAAACCTTAAGGCTGAATCAGCCTGACGTAAACGTATCTCGGTGTAGAAAACGTAAACGGACAGGAAAAACCTTTTTTGATTAGATTTTCTTAGCGTGTTTACGTTTTCTTTATGTTCAATGCATATGAATGAAACAACAAGCACTACACAACATCTTCTATTCTTATTTAACTTATTAAATTTTCCAAACCGAAATACGTTTAAAGGCGCTAACCATTACACGTTGTGGTGTAATGGTTAGCGCGTTGGACTGTTACACAGATGGTCCCGGGTTCGATTCCCGGTGACGACAACATCAATTTAGAAAATTAATATGTATGAGTTTTCTATCACTTATATGTATCGCTGCGCCCACCTTCGGTGTTCCCATAGCACTTAACCCCACCGAAGTAAAATAATGAATTAGGGCTATGAAACAAAAAAGCTTCAATAAATTCGCCAACTCTACATCAGGTGGCGAGCAACAACTGTTCTAAGACTTATCTACTCGCGCAATTACAGTGTTGCCATGTTTGAAGCCCTTCATCTTTCACCACCTTTCATCTCTCCACTATCCCCTTTCCAAAGAAAGCAACACATTAATTAATAGGAAGAATTTCCTGAGTGTTGCTTCTCTTTTTATATAAAAAAAAAAAAAATGAATACTGGAATTATACTTCCTATTAACTTGAACTTCAGGGAAGTGATTCACAGAATATAATTATTGAAAAACAAAAGAAGATTTTCAATAATAAGTATAATCTTCTTAATATTATCTGCAACAATTCGTCATCATTGATATTCCTCATTTATATAACTTTAAAGAAAACGAAAATAAAAGAATAAACAGATAACCTTCGAGAATATGAAATATGTTATAAAGAAAACAAGCCCATCCCAGTAAAAAATGAAACATTTCTAAAAAAACAATGATAAAGAATTTCTAGATATATGACTGAAAAAGTTACCCCATTTTAATAATTTCCGATAACTGAATGTCAATTAGCTACTAAGCTACATATCTGCATTTGCACTGAGAGAATTCTCCGTATGATACCAATGAATTTTTGCATTAAATCTATGAAATGCCACTGGAACTCGTCCATTGATACTTTTAATTAAATTAATTAATGGAGTTTTTCATAAAATTTCATGTTATTTATTAAATATTTCATACGACTAATGAAAAAGTTTAATTAAAATTAGTTTCATTAAAACTATGAAGCTTTTTCATAAATTTTAAGAAATTTTCATTCACATTGTGAACAAAACTTCATCAATTTAGTAAAAAAAATCATTAAAACTCGTCCAAGAAATTATATCTGAGTGCATAAAACTCTTGATAGTTTTATCTTGCTTTGAATGCGACGTTATAAATACTAATTAAATTCATATTTTTTTCTATGTTTAGTACGCAAGCTAATTCAGTAAACAACACATTTAATACTACGTTTCCACTGAACGTGTTTTGGACGTGTTTTGAAATAAAACTTGTTTTGTACATGTTTTCCTATACATTTTTTTTTCACCAAAACACATGTTTTGATCAAAACACGTAAGTGGAAACATAGTATAACATTTGTTTGGATAAATTTTGCTGGGGTTATTTTCATCTGTTTGACTTTAAATGTTTAATATGTGTTAAGTTGTCATGAGAACGTACCACTTAAGGTCCTTGTATCCTTGAGTAACAAATTACAATCAATGCTGTTCTTAGAAATAGACACAATAATTTTATTATTATTGTTCTATACCACTTAATACGGGATGGAAATATACATAAATATTATATACTCCATTTCATTAGTAACAACTGGAGAAATATAAAAAAAGCACGATATTAGTCTTTAAAATAATAAAAATTTCACCGAGAATTTTTCATACACACAAAGTCGAAAATATATCAAAATTAATTTCGTTTTTACTCAAATCATTTTTACATAAAACCCTGAATACCACTACACAAATGTTCTGAAGATTTATGACGTTGAAAGTCTTTTTAAAAATCTGGGAAGTGTTTTTATTCAAAACAAACAAAATCTGGCGAAAGCTTTGACTGAAAATCTACTGACATATTCTACCCAGGGACCAAAAATAACAGTTATTTGTAAATTTTTAAACAAAAAAGGCATATAGAGACAAATGTCGGAGAACTGATTCTAGTATACCATATTAATCCTTGTGAAGAAGTCTTTCATAAAATGGTGGGAATTTTCGAGCAAATATAAAAATTATTTTTTTACTTTTATTTTTTCAAGCAAAAATAAAAGTTTTTTTTTGACTTTTATTTTTTTGACCAAAAATAGACGTAATTTGTTGTCTTAAATATTTTAGAGCAAAAATAAAAGATTTTTTTGACTCTTATTTTTTTGAGAAAATAAAAGTTGTATTTTTTTTCGAGCAAAAATAAAAGATAATTTTTTTTCCAAAAATGCATTAAAATAAATTTTTATTTTATTTTTGAAAAGCTCCTAACAAACGCATCAAAATGTGGAGAATCCATATAAAAATAACATTCATGGGAAATATAAAAACAAAACAACAAAAAATTGCTTAAAAAAATTAAAATCCAAAAAAAAAATTTTTTTCCCAAAAAAATAAAAATTACTTCTATTTTTGCTCAAAAAAATAAAAGTCACAAAAACCTTAAAATTATTCAACATCTTGACTACAATCGTGAATAAAAAAATTGTAAAAAAATGTTATGCAAAGCTGCCAAATAATTATTTGAAAATAATAAATTTTTTAGTTTTTTTGATGGAACTTTTTTCAAAATTTTTTTAAAAAAATATAAAAAGCGTAGTCCTTTATATTTTTTATTGTTATGTAGATGAAAAAACATGAAAATGTATTTCTTTGCTAGAAATTAGTTCATCGATTGTATATATTGTGATTTTTGAAAATCTGACCGGTGAACTCGAACGATGAACTTTTGAAATATATACAAAGTCCGTTTTCACTCAAAACGTAAATAATGGATGGATTTTATTAAAATACTACTAAACTTATAAAAAATATATTGGTAGGGTTGCATATGGACATTTTAAAAAATGGTAAAAAACCACAATATTTTTCCACATAATTTTAAAAATCGGTTAATTTATGAAAATAATTTTATTTCTTTTATAAAAGTTTTTAATATTTTGTTGACAGTAAAAAAAAATATAAAGAAATTTATTTCAGTAAACATGAACCACGGTATTAACGAATTAATTTGACTGACCCTTGGAGGTTTTGTTTGCCTCGAAACTCTAGCATTTTTTAGTAATGAAAAAAAAAAATATTTGAAGAAGTTTACCATTTTAGGAAAAAGTTGTTGGGAACCGTTGATTAAGAGGATTTGCTGTTTTGAAGTCTATTTCTCTCAGACTTAAGAAAACCTAAAAATTCTGAGAAAAAACCTCCGTAATATGACGGAGACTATTTTTATAAAAGAAATTTAGGTCGTAAAAGACATTTTGCATGAAAAAAATATGATTTAATATAAAAAATTTATTCATTTATTTTTCGATCGGGATCGCGAGAATTTCCAAAAAATTTTCCGCTTTTCCGGGTATTCCTACTATACTACTAAACTTACACAAATTATACCGTCAGTGTTGCCAAATGAAAATTTGAAGAAATGTTCAAAAACCATGATACTTTTCAAAATAAAATTTAAAGTCGGTTGATATTTTTCAATAAAGATTTGTTCAAAAAATTATACAAAATTTATATTTTTAAAATATCTTCAACCGTCCAGGATTTATATGTTGTAAAAGTTTCCACTTTGGTTACCAATATTTCCACTAGAGGGCGCATTAACGCAAAACAAACAAATATAAAAATTTTTAATGAAGTTTGGTTGAAAATTGTTCAGCGGATCTATGAAGTGCCATTAATTAGTTAAATACATACTGCAGGGTATATGAAATCCAATACAAGCTATTTACAATAACACTTAATCTTGTTATATTTTCATTTCAAATATTTTTTTATATAAAGTGGTTTATATATTTTCAGTATTGCTACTACGTCAAACAATACACTTTTCTCATAATTAAGTATGAGTATTTATTGTTTGAACCATAGGTGGGCATAAGTTTAACAGAGAAAAAGTTGATTATACTAATAATGAGTTAGAGCCAGAATAAAATTGCATAAGTACTTATAGTTAGCAAAAATGTACTACATACTTTAAAAGTACTTTAGTAGTTACTATTCACCAATGCTACTTTAGAAGTAACATGGTACTTACCAATTACTCTAGATTAGATCAGAAGGCACTATGCACCGCGACCAATGTAGGCCTTTTGTGCTGCCTAAAGTTACCTACAGATTCAAGCTACCTATAAAGCCAATTATCCTATTATGCAAAATGTTCGCGATGTCGGAAGGCGAAATGAAGCGATCACATAGAAACCTAAGTCTCCTATCACAAAGTCTGGGACATTCGAAGAGAACATGTTTCGAGGTCTCAGACACCATCTCACAAAACCTACACATATCCGTGTCCGATTGACCCTTCTTGTGCAGATGGTATCTGAGATTACAGTGTCCAGTTAAGTACGACGCCAGGGTCCTTAAACCCCCCTTTCAAGCGACAAGAGTCGCCTCGACCCCCTACTGGAAAAAGAGATCAATCTTTTAGCTTGGCGCTGACCCAATTACTTAGGTTTTTTGATTACTTTATTATCGCAATCGATAAAAATGTTTATCCTGAGTCAATTGGTATAATTATATAAAAATTCATTGAAGTACGAAGTAATTGAGAAGTACCGAGATACTTAATAAGTATCGTAGTACTTGATAAGTAATTGAAAATATTTGTGCAGAGTATCAAGTTCAATTGAAGTAATTGTACATTAGGGTAATAACTCTTTTTCTGCAAATTTTTTTCCTATCGCCATTTGATGGGCAATATTGTATCAATAATTAAAATCACTTTTTCGGGCCCTTTTGAAACAAAAACCTCCCGCATAAAGTGCATTTTGTGAACATACTTTGTGATCAACTTTTTACTATTAAAGTTGCATTAGATTAACAAAATTACTGCTCAACATATTTTAAATTACTTTTTACGGAAATGTAAATCACTTTTTCGTATACCCATATCGCGAAACAATGCTATGTCGCGAAACAACGCTATATAATCTGCGAAATACGTTAAAAACGCGTTTGTTCGTGAGAATCGGTAGATTTTTTAGTTTAGTTGAACAACAAATTGTGTCGTTCTTCAAATAAAGTTTATGCGGAAATTTTTTGAAAACCGCAAAAGAATAAAATTAAATATTTTTTTTTATGGACTATACGTCTAGAATAGATAAAATTTGATAATTACAAAAAAATACTCTTACTTTTTTTGTAATCAATACCCTAGTACTGATTACTTCCCAACTATGGTATGTACATACATTTGAAGTGGATTGTGTTATTAAATAAGTTCAAATTCTATTATAGAATAAATCTAATTAAATACTATTATACATTTATACTTATGGACTTATCTAATAATTGATGATGTATAAGACATTTATCATTAATTAAATAAATGATTTTATTAAAACAATGACGTTATCGTTAATAAATTTTAATTCGCTTATTGTAATTATTTTAAAGTCAATAACATTTTTTGTTGTCTGGTGTCAAGTATAATTTCGTAATTCGTTTAATGTTTTCAGTCTTTGAATAGTAAAGTTTTGTAATTAATATTGTTTTTTGTGACTTTTTTTTGGTATGGTGAATTTAAGTACTCGTACTCATATTTATGGTATATGGTTTTTTTATAATTTAAATTTAAAAATTGAATATTATTATTCATTAAAAGCGTTATCTTTAAGCCAATGACTTGTTTAATTATTTTGATAACCTAAAATTAGACATAATACTTATAGACTTAATATTAAAATTAAATTAGACATAATACTTATAGACTTAAGTATTATGTCTAATTTTAGGTTATCAAAATAATTAAACAAGTCATTGGCTTAAAGATAACGCTTTTAATGAAACGGTAGCGTAAATAGAAACTAATATATTTATGAAAAGCTATATAACCCTTATACAGGGAATGAGGAGTCAACTGCACTGAAAGGTCCTATTCCGTGACTGGCTTAAGCTGGACTTATTGCGGAACTTGTACTAAGTATTTGTCATTTCTGGTGGGTTAAGTAGTGTCAATTATATTTAAAGAACGGGAGCCGTAAGTGGTGAAAAGAGAACATATTATTTAACGAGCGCTGATATCTTTATTGTATTTTCGTAATATTTTTTTTTAAATATTTATTTAATATTTGTAATTAAAATTTGATTAATTTTATTTAGTTTTGAGAATAAACGCAATACAAAAAGAAATGCAAAGGAAAACAGTCGCGGAAAAACTAATGAAGAAAATAACAACGGAAAACTGATATATCAATCTCAATTACACTACCCGATTTAAATTTATAGGGTAAAAGGGTAAAATCCACCAGTGGTAGGATTTTTTTGTTTTTGGGCATGTTGGAAAGGTCGTTGGGAGATCTTTCAGAATCAATAAATCAATAAAAAAATTAAAAAAAAAGTGAAATCGCCGAGATACAGAGCTTTTAAATAAAAATTGGTAAAAAAGGCATAAGAACGTGCACATAACCTCAATTTGCTCAGCCGGATGGCACGTAACTTATGTTACCTAAACGAAGCCCAGATTTCTTACCGTTCCAACGTTATGACCATTTGACTGAAATGCAAACATTTTTTTTTTTGTTTTTGGAAGCGAAATTACAAATTTACAAAAACAAATGATTGTGTGCTGTTATTTCGCTTCCATAACCAAAACAAAATCCGACCACTGGTTCAGAGGTTAGCAATTTTACCCTACTACCCTCTGACCACCAATCCGAAAATTATCAAACCGCTGACATTTCGCACACTAGCATTTTCGGGGATGGTCGTAGTGGACATATTTTCATGAAATGAGCCAAGGAATACGCTGGTGAAATTCTTCGGGTCGTGACTGAATCACCCTGTATAGTTTTACCTTAGAATTCGGTCCATATATTTGTATAAGTTTGTGTTACTTTAGATCTAATTTGATACTATCAGATTAAATTACATCTGAATAATGGTTCGATACAATTTAATCAGATTTTATATCTTCTTCTTCTTCTTCTTCTTCTTCTTCTTCTTCTTCATTTCCGCTTAACTCCCTGTGGAGCATAGGGCCTCCAGATTTTATATAATGGTATAAAATTATATCTA
Source organism: Delia radicum (assembly GCA_021234595.1). Lineage (NCBI taxonomy): Eukaryota > Metazoa > Arthropoda > Insecta > Diptera > Anthomyiidae > Delia > Delia radicum. Next base: position 91,394,419 of record CM037854.1, on the reverse strand, counting down.
AACTGATACAAACATATACTAAATCAGTCATAGTTGTATCCGGTTTTTGCATTAAAAGCGCCATTTAAATCCGAAATTTTTCCTAAAATAATTACCTGCAAATACAGGTTTAGCTTCAAAGTTATTAACCCATTCAGACCTTAGTCAATTGCAAAAAGTTTACGACTTTAAAATTATTAGAAAATTTGTTTCCATTTGAGAATTTTATTTCATTCATAATATTGTCTTGAAATTTCCTAAAAGAAAAAAGTGTTTGAGAAAAAATCTTTGAAAAACTTAACAAAGATTTTATGTGATTTTGTAACTTACAACATTTAATAACAAACACGGAAAAAAAGTTACAACTTAATTAATATTTTTAAATGCATTGAGCAAATCTAAAACTAAAGTAAAAACTCCTTTTGTTATAAATGAAACAAGTTCTTTTTTTCAAAAAAAAAATAATAATTTTTCGAAATAAGTTGATTTAAAGGGTTTTACATCTTGTTGTGTATATGGTATATACATTAAGAACCAAAAAGGAATCAATATGCGTATTCCAAAGAGAAAAATTGTGAGAAGTTTCTTAAGTCGACTTAAGTCGTTTTATCTAAAGTCCGCATTTATAATTATTCACAAAATGAGATACGAAATTTTTCAAATATTTTGATGTAAGAGTTATTCTGTATGAAATCACCAAATCGGCAAAGCTGGCATATCTTAGATTTTACTCAAACTAACTGGAAATGATATTTAGGGTCTGAAAACCCAAAATCCAAGAGGATTTAATTTTTGCGCACGGCACTACCGGTTCACGCAAAATCAAAAAACTAAAAAGTCTTGTTTTTGTGCGTAGTGGTTTGAGCTGTCAAATTTTTTCTGCTAGAGATATCTACATGATGAAGGCATCGATTTAAAGCTGAAGGATTATAGTTTCTATCCAAAATATAAAATTTGACTTAATTCATACACCCGAAAAATAACGTCGTATTGAAAATAAGCATATTTCATTGGTTTTTAGTGTTTTTCAATGAACTCCAGTGTCGGCGCTAATGAATATAAAAGCATAATAATTCTCAGATACAAATTAGACATGTCGGAGAAAAATACAAAATTAAAATTGGCTCAATCTGGCAACTCGTTATGAAAAAATCGTTACTTGAAATTTTGAAATTTTGAAAATTTGCATATTTCAGGCTACAATTTGGTCATGTTTGTTAGCAGATACAAACTTGAAAATTACAGAGTACTTACTCCCTACTTTTAACTTTATAACACTTCAAGACCCGATTAGTTATTTTCACTCCTCTCGGATTTACAGGGTTTTTAAAGAAAAGCCTTTTTGATTTTTTTTATGTATTTTTATACTTTCCTCAATTGTTATATACAGAGAAATTAAAATAAAAACAAGTAGTATTATGAAGTAACAAAGAATAATTATTTACTAAAAAATATATTTAATAAATTCAGTAGATTTTTTATGTTTACAAAAATTTTACAAAAATAAAAAAAAAATTATCAACATTTGTCATCACAAAGACGATTTCGGCTTAGAAGCAGAGTGGCACTTTTTTGCCACTTCTCATGGCAAAAGTCCTTGAGCGGACTGTAAGGAAAGCAAGTCTACAGCGAACTGCGGATCATTATATCCTAACACCTACAGCAATGCTTGATTTTTGTTCCACCCAAATTCCTGGTATAACATTTTTTTTGTATTTATTTCTGATGTTGATGCTATCGAAAACTTTTTGTAAAAAAGATTTATTGATGTTTGCACAATTAAAAATACAAGAAACTACCACAGTTTCTCTCCGATTTCTCACAGTCAGTTAAAAGTACGAAAGTTTTCAGCTTCTGATAACTTTGAAACTCCGAATATTATAAGAACAAGTACTTTATTAAAATAAAATAAAACTTATTCCACGATTCTTAATTACACACATTTAAACTATAACTTTTCTACTTTAAATGATAAAAATATACCATGTGCCTATTTTCTACCACCACTGCAAAATTTTGTAACTTAAAAAATCTATTGAATTTATTAAATATATTTTTTAGTCCATAATTATTCTTTGTTACTTCATAATACTTGTTTTTATTTTAATTTCTCTGTATATAACAATTGAGGAAAGTATAAAAATACATAACAAAATTAAAAAGGCTTTTCTTTAAAAACCCTGTAAATCCGAGAGGAGGGAAAATAACTAAACGGGTCTTGAAGTGTTATAAAGTTAAAAGTAGGGAGTAAGTACTCTGTAATTTTCAAGTTTGTATCTGCTAACAAACATGACCAAATTGTAGCCTGAAATATGCAAATTTTCAAAATTTCAAAATTTCAAGTAACGATTTTTTCATAACAAGTTGCCAGATCGAGCCAATTTTAATTTTGTATTTTTCTCCGACATGTCTAATTTGTATCTGAGAATTATTATGCTTTTATATTCATTAGCGCCGACACTGGAGTTCATTAAAAAACACTAAAAACCAATGAAATATGCTTATTTTCAATACCACGTTATTTTTCGGGTGTATGAATTAAGTCAAATTTTATATTTTTAAAAGAAACTATAATCCTTCAGCTTTAAAACGATGCCTTCATCATGTAGATATCTCTAGCAGAAAAAATTTAACAGCTCAAACCACTACGCACAAAAACAAGACTTTTTAGTTTTTTTATTTTGCGTGAACCGGTAGTGCCGTGTGCAAAAATTAAATAATCTTGGATTTTGGTTCTCTGAACCCTTAGGAACATTTCCACAAAATTTTAACAAAATCCAAAATGGTCCAGCAACAATTTTTAATTTTTTTCGGTGTTTTCATAGAGAATGACTCGTAAGACATATTTCATATTTATTATTGAAATTTCAAGTAAATTTCAAGTAATATTAATATTTTGAGCACATTTTTCATTTTAATATATCAATTTTTTTCTGCACACAGAGAAAAATTTTTCTATTTGCTATGACTCAAATTCGGTTGTTATGAAATTCAGTGGGTTGGTAGAACTGCACATTAGTTTTCACAACAAATTTCGGTTAATGCAACTAAATTTCAGTTGCAACCCCTAAAATACTCAGAAAACTAATGCAAATAGCGTTGCTCTAACTGAATTTATTAGTTGTAACTATTAAAATACACTTTTCAATTCAGTTGGCAATTTATTTTTCTGTATGTGTGTTCGTTATAAGAAAGAAGAAAATTGACAAATTTTCTAGTGTGAATCTGTATGGGGTAATAAAAAACTTAATCCAAAATTAATATTATTTTTCTTTTTAATTACACTCACAATATTATTACGTTAAAAACTACATAAAATACCTATTCAAATTAACTGCAAATTAACCCATTTTCATATTTATTTTTAAACATTGTTTAAATAACGGATACAACCTTTAAAACAACCTTTAACATTTAACGGATAAAACGTAATAAAAAATTTTCCGCTTTGTTTTTGATATTTAAGTTTTTTTTTATGATAACAAAACAGAACACATACATAAGCCAATGTTTGTATATTCGAATTTCTTGTTAGTTTAATTAAAATAATTTTGCATTTAAACAAACTCTTTTTTAAAAAATATTACGAGAATTATTGGACATTTTTTCCTGAAAGAGAAAAAATAAAATTCAAAATTTAACTGCCAATATTCAACTACTACCGAAAGAACGTATATTTCTATAGTTTGTTTTTAAACTACCGATAAAAAAAAATTGAAAAAAATTTCTATGGATTTTAATTGATTCTTCATTTAAAAACAAACTTTACGTAAAACGTAAAATACAAAAATAGTTTTTCGGACTTTCTATATTTGCATTTATTTAATTAGAATATTGTTCTACCAAGTCAAGTCCAAAAATCTAATATGATATTGTCATATTCGATTTCATTTTTGCTTTTAAAAAAGTTTGATAATTTTCATGATAGACAATACAATTGTTTCATTGGCTTCACCCAAATCTTCAGATGTCTGCAATAGAAAAAGATAATTGGCTTAACTCAAACCGAGATATTACATACAACAGACAAAATAAGCTCTATGAGAATCTTTTTGTCTGCCTTAGGGCCGTTGTTACAACTTGCCTTTAAAGTAAATGTTAGTAAAAAGTAACTTTAGCTAAAATGAGGAATAAAGTGAGCTATAATGTTTTTCGTTATTACAACTTCCCAATAAAATAAAATTAATATTTTTGATAATGTGGCAGCACCAAACTAAAACCCGATTATTGGTTTATGAATTGGTTTATAAAAATACGTAGTGGCAACGTACTTTTATTTATTTGTTTACAAACAAACAATAATTTGTGAAATTCGGTATTTTCTTCTTCTTCCTTATAGAGCAGAAAATGTGGTAACTTTAAACACATAAACCTTACGTTTAAAGTTAAAGGCAACAATATCTTCCCTTTAGCTTATCGGTCACTTTTACCTTAAAGTTTACTTATAATAACGAAAAACTAATAATCTGTCAGATAACATCCGAACTTTAGCTATTGGCAAGTTGTAATAATGGCCCTTAGTGTATAAACTGCCTGGCCTGGTAACCACAATTATAAAATCAAACTATTTGAAAAACAACAATTTTATTTCGAAAATGACAATATCATATTAGATTTTTTGACTTGAGGTAGAACAATATTATAACTAAATTTACGTAAAACGTTATATATGAATGTATATTATTTTGTATTTTGCTATATCTAGGCTTATATAATGACATAATTAATTGGATTAATTTGATCTAATTCTAAATGCAATATACAATTATATATTGATCGAGATGCGTAAAGTGCCAGCCAAATTTAAAAGTGTATATTAATGGTAACAACTTATAAATTCAGTTGGTACAACGATATTTACATTCGATTTCTGAAAATTTTGGGTGTTGCAACTAAAATTCTGTTGAATTAACCGAACCTTGTTGTGAAAACTAATATAAAGTTGTGCTAACTGTCTGATATCCGTTATAACCGAATTAGAGTCGTAGTAACAGAATCTCAGTTGGCAAATAGCTAAATTTTTTTCTGTGTGTGTATATAAAATAATATATTATTACCTTGCGTAAAATGGGCCAATTACTGGTATGGTCACGTGACTAGAACTTTGTTTGTATGAATCTGTACTATCTTCGGTTCTGTTATAGAAAAGTGACCGGCACTTTTAACATGGGCTTGTCATAAGAGCTGGCAATCGCTACCTTTGGAACACCTTGTGACATGGCGAATAACTTGACGAAAGTAACCTATCACCGTACCGACTTAAATGAATAAGTTATGGGACAAGTAGGTTAAAGTAGGATAATTTTAGGATTTATGTGAAATGCAACAGGACCAGTAGGTTAAAGTAGGATAATTTTAGGATTTATGTGAAATACAACAGGACCAGTGGGAAAATAATTATCACTTGACTAGTGTAGGTGTACGTATCGTAGAACTGGAGAAACATTTTTGATGGTAAACTAGTCACATATTAAGCTTAATGTATTCTGTTACAGGGGTAGTTTGAATAGTTACAGAACTTACCCAAAACAGTGTATAATAGCACCAGTTCAAAAAAACTTCAAAAAGGCACAAAAAAAATCAATTTTAAAAATAGTTTTATTTTTTCTATACACGGGCCATTCCAGAAATTTTCGATACAGTCTTCGGATATACGACTACGGATATCGTGGAATAAGCACATCGATGTTCAACGTTCCTATGATACACGTCCTGTATTAAGTTAATAAATATTCGGTGCAGTTCCAATTGAATGGGGCTGTTCAAAATTCGATATTTTTATCAAAACAGAGAAATACCTCATGTATAAACTGCTCTAACTTTTTAAGTTTTTATCCAATTTTTACAAGTCTTACCTCATATGAAAGACTTGATCTTCTACTTTTAGATATTTCTTAGATAATCATACAGTCTCTTTGGATTTTTCTAAGGGGAAATATTTCAAAAACTACATCTTTGATTTTCTTAAACGATTTGTAGTATGATATACAGTGGAGTTCGGTTATAACGAACACCGGTTATAACGATATTTTTCTATAACGAACTACTTTTCTGGTCCCAACGCACATAATATGATGTTTTATACAAAATAATTCGGTTAAAACCAAAATCGTTTGTAGCGAACTTTTTACACAACGAACTATATCTTTTGACCCTTTTATGAATTTTCATATAAATTTTTCCGCCTTTAACGAACACAAAGTACCAACTGAATTGAAAAGTGTATTTTATAGTAACAACTAATAAATTCAGTTAGAGCAACGCTATTTACATTAAATTTCTGAATATTTTAGGTGTTGCAACCAAAATTTTGTTGCATTAACCGAACTTTGTTGTGAAAACTAATGTGCAGTTCTACCAACCCACTGAATTTCATAATAACCGAATTTGAGTCGTAGTAACCAAATTTCAGTTGGAAAATAGAAAATTTTTTTCTGTGTGCAGAAAAAAATTTATATTTTAAAATTTAAAATGTGCTCAACATATTAATATTATTTGAAATTTCAATAAAAATAATTAAAAAATGTATGAAACGTAATTTAATGGAGGAATTCGTTCAATATGCTTGTTTTTTTCCTCTACGTGTTACGAAACCCCATATATTAAATTTGACATTTCAATTTGTTCAAACCAGTGCAGTGTTACTTCTTCATTGCTACTGTCACATAGTCGGTACAGATAAAATTCGTAGAGTGTTATGTCCGCTTTGTAGCAGTCATCCACTGCTAACGGTTTTGAACAAGTTCAATGAGGAGCAACATCTTCAACTGCAACGGTCCTGGTTCCATCAGTACAATTTGATGTTATGTTATTTTTTTCCAGTTACATGATATATCTGGTACCAACCAGTCAATGTGTTGTCTGTCTGTCACCTTTACTATAGTCACGTGATTGCTCATTTCACCCAAATTAACACTTTTTGGTACACCACAATTTTGGTTTCATCAGTTTCATGGTTTAGTTCCAGATATTTTATTTAATTGCATTGGAAGTCCGGACATTTTTATATATATATTATATATATTTACACATTTTGTTGAATTTATTAATTCTCTGCTAAAAATGCAGATATTACCAATTTTTTGCAGGATCCTCACTGTAAAAATTTTGTATATATTAATTAGCACACTCACAAGAACTTTTCCATAAAAAATCAACAGTTATTTAAAAGTTTAATCGGTAAAGTTGTTTCAATGGAATATACAGTTAAATTAACAAAGAAATATATTTTTTAACTTTTCTGTCGGTTATTCAATAAACAAAATAAACAAAAAAACGGACTTTCCGTAGTAGTTAAAATATTCAGTTAAAATTTTCTATTTAAAACAAAAAGTTGTTATATTATATTGAGTATTGAAATAAAGGAAAATCTATTGTTTTTATGGATTTTGTCAATCAATTTTTCAACAGTTGAAAATAAACTAAAAATACAATTGTTTTAAACGAAAAGTATGTAGTCCTGTTTTTAACTGATTTTCAGTTAATTTAATGTGTATATTCAGTAGTCTTTACGGAAAAAATATTGTGAGTGCATGATTTCATGTATAATTTTATATGTTTTAATACAATACTGCGTATATGAAATCATATTAAAGTTTTGGCTTTACATCGATTTAAAGTGTTCAATGTCAATTTTAAATTCAAACTTAAATTTCACTTGAGACATGTTAAATATTACAAATTAAATTGTGGTTTGCAATTAAGTTTTTAGAAAATATTTGTAATTTCTCAAAAATATTCAAAACTTTTATACATTTTTCCCACCAAAATATTTTAGTGTCTAAATGAGTCGTTTATGCCGAATTTTATTATCTTATTACGTTTTATAAATTCGTATTTATATTTAAAACAATATGCCATATTACACCCGTTTATATTAAATTAGATATACTCTACTGTGAGAGTATCATTTGATTAAATTGGAGTAGGATAAAATTCGGACAAAACTGTATCAAATCACATCTAATTGCATCTAAATTAATCTAATATTATACAATTAGATGAAATTTAATACAATTTATTCGGGCCATTTTTCGGATGAAATTTTATATGATTAATTATGGGGTCATATGAAATTATATATATCATATCAGTTTTTCTTGGTCGGGATAGAACTTTTTTTTATTACTTTCTTATAGAACTTTTTTTTTTACTTTGCTAATAGAAGCATGTGGAAAATTAATTAAAATTTGAAGTTCTTTTCTAAAGATTTCAGGACCTTTTTAATGGATTTGCAATTTTAATACAAAAATGTATTCACTGGAATGTCTGATTTATGTAGAGTAATAAAATTTTGAACTTTTTTTAGCATACATATGATTTATAAGGATAAAATTAAAAAAAGTACAATTTTCAACTTCCTTGCCATACCAGTAAGATATCCTGATACAAACACCGGCATGATTCTAGTCAAATTAAAGATAGTTTTCTTTAAAAAAATAAAATAATGAATCTGGGATATGAACCAAAAAACTTAAATAAGTTCGCCAACTCTCCATCAGGTGGCTAGCAACAACTGCTCTAAGACTAAGCAATTACAGTGATGCCATGTTTGAAGCCCCAACCTCATCCCTCCGCTTTCCAAAGAAAGCAACTTATTAATAAATAGAAGAATCTTCTGAGTGTAGCTTCTCTTTAAAAACAAAAAAACTGTACGGAAAATGGAGAGAATGATGTCAATATAAAAACAGCCCTACATATTTCAAAAACTGTAAATAACCAGTTTTTTGCCTGATTTGGATTCAGCGTATTTGGGTGTATTATAAAATATGTGTTTCAAGGCCTTGTTTTTTGGCCGTTGGGTACTGATATTATTTTTTAACCATTCACAATAGTGTATAATTATGTGATAATGTGGCAACATTAGTAAAACAATTTGAGTATAAAAACAGAGATGCCCAGTAGTGGCTGATATCAGCAAATTAAACTCACACGTATACTTACGCTCTTTTGTTTGATCATCAATCAACCAATAGGAAATCAGCATGTTGAGTGGGAGAGACAAACTACACTTGCAGAACTTCTGTGTCTTATAATAAGACAATACAATATATCCTGAAATAAAGAAGATTTCATTGAAGTGTTTATCTTTATTTCCCTCAACGTATCTTTGCGAACAAATATTTTCAGATTTGAATTATATTTGCTCAAAAAAACGCAATAAGCTGAATTCTTCTAGTTTGAGAAATATACTTTTATTGCGTAATTGCAATAAGAGTATCAACATAGAAGATTTCATTACTTTTTAATTGCATATTGCACAATGATTAATTGAGAGAAAATTTATGAACACTTCGAAGAATCTTTTTATTTCGAAATATATCACACCCGAAACACATGTGCTTTCGTCGCAATCTCGTTGACGAATAAATAAAATGAATAGCAAATTGTTTTTTTCCAGTGTTATTTCGTCACTCTCACCAATACTACTACCTTGGGCATCTCTGATATACTCCATCTTAGAGATTTGTTTAAATTGGTCTCTTTTTTTTGGGAAGCATTTATTTTTGAAACTATAATTATAATTTTTAAATATTTTTTTAATTTTACTTATGTTCTTCTTAAATTTCTTCGCATTAAATTACTTTGGATTTCTTAATTTCCTCGTTGTTAAAGTTTTGTATTTCCAGCATTTTTTAATGATATATTTAATAAATTTTCATTCAAATTTCTAATTTGTAATATATTTATATTTTGTGGTTTCTGCATTAAAGTAGTGTTTTTTTTTTTAATTCAAAGACAATTCAAATTTATATTTTGCCATTTTTAGTAGCCTCGTTCATTTTACAGCCTTTGTATTTGTTATTGCTGTTGAAGTTGTCATACTAATCAGTCAATTGACCTTGAAGAACCTATCACGTAACCGGTCAACTGATGTCATAGTTTAATTTTTTTTTAATTGTTGTCTTCTTTTATTTTCTTGTCGTGTCGTGTTTTGTTGTGTTGTGTTTTTTATTTTTTTTTGCATTTAAATATGCGTGCAGAAACTATAAGTTTGCTGTTAGACAGTCAACATATAAATACAACATTAAATCAACACCTTACAAACGTAAGGTTAATATGTTATCAGAATCAGAAAAAAAAATGATAAACTTGGGAACTAGGATTATAAATTTTACGTTGGTTTTTTATTTTGGATTTTAATTTTTTTAAATTAATATGTAATTTTGACCCCCTTATCATGAAAGGGTTAGTTTTAATGAAAATATTTCAGAAAACAATGTAATCTACTATGAACGTCAATTTTGTCAAGTTTTTTTGAAAACGAATTATAATAAATGGGTAATTTTCAACCCCGTAGGACAAAAAGGCTAATAAAATAAATTGGGAAAAAATTTATGATACTTGGAAAATCAAATTTTTAAGAATTATTTGATTTGGCTTAAATGTGTCGTAATAATCCGCTATGGTTTGATAGAAAGTACTATTATATACAAACTGACACTTAACGACGTTGAAAAAAAAGTTAACACTTATGGCTTCATTACTGCCGAAAGTAAATTCCATTTTCAACACAATTTATTTTCCGCAAATCCGTAACCATTTGTGTAGTATGTAAAACATTTGTGTAGTATGTAGAAGACAACAAATTGTATGTAGGTACTATTTTTACATATTGTATGGAGTTACAGACCGTTTACGAAACGTATCCGCACGAGTAATGAAGCCTTTAACATGCCCAACTGTAAAGGGATTGCGTAACATGTAAAAGCAAAAACAAGCCTAGGCTTGTTTTATTATTTGAATTTTTATAGTTTAGCTGTGCCCTCTAGTGGTGTGATAAATAATATAATTTTAAACTTTAACGCTTTCTAGCCACTATAAAGATTTTTTTTTAATGAAAATGAAAATTATTCAAGTTCGAGGCCATACTCTATATTTCTCTAATAGGATATTGTCCTAACAAATAATCTATAGAGTTTTTTGTTTTCAAATTTATTATTTGACCCTTTCAGGAATGTATTGATAGATCTATTTCGGGAATTTTCTAGGTTCCCATCATCAGAACACGTTTTGAAAGCGGTAACAATCCCATGCCAAACATCAAAAATTCATATAAACTAGTTTACTCACTACATGAGAACTAATTAATATATTAGCTTGAAGTTAAAGATTATAACCATTGATCAAAAAATAAATTGAAAACTGGTTTGTTATGTGTAAGGTCCACCTCTGGTGGATATTCAATACACGTTTTTTGTTTTTCTCTCCTTTTTATATTTTGTTTAGTTTATAAACAACACAGGGGGAGTAAACTAGACGGTACTTTGTCTTTTATACAAGTTTGATATAATTTTTATTAAAAATAAAAATTATTTTTTTTTCGACCTTTAATTGTGCAATGAAAATGAAAATTATTAAAATTCGAGGCCATACGCTATATTTCTTTATTAGGATATTGTCCTAACAAATAATCTATAGAGTTTTTTGTTTTCAAATTTATTATTTGACCCTTTCAGGAATGTATTGATAGATCTATTTCGGGAATTTTCTAGGTTCCCATCATCAGAACACGTTTTGAAAGCGGTAACAATCCCATGCCAAACATCAAACATTCATATAAACTAGTTTACTCACTACATGAGAACTAATATATGAGCTTGAAGTTAAAGATTATAACCATTGATCAAAAAATAAATTGAAAACTTGTTTGTTATGTGTAAGGTCCACCTCTGGTGGACCCTGAAAGGGTCAAATAATAAATTTGAAAACAAAAAACTCTATAGATTATTTGTTAGGACAATATCCTAATAAAAAATATAGAGTATGGCCTCGAACTTGAATAATTTTCATTTTCATTGCACAATTAAAGGTCGAAAAAACCATAATTTTTATTTTTAATAAAAATTATATCAAACTTGTATAAAAGACAAAGTTTTTTTTTGTTATACATTTTTTATTTTTTGATGACCCCCATCTCCACATAAAAAAATGTAAAAATATTAAATTATTTTCTCCTATTAACCTCAAACTCCCTGCAAAAGTGGCCGGTCCCTTTCATATAAAAAGTACGACCAGCGACAGATGCTTGCCGCCTTGGTACCTATCCTAGCTGTCACCCAGGACAGGTCTTTTTGGGACCGGTTTGTTTGAAAGTTGTGTAATATTGACGCCAAGTCGATTTATTTTTGATTTATTATAATTTATAAAAAAAATATTTACAGAAACATCACATGACACAGCACAAGGTGATTAAAATGTGTAACCGGGCACTTTCAGATAAAAAGTCCGACCAAAGACCATTCCCTGTCACCTTTGGAACTGTCTGTTTGTTGATTTGGACCGGTACTTCTTCCCTTTGGGTAGTATTATCAAATGTTTTATGCGATGAAGATTAATGAAATTTTTCTTTATTATATACGATAACATTGTTTTATTAAAATTTGGAACCCTGCTTGATACATTTTTTGTTTTGTTTTACTTTCAAGTGTATGTATATTTTTAACAAATTTAAATTGCAAATAATTTTTCATAAAATTTATTAAAATGCATTTTTATCTATAAAATGTTAATAAATTTAAAGCATTTCGAATTTCCGCATTTATGGGAGGTAGTGAAGAATATTTCATTAAGTGCCTAATAATACCGGGCATGAACCGATGAATCAAAATTTCAGATGATAAAGATTATAAAATATCTATTTCATATGTGTTGGCCCAAGGAAAAGCATCTTCATGTACATAGATATTAAGCAAAGATTCACAAATTAATATACATATTTGCTTTACAATTTAAATAACTTTCTGTTTTTTTATAATTTTAGGAACGCCTTCAAGATTTCGAAGTCGAAGATGAACCAATCTATCACAATCCAAATTTGGGAGATATACATGAGGGTGTTAGTTTCACGGTAACAGGCAAAACTAAACGTCACTGTGAAAGGTATGCTAGGAATCTGATATATTTCATAAAAGAGTCTATTTAAATTTTTGCCTTTCAGATTTTCCATCAACTTTATTATAGAAAATGCTACCCGAGATTTGGCTTTACATATAAATCCACGTTTACCTCAAAACTATATTGTACGCAATAGTCGCGTACATAGTATCTGGGGTCGTGAGGAAGTGGCTTCCGCTTTGCCATTCAGCTTACGCCGTGGTGTTCCATTCTCCATACAAGTTTTATTCACCGAAGAATGTTTTATGATCTCAGTAAATGGTCATCATTTTTGTAAATTCTTTCATCGCTTACCCTATAAAAGTGTCCAAACTTTGGAGGTTAAAGGCGATCTGGATGACGTTGTTGTTGATCGTATGACTGTTTCCCAGTATCCAGAACGTTTACCGGAATCGGTACCCAAATCTATAAGATTGCACAAATCTCTAAGTGATTCCGATGAGGAGATTATCGAAGATTTAACAGATTTGGGACAACAAAAAATTACACAATGGAATGATGTTAAAGTCAATAATAAGATCGTACAAGAACCAACAATTTTACATAAAGATGAAATGAAATTACCATATTATGGTGTTATACCGAAAAATTCATTTCTTTTAGGACATGTTATCAAAATTGAAGGACGTGTCCGTCTACTGCCTCAGTCATTTTTTATTAATCTACAGTCAGGTCATGATTGTTGGCCACATCCTACAATTGCTTTGCATTTAAATCCTCGATTTAGTAAACAATGTGTAGGACCCATTGGTCAGGCCACAGTTATACGCAATTCATGGGTTGATGGTTGGGGTACTGAAGAACGTTCCGATATGGAGACAACATTTCGTCCAGGCAAAACATTTAGTTTAACTGTTGTTCATGGCAAAGATTCATTTGAAATTTATGTTAATCATCAACTATTAACGGAATATAAATTTCGTTGTAAGCCCTCGGCAATTGATACGATTTACATACAAGGTGATATTAAATTGTTCGATGTTGTTTTACAACAAAGTACTTCGTTTGAGAGAATTTCACCTAAATAAGCAATATCCACAAAATGGAACATGATTAATTACTAAGCAGTAAGTGAAATATTATTTTAAGGGAAATTAATTAGATTTTAGGTGTATATAATAACACTACATTCAGAGCTTCGAAAGAATTAATTATTCACAAAAAATTGAATTCAGAATTAGAAAATACTTATATTTCATTCCTATATTCTATTATATAAGAATTCATTCAAAAGCTTCGATTGGTATTAAATGAATTCTTAACTTGAATGGATTCCATAAAATGTTCATTAAACTAATTGAATGAAGAAATTTTAGTATCATTCATTTAATACAAAGAAGTTTGACATTGACACACAAATAAAAACGTAATACACAAGAAATAACAAAGCATAAAACGAGTTTTTCTGTAAATATTTTAGTTTAATTATGACGACTTTTGTTAATCATTTGACTAAATGAATGAAAGTAAATCTTTCTTCATTCACACTTTTACTAAATGAATTAAGAAAATTGTGAATCGTTCAAGAAAGAATTCATTCAAAATAGAATTCATTCATATTAATTAAAGCTTTTAAGAATTAAGCTAGGAATTCATTCCTTATGAATGGTTTTTTCGGAATGAAATTTGAGTAGAATTTCATTCATTTTACAAAATTGAATTAAAAAATTAAGCCTTCTCAACCTTTGCTTGTATCACAGCCAGCAAACTGGCTCGAAAATTGAATCAAAAATATTAAAAATTAAATTTTTTTGGTATGAAAGTGGTTCATCCAAAACAGCCTTATTTTGATTCAAAAATTACTCAGGAAAATGAGTGCGTCAATAAAAAATTTCTTCAATAATTGGAGTCTATTTTGATTCATTTTTGAATCTGAAAAAATTAATGAAAACTTCCCTTCCATATTAGATCGTTTTCCGAGGCTTTTTGGATTAATAATAATTTTTGTTTATGCTTCATAGTTACATTTTTGAAAATTGTTCTCAACTAATTAAAACACAATTAAAGAATTTAAAATGATTTCATGATATTTATAAATTTGCAAACATTACACATTATTATAAACTTTACATAAATTATACCTTCAAAAAAAAAAAAAACACATTACTTTTTCTCATACACTTTTGAATATCCATTCAAAAACAACAGCATCTTTTGAATCACGGTCGTATCATCTATCTTTATGACGTTATCCGTCTTGATCAGCCAATCCTAGTTTATGAATCGCGCGTACTTTTTTTTTTCGAAATAAATTAAAAATGCGTTGTCGATATTTTTGAAAAAATGCTCCTTTTTTTTTGCTCCTTTATTACCTATCCGAATTTTATTAAGTTCAAAGGGAACCCATCGGAAAAGTTTCCTTTTAAGTGTGAGGCAATATATATGGGACATTTCACTTTTAATTTGTCTGCAAAATCTGAAACTTTTGAGTTCACAAATAAAAATAAGTAGTTTTTTGGACGGTTATAAATCATAAATTTCCCAAGTCAAAACGTTTGCATAAAATAATACATTATTTTATATACACTTATAAGTTTTTGTCTGCCAGTGTATTTAACCGGACATAATTATATAAATTCATATATAAAATTAATTTCGTCAAAAAATTTTAATATGATAATTGAATATATAATTGTATGTAAATTAAATTCAAAGTTGTCAAGTACCTATTGGAAAAACCTTTATATGCATCATATTAAAATTGTTAATACACAATCAACGGCATCTAGTAGTTGAAAGCAAAGACGCAATCTTATACCGTTCTTAAAATTATTTTAAATTTACTCTACATTATGATTTTCTTAACCTCGTATTAGTTTGGTCCCAACTCTGAACATATGATCCTTAAGTTCCTAGTTGAGATTTAAATCAAAATTAATTTGAAGAAATTTAGGGACTCATGATTTTAAAGTCCGAAAAATTAATAAATTGGGGATTTATGATTTTTAGTGCAGTAATAAAATTCTATACCCTTTGCGTGATTGGGGATATAAATTGTCAAATGTTCGTTTAAATTCTCTTTTGAAATTACATTTTGTATTTTCAATACTGGGAAATAGTAGACAAAGGAGGTTAACTCGTAAATAGAACCTAATACAACTTATATTTTGTACACTTTGTTTTAGGTCACAGAATCGATTATAAAAATTTTATATACTTTGATTTTAGTACCAAAACGCTACTCAACAAATCTAAATTGTTTGCACAACCTGTCTTAAAAATACATATTTTTTAATATACTTAGGTAAGATGAATCCAAATTTGTCAAAAAAAAAATTTGGCTCCTGTAGTTTTTGAAATACCCCGGTTTTTATATTTATATCTAGTGTCCGACCGAACAGTTCGGCCAAAAAACTATATTTTGTCGATTTTTTTGATATCTAGAGGCAATGATGACAAATTTTGGTATTGGAAACATGTTTGTTGAGCCGATTTAATTCGATTTTGTGTATAAAATTTAAGAGAAAAGCCGAAGTTTAGCTATAAAGTTAAAAGTTCGGCCGCCGAACTATTTTCAATTTGGCCGAACTTTTTGAGGACGAACAGTGAATTCATTGCTTAACTAAAGACTTTTCTTCAAATTTGACACTCAAAATAGCATCTAATCAGCCCAATAAACATTTTTTTCCATTCGCCAAATTTGTCCATAATGCTTTAAAATATCGAATACAGACCAAATGCATTTTCTGGCCGAACTGTTCGGTCGGACACTATTTATATCATTCACTCCATATTTTTGAATATTTTGCTTAATTTTTCGAAATTTTATCGCAAAATCCTTAACTTTTTTTAAGAATATAAATCAACACAAATTTATCTTTCATTTGAGTATAATCATGTTTGTGTTTGTTTCAGGATATCGTACCGGTATTGTATAAAGCTGAAAATTTTACCAGAATCAGCGTTCATAGGTTATTTTAATAGGATCTGTTTCAAAGCCACGAGTAGTGAAATTATAAGCTACACAGAAATAAATCACAAACTTCAGCTTGTGTTATTAAACATGTCGCATAGAGCATTTTTGTAAATGCAATTGGGATTTGTAACAAACACCTTGTTGTTATTTTTTTGTAATTTTGAATTTTTGTTTTCAAAGAATTTTTGTATGAAAAACTACAAGTTACAAGCATTAAAAAATAAAAATGTATTTAAATATGAGGGTGCTTGAATTTACAAATTCTGGTGTTGGTACCCACACCCAGAAAACTGATTCGGTGGTAGCAACCGTATTTGTTGCCAATTGAATGCTTCGGTTGTTGCGACCGAATTTTTCAGATGTAATAACAATAATTATATTAAAACATCAGAATTTCTGGCACGACAATTAAATTTCGAATGCCTCAACAAAAATTCGGCGATAGCTATCAATAAATTCGATAGCTACAACCGAACCATTCGATTGGCTACAATTACGGTTGCTACTATCGAGTCTGTTTACTGGGTGTACTGTTTTTTCTATGAAAATTTATTTTTATTAACATTTATTTTTCGATTGAGTTTCAAATTTTGCTTCAAGCGCTCGATTGAGTGTCAAATTTTGCTTCAAGCGCAATTGTAGTTTTAAATGCTTAATCGTAATCAGTTTCAATTTAATAGTTTAAATATTCTTAAGCCGTTAAAAACCAAAAATTCTTTATTAATAAATATTTTTTCTATTTTCTTTACAGTTTTCGAAATTCTTTATTAAAAAGCCTTTACTAAGCTTTAGGGAAATGGACATCTTAAGCAAATATGAAGTTGGAACATTCTGCAAAAAAGAGCAACATTAACAAATATTAAGTTGTTATTTAGTTTGTAGGCTTTAAAATTTAAAGCTAAATTTATATTGGCTTTAATCAAAATTAAACAAGCTGAAACAACTCGAACTATGTTAAATACAATCTTCCTCTCCTTCCCCGAATATGGATTAATCTTAATATTGTTATAAATGTTAAATTACACTAATTGAATGAGAAACCCTTTTTTAATACCAAAAAAAAAATTAATTAAAATAAGAAAGACAATAAATTAACTCCTACTAAAACTTAATCCTTATATTAATTTAAAATTAAACTAAAATTTGAATTGAATTATTTGTATGTTCTATGTATTTCAAATACTTGTGTATTGAACATTTTATATGTTGTGGTATTTACAAAAAAGTTATGTCTAATTTCCGTTGTATTATTAAATAAGATTACTAAAAACGTTTGCTCTCATATTAGTTTTATTTCATGATTAAACCATGAAATCTAAACTTTGGTTCAAAGTCATAAGCAAAAAAACAAAATTAAAAAACTTATACAAAAAAAAATATATAAGTGCAATTTTTTTTCTAAATAAATCTATAATAAAAAAATAAATGTTTTCCATATATAATCGGAAAGGAAATTATAATTTGAGTGGTTTTTAATTGTAACAACTAAAAGGGAAAAAAGTAGGGTTACCAATCGAATAAAAATTATTCGATTAATCGAACGATCTAAACCAAACTTGAACGAACAATTTAAGCATCATGATTTTCGAATAACGAATAATTCGAATTAATTTTCATGATTAATCGAGTAAAACGAATTATTAAAAAAATAAATACTTCTTTTTTTAATGAAACCTTATGGAAAAATGATCAATTTTTACTAAAATTCGTATTGGACATACAAAAATTTAAAATCTATTTTAAAAAACATCTCTCAGCCTTTAAATTTTAAGAATTTATCAAAATATGATTTAAAGGAACTTAATACTTATAGGTATATGCAAAATCATTTTGTTGATTCTTAACAGTCTTATAAGCAAAATTTCTTGTTGTGTCACATGCAAATTTGATTTATAAGACTGTTATAAAAATCAAGAATATTTATATCCGATTCCATAATGCTGTGCGAAATTTAAGGGAATTCGGATCATATTTAGATATAGGATCAATACAATGTCATATACACTCAAAATAGTTTGTAGTTTAAATTAACTAAAAATGTAATTTAACATAAATGATAAATCACTTAAAATCCGGTCTACTTACTTTTCAATTAAATAAAATGTTTCTTGTTATTTATTTTTAAATATCGTTTAAATAACTAAAAAATCTGCCAGGACAAATGAATAGTAATTTAAAATTAAACGTTTAAATTTTAACTACAGATCAGTAAAAATAAATGTTCGTTTCAGTTTTTTGAAATTATCTCAGTTTTTTGTTTTACAAAATGTATACACACTAAATGGTAGCACGAATGTCTTGCAAGACATATTTTTATACAACAACAACAATTTTTTTTGGTCTAATAATATTAAATCTTGAAAATTATAAAAATGTAGACAAAATTAAAGTATCGCCCGAAAAAATAAAAACTTCTTATGTGAATTAGTCTGCATTTTGATATTTTAAGAGACATAAGAGACATAAGAGAATATTTTTTAAAACATTCATGCTACCTTTAATACACACACTTATTTGTGTAATTTTTTCAATTTATTGTTATTTGAATTGAAATAATTTTGTATATAAACAAATCATTTTAATAAAAAAAACAGACACGAATTTTTTATTTTTTTTTACAGATTTTGTTTAATTTTCTCTTATATTCATTAATTAAGTCTTCTATTTGTAATAGTAACATTTTAATTATGATCTCAAACCTGACAATTCCAAATTAAATGCAAGTTTAAAAGATCAACAATACATACAAAATTCTCAAACCAAACACAGAGGTACCATGCAATGTAAAATCTAATAAGAAAACAATCAGCTAGAATATGGTGTGTTTAAATATTAGTATACATGCCGAATTTCCAATTAGTTCCCAGTAATGGTAACATTTGCTTTTGTTTGATGTGTAGTATATAAAAGAAAAAATTAAATGAACGAAATCAATCTCGCTTGCATTTTGTGTAAGTCTTATAATGGTTTGTTTGTATCTTTTCTTTTTTCTCTACTTCGTCCATACAAGCTGCGATATCTACTAGTCTTTTTACTTGTTCTCCATGCTATTAATGTGTTTATCAGTACAATTTTGATAGCAACGTAAATTAGTTAAACATCAGTCGAAAAATGTTTTTTTTTTTGGTAAAGCGTTTAATTAAAATTTTAGTTGGAAATGCGATGTCAGCAAAAAAATTTCTAAAAGTCTGTTAAATATTTTAAATAGACGTTTAACAAATTTTTCAACAAACTTTTTTTTGAGTGGACCTTGATATTGGGCCTCATTACGGTTGTCGTATTCGTGTTTCGACTCTAGTCGAAGTCGTTGTCGATTTTTATTTGTTGCGGTATTACATAAATTTTTCGACTAAAAGGTTTTTGTAATAGATTGAAATCAACAGAGTGTTGACAAATTTGTTAAATTTATTAATATTATGAAGCTCTCTATGACGATCTGTCAAAAACAGCTGATTGACGGCAATAAAAAATTTTTAATTTTGTTGTTAAATTATCAAAAATATAAAAAAATGCTAAGTTTGGACTTATTTTTTTAACTTCAGATGAAAAATATAAGTGCCTATGGCTGAGACGAATGATATTCGAAGAAAACGGCTAAGTGTTGTTTAGCAAAATAACTCCGATCACGTCCAAACTTTTACCTCGCATAGTACTTTTTGAGCTGATTTTAAGAAGCAAAAAACATTTTGTCGCCAGAGCCCCCTTGGGGCTGGACGAGGCGTTAAATTCGAAAAAGTTGGTTACAATTATCTCAAAAAGTACACGTCCGATCATTACAATATATATGTCATATCAAAGCTTATTAAAATATCTATTCAATGATGTACGATACTACCCTAGAATTTAACCCATTACAGCCCAATTCAACATTTCCTTATATTTATTTGTGTTTTTTTTTTTGTAAAAAGATCACCTTAATAAAAAAATCGCCTTTATAAGCATATGAAAACTGTACAAAAAATTAAAGAAAATTCCACAAGCTTTCATTAAAGGTATAATGGACTACCATATCTTTTAAAATAAAAAAGAGATTAAAGGTTAAAAAAATCGCAAAAAATCCACATTGTCTAAATTTAACCTTTGATATTTTTTTTTGTTTCAATAGATATGTGGTCATATTGTACCTCAAAAGAAAGCTTATAAAACCGGCTATCCATTTCTATAAACTTATTAAGTACTTACACATTTTTACTTTACAATTTTTGAATAAAAAGCACATTTTATCTAAAAAACTAAAGTAAAAATAAGAAAATTTTAAACCGGCCTTTAATGGGTTAATTTATGTTGACATATTGTACACCATTGAAAAGCCATTTAAAAGAGCTTTCATACGACATGCATATTGTTATAAACGGACTTGAGATACTTAAAAAAACTTTTTCAACTTTAATGCCCAGCCCAGCCGCAAGGGGGCGCCGGCGACGACAAATATTTTGTTTCTTGAAATCAGCTCAAAAATTAGTTTTTGGGGTAAAAGTTTTGAAGTAAGCGTAGTTATGTTTCTAAACTGCACTTGTTCCAGATTTTGCTAAAACGTCCTCCAATTTCGCAAACAGCTTCGGTGCTATAATTTTTATTCTAAAAGTATTTAAATTTAATTAAAATTTCATTGAAATTTGCATTTTTTAAGAATTTTTTAAATCTGTCGTGAGAAATAAAATAGACGACTGTTTTTATGCATTTTGACAGTCGAAACCGACAACCGTAATACGGAAATTGTAATAGATTTTGTAGCAGTGTTGTACATTCGTAGTTTTCGACAAACGTAATACCGTTTTTTAAAAACGACAAATTTTCACTACGACAACCGTAGTCAGGCCGATTTTTTATTAAAACAGAAAAAAAAAATATACAAGATATAAGAAATACCACATATAACAAAAAGATGTAAAAAATCTCCAAAAATGGTATTTTTACAGTTATTACAGCAATAACTGTAAAAATAACGTTTGACATTTGAATCGATGTTAAAAAGGATAATGCTATTATATTTGGACTAAATTGGAGCACATTGTCCTGCCTAAAATTTTATTTAAGACGCGTGACTTTCCCAAAAATAACCATAGATTAATTAACCACAGATACGTCCATATAAACTTAAGATACACTAAAAAAAAGTTAGTTGAACGTCTATTTAAAATATTTAACTAACTTACAGCAATTTTTTTTTTGTGCTAAATTTGCGATTCCGGCATAAAATTTAGTTAAAACGCTTTTACTAAAAAACTAATTTTGAACTAATGTTTAACTTATTTTTGTTGCTACCAAAATTGTGCTGATAAACACAATCAGAGCACGGATACCAAATAAAGAGACGAGATGTAGATGTAGCAGCTTGTGTAGACGAAGTAGAGAAAAGAGAAAATATACAAATGAATACAACCATTATAAAATTTACAAAAAATGCAACTGCTGTTGATTTCATACATTAAATTTTTTCTTTTGTATATAGCACAGTACAACATATTTCATTCAACACATGATTTTGGGACTCAATTCTGAGAATTGCACGTGAAAGTAGCCCCCAAAACAAGAACTTCTGCATCATTCGTTTTGTCAATTTGGCTGCATTAACAATTTAATGGCCATACATCTTATTAAAATGTTTGAAATATAATAAAATATTAAAAAAATGCTTCTAATTATATATATTATTAAAAGAAACATTGGTAAAACCAATATCGGCAAAACAATATGCTTTGCAAAACAAAATAGTGTTTGCCTAGTACAATATTAGTTGTACACTGAACCAAAAACAGCGGTGAACTAAATCCCGTATTAAATTAATGAATGGGTGATCACTATACAACCAACAAAACATGTCCGTCATTTTAACAAATTGTTAAGTAAATGTATTTATTGACGTTTAACTATTTTTTTATTGTTATTTTGACGAAATCTCGTCAAGGTATTAACAGAAATTAGCTATTTTAACAAATTTATTTAATCGAATTGAATAATTATTTTGCTGTTTTAACAATGCGCTTTATTCAATTTATCAACGCGCTTTATTTAATCTATTCGTATTTTGTCGAATTATCATTAATTTTTTATTTTATATTTCTTTGTCTTTTATATTTTATAAATTTAATTTTTTAATAATATACGACTTTAGATGATAGTACACTCAAAAAAAAAAGTTTGTAAAGTCAGCAAAAAATTTTGCTGAGTCAGCAAAATTTTAGTCAGGAGGATGCTAGCAAAAAAATTGCTAATGTCAGCAAAATCTTTTGCTGAAAATCAGCGAGCTGATTTTTAGCAACAAAATAAGTAGATTCAGCAAAAGTTTTGCTAACACTTAGTAGATTACAAATAAAAAAGCGTTGGTAAAAATTAATAAATTTTTTGCTGAATTTTAGTAGACTGAAAAAAAACGCAAAAAAATTGTAATTTAGTTAAAATATTTGCTGAAAATCATAAAACATATTTTTGTGATTCTTTTAAAAATAATTCACAATAATTACGAAATATAAAAATTTTCATATTCCCACATTGACGACATGAATTAATTTAATATCTGAAAATATATAGAAATAAGTATATATAACATAACAAAAATTTTCTTTCAACTACTTACATCAATGGTTGTCTTAATGATGCTATCTTTTCAATGACGAAACTGCCGAAGATAATTCTAGAAACAAAACGAAAAAATAAACAAAAACAAACGAAAAAAAACAACCCTTTTTTTTGCAATAAGAAAAAGGAACCATACAAATCTACCTAAGACGTGTGTCTTTGTCTTTTGCTTTACTCTGTCTACATGTCTGTATATGTTTTTTTTATGGTTGATTTTTTTAATTGTCTTATTAGAGTTGTCCTTTTTAGTATCATTTTCCTCTTCTCTACTACATCTTGACATGCCGCGACATCTGCTTATCAGCACAATTTTTTTTAGCAAAATTAATTAGTAAAACATTAGTATATTAGTAAAGCATTAGTATAAAACAGTTAAGTGCTGAATAAGTATAACAAAAATTTTAGCTGAAAACACGGTTTTAGCAAAAATATTTGCTAAAAAATAGTATTCCTGATTTACAAGACGTTTTACTAACTTTTCTACTAACTTATTTTTTTGAGTGTATATTAAAAGAGTAAGAATTTGAAAAAAATAATAAAATTAAAAATTATAAC
This sequence comes from Delia radicum, assembly GCA_021234595.1. Taxonomy (NCBI): domain Eukaryota; kingdom Metazoa; phylum Arthropoda; class Insecta; order Diptera; family Anthomyiidae; genus Delia; species Delia radicum. Next base: position 91,370,493 of record CM037854.1, on the reverse strand, counting down.
GTAGTACGTACCCTAATAATAATTGTTAAGATGTGGTCTCCATATGATAAAAACTATTTTTAAAATCATTTGCCAATTACCGTAAACTTAATAAAGGCTTTAACTTTTGTTTAAAACACCTTGGAGAATCTTCAAATAATAGATTTTTTGTTAATGAAAATCTAACACAGTATAACTTTACCATTCTACGTGCAGCAATCAAACTTAAAAAGGAAAATCGTCTTCACAGTGCCTTTAGTATGCGTGGTTTAGTATATATTAAAAAGATTGCGGAAAGCAACATCATAAGAGTTGATGATATAGAATATCTGGATGAGTTTTTTCGAGAGCCAGAATCCGCACATGATGCTAATGAACGTTTTGATTAAACTTATTATTAAAATCTTACTTTCATACTATTTTTCTCTATTTTTGACACTTTGTACCATTTTAAATACATTCATATTTCTGAATATACAAATTTTATATGTTTTTCAAATCAATAGTTCAACTAAAAATTTATATGTTAATTATAACTTTTTTATCAAAATATATATTTCGTGCGTTACTAGTTCATTGTTTTTAAACTTTATAAATGAACAATACTCATAGAATTAGTTCCAGAGATAATGTTGCAAATATGGTTAAAGTCCTTGCCAATCAGAGGAAAGGTGTTAAAATATGTCATATAAATGCTCAAAGCTTGAGGAAAAAGATTGACAAATTTAGATTAATCTTTGAAAACTCAGGTATTGATTTTATTTGTGTATCGGAAACATGGTTTGATTCCGAAATTACGGACTTTTCTGTTTCATTAAATGGATATAATTTACGTAGAGTTGATAGTGAAGATGGATATGGCGGCGTTGCTATGTACATCAAAAACGGTATTTCTTTTAGTATCAAATGTACATCTAAAGAAAATTGTGATTTTGAGGACATCAATAATTCAGATCCTTTAAATTTAGTTGAGTATCTATTTATCGAGGTAAACAATGAAGGTAGGAAATTGCTTGTAGGTACCCTGCAGGAAGCTTGGGGTCAAGTGTCTCCAAGTCTCCACTTTTGTCTACTATTTTGTTGACATTGTCAACTAAGCGTCTACACTTTTTACTTTATTAACTCACTAGTAAATTTTTGGTTCCAATGTCTACATATGGTCCCATTAGAACTAATTAGTCACTAGTGAATCTATGGTTCTTATATCTACATGTGGTCCCATAAGAACTAACGAGTCACTAGTGAATCTTTGGTCCAATGTCTGCATATGGTCCCATAAGAACTACCTAGTCACTAGTGAATCTATGTTTCTAATGTCTACATATCGTGCCATAAGAACTACCTAGTCACTAGTGCATCTTTGGTTCCAATATCTACATATGGTCCCATAAGAACTACCTATTCACTACCTAGTCAATAGTTCTAATGTCACTAGTGATTTTCAATGACACGTACATGTTAATGTAGAAACGAAATAATAGACTCGTTATTCTTTGTTTACGCTCTTATGAGCAACTGTTTATTCTTATCTACAAATTACTTAAAGCTACTTAAACATATTATTATATTAATATGGGATTTAGCTAACGTTGCAAATCCCACGCTAGTAAGTGAGTGGTGAGTAGTGGACAAACAACATTCCACAAAGTGTGGGTCTCTAGTTACATACAGACGGTATGGTAACGCAGACTTGTCAAACACACTACACCTCCCCTTTTCAGAAAAGAGATTGATCAATTAGGATAGCTTATTGATCGATCTTTTTATATAACTTATTTAATAAAAATTTTACATTTTCAATTTTTATTTAATTTAATTTAATTCTCAAATTTTTATTAGTGTTACATTTTTAATTTTTTATTAAATTTAATTTAATTTTTTTTTAAATTTTCATTAATTTTACATTGCATTAACAAGAGGAAACAAAGGTCTGAAATAAGAAACTATTTCTAATAATATTAGTTTCAATTTATTATAACACTTTTTAATGAAAATAAAAGAATAAATTATCAAAATAAAAGATAATTAGAGAAAGGATTTAAGAGACGATTTAAATTATTGCAATTTGTCTTCATAAAAAAATTTTGTTCAAAAAGATAAAATGTATCGCAAAAGCGAAATCAACCAACATTTTTATTTCTGTATTATTTGTAACTTATGTTATCATTTTTCTCTATAATACTGCAATTTTTAAATTATTTGTGAAGATCAAACACATCACATGCCTTTCAATTACATGTACCCGCCGGTATGGCCATTACCGCAAGGTCATTAATGTCAAAGAATGCGATGTTTTCAAAGAAAAATGGGACTTGGTAATAATTGTATTTCCCAGTGTCCAAGTTCATAAGTAATAATTCAGGTAATAAATTTGTTGTTATTAAAGGACATGCGAGAATTATCAGCGATATATATTATATATTGTGGGTATTTTAATACCATAAATAATTGCGCTGTGTATTAACCAAAGAATTTTTGCTTTTTACACTTAGTGTAAAAGCTAGTTAACCGAAAAATAAAAAAATTTTTAGATTTACAAAATAATTTATAGATTTTATGAGAAAATCCTATTGGCAGTGCAGCTCGTTGATCACTGCAAGGTTAACTTTTTACCCTTTTCCTCTTACTGAATCGTTCTATTACTATTTTTATTATTATCAAAGTAGTATTGTTAATATTTATCCATGGTGCTACTAATGTCTAATGTAATGTTCGAATACATTAGCAATTTAGTTGTGTTATTCATTTGGCACGTCGTTTTTTTCTTCCTTTTTTATTATTAAGTTATAAGAAAAGGACTCTAATTGCCGGTCACGGGACCTGAGGCGTGTGGAATTATTTCCAATGCCTTTAGCAATAGCTTGCCTTAACTTCAAAACACTAAGTCTATTTAATAGACTTGGTATACAACTTCTTCGGAATTCTAGTTCCGGTATTGGGTTTCCTGTCTTTATTTGACACTATATTTAAGCTTTGATCAGACCAGAGCACTCAAGCTGCTCTATCAATTTAAGATCAGAACTCTAAATATTCTTTTGGAATACCCCGGTACTTTCAACAATCGCGATTGCGCATTTCTATAATGCTTATCAAAAAGTGTACTTTTTATTCTTCCATCCAAAATATGTGGCCTATTTAACGGGCTCCGTTCACCTCGCCTTGCCGTCTACTTTTTCAAGACTTAGGATGATTGAGTCTAGGTCAATATCCTATTAACAAAGGGGCTGGCTAATGTACCGTATATAATTCATCAAGAATTATCTTCATAACGCGCTGCCATTTATTATTTAAAAATTTGATGGACGTCTCCCTCAAATTTTTATTAGTCTCATTTGAAACTATAAGCACCTCTAACAAAATTCAGTAAGGGTAAATATACTGTTAGTAATTACTAACGTATTTGCATCTGGGTAGATATGTTGTGATATAATGAAGTAAAAGAATCAATTTCTGATGTTTGATGCATCCGTATAGTATGCACAAGTGTTGGATCTATTGCTTTTGAGAGCAACGAAATCGAATCAATTTTTGATTCCAAAAATGAGATCCATTCCTGGTTTGTAAGAACCAATAACGTGAATCATACAAATATGACGGAAACCGAGTCCGTATCGCGCAGTTTCATTTAAGTCTACATGAAATTTATGGACGGAAACTGAGTCGAAATTGCATGGTTTCATTTAAGTCATGTAAAGTATATAAATACTTTTAATATGCGGATTAATTCAACGTTATTACATTACGAAATAATCCATAATTGGATCAATTTGTACGTACACTTAGGAAATTATGTTGGTAAAGACGACAGCAATTGTAGTCAAAAACAAATGAAATTTCATTAAAAAAAAAAACGACTTACATTTCATTAAATTCAACTAACATTGTCATTTGTTTTTTTTTAATGTTCAAAAAAATGACTAACAATTGTAGTAAAAATGAACCACATGGTAGTAAAAAATAAACCAAAAAAAAAAATTTTTTTTTTATTTTTTTTTTTTAAATAACAAAAAAAAACAACTTTAAAAAGGAATGTAAAATCATAAAACAGTGATTTGATGTGAGTTGTTTTTTTAAATGAAATACAATGTTAGTTAAAAATTTTATTTGTTCTACAAATGACTTACATTTACATTAAAAATAATGAAACTGTAGTACAACCCAAACAACTACATATTTTTAAAGCAGAAGTTCCCTGAGTGTATTACACAAATAGTGCGTTGTAAGGAAATGGTTAATCTCAAAAAAATAAAGGCTCAAGTCCGAGGAAAAAAGGATTTCCTAGAGAATTTTGAGAAATCTTAGCAATTTCAAAAGAACCTTAATATTTACAACAATAAAAAAAATATTATAATTACAACAATTATAATTGTAAAACAATCAAAAACGCAAAAAAAATATTCAAAGTTTCTTTGTTGTTAATCTATGGGAATAAAAATTATATTCCCTTAATAATGATGATTTGACTTAGTAAAGTCTACAAAAAAAATATTTTCAAAGACTCTACTATTTCAATTCACTATTACTTTAGAAAATTCCCAATGTCAATTCGCCTTTTATAAGGGTTTTTCTTGTTGTTTGCAAGGAAAACTATAACGAATTTTTATCCATTGGTCATGGCATCATTTTCATAAATACAAAAATGATTCATTAAATTTTCTTTAATATTTGAGAAACTTTATTTTTAAATCGTTGGAAATTTTCCGAATTTCCATTTTTAGTTCACGAAATTTATATAGAAATAAAAAAAATTGATAATATTAATAATTGGATATTAGAAAATATTTTTTCTTAAAATTCCATGGATTTTATTATACTTCATTATATTTGGTTTAAAAAAAAAATAAATTAATGATTAAATAGTGTGGCATACTTTTGTGCACAGATTAGTGCTGCCATTTAATCATTTTCTCGCATTCCTTGTGTTGGATACTTGATTCCAAATAAGGGTAACTTTATTATAAAGTTATTAAATTTTCGCAAATATAAGATTTTTGGCACTTTAATACACATGAAAGTGCGGCCAGTTTCTCAAAATCATGATTAAAATTTACAGTGTAAAACACTGGTCTTATCCATCTCTGTCAATAATGCAACCCATTACATATGCAAAAATCAAGTTTACATTGATTTACTTAAACTAAGTTCAATTGGGCTGTTATTAACAGGGATTTCGATTTGTTAATTGTTTAGTAATTAAAAAAAAATTATATATTTGTCGTGGCATTCGTTATCCGTCACCTTCAGGTAGACAGATCCCAATTGCAACGGCAAATATAGGTCATGCATCATTTGATGACCGGTAGATTTTTATTGCACTAGGGGAGTGTCCCGTAGGAGTCACCATAGTCAATAAAAATAGTTATTAGATTGTTAGTAATTTTTTAATAATCAATGAACTTCAAATAATATTCAATGATTTTGAAAAGATAATAATCTTTTATTAAAATATTTTTTTTTTTTATTTGAACTTTCTTTCTCTTTTTTTTATTAATTTCAGTTAACCAATTTTGTATTGTTTCTCTCGCATTGGTAGTTATGATATTTGATTAATATTATGTTTAAATTATCCTCTGTTTTTGCAATGTATATAAATAAATGTTTAAAGAAACAAAAATTAAAATTTTTTCAAAGTTTTCAAACAAACTTTTATATTTCATACGAAATATAAAAGTTTTATATCAAATTTTTCAAACAAACTTAAAACTTTTCGCGCAAAATTAAAAACTTTTTCTTACAAAATTAAAAAACATTTCAAGTTTTTTTTTTTTTTTTATACAAAACTTAAAATTTAATGTATTTCATTCAAAATTTAAAACCATTCGTACAAAAAAAAAATTTTTTTTCTTACAACATTTTCAATTTTTCATACAAAAAATTAAATTTGTCAAACAAAATCTAAAATTTTTCATACAAAATTTTCAATTTACATTCAAAATTTAAAACCATTCGTACAAAAAAAAATTTTTTTTTTCTTACAACATTTTCAATTTTTCATACAAAAAATTAAATTTGTCAAACAAAATCTAAAATTTTTCATACAAAATTTTCAATTTACAAAAAAAATTAAAAATAAAATTTTTAAGTATTTTTAAACTAAAAACTTTTAATGCAAATCTTTAATTTTTTCTAGCAAATTTACAAAATTTGCATACAAGTTTTTCAAAATTTTAAAAACGTAGTGTTTTAAATATTTTAAAAAGTATGTTAAAAACAATTTGAAAATAATTCAAAATTAACACTTCCACATTTTAAGAAGATTTATGTAGTTTTAAATTTTATTAATTTTATATTAGCCACCACGGTAGTTAATTAATTATTTTTCAATATTTTCAAAAAAAATTTAACTTTTAATTTTTTTTTTTTAATTTATGATTTATAATTTTTAAATTCAATTTTAAAATTTTGAATTAATAATTTTCAAATTTTATAACTTTTAAATTAAAATTTATAATTTTTTTTTTTTATTTATAATTTTATTATTTGACATCTGAACTTGTACTGTACGGAACAGACGATGCTATAGCTTAAACTATGTTTACCTTGTTTAAATCTGTTATTATCTTGTTGATTAGTTTTCATCTTACTGTTGTTGTATTGCTGTAGGTTGTATTAGCATTTTTCTTCTTCCAAACCATTATTGAAGAACATTAATATGGGTTGATTTTGTCCATTAGTTTCACGATATTCAAACATGTCAATCATACCATTGAAGTTCATACATTCACCAGTGAAGAATTGGAAGTTCTTGAAGCGACCCAAAATATCTTTCATTACTTTGTTCATGCTGGTCTTGTTTTCCTGGTGGTGTTTTGGCCACACCACCCTTGGAGCACTTGGCGTGTGTCTCCGGCAATACACATCCGCATTGCTTCTTCATTGATATATTTATTGTGTTATATCTATCGTTATGTACGAGTAGCTGATCACAAACATGGACGGCAACAACTTGTTTTCTTACAAATTCGGCACATCGGATTTTTTTTTTTATATTAAAATTGTATATATTAGTTTAGGCACATATTTTAATATAATTATTCTTTAAGTTTCTATTTTTTGTATTCAATTTATTTAATTTTATTGTTTTTTAAAATTGTTTTTATTTTGAAGTCATTAAATTTTTAAATTAAATTTAATGTTTTTTTTTTTTAATTTTTTTTTTCAGGGTCAGGTCCTGTTGGACCCAACCCTTTAAGTATTTTTTTTTCACTTTTTTTTTTTTTTACACTACTCCTGGCAGGATCGCCATGTAGAAACGAAATAATAGACTCGTTGTTCTTTGTTTACGCTCTTATGAGCAACTGTTTATTCTTATCTACAAATTACTTAAAGCTACTTAAACATATTATTATATTAATATGGGATTTAGCTAACGTTGCAAATCCCACGCTAGTAAGTGAGTGGTGAGTAGTGGACAAACAACATTCCACAAAGTGTGGGTCTCTAGTTACATACAGACGGTATGGTAACGCAGACTTGTCAAACACACTACATTAAATGTCTATAGCAAATTACATTGCCTGGGGAATATTTGGTTAGTAGTACTGGTGACACAGTCAATAGTGAATCAATACTTTTTCACTATTGACATTTCCTGCAGGGTAGTGTTTATAGGCCTAACAAAAATCTTTGTACTAGGCGGTTTATTCGAATTTTGGAAGCACAAACAGCTTTGTACGATGATGTTATAATAGCAGGAGATTTCAATTCAAACCTTCTAGTGGATAGTAGTTTTGCGGATGACTGTGCCTCGCTTGGTTTAATATCACCTACTATCTTGAATCCTACACACTTCACTGCAACTAATAACACGCTTTTGGATTTATTTCTCGTGAGTAATGAAATTAATGTACTACTCTATGATCAATTGTCTGCGTCATGTTTCTCCAAGCATGATCTCATTTTCATGACTTATAATTTTCAACTGGTAATACCAGTTGAGAGAATTACTTTTCGAGATTTCAAAAGTATTAATTTTAGATTTCTCGAGTAAGAATTTTTTAAAATCGATTGGAATGTTTTGTATTCTTTGTATTCCGTAGATGACCAACTCTCTTTTCTTGAGCAAAACCTAAATTATCTGTTTGATCTAACTGTACCAATAAGGACAAAAATTATTAGTAATAAACAGAAACCACGGTTTTCATCTGAAATAAAAGATTATATCAATCAAAGAGATTTTGCGTATGCACGTTGGAAAAGATTTAAAACTACAACATTACATGAGGATTATCTGACTGCTAAAAGAGAAACAAATAAAATGATTAAAAAGGCCAAATCCGTTTTTTATGCTGAAAAGTTTTCTTCTGCCATTGGCTCCAAAAGCACATGGCAAACGATACGTGAAGTTGGTATCGGCAAATCTACGAATCAAGAACCATGTTCGATTGATGCCGATACAATCAATAAAAAGTTTTTAAATGTTCCTATGGTTCAAGCAGATCAAAATTATTATATCAATAATCATTCTAGTAACAATTCTGAATCTTACTCTTTTTCTTTTGCTGCAGTAGACCAATGTGACGTTTTATCTAGTATATTGTCTATAAAATCCAACTCTCTAGGTGTGGACGGGATTAATCCAAAGTTTCTAAAGATTCTTTTACCTCAACTACTTCCAATAATAACATTTTTGTTTAACAAAATATTAACTTCAAGTTACTTTCCCTCGAATTGGAAAATAGCTAAAATCGTCCCAATACCCAAAGCTGGTTCTGATTATAGACCAATAGCCATTCTTCCATTTCTCTCTAAAGCATTTGAACGTATTATGCATAACCAAATTACTTATTTCTTGGATAACAATAACTTGCTAACAGATCGTCAATCTGGGCTCAGAAAGAAGCACAGTTGCATAACAGCCTTAGTTGATGTTACAGAGGAGATTAGGGAGAAACTTGATGATGGCAAGACTACATTTTTAATACTTTTAGATCATTCAAAAGTGTTTGATACCGTAGATCATAACATTCTTTGTTACAAACTTAATAACTTTTTCAATTTCTCTTCGACCGCTACTCAGTTATTGTCAACATACCTACGTAACAGATATCAGTATGTTGAAACTGCAATCCAAAAATCCAAGGCACTGCCTGTAACCACAGGGGTACCTCAGGGGTCCATTGTTGGGCCACTATTATTCTCACTGTACTCTAATGACCTTCCAGGCATTTTAACAAATTGTAATGTAAGAATGTACGCGGATGACGTTCAACTTTATACCAGTTGTACTAATGCCTTAATCGACCAGTGTATTATCTCTATTAATCAGCAACTACATCGTATTTATACGTGGGCAACCGCAAATGGTCTAGGAATAAATCCAAAAAAATCTAAATGCATAGTAATTCAAAAGCGACTAGCCAAACTAAGTATTATACCTAATATATTTTTAAATAATCAAAAAATTGAAATAGTAAAATCTGCTAAGAATCTCGGAATATTTTTTAATGCCACTCTTACGTGGTCGAACCACATTAACTATGCTTGTGGTCGCACTTTCTCTATGACTAGAACTCTTTGGCGAACCCAGCATTGTACACCTATTAGAATAAGAATGCTACTTGCCAAACTTATCTGATGCCTGTTTTACTATATGGTTGTGAGCTTTTTGCTAAATGTGATGCAACTAGTAAAGGGAAATTGAACGTTGCATTTAACAATATAATCCGATACGTGTATGGACTTAATAGGCGTTCTAGTGTATCTTCCTTTTCATCTCAGGTATATGGCCTTTCTTTAAATAATCTACTAAACATTAGAGTTTTAGTTTTTTTACATAAAATAATATATACCCACATACCTGATCATCTGTACAGCAAACTTGTTATTTCAGATATAAGTAGGGGAAAAAGACTTAGATCATTTAGATACAAAAGTTTAATTTCGGAGTGGCATTTCTACATATTCGCAGTATCTCTCTGGAATTCTATACCCCACAGCTCTCAACTTTTAAGTAACGCACGAAAATTTAAAGAAAATATTTTTAAACTGTTTTCGGCATAAGAAAATCAAACATAATTATTTGATAAATTAAATTATTTAAATTTATTTAAATTTTTTATTTAGTTTTTTTTTGTTTTGTTCATCTTGTTTAATTTAAATTGTTTTTTGTTTTCCATATAAAAATTGTAATTAGTTATTAAGTTATTAATTAATGATCTTATAATTTTTCAAATCATCAGTTCCATACTGCAAAATAAGACTTTTAGGCTTGTGTATGGAGCAATTCAAATAAATAAATAAACTAAAATAAACTAAACCCGAACACATGAAACATTAAATATACATAACACATTAATTTATTTAATATTTAAATTATTAATTAATTACATTTTTGTATTTTTATAAATTGTTAAAACCCATTTAAAATAATTTTATTAAATTTTCCAACTTTTACAAATGGCTCGCACACGCTAGCACAAGTAATGAAGCCACAATACTAAAAGCACGCCAAATTATTTTTTACAGCTGTTTTACAAAGATTCACATCGATTTGGATAACATAATTGTTGTTTTAACAATAAAATTTGTCAACAGTTATGTTGATTTAACTTACGACTTTTGGTCATTGTAAACACGGTAGGTTTTACAAAAATAGCAGTGGTTTGCCAGTACTACTTTTTTTTGGTACGCTTGGCAATTTCTAAATGGGTATCTTCAAAATAAAAATTATGTTACTCACAAAAAAAAAGTGTGTGAACAACGGATACGTTTGCATATGTGTTTTTGGTAATGCTGTGTCTGTTTGCGTATCTGTGTGTGTGTTTGTTTTTTTTGTAAACTTCAAATGCATTTGGTATTTATACTAAAACTTTTCTATTTAGCCTACAGTTTATGAAAAAATTATTTGAGAATTATGTATAAAATAAAATATGTATTTATATATTTAAAAGTCAATTAATTAATTTAATTGATTGAATTAAATATTTGTTTAGAAACTAATTTAATTCAAATAAAATCATTAATTATTTATTTTAGGTTGATAATTTTTTCTATGGAGGCAAAAGGGTATTGATCACAAAAATACTAAAATCACGTTTTTTTTATTAATGAATTCAATTAAATATTTGTTTAGAAACAAATTTTATTCAAATTCAATTTTTTGTTAGTTATTTTAGGTTGATCATTGGTATAAAAATGTATAAAAATGCGCCTTAATCGTGAATTATTTTATAAGAAGTACTTTACCCGTATATTTAACTGTAGCTAGAAGTTGGCATCGTAATTTGCTCAATATACTTTTGGTTTTAAAACTTTTGTTTATATTTATTTTAAGGATGAAAGTTCTTTGACTTAATATAGACAACTTTTTTCTAATAATTCTATCCTTATTGTTTTGTCATGATGGGATCTAATTTTGTATTTGACACATGACGTTTTTTGATCGGGCGGATAACTTATGCACTTTAAGAGATAACCCACAAGGGTAATCATATTTATTGTAGGTAATTACAAGCAGATTACAGGACACAGAAATAACTAAAAACGAGTTGCAACTAAAAAATTTATTAAAACAATTATTATTTGATTGATTTTGCACCTATCAAAGTGTGTGAACTACACGTTTGTATATGTGTTTTTGGTAATACTGTGTCTGTTTGTGTGTGTGATTGTTTTATTTATAAACTTCAAATGCATTTGGTATGTTATACTGAAACTTTTCTGTTTAATTATACCGTTTATGAAAAAAATAATTTGAGAATTATGCCTAAAATAAAATATGTATTTATATATTTAAAAGTCAATTAATTAATTTTAATTAATTCAATTAAATATTTGTTTAGAAACTAATTTAATTTAATTCAATTTAAATCAAATCTTTAATTAGATATTTTAAGTTGGTAATTTTTTCTATGCAGGCAAACTGGTATTTATCACAAAAATACTAAAATCACGTTTTTTTATAATTTACAATTTTTGAGTATTTTGTTTAATAAAATAACTTGTTTTTAATATCATCAACATTTTTTCGAAGCAATCGGATTTGATTTGTTTCTTCCATTGGCAATAAAACCGGACCAGGTTATTCAAAAGATGCTAAATTTTGATTTTCAAATGCGGATAACTTTTGAGTAAGGGTATTCATAGTTGGAAATTACAAGTAATTAACAGAAATATTTCATTTTTTAAAATCACGTGATAAATATAAAATTGGCAAGCTTCCAAAATGTTTAAATACCTACTTTGGTGAACCCTTATTTCAAAATTTTTCCTTAGCTACATCTGTGTGAAGTTTTATGGCAATCCAATCATCAAGTAAGAAATAACTGAATTCTTTTCAAATTATTAGCACTGGTTTTTAGAAGACTTTCGCCGCTAAACGAATGAGTGACTTACATATATTTTCTTTTTGTTGTATTGCATGTATTTTGTTATTATTTTTTCGTTCGTGTGAAGTAAAACGTCATCGAAAAACAGGATATTAGTGAAACACCCCACTGTGCAGTGTATTGAATCAATTGATGAAGTTTAAAATCTTTGAAAACACCATAAAGAATTGATTTAATTTTCAAATTAAAATTTCATTCAAAATTTGTTTATTCAAAGACAAATTTTGAAACGATTGCGTTGTGTGCTTCAAAGCAAAATATTATAGTGTGAATTTAAGTCATAAAAGCCGAAAGTATTTTCTTAGTAACTTTTGAAATTACGATTTTGTTTCAAAAATAAAATTTGGTATTTAAAAATCAAAATGAAAACAAAATTGCAAACCAAAAAAAAAAGAAGTTCAAATTTTTTTTTTTAATTCAAAATTAATTTTATTTACAAAAAACTAAAATTGCACAAACAAATATTTGGGAATTTTGGAAAATGTTGGCATATTGTTTTGGCAAAAGAACAGATTCTACCGTAACTATTTTAAAGACTATCAAATTTTAATCAAAGAAAATAAATTAAAATTCGTTCTAGGAATCAATTAATGAAGACATTGAAGGAAATCCTATATATCGTAATAATAAATTGGGTCGCATGCAAGAAGGCCTATCGTTTTTTATAACAGGGAAAATAATACGCAATGGAGATCGGTGTGTTCTGTAAAAAAAACATTTAAAAAATCTTTATAATTTTGTTTTCTCATCGATCTCAGTTTTCTTATAGATTTTGGCTTGGAAAATTCAAATAAAGATATTGCCTTACGTTTGGCTCCTCGCATATCATCGAATATTGTGGGTCGCAATGCTCGTATCAAACATGTCTGGGGTACAGAAGAAACAAATACAGTCATTCCGTTTCGTTTGCGAAATGAAGCTTGTCTTCAAATCCAAATATTATTTACTATTGAAGCAATTATGATTGCTTTTAATAGTCTTCATATTGCAAAATTTATACATCGTCTACCATTTCATGATATACGCAGTATCGAAATACATGGTGATATTACAAATGTTCATGTTGATCGAAAAATCGTTACTGATTATCCCATGCGTTCAAAGGACACACCACATATTGCCCGTTTAGTATATTACGCTGACAATTATCTAAATGAATGTTCTTCTGAAAGTGATACAGGATCTATGATGGTTTGTGTTAAGGAAACAGAGCATTTTTTACCTTTACCCTATTATGCCACTTTTGCTAAAGGTTTCTTTGATTTGGGCTATAGTATCGGTATTAGAGGTCATGTACGCTTAAATCCCCACTTATTCAAAATATCATTACAAGTTGGCCAAAATGTTTGGCCTCAACCTACTATAGCCTTACTAATGGTATTTCATTTTACAAAGCGTAGTGATGTTGAAACTGGAGAGCCAGTTATTGCGCGTAATTCATTTGCCAATGGCAAATGGACCGGTGAAGTGAAATCGGAATTGGCTACTGGCTTGCGTCCTGGTGCTGGATTTCATTTAGTAATAATGCGTGGTGAAAAATCTTTTCAAATTTTTATGAATGATAAGCCAGTCACAGATTATCCTTATAAGGTTAATCCAAAATATGTTGATACAGTTTTTTTGGCGGGTGATATAAAATTATTCGATGTTGAAATTGAAAGTGGTTAAACAAATGATAAATAATTAAAAATTTTGTTACTAATACAGATTTTCAATGAATTTTTTTTGGAAACTATAGATTTTGATATACACTCGAATAAAAAAGACCATATAACGTGAGAAGTAAATTTAAAATTTTTTAGCTTTTTAGATTATTTTTAATTTATTGAAGGTATTTATTTACAAGTTTGATATAATTTTTATTAAAAATAAAAGTTATGTTTTTTCGACCTTTAATTGTGCAAGGAAAATGAAAATTATTCAAGTTTGAGGCCATACAAAAAGCGTGTATTATATATCTACCAAAGGTAGAGGGTGCACATAACAAACAAGTTCTCAATTAATTTTGATCAATGGTAATAATCTTTAACTTCGAGCTCATATATTAGTTCTCATTTAGTGAGAAAACTAGTTTATATGAATGTTTGATGTTTTGCATGGGATTGTCACTTTTTTCAAAACATGTTCTGATGATGGGAACCTAGAAAATTCCCGAAATAGATATATCAACACATTCCTGAAAGTGATCAATTAATGAATTTGAAAACAAAAACTCTATAGATTATTTGTTAGGACAATATACTAATAAAGAAATATAGAGAATGGCCTCGAACTTGAATAATTTTCACTTTCATTGGTATTTATTTACTAAAACAGAACAATCGTTTGGGTTTGTTTGATACATTTTCTTTAAAACCATTCATTCACACGAACAATCTTTAAACTTAAAACTAATTTGCATTTTTTCATATAATTCAATAACTTTTTCATCGACACTATCATCTTCGGTATACAGAGTCATATTTAAGGCCTCATCAAACACCTCCTTAACACTTTGCAATTTGATGCTGGAACATTCCAAATAATGAACATTTTGATAGTAAAGACAGACATTAACACCATCACTTTGACTTACACAATCTTGTGTAAGTTTCGTTAGAAATTGTTCACGTAAATCACAATGCAAACCTACAAGAAATATTTTTGTTTTTGGATCCAGTTTTAAAATTTCCAATATCCATTCGTTGCGAGCATTCAACAGCGTTTTTCTTTCAATCACACTAAAACACACAAAGAATATATTCACAAATTGATGATTGTCGATAAAGTGCTCCTGCAATTCCTCAACGTTGGTCAATTCTATGACATCAATTAAATATCGCTGATCCTTTACCATATGATCATGATAAACACAACCGCAATTTAATTTCCATAAATAGGCTTCCTGAAGACTGGTTTTGCCTACACCTTTATCACCCATTAGTAGAAATTTTATTGTTTTCATGTTGACTTAATGGATAAACTTTTGTTATTGAATTGTTTAAGATCTTTAATTCGAATGCTTTAAGTTATTGCATATTAATCATGGAGAAAAAGATAAGATCATTATTTTATTAATCACATTTTATTTTTAATAAAATTTTATATTTCAATATAAAACCACATTTCTTTCTGTACACCAGTTGTTATTATAAAAAAGTACATTTTATTAAGGATAACAGTCTGACGCACAGTGGCTGAAAATCATTTTTCATTGGCCAAAATTCTATAACTTTTGAACCGATCAAAATATTTTAGTAATTTTTTTTAGAGGCCAGGTAATTAGTTGAGCTTGGCTCAGTTTTTCATTAAAATTGATTCGAGTACTTCTTATGGAATTCAAGGTCAAAATTGAACTTTTGATTTTTTTTTTAACATTTAGCGTGAAATATAGGTTTATTTATTTTTTTATTTATTAAAAAATGTCATATTTGGATTTTAATAATAATTATAAACATTTTTGGCGACAATGGGAGTTTTTAATGTTTACACTCAAAAAAACAAATAGTAAAATCAACTGAAAACTTTGCTATTATTACTTAAAAACTAACCATTTTTGCTGTCAAATTTGCAAATTTGTTTACATTAAAAAAATATTTACACTCAAAAAAAACGTTAGTAATATTATCTAAAAAAAATCTATTACTACAGAAAAATTTAATAATTCTGACAAATTTGTTATTTTTTCATCAAAATAAATCTGCAGAACATTAGCACAATTATTCTGAATTTTTTTTTTTTTTTTGATATGAAAATATGGCTTTTTATTTACTGAACCTTTCTTATTTATTAAAACATTTCATATGTGCAATAGATTTTAAAATATTTGTAACAATGGGAGGTTTATGTTTATTAATATTTTTTACTAATACTATGTTTTTCTCACTTAAATAATAATGAAAGGCAATTATAATTAATATTCATTTGATTCAAATATTGATTGCAAATATTTCATATTCTGTTCTGTGTTATTTCTGTGCTGTAGTAGTTTTTTGACTTCTTCATCTAAATCCCGATGTTCCACTATCCATTGATTTCGAATACTGGAGATGAACGGATCTGACGTAGCCAATAATATATTAAATAGATCTTCATTTGTGGAATTTCGTGAAATTTTTCTAGTATTGTGCTCTCTATAAAATCTGTAATCCTTATTCCTTTTTTCCTGAGCTTCTTCTGTTAGATCTACAAGTGTCACCAAATGATATTAAATGACATCTTCTAAATGATAAAGGATTTTGTGAACTGTTGCAGACATATTTCTCCATGGGTACTTGGTTGTATATATTTTTGCAGTTTCCTTAGCATGATCTCCCAATTTTCTAGAGTCAATTTGTTCATTGCACGCAAGTACCTCTAGGATTATTTTAAATCTCAAAATAAGGTTTAAATCAACTCCTGTTATTTCAGATGCTGTTTCTGGATCTGAAAAGAATCTTCATTTGTATTGCCTGACCCTTGATTTATCTGATCTATAATCAATCCAAATTTGAGATATTCATCTTGAACATGTTTCTTTTTTGAACTTCTTAACTCCTTGTTGGTTTCATTGTTTCTTATTGTTCCTGAACATCCGAAATCCAAATCATAACTGATTTTAAGTATGTGTTCCATAAATCGTATTCTTGCATGTATCCATATTCATATGCATCAGTATTACATGATTTTGTCGGGACTTGGTTTAATTGGCTTGATGTTGCTTGGTATATGATGCAGCTGGATGCAGCCTTCGTATTAGTCAAAGCCTGGCCTACTTTTCCATCTATCATTGTAAGCTTTAAATCGTGGCTTACTTCAATTTGCTGTCCATTTAACTGTAATTATAATGGCTGTAGTGTTTTGATTTGGTCGTTGATAGTCTTAACTTCTTTGTTAATGGCATCATGAGTTTCTTTTTTGAATCCAAATTTGATTGGCCTACAGTATTTCGTAGAGGATGGTGTCTCATATGAAAAGGGTTAATAAAAACCCAGTGAGTGTTCTTTATTGCTTTCCTTAGTGCATTGCTAGGTAAAAAAAAAATGGTATAAAAAGGATTAATAAAAAAAACGCAGGTTAGAAATGAATTACCTCCTCTGTGTATTTTCATTCTTACTTACAAATATATAAAAAGGGTGGTGTATTTTGTAAGCAGATATTATTACTGGTAATATAATAAATAATGACTATTTGATGCTACACACAGAGAAAAATTTAGGTATTTGCCAACTGAAATTCTTTTATTACGACTCAAACTTGGTTATTAGTAATTTCAGACGGTTGGCACAACTTAACATTAGTTTTCACAACAAAGTTCGGTTAATTCAACTTAATTCTAGTTGCAATACCAAAATTATTCAGATATCGAATGTAAATATCGTTGTACTAACTGAATTTATACGTTGTTACCATTAATATACACTTTTCAATTCGGTTGGCACTTTATTTCTCTGTGTGTATAAAATACCTAAAGCACAAATTTAACACACCATTGTTTACTTATAGGGCTGTTTAAACTACCGTCATTTCAATTTTTTTTGGAGATATTTCATTCAAATGAAAAAAGTGTTCTACCGGCGGGCCGTGGCGGGTACAAAAGTATATATAGAGTTAAAGAGGACACTTTCACCTTTCTCCGGGTGGTATACGTTTCTTGCTAACTTGTTTCTCCTAGAAGTTCTATTTCACTGAAATTGAAATTTGACAAAAATATAGTAGTTTAATGAATATTTCAGAACACCCTAATAATAAACGGTAGTGCTGTGACCACTTACAACAACTAAAGACTACAATCCTATCAACCTTATATAAAAGACCGCAGGTCATTATCGATGATAACTTGCTAGTAGTAACCATTTATTTTTGATAAAAAAAAACAAAAAAATCACATTTTTCTGAAATTAAAAAAACCGTTAAGTTTGACAGCATGCCATGCCCACATATAGCAATAGTTTGACTTAATTTTTTGGCTACCTTAATTTGGACATACTAGCTACAAAATGACGTTAAAATTTTAAAAATCGGTGACAAAAGAAAATTGGACTTTTGGCCAGTGAAATCAAATTTTCAGCCACTGTGTGACGTTGCATTTCATTGTAAAGAATTAGCTTTAACTTAAATTATAAGTTAAAAAAATGTCTAAGAATTTTATACAAAACTACCACAAATTGTTGGCAAACAATTTGGTTGCCGCTTCAAATCTATTTTCTCTGTGTATTATTAAATTTATTTTACAAAATAACTTTTATTTAATAAAAAAGCTTCACATAATACAAATATGGGTTGTGTCTTAAATAAACTCAAAGCTTTTACACTCATAATATAAATGCTTGTGTTACCATAATTCTATTAAACTCGTCCAAAACTTATTGGGGGATTCATAATATGCTTCGTATTTGGTGTATAAGTTTACAAATCGTAGTTTCAGGTTCGGAAATTAACAATTTTTCGCGCATTTTCGTTTATTTACTTCGAAATTTCTCGTTAATGAAATATAATATTTTATTATAAAATAATATGATTATAATAATAATTATTTATTTAATTAATTATTTTATAATAAAATAGAATATTTCATTATAAATAATTTATTTTTACAATTTTTTTAATTGTTTGAAATATTTAAAACAAAAATACAAAACAAATTGTATTATAAACTTTTCAAGGTTGGAAAAACATTTTTGACACTAATGTTATAAAACTACGATATTTACACTATATGCACACAGAGAAATAAAATGCCAACCGAATTGAAAAGTGTATATTAATGGTAACAACTTATAAATTCAGTAAATACAACGATATTTACTTTCGATTTCTGAAAGCGTTGGCTATTGCAACTTAAATTCTGTTGAATTAACCGAACCGTGAAAACTAATATAAAGTAGTGCCAACTGTCTGAATTTCGTAATAACCGAATTTGAGTCGTAGTAACAGAATTTCAGTTGGCAAATAGCTAAATTTTTTTTTCTGTGTGTGCGACATTACATGAATCCGGCTAATATATTTATTAGGCCGGGTCGATTTGTATGGAGGCAAAAAAAATCGCTCAACGTTCAAGGAAAATCGTATTCTAGGGATCAAAATAAGAAACTTTGCCGAAGGAACCATACCTCTAAAACGAATTCTGATGTCCCGACTTTTGACCCGTAGGGTCAAATTTTGAAAAATTCCACTTTGACCCATTTAGAGTGCGCCAATCGAATCCAACCTAATCGAATATAATTCATGAATTCATATGTTAGAGCGACTTCCGGAGAAGAAATAGAGACCCTAATCTTGGAAAGACTCCTCCTACTTTCTGAAATATCTCTATCCCGAGATTTGTACATTTTGCTATAAAAACACGGCTAAACAGGCCCTCTTTCAACTTAAATTTTAACCCCTTAACGATGATTTATGCATTAATCTGCTAGCGCGTCTCCCGGAGAAGAAGTAGCTCCCATAATCTTGTAGAGATTCCTCCTACTTTTTGAAATATCAAAGGTGGCTTTTTCAAAATTTGACCCTACGGGTCAAAAGTCGGGACATCAGAATTCGTTTTAGAGGTATGGTTCCTTCCCTAGAATACGATTTTCCTTGAACGTTGAGCGATTTTTAAATCGACCCGCCCTAATATTTATTGTACATAGTATTGGTACACTAAATAAAAGAGTCAAAAATTTTGCTGACTTTAGTAATGTTTTTTCTGATATCTGCGATTTTTCTGCAAGGATTCCCCCAACAAAAAAGGTGCTGACTTTACTGACTTTTTTTTTAGTGTATGTTCAAATTAATTGAAAATTGGTAATAAGTTGTACATTTTTTTTTATTTATGTACTTGAGAAAAGGCATTTATTTTAAGATTGTGCTCACCATTATTGACAGTAAAATTCTTTTAAAATATGTTGAATCACCCAAAAAAATATGCCAAAACCTGCTAAATCTTAAAAATGTAAAAATGTACTAAAAATTTCCATACAAAAAATTAAAAAAATCGGTTTACTATTTATAATGCGAAAAAACTGCAAAATTTCTACACAAAAAAATTTGCTGCCCTAAATATATTGAAATTTTTATGATAATTGCTGTGTTTTTTGTTAATGTTCTTGTTAAATAAATGTTTTTTTTGCAGTTTTTTTTTACATACACGCGTTTAAAATTACGTAAAAACAGTAAAATTGTTACAAAAAAATAATCAATTCAATATTTTTTGAAAAAATTATGCTACAAAATCTGCTTTAAACAAGCGAAATATGCTAAAAAGTAGTTAGCATATTTTTTTTAAAAAAAGAATGCAATTTCCATTCTTAATCTGCTTAATCCAGTAGAAAATATGCAAACATGGCAACACTGGTGCTCTTATTTTAAAGCATATACTAAAAAATAATATCTATCCGATACGTATGAGTGATAAAAAATCAAATAATAAAATATTGATCATACGTGCCGGAGTAACGCACTTGGCAGATATTACAGCTTATTCTCCCAAATAATCTAAATCTGGAAACTATTCCATATGATAGTTTTTTTTTAAGTTCACGTAAACTGGTATTAAAACTGAGGTCGGCGTATATAAATTTTTTAAAGGAATTGATATTTGAGTTAATAACACAGCATGTTTTTACTTACGATCCAGATTTTTCGCAAAATAAGATTACAACTTTGCAAGTTTTGGACAGTTGTTTATACAAGAGAGGTATCCTGATCAGGACCAGCAGATCTTAATGAACTTTGGATATGTTGTAGAGAATTCTAATTTCAGGGAAACGTATTTTTTGAGCTGCCCAATCTCATGCCGGTGTATAAACGGTAACGACATGTCATTACTTTTCTCACTACCAGTAATGACATCAGCTTACTCTCTGCATTACTTTAACACAAATAATAAGAACTTACTAATAACTATTTAATTTCCGAAAAGTACTTATTTTTATCATTATATTAAATATAATTTAATGATCTAAAAATTTTTAGAAAATCTAGTGAGTATGAATCATTATTTTTTACTTCTAGTAAGTACATATATAACTACTTATTTTTGATTTTTTGTAAGCTGGAAAGTAAGGACATTTTGTTTGCATGTACAATGTAATTTTTCAGATGGTAGAGCGGTTGACTGACAACCTTTAGGTTCGGGTTCGAATCCCGTTTATTATTATTAAAAAAAAATAATTTCCAAAAAAAATTTTTTTTAGTAAAATTCAATAGAATTATCTACTGCATTTAGCTTCAGTCCAAATTATCATCATTTAGACAACCATGGATGTAAGTAGTTGAAATATATTTTTGTTTATGTTATCCCAGCAAAAAATAGTGCTGGTCTAGAAGCAGTTCTGAAAGGCATTTTTCAATAACCAAGCGCTTCCAATTCCAGAAGACGTGTTTTTTGTTCGCGATGTCCCACTTGGTATATCTCTTTTAAGCAGGTGAAAAGGGCTTCTTTCATGTGCTCTAAGAAGCAATAAATTCATGCCTTCATAGGAAATGAGAAGCGCTTCTTTTGCGTATTGACAACATTAATGCTTTATTGTATTCATTTCTTACTGCTTCAATATATGCATTATTTATTGTAGAAATGTAGTTACTGCTTACCAAATCGAGGTCATTTTTTGATGGGATATATATGGGCATTTTTATATTTTTTAATACATTGTCAATTTTTTTTTAAAGAATCACAATTTTTTTTTTACGATTTTCAACAAATAAATTGTCTAAAGTATGATTTTTCTACAATTTTTTGAGTTTTTTTCAGCATACTAATATTCAGCAAACATTTTATTTATTTTTGACTAGATTTTTTTAATTTTTAACTAACTAAATGTTAGCAAAACTTTTGCTGAATTAACTAATTTTTTTGCTGACGTTAGCAATTTTTTTGCAAGCACTCTCCTGAATAAAAGTTAGCTGTCTTTGCTGACTTTTTTTGGAGTGTAATTCAGAAATCTCAACTACGGAATTATAAATTATACCTAAAATCACTTAGAAAATATTTTTTATGTGGCACCACATATAATTAATGGACCTTATTTAGTCATTTGTGAAATCGATTTAAAAATATTCAAAGCATTGCACCTCACATATTTCTATATAATTTTGTATGGAACAATATATGGTTAAATCAAAAATTATACAAAAAATTTAATGTTGGTTCACATGAAGTTTTATATAATTATATGAATGTTAGAGCGCCATTACGTTATATGGACGAATTTTTTTTTTGAATTTTAATGAATTTCGCGCGAAAAATTGTGCCACCTGGTGTAAAAATAGATGATACAAATTTTTGAGAATATAAGATAACTATTTCCCTTGCCCCAAAGAGGTCAAGGGTTAGATTTTAAAAAATTCTATATTTTGGGTTTGTAATAAAATTAATTAATAATCAGAATTAACCCTTCTGTGCCCAGTTGGTCTAATCTCTTATATATTTAATATTGTAAAAACCTCATGCTTTGCATTGTTTTTTTAACTGAGATGCACTATCAAAATAATTTTAAAAATTTAAGAATCATTAACCCCTTTTCTCGCATTGCTTTAAATACATTCTGGGTCTGATCCTTATATTTTGTAATTGTTTCGTGGCATTCAAGAACTAATTCCTCTTTCCGCGCAGTCATTAATCACTTTTAAGTTTGCAATTAAAGCATGAAAGCGATGAAATGGTTGAATTTTAATTTTATTTTAACCACTTATCTAATAAAGGCAAAATTAAAATTGACGCTTTGTCTCTCAATATTTTACACAATCAAAAACAATTTCGATTTGGTGCGATATTTATCATTTTAGCCTTAAATGAACCCGTTTAGTTTTGGATACCAATCTTATCGAAAAATTACGGTTGTTTGGTATATTATAAATGCTTTTCCAAAAATTTAAAAATTTATTAATAAAATTATTTTATTAGCAACATTTTTTTGTGGGTTTGGCCTTTTGCTCAGTAATGAACAAACTTCATATATTTTTTTGTGAATTAAGATTATATTATGCATAAGATCATATCCTGCATTGAAGTTTTGACTATTTCTGTTTCGAATACAAGACGTTTCATATGGAAAGTCTCTTTTTACTAATCACTAATTTTCAATATAATAAAACACTTTTCCAACCCGCATTTAATTGTTTAGTGTAAACCACACCAAGCATGACTTTATTTTATTAAAAAACTGTCCAATATGACGTTTTTTTCATGATTTGGTACATAATATTTTTTAGAACTCAAATAATGCTTGGTTTTATATTGTCTATATGTCAACAAATTCAAAAAGTATAAAATTGTGTTACCAGTGGTTACAGGAGTTACATAATTTACTTATAGTTACACTATACTTTTATAAATTGTATAGTGTCCACACTTTATGTTCTTTCTTTTACGAAAGTACTCAAAGTTATGTCATTAACTTCTTTTTTGTTCTAAATCTTTAGAAATTTTAAATTTTGTAAAAACTGAAAAATATAGAAAGTCCGAAATAACAATTTTTGTATTTTTAATATAAAAATTAAAACATTTTTGAACAATTAGCATACCACGACTCTTTTCAACAAACAGCGTTTGTTGGGATATATGTTGTTTTTACAAATTGTAATACCACAAACACACATACATGTACTGACATATAAAGTGTATCGACATGTAAAATTGTTGTTTTTCAAATATTTTTACCAGATCAGGCTCCCAGATCAGATTCCCATAGAGTTTATTTTGTCTGTTGTATGTAATGCCTCGGTTTGAGTTAAGCCAATTATATTTTTCTATTGCATACAACTGAAGATTTGGGTGATGCCAATGAAACAATTGTATTGTCTATCATGAAAATGATCAAACTTTTTAAAAAGCAACAGAAAAAAATCTAATATTACAATATCATATTAGATTTTTGGACTTGAGGTAGAAAAATATTCTAACAAAATATATGAAAATATAATAAAAACAATTTTTGTATTTTTAATACAAAACTTAAAACGTTTTTAAATCTTGTTAAAAGTTTGTTCACTGTTTTATTGCTAGCTTCCCGGAAATTCTTCCTATTATATATAGATTTTCATATTTTGTATTTGCTGAATCTGGAAATTAATTTTAAAATTCATTGGAAAATATATAAATTTTTTATATAGGTATATTTCTTTTACAAGTTTGATATATTTTTTATTAAAAATAAAAATTATGTTTTTTTCGACCTTTCCTAATTGTCATCATTGCACAATTAAAGGTCGAAAAAACATAATTTTTATTTTAAATAAAAATTATATCAAACTTGTATAAAAGACAAAGTATGGTCTTGTTTACTACTTCCATTGCACATTTTTTTTTTTAACAAATGTACATATCAAAGGCAAAGAAATAAAAACGTGTGTTGAATATTTACCAAAGGTAAGACATACCACAAAAATCAAGTTTTTAATTTATTTTTTGATCAATGGTGATAATCTGTTTACTTCGAGCTCATATAATATATATTAGTTCTCATGTAGTGAGTAAACTAGTTTGTATGAATGTTTGATCTTTGGCATAGGATTGTTACGTCTTTCAAAACGTGTTCTGATGATGGGATCCTAGAAAATTCCCGAAATAGATCAATCAACACTAGGGTGGGGCGATTTGAACATCTTAATGGGCGCTTCGCGTTTCTGATTCTTGGGAATGTACTGAGCAAAAAAGTCCACTACACCATACGTCTACGGTGAAAATCGAGCTTCCAGATTTTGACTTTTTAGATTGACATATCTCAGGAAGTATGAGGAGCTTATCCAAGATTATGGTATCAATCTCTTCTTTGGAAGATTCTCTAGCAGATTAATGCATCAACCATATTTGTGGGTGGGGTTTAAGGGGTTAATTTTTAATTTCAAAATACGGCTTTTTGCCGTAAAGTCAAAATCTGGAAGCTCGATTTTCACCGTAGACGTATGGTCTAGTGGACTTTTTTGCTCAGTACAATCCCAAGAATCAGAAACGCAAAGCGCCCATTAAGATTTTTTCCTTCCATACACTCAAAAAAAAAAGTTTGTAAAGTCAGCAAAAAATTTTGCTGAGTCAGCAAAATTTTAGTCAGGAGGGTGCTAGCAAAAAAATTGCTAATGTCAGCAAAAGCTTTTGCTGAAAATCAGCGAGCTGATTTTTAGCAACAAAATTAGTAGATTCAGCAAAAGGTTTGCTAACACTTAGTAGATTAGAAATAAAAATGCCTTGCTAAAAATTAATAAATTTTTTGCTGAATTTTAGTAGACTGAAAAAAAAAGCAAAAAGTTTGTAGAAAAATTGTAATTTAGTTAATTTATTTGCTGAAAATCATAAAACATATTTTTGTGATTCTTTTAAAAATAATTTACAATAATTACGAAATATAAAAATTTTCATTTTCCCACATTGACGACATGAATTAATTTAATATCTGAAAATATATAGAAATAAATATATATAGAGCAATTCCATATGAAGCGATCACCTTTTGGACGACCCCTCTCCGATTTTAAAATAAATAGTCTCAATCGATTGCCCAGCAAAAAATAATGTACCTACATATGTTTTTTTTTTTATAGTGACTGGTTTAGTGGTGGTGTGCACCACTGTCATGTGACAAAATTGAAGAATTCTTCATAAGGGACCTCATTGAAAGTTGTTTAAAAAAAAAGCGATCGCAACGAGTGAAAGCTCGTTGGAAAGGTATTGAATCAGGCTTTAATTGAAAAATAAAATTTTTTCTAATTTTTCTCAGAAATTTACCTTTTTTTTCCATGAAAATTAAATTTTCCCATGAAAATTAAATTTTCCGATTTTCCACAGAAGCTCCTACATTTTCCGGCTAATTTTATTTTTTTTGGATTCCTCATAATTTTTGCTTTAAGAATCAGCAATAAAAAATGGGCCCCGACTCCTTGTTTGGACAGGAGAAGAGCATTTAAGAGACCACCTTGTTCTCATTGTTTTTATATTTTTTATAATTGAATTATTTTTAATTATTTAACAAGAAAAATTAGGAAAATTTTATTTTTCAATTAAAGCCTGATTCAATACCTTTCCAACGAGCTATCACTCCACAGTGGGATAAATCACAAAATTTGTGGAAATAATTCGGCCATTTGTTAACTTGTGGTCCGATTGCAATGAAATTTGGAACATGCATAAAAGACATAAAATGGAGTTTAAGTTTTGATTTTGAACCTTTCACACCCTTTGGGGGCGGTAAAATGGCTGCCCAAAGTTGGGTACTTTTTTCATAAAAAATTTTGAGTGTTTGCCATTTTTTTGTTTCTCATCCGATTTTCAAAAAATTAACATATTAGTAATCTTCTTGTAAAGATGAACAAAAAACATGCTTTAATGTGTGGGTTACCTCCAATAGTTTCCAAGATATTCCGATTTGAAAATGTGAAATTCCAAATTTTGTCCGACTCAGGTCCAAAGTTTTCCAAATATCGGGAGAAAATTGGGACCAATTTTCGTTTTAAAATAACGGTTATTTAGCCAATAAAATTCTTGATTGAATAAAAAAAAATTAGTTCAATATCTTGTTTCAGTCAAAAATTACATTAGTTTAAAGTAGAAATTAAAAAAAAAGTAAATTTTGGCGATATTTTCCCCAAAAAGCACCAAACTTCTTTTCGCTCCAGACAAATATTTTTCTTCTGAGCATATAAAGTATGTATACTTTTCTGGAAGGTCTTTTTATATAAATGCGAGTTGTGTTAAAAAAAATTTTGATTTGTAAATACTTTTCCCCCCATCCGCTTCCAAAGTTGCCACATTTTGAGGTAAATATCAACTTTAACTCACAGTTAAAATTTGTGCACGCCTCCAATTGGGTAGTGGAAACCGGTTTTAGATACTCCAACAGATACATAATGTTGTGTGTAAGTCATTTCCAATCTCCGATTTAAATGACGACATGGCAGCAAAAAACGAAAAAAAATCCCATTTTTGGAAATTTTTTTTTTTATTTGTAGGAATTGTGGGATTGTTTTCAGAAAACCATAATTTCTGAAATTTGTTTCGATTTGTTGACCTTAAAGTCTAGTTAAATCCAAAAAATCATTCGATTATGTCTATTAATAAATATTTTATTGAATAGTGAAAATTTTCATTTAAGCAAAAACTGAAATTTTTACTTTTTTTGTAGAATTTTTTATTCTTCAATGTTTGAGCTAATAAGGCCTAAAGTTATTAATGTAAATAAAACAACAGTTTTTTACATGTTCCCTGACGTTTCGTCAATTTTTTGTTGACTTTTTCAAAGGGCAGTCTATTTAAATGATAAAAAAACATAAATCAATACAATAATCATACACCAAAACAGTTTAAACTTACATTAATGTGAAATTTTTCCTTTTTTTACATTAAACCTAAACTGATTTTACATTAAAACATAAAACATTTAACATAAATTTGTACATTAAAAACACAACTTAAATAATATCACAGTGTATTAAATTATGGCCACTCTATAGCTAGTGTTGATTTTTTTTTTTTACCTTTATATTTGGATTACCCAAGTTTTTGTTTTACCAAGATGGCTAACTTCAACCTTTTTAAAAAAATCGCAATCTACAGGTAATTTTCTTTTCAACGATACCAAACACTGGTATGTTATGTTCATAACTGCTAAACAGAAAATCTTCAAAAGTTAGCCCTTATTCATATATTTCTTCTAATGTGTCCTCGTATTCACATCTTACATAATTGGGTCAGGTAAAAAGGGTTTTATGATGTTCTTCATTAATGAAAAAAAAAGACAAGCAAATTAGGTTTGTTTCTTTATTTAATACAAAATAATCGGACACATCATTATTTATATCTAACAGATAAAGCAAATCTTTTAATTCTTCATTATTTACAGATGACAATGTGTTATAAGAAATCCATCGTTTTCTCATTCACGACAGGACGGGATCGGAAGACAGTAATAGGTTATTGGAAATATCTTCGTTCTGTGATTGCCTTGAACATTTTCTGGAACTGAACAATTGGGCATGTTTGAAATCTCGATTCCTTGCTTCCTGAGCTTCTTCTGTTAGTTCACCTAGAGGAAGAATGTTTGATTCAATGATGATTTTTCCATGGCACAATACCTTATGAACTGTGGGTGTCATTTCTTTCGAGGGATATAATGATAATAGAAGTTTTGTTATTTCGTCGGTATATACTCCAAATGTTGAGGAATTTAGTTTATGTTTAGTTTTATGTTTTCTCTAAAAAAACCTTCTTGCTGTATTGCCATCGTTTGTACTTCCACAACTAGCAAGTGGTTTATCTATGTTTAAGCCTGTCTGCCTTTTAAAGTCTTCTTGTATCCTCCTTTTTTCATCTGCCCTCATTTTTGACATTTCTTCGTTGTTTCTTACTGATTTTGTTTCATTTCCTGCTATGCTTTTACTTTAAATCATATGCTATGTGTAAGAAGTGTTCCATGAACCGAATGCGGGCATATGCCAAAACCCAATACTTTTTTATTAATAGTCCTTTCTTTGGAAACATTTGAAAACTGTAATTTCTTTAAAATTTCATTAAACGTGTCAGAAACTTCTGTATTTGAATGCGTAGAAAGAGTAATCGATGTTCTTTTTTTTTTAGATTTTGCACACAAATCATTATAAGGCTTACAGGGTGCACCAACAGCAGAAAAATTTATCTCCAGGCTATCATTCATCCACTTATAATATTTTGTTTTAAATTTCAGAATAGAGCCGGAAACGGACTGCATTTTTTTTTATCAAATAATTTAATAAAATTGTCAATTTTAGATATTTCTGCAGTGTCCAATTTAGTGTGATGTGAAGATTCAATTGATGCAACTACAACGTTAACCTTTTCAAATCTCTGTAGTTTTGAGTTGTCCCACAAAGTTAAACACAATGCTTCATGATTTACTGTTATTACCATGGTTGAGGAGTTTTTTATGAACTTAAAACTAAACCTATTCATATTTATATACAAATATAATGTACAAATATTAGCTATCATAACCCAGGTAACTGGGTCTTCAAATACTAAGGCCCATAAAATATAAAAAGAGAGGTATATTTAAAATAGCAATCATAAAACACGTATCTTTGGGTTCGCCCACAAAACCTTTAATATCATTAATGAAGAACATCATAAAACCCTGTTTACCTGTCCCAATTATGTAAGATGTGAATACGAGGACACATTAGAAGAAATATATGAATAAGGGCTAACATTTGAAGATTTTCTGTTTAGAAGTTATGAACATAACATACCAGTGTTTGGTATCGTTGAAAAGAAAATTACCTGTAGATTGCAATTTTTTTAAAAAAGGTTGAATTTAGCCATCTTGGTAAAACAAAAACTTGGGTAATCCAAATATGAAGGTAAAAATTTCAGTTTTTGCTTAAATGAAAATTTTCACTATTCAATAAACTATTTATTAATAGACATAATCGAATGATTTTTTGGATTTAACTAGACTCTAAGGTCAACAAATCGGAACAAATGTCAGAATTTATGATTTTCTGAAAACAATCCCACAATTCCTAAAAATAAAAAAAAAATTTCCAAAAAGGGGATTTTTTTCGTTTTTTGCTGCCATGTCGTCATTTAAAGCGGGGATGGGAAATGACTTACACACTACATTAGGTATCTGTTGGAGTATCTAAAACCGGTTTCCACTACCCAATTGGAGGCGTGCACAAATTTTAACTGTGAGTTAAAGTTGATATTTACCTCAAAAATGTGGCAACTTTGGAAGCGGATGGGGGGAAAAGTATTTACAAATCAAAATTTTTTTTACCACAACTCGCATTTATATAAAAAGACCTTCCAGAAAAGTATACATACTTTATATGCTCAAAAGAAAAATATTTGTCTGGAGCGAAAAGAAGTTTGGTGCTTTTTGGGGAAAATATCGCCAAAATTTACTTTTTTTTTAATTTCTACTTTAAACTAATGTAATTTTTGACTGAAACAAGATATTGAACTAATTTTTTTTTATTCAATCATGAATTTTATTGGCTAAATAACCGTTATTTTAAAACGAAAATTGGTCCCAACTTTCTCCCGATATTCGGAAAACTTTGGACCTGAGTCGGACAAAATTTGGAATTTCACATTTTCAAATCGGAATATCTCGGAAACTATTGGAGGTAACCCACACATTAAAGCATGTTTTTTGTTCATCTTTACAAGAAGATTACTAATATGTTAATTTTTTGAAAATCGGATGAGAAACAAAAAAATGGCAAACACTCAAAATTTTTTATGAAAAAAGTACCCAACTTTGGGCAGCCATTTTGCCGCCCCCAAAGGGTCTGGAAGGTTCCAAATCAAACCTTAAACTCCATTTTATGTCTTTTATGCATGTTCCAAATTTCATTGCAATCGGACCACAAGTTAACAAATGGCCGAATTATTTCCACAAATTTTGTGATTTATCCCACTGTGCAGTCGTTGCGATCGCTTTAGTAGTTTTTTTAAAACAACTTTCAATGAGGTCCCTTATGAAGAATTCTTCAATTTTGTCACACGACAACCAGTCACTATAGAGCAATTCCATATGACATGTGACAAAATTGAAGAATTCTTCATAAGGGACCTCATTGAAAGTTGTTTTAAAAAAACTACTAAAGCGATCGCAACGAGTGATAGCTCGTTGGAAAGGTATTGAATCAGGCTTTAATTGAAAAATAAAATTTTCCTATTTTTTTTTGTTAAATAATTAAAAATAATTCAATTAGAAAAAATATAAAAACAATGAGAACAAGGTGGTCTCTTAAATGCTCTTCTCCTGTCCAAACAAGGAGTCGGGCCCATTTTTTTATTGCTGATTCTTAAAGCAAAAATTATGAGGAATCCAAAAAAAAATAAAATTAGCCGGAAAATTTAGGAGCTTCTGTGGAAAATCGGAAAATTTAATTTTCATGGGAAAATTTAATTTTTATGGGAAAAAAGGTAAATTTCTGAGAAAAATTAGGAAAATTTTATTTTTCAATTAAAGCTTGATTCAATACCTTTCCAACGAGCTATCACTCGTTGCGATCGCTTTAGTAGTTAAACAACAATGAGGTCCCTTATGAAGAATTCTTCAATTTTGTCACATGACAGTGGTGCACACCACCACTAAACCAGTCACTATAAAAAAAAAAAAAAATATGTAGGTACATTATTTTTTGCTGGGCAATCGATTGAGACTATTTATTTTAAAATCGGAGAGGGGTCGTCCAAAAATTTGCCAATTTTGATCGTTTTCATATGGAATTGCTCTATAACATAACAAAAATTTTCTTTCAACTACTTACATCAATGGTTGTCTAAAGGATGCTTTCTTTTAAAGAACACAACTGCCGAAGATAATTATAGAAACGAAACGAAAAAAATAAACAAAAACAAACGAAACGAAAAAAAACAACCCTTTTTTTGCAATAAGAAAAAGGAACCATAAAAAGCTACGTAAGATGTGTGTCTTTGTCTTTCGCTTTACTCTGTCTACATGTCTGTATATGTTTGTTTGCAATTTGACCACACTAGATTATTAATCTATAAACATTTAGTTTAGAAATACATATTAAATTTAAATATTTTATTTTGTCTTTTATTTAATTAAAAGACAATTATTTTCACAAGCCGGTGACAACGCAAAATTTAAGTAGTTTTAATCCTCAATTTTGTTTTATGTATGAAAAACAGATACAAAAGTCTTCCATGGTTGATTTTTTTATATGTCTTATTAGAGTTGTACTTTTTAGTATCATTTTCCTCTTCTCTACTACATCTAGACATGCCGCGACATCTGCTTATCAGCACAATTTTTTTTAGCAAAAAAATAGTATACCTGATTTACAAGACGTTTTACTAACTTTTCTACTAACTTATTTTTTTGAGTGTACTAATCGCCCCACCCTAATCAACACATTCCTGAAAGGGTCAACGAATAAATTTGAAAACAAAAACCCTATAGATTATTTGTTAGGACAATATCCTAATAAAGAAATATAGAGTATGGCCTCCAACTTGAATAATTTTCACTTTCATTATATTTTTTTTATTTATAAATATTTCTTTGATATATATTTTCTAATCACGTAGATAAAAATATACAAAAAAATACAACTACTAACTTTTTGATGATTAACGCTGATTTTCAAACACTTTAAGGGCAAATTACAAATTATTGCTTAAATTGTGTAAATAATATTGAAAACGTCAATTATAAATGCATTTTTACAAATTTATAATTTTATATCCATATTTTACGATTTTTACTGCATATTTTATGTACATAAAACACAGTTATAAAAGCATTAACTTCTAAGCCATAGTTATTGTAAACTACAATGCAAAAATTGTATCAAAATAATACTAATTATAATTAGTCCAGTGGAGGGATTGAATTTCATCTTGTTCTGTAAAACCATAATTTTTAGAAAAACCTATAACTACTAAAAATTCGTCAAATTTAAAACCGTAATTCTGGAAGGGCAACAGCCAATTTTGCACTATTTTAAAACCAAGGTCATTCCAAAAATCTGCAATCTTTCTTTCAAAAACTTAAAACTTATTTAATTATCTAAAATGCAGAATTTGTACTAAAATAATACAATTTTCACTGTTAAACACTAAAAATGTGACTCATACATTCTGATAGATTTTAGGACGTATATCAAGTATGTAAACATCAAATTTTATTATCAGCTTCAACTTTTGAAATGTTCGCGAATTTAGATTTTACCAAAAATTAAGTTTTACTTTAAAATTTCTTATTAATTCATATATCTGATTAAAGTACGCATAGCGTTTAAAATGGTTTTAAAGTATGCACTTTGAGCATTATAAACCATATCAATTAATAGCGATTGGGTGAAGGATGTAGGATAGGATATCCTTGCAATTAAAGTGAAAATTTCACTTATTTTCCTTTTTTGTGAATATTTTAAAATTCCTTAATTTGACAAAAATTATGTTAATTTATATTCCATTTAATTAATTTCAGCGAAAGAACCATCGCTTTCATATCAAAATTTTCCGAAAATTCAATCTGAAGTTCAAAATTTTTCACATTTTTTTCAAATTAATTTTGTATGTATTTACAAATTTTGAACATGTATCATTTAAAATTGTTATTTTTTAAGAAAACTCACTTTAATTAACTGCAAATTGGATATTATTGATTAAAAAACATGCTTACACATTTAAATGTTTTTATCTGAATTTTATTAATTAAGATTTGTCACAGAATCCATATTTTTAAGACACAAAAATATACGAATGTTTGTAGTTTAAGCTTAAACTAAAAGAAAAAGTTTTCTTAAACTAAAAGAGAAAGTATGTGAGCTTTTTCATAAATTAAGAAACTAGCGATGTTCACTAAAGTCGCGTATTAAAATCTTGGATATTCTTTTCGTTTGAGATATTTTGTTAACGAAATCGTGCAAAATAAGAAACTTCAACATTAAATAGATGCATAGAGAATATTATCACATCTTTCAAAACGTGCACTATATTAAATTAAAGAGCATAGTTGATACTATTTGAGTATTGCAAAAAAGTTGCCTTATTATTTAAAATTTTGCATTATTTTATAAAAAATTTATCAAAATATTT
This sequence comes from Delia radicum, assembly GCA_021234595.1. Taxonomy (NCBI): domain Eukaryota; kingdom Metazoa; phylum Arthropoda; class Insecta; order Diptera; family Anthomyiidae; genus Delia; species Delia radicum. The sequence goes on along the minus strand of CM037854.1, from coordinate 91,336,698 downwards.
TAATTTCCTAAAAAAGTGTTTTGCAAATATTTCTTTAACTATGTTTAGCTATAAAAAGCTAAGTCCATATTCGCCATCTGCGTCCAAAAGGCTTTTAGAAATGATAGGTTGCAACCACGATTCATAAAACTTTCCTGATTTCGTTGAACTGTGTTATTTAAAATAAAATATTTTATTAAAAGATTGTTTACAAAAGATTTAAAGATTTCCACGGAACATATTTCGAACCTATTCTGAATATTTTTTATGATGTACATAAATAACATGTTAAGTAAACTCTAAACAAAAAATAAAGAAAAAAGGCCATATTCATTTTTTTTATCCTTTTTTTAAAAACGATTTCTTCAAAACCGTTTCGAGAAGGTTATATAAGCTTTATTATGAGGCTAAGTTCATAACAATTGGATGATGCGTTCAAGAGATATGATGTTTCAAAAACCATGCATTTTACTAAAAAGTCCCAAACTGCAACTGTGATAAAACACGAACTACAACGAATTTGCGAAAAACTAGAAATTAAAATGTTAATTTGGGTGCAAGAAAAATGCATGACATGAATCCAATTGGTGTGTCGATTTCCTTAAGAATAATCATAAACTACAAATGTAGAAAAAAAACTAAAATTTCTTTTACAAATTAATGTTTTTTCACTTAAAAGTAAAGATGCTATATTGCAACTCAAACAACTACAAATATTTACAGCAGAAGTGCCCTGAGTGGATCTGACCAAAAGTCAGTGAAATATGAAATGGCTCTGGAAAATAAGAAGTGTAGAAAATCGATAATAGCTCTAGATATTTTCGATCTTAAAAAATTATATTCTCTTGTTTGGGATCACTGACCTAGACAACGAAAAAAAGTATCCTTTCTCTAAATAAATACTTGGTTCTGCTAGATTTTGATGCCCAAATCTTCTTTTAAAAATTTTCTATAATTTTGCGTTCAAGAATGTATTAAATAATCACGAATACTTGTGCTAATATTCACAAATGCTTAAGAAATTTAAAGTCATTTAGAAAATATTTTTAAAATTCTTCAGACTCTGAACCGTAGATCCAATTATGGAATAGACCATAAAGTATTAATTAAAACAAAAAAAAAAAGAAGAGAAATGCAACAAAAAACATTTTAATTAGTTGTGTTTTTTCTGCATAAAAAAAATCATTAATAATAATCATCTTAATTAAAACATGCATAATGAATTTAATTAAAATACACTTAGAGAAAAAAAACCCCATTGACTTAATTTGAGCAAAATTGTTTTTATTAAATTTTTTTTTTTTTTTTGGTGCAATAATTCTTAGTAAGTACGAAATATAGAAACAAAAAAATGAGAAATAAAGAATGTATATGACTACTTTAACTTAAATACTGTCACTTATGCGCCACGCATTTTTAAACATTTTTCAATATGAAGCATTTTAAATCATAACAAAACTTTACTCCACTCGTAAGCATTGGAATAAATATGAGTATGATGAGTATTTTTGTACTGTTAGGCTGCTTCTTTAAAAACGTCAAACTTTTTACGGAACAATCTTGGGTTAGATTAAGATTCGTAAAATAATTCTATTTTTTTTTTGCAAAATGTTCGAAAAAATGTATGGGTCGCAACCAGTTATGCCTATTATGGAGGCTCCAGCTTTTCTAAAACTTCGGGTTCTGATGAAATCTTTAGCCAGATCGATATACAAGTATCAACCTAGCTAATATGTATTTGCTTTATTTTTGTAAATATACGGAGGTTGAAAGCTCATTATAAATTTAAAATAACATAAAAATAATCTCGATGTATATAAAAACAAAAAACTAATATAACTGTAAAAAATATTACTTGACATAGTGTCCACACTAGATATCAACTTTAATATTTTTCTGTCAGCAAACTTCAAATTCAATCGCAGAGAGAATTATATTACGTGTGGACCACACATTACTGTTAATGTTAGTATTATATCTGATGTCTAAATAGAGTTGTTATCATAAATCTCTACACAACAATATTATGATATGAGCTGTCAAAATACACATACATAAAAGATTGTAAAAAAAAAATAATAAAAAGTTAAACGCTTAAAATTAAAATAATACAAGAAGAAAAGGTGTATTAAAAATTGTTTAACTGTTATAAATCAATTTAAAGTTATTTTTTAATCGCGTAGTTGAAAATTGAATGAATAAACGGACGTCTTTACTCAACGGGAGACAGAAAATTATGAGAAGACATGTTATAAATACGAATAGGTGTTCTCCTCCCTAAACATTAATATGAACATAGACAATTTAATTCTTTTATTCTGTTGGCGTTCTCGCAGTTATAATATTAAAGTTAATATCTAATGTGGACACTATGTAAGCCAGAGTAAACACTAACATTTTTTTATATAAATAGAACATTTTTGGTCTACAAAGTTAAATAACGTCATGATGCTTGTTAAGAAAAGACCCTAACCACGTTCTTGATTACTAAGAAGACAAGAATGGAGCAAAATTGATGATTAATAGGTTTTTTGTTAAAGTTCTGCCTATTATGTAGAGCCTCCATAATATTTATAACATGTCTTCTCATAATTTTCTGTCTCCCGGTGAGTAAAGATGAGATCTTTAGCCAGATCGAAATACTAGTATCAACCTAGCTAATATGTTTGATTTGCTTTATGTTTAATATAAAATTATTTTAGTTGGTTCATTTAAACAAAATTCAGTAATAACTATCAATTTTATTTTGTGAGACAACTTTGAACTCGGGTCAATATGGGTTAACGATGAGCAAAAAATATTAAGTTTCTTCCAAATTCGCCAAAATTAAATCGGTCCACACGCGAAGTGGATTAAGGGATAACTTTATTATTATTATTTTTTTAATTCCTACACTTAAAAAAGGTCGTAATATTACCAAAAAAAGTTAGTTGAGGCAACAAATTTTTTACTGGGACAAATCCTTGCAGACAAATTGTTAATATCTTCAAAAGTGTTTTGCTGAAATTCAGTGAGCTGATTTTTTGCAAAAAAAATTAAAAATATTACTAAAATTGTAAAAAATCGCAAATATTTAAAATAATCTCCAAACATTAAAAAATTGTCAAAATTAAAAAAAAAATAAAAATTAACGCCAATATTAAATAAAAAACCAATATTTAAATATTAAAAGAATTTAAAAAAATCGTTAAAAATTTAAAAATAACGCCAAAATCGCTAAAAATTAAAAAAATCACTAAAATTGGAAAATGAATAAACAAAATTACAAAAAAGATCGTGAGATGGAAAAATTGCATATGCATTAAAAAATCGTCAAAATTTTAAGAAATCGCCCTAATATTAAAAAAAAATCGACAACATTAAAAAAAAAAATGTGTAAATTTAAAAAATCACATAAATAAAATTTAGAATGCCCCTATCTCGAAAACATTTATAATTTGTGCAATTTTTTTTTTTTTTTTAATTTCATCAAACATTTAAATTTTGACGGTTTCTAATCTTGGCGATTTTTTTTAATTTTTAGCATTTTTTTAACTTAGACGATTTTTTAATATGTTAGCGATTTTGGAAATATAATCGATTTTTTTTAAAGTGACGATTTTTAATATTTTAGAAATGTTAAGGTTAAGAAGAAGAATAAACGTTTTTCTCTAAAAATTATAAACACTATTAAGTTTTAAATCAGACGAGACTAGTTTCTGCCTTTTTTTATGGACAGGCTCATCAGAGATTTTCCATTTAAATTGTATTATTATTTGTGTCTTATAATTGTCAGATTGTCTCTATATGATAAATTTTTCAACAACCTGCGGCTGTAAGAATCAATCTGCGCTCATCTTACATTGCAAACGTAACAATACCAAGTCATGACAGTTTTAGCGATCACACCCAAGTATGGCCTCGAATCTAATGCAACTAAATTGCAGTTTTCTTTCCTAGTAGCTTTTTCTGTTATTGTATATTATACTCAGAATCAAACCAGCGCTCATCTTACATTACAAACGTAACAATACCAAGTCATGACAGTTTTAGCGATCACACCCAAGTATGGCCTCGAATCTAATGCAGCTAAATTGCAGTTTTCTTTCCTAGTAGCTTTTTCTGTTATTGTATATTATACTCAGAAGTGACAACACTAACAACACAAATATTCTATTTTTAGATTTTTGTTTATTTTTCTAATTTCCTTCGTCTCTATTTCACAATGTTTTTTTTTTTTTAATTTTATGATTTTTTAAATGTTTACATTTTTTTCAATTTGTTTGTAATTATGGTTTATAAAAACTGGAAATTTTGAGTGCACTAAATTATTTTTAATTAAATATTTACTTTCAATTGAAAGTAAATTTGAAATCAAACAAAAGTTAAACTGAAATAATATTGACAATTTTTTTCTATGTAGTGTGGTTAAGGGTTAAAAATATTACAAAAACTAAATATTTTGTCCTGAGTTTTTTTGGTTAAATATAATAGAATAATTTTTTTGTAAATTTTTTAAATAAACAATTTTTTTTTTGAAAATATGTAATTTTTGAAAATTGGGAAATCTGGTAGCAATTTTAATCAAAAATTTTGAAAAAATTAGAGAATATATACAATCTAACCCATGATTGCATAGTCCAAAATTTGTTTATTTGTTTTTAAAGAATCAGCCTAATATATTGTGATATATATGTTTGTATGAGTTGTGAGCTCTACCTACCTACCAATCAAATTGCCCGTAATGTCAGGCATGTGGAACGAAAGATGCCCTCAACAGGAATACTACACCACTTCATATTCCATACAATGCATTGCACGTTCAACAATAAATAATAAAATTAATGCATATATTTCATCATCATCAGAAAGGAGTTTGTTTTTGTTTCGTTTGTGACAATCGAAAAATAAAAAAAAATAAAAAATTAAATGATAAACAATTTTATATGAGACTTACGAAAACATTTGTTGATGCATCTTGATACGATTTGAAATACTTTTCAAGTTCAGTTTGCTATAATTTTTATTGAGTTTTTTGTTGTTTTTTTTTTTTTTTTGGTTTATCACTCTACTAAGAACTGTCGGTATTTTGGATTTGTTAAAGTTTTTGAAAATTTCAAAATATAGTTTCCAATATCACTACAAAAAACTTTACATAATATTCCTGAAAAAAGGATATGTCCGCTCATGAGTTGACATGTTTTATATACCGTTAGACACGCATTAAAAAAAATTTAGTATGATACTAATATTGTATACGTTGTCTTTAAATCATTTAAAATATTTAGAGAATTGTCATATAACAAACCAAGGTACATTTTGAGGGGTGGACAAAAGATTCTTTTCGTGTCTAATGTACTCTTGTTATTAAATAAATTAGTTTTATGTAATATTAAACTTGGCTCTTTATTAAGGGATTAGAGTTGGATTAAGCTAAAAATAATGCATAGTAATTCCTATTTAATTAATCTAGATGATGTCTGAGATTTTTCCCATATTCGTAATGTTTCAGTTTTATGCGAATTTTTACAAAAATCTTTTTGGCCTTGTATTTAAAAAAATTCAAAACTGTGGCCACTCTGGGTCCACGATATTGGCAATATGTGCAAAAACAAATAAAATTTTCGTATATTTCAGACATATTTACATACAAAAACAAATTCATTTTTCATTGCAGCCTGCCCAAACACATTTGAATAGAAAGCCGAAATTCGGTAAGTGGGTTGGGGGGATGGGACAAGAAGGGGAAAAGTCCCCCCTTGGAGGCCTGGCCAAACCGATTAGGAGATAACCCTGAAAATTTGTATGTAGGTTCCTAATCCAGTAAAGAAAGACATACGCTTAAACCGCATTTTTGAAGGTTTCTTTGGGAAGGACTAAACAGAGGAAATGTTTTCCAATTGACGGCCTGTCCAAACTCCTTTGGCTAGAATTCAGACACTTAAAATATTTTCTCCATTAAATATAACCTAACCCAGTGATATCACACTTTATGGATTTCTGGCCAGGAACTTGGTAAAAATAGTGGATAAAAGGAAGTGAAGTCGTGTCCAAACCGCTGACATGAGAAATTTGAAATTTGGAATGTGGATCCCCAATCCCGCATGGATTCTAAGTCCAGTTAAGACGTTTTTTTTAGAAATTCGTTCGGGAAAAGGCATAAACGGTCTGACCAAACTGCTGGAGCTACGAATCTGCTTAGGTTCTTCCTCTAACGTAGATCTTCGCTAAAAAGGCATTTTTGGGATTTTTTACGTTATTAACTACAAAGTTGGAGCCTCCTGTGAATGTGTTTATTCAGAGATATGAAACTCTTTGAAACTTTTACCAGGAATGTAGTAAAAACTACACTCAAAGAAAAGTCAGCAAAAAATGTTGCTGAGTCAGCAAAATTTTTAGTCAGGAAGATGCTTGCAAAAACTTTGCTAATGTCAGCAAAAAAAATTAGTTAATTCAGCAAATTTAGTTGATTAACAAATCCTTGCTAAAAATTAATAAAATGTTTGCTGAATATTAGTAGGCTAAAAAAATTGTAGAAAAATTATACTTCCTTAAAAAAAAAATAAAAAGAAAAATTGTGAGTCTTTAACAAAAAAAAAATAACAAAACATTAAAAGATATAAAAATATCCATACATTGACGACATGAATTAATTTAATATCTGAAAATATATAGAAATAATTATATATAACATAAACAAAAATATATTTCAACTACTTACATCCATGGTTGCCTAAATGATGATAATTTGGACTGACGCTAAATGCAGTAGATAATTCTAGAAATAAGGCAAAAAAAAGTACAAAATATGACATACACATAAACAACCCGCAAATGGAGAAAGGGAATATAAAAAATTACCTAAGATGTGTGTCCTTCTTTTTTGCTTTAGTCTGTCTACCTAAAGGTATATATGTTTGCAATTTTCCCACATTCCATAAATTACCACTATAAAAATTTTGTTTGCAAATACACATTTTATTTTATTTTTATTAAATTTAAATATTTTATTTCGTCTTTAATTTAATTATTAATCATTTTATTTCACAAAACATAATCAGAACAATATTTGAGTTTATTAGAACCACAATTTATATGAATAAACATTTTTGGCGTCCCTGTGTATGAAAAACATAAAAAAATCTTCCATGGTAGATTTTTTATATGTCTTACAAGACTTGTACTTTTTAGTATAATTTTTCTCGTCTCTACTAAATTTTGACATGGCGCAACAGCTACTTCATTATCCGTATATGTTGCAATCTGGGGTTTGTCCACACGATTAATGTAATTATTAGCAAACATTTTGTAGCAAAATAAATTAGGAAAACATTGGTAAAATATTAGTAAAACATTAGTTAAGAGCTGTTAAGTACTGAATATAATATAACTATCATTTTAGCTGTAGACATAATTTCAGCAAAAAATTTGCTGAGAATTAGTATACTTGATTTACAAGACGTGTTACTAATTTATCTACTAACTTATTTTTTGAGTGTAGAGTTCAAAAGGGAAAAAGTCTTTTCTTAATGGACTGCCCAATTTTCGAAGCTACAATAAAAACGTGTTTTAAATGGTATTTTAATGGAAAATTCCGCCGTTTAAATCCGATGTAGCATGAAACTTTAAACCTGGAGTCTAGGAATCCGCTAAGACTGGTATTTTGAAAATGTTTGCGTGAAGGGACACAATGTGTAAGTGTATATCTTAACGTGAGCTATTAAAAGTAAAGGGTCCGCCATCTAACGTTTTTTTTTCAACTAGTGCTTATTTCGTGAATGGTAACACTTAGCTCTTGTCTGATTTGACAGATAATTAGTTTATCCTTCCGCTGAACGAATATGGTCCGTATGATAAACCAAAGCGTGAAAAGCCAAAAACAGTGCGTACACCCGAGAATATTACTGCTGTGGCAGAAAGTGTGCGTGAAGCGCCATCAACATCAATTCACCGTCGTTCTAAACAATTGAACGTTTCGGAGACATCATTGAGACGAATTTTGCATAAAGACCTTGGTATGACGCCATACAAAGTCCAATTGGTTCAGGAGTTCAAAAAAAAAAAAGTTATTTGGCGGACCTTTTATGTGTTTCCTGATATGCTTACAATGATATACTTTTTGGATTTCTGATAAAATCTTGGTACACAAATAAAAAAATCCTGTACAAATAGTTAAAAATTCAGCAACGACAACAGATAAAAGTGCTTGCATTTGCGCCAGCAGAATTTTAAATGAAATTTAGAATCATATTCTACTAACTTTAGGTGACCTAAATTTTAAGTAAAAAAGATAGTTAAATATTTTACTAACTAGACTGTGACAATACTAGCTAAGTTAGCTAAGAGTTTGGCTAAATCAATAGAGTTTTTAAGCTAAATCAATAGAAAATTTCTGTTTAAATAGTCTCTCCGGATCTGACCAGATGTAGGTCCATATTTATTACCGGGAATATAAATGGTTAATAGAGACTACTTCATAGGTGCGGATGAAGATTTTTGGTTCATTTTCACCTATCTTGCTTAGTTTCCGAGATACAGCCTATTTTATACTTAAAAAAAAGTTATAAGATAATAACGCCATCTACAAGCGAGACTAAAAAAATTACACAAACGGAGACACAAACAAATTATTTTTTAAAAACAATTTACGTTTAAATTAACTGGCAAATTTGTAAATTTGAGAATCACGAATTACAAAATGTTGTTCATACCGATCGGATCAGTACCCAGCAAAACCACACATTACCAAATCATGGGTAAAGTAATGTATCGCCATAGGGCTTCATGCAATACTTTACACGTTACTTCAATGATGAATTTTACAGGCGATGAGCCTCAAAGTAACTCATTACCTTGTAGTAGTAACTGGTTGCTTATATGGTTACATGGTTTGAAAAAGTAATGTGTCTATAAATAGATTTTCATAAAAAAAAATGCATACAATTTTTTTTTACAGATATTTTTTTTTAATTAAATAAATAACTTTTTTTTTTTATTACATAAATAACTTGGTCATGCCGGGATTCGAACCTGGGGTCTCTGGTATTTAACAATTAGTTAGGCCAGAACTCTACCAACTAAGCTATCGATACATACAACATATTTTTGCTTTAAATGTAGATGAGTTGTTGTGCTTCGTGTTTTCGTTCGTGATATCAAAAATATACACCATGCTTACAAAAAATCACAAAGTAATGTGTCTATAAATAGATTTTCCACAATATATATTAATAACTACTTTACGTTTATAATTCATGCATTATGTAATGTAAAATGTAATGAGGTCTCATTACAAGGTACTACATGAGTGTTCAATTATCGGTAACTCATTACTACTTGTTAGAAAATAATGATACAGGCAAGGAGTACACATTACAAGGTAATGCATTACTTTATCGCACCCATTACCAAAGTTTTGCTGGGTACTTTAGAAATTCTATATTTTTGATCAAATACCCCAATATCTATATAAAATAAAAAATAGATATAGGGGAAATTAAATTTGATGACAGTAGACACAAACCCGAAAAAAACGAAAGGTCCACTTTAGTGAATAGGCGACCACGTGTTTATTCACAAATATGGAACTCTTTTGAAAAAAAAAAATTGGAATTCAACTGATATCATCATCTGACCATCTCCATAACATGTGGATGGAAAATGCTATAAAACCTCCTTAAAAATTTCAATTGAAGCATGTTTAATATTCGTCTTAACTAATTACACCAGTCTAACTTAATTTTTGTTAAAGTTATATTAACCATATTCGAAGTTAACTTTATTTTAAAACAAAATCATATTTAAACAAAAAAGCCGCCTTTTTTAAATGTGGAGCTTCATTGGAGTTTTTCTTTTTTTTTTTTTGTTTCATTTATATATTTCTTATTAATGCATAAATTTCAACATCCTTGAGAACTGTATGATTTTTATTGGATGGTTTGATCTTGGTAGCAGCCATCATCTCCAAGTTTTTGGGTTGCTTTTGTTGTTGTTTTATTTCAAAACCATCATATTTGTATAGTTTCTCTCTACTCAGTTAGATACAAACATACATACACAGAAACAAACATATGTCAACTGTCTTGCTAAACACATGTAGACATAAATGTCAGATGTCGCTTCTGACTCTTATTCTTCTTCTTCTTTATAAATATTTCTAAATAGACCATAATCATATAGGAGTAGTGGCACTCCAGGTTTATTACCAGCCGTAGCAATAATGGCAGACAGACATAAAGAATATGCAGTCCATTATTTAGTCATAATTGTAAAGCATCATCGTCATCATAATCATTCTTCTCATCATCATCAGCAGTAGTAGCATCAGTCTCATCATTTTCGTTTAACTTTTTTTTTTTATAGTATTTTTGTACTTTTTTTTAAGTTTTAGTTTCTGCTGTAGTTCTGTTTGATCATGACCATTTATTTAATCGATTATCATTTTTAATAAATCGCAAAAATATTGTTTATTACTTCTGCTTCTTATGATGTTAATGCTACTGTATCTCTCTTTACTACACTAAAAAAAAATCTATGCAACATTTACGGAAAAAAAAACTTGTGTAGTTATATTAAATTCATTTTCATCGGGATAAATATTAATTGCATTTATAGTAATTAAATGTGCTAAAGTCCCAAAACTTATTTAACAAATTGTGAAAACAATCTGCTGTAGGAAATCTTCAGGGGACTTTGTTATTAGAATTTCTAGAGATATTTGTTATGTTAAATCACAAACTCAATGAGAATTTCTTGTCCTCGTCTAGGAGCGTGATGCAAAATTTAAAATATCAAAGAAAAAACAAAAACAACAACAAAATATTATCACAATTGGCTCTGTCATCTTCCAAATACTACTCTGTTTTTTTGACAGACCTAGCAATGTAGTGTCGTTATATTTTTTTTTTTGTTATATATACGAAAATTTCGTATATTCAACGAATATCCGTTTTGGTCAGAATTGACTAATTTTAAGAATATAATTAAAATATTTTGTATTATTTTTTTTACAGTATCTACAAATGCGTCCCTAGTGCGGCCCTAAGCCCAAAACCAATAAACACTCCAAAAGAAAAACAAAGAAAAAAGCGGCTTAGTAAATAAAACAAAAAATACACCAAATAAATTTGAAATTAAAAACTATTAAGTAAATACAAATTTAAAAAAATACTAATTAAGGAGTAAGGGTAATAAACGGTGCACAAAAAAAAAAACTCATTTCAATCACGAAATCCACCAATTCAATAACTTTAATTGCTGAAATTCCGCCAACAACGAAAATTTCTAATTCAATTAGAAATTGATATATCTTTCAATTATATTTTAATTAAATAATAAGTCATTTGAGTAAAATTAATTGGTATTGTATACCGTCTCAAAAAGCTTAAAATAAATATTGGATTAGGTGTTGTTTTTTTTATAGCTTACATTTTATAACTTTGAATTTAAACCGGCATGTAATTCTTATTTAGTTAACAGATTTATTTATACATATGTATGTTAACAAATTCACGCGGAAGTTAGTTTTTTCTTTCTATTGAAACGTACAAGTATGGAAAATTTTTTTTTTGGATTTATTTTGCAGAAATTATCCATTTTGTTAAAATCAGTGTACTTTTTTTTAATAATTTTTAATTTATTTTTATCATTTTTTTGTTTAAAAAAATGGGTTAATTTTTACGTATTAAACAAAATTTAACTTCAAAAAATACATTATTAATTTTATGATAATGTCTTAAAATAAATTAATATTTAGATTTAAACCAGTGAAATAAAATTATTGAACTTAATAAAGTAATAAACCTAATTAGAATTAATCAAATTTAATACAAATTAATTTAAAATAATGATGTGAGAAAGAAACTTTTGGTTTTAAATTTTTTAAATTTAAAAGTAAAACATTTAAATTTAAAATATTTATTACTAATATATAAATATTTATAAAAAACAACTACATACATAAATATTCCAAAAAACAACAGCAACATGTTTTGAGTGATAGCATACAAATATTTCAAGCAAGTTTCGAATTTGAGCAAATATTTAATTGATTCAATTAATTTTTAATTGACAGCTTTTAAAATTTTCAACAATTCGATTTAATTGAAAAAAATAGGGAAATATTTTTTTATTTTTATTTATTAAAGATCAGAGTAAGAAAATTTAATTAAAAATGGACCATCAACTGAAAATTACACTGTCCCAAAAAATTCCACAATTAATCTGAAGGAAAAAATTGAAAATTATTTTAAAGTTGCTGGCGTTTCTTCATTTAAACCTAAACCCTGGGAAAAGTAATTTATTTCTCAATAATACGAAAATTACATTTTTAGGAATGGTCATTGTGGTACTTAAATTTGGTAAAACATATGGACACTATTGTGGGGCGATTAGTATGGAAGGAAACAAATCTTAATGGGCGCTTCGCGTTTCTGATTCTTGGGATTGTACTGAGCAAAAAAGTCCACTAGACCATACGTCTACGGTGAAAATCGAGCTTCCAGATTTTGACTTTACGGCAAAAAAGCTCTATTTTGAAATTAAAAATTAACCCCTTAAACCCAACCCACAACCCACATTAATCTGCTAGAGAATCTTCCAAAGAAGAGATTGACACCATAATCTTGGATAAGCTCCTCCTACTTCCTGAGATATGTCCATCCCACATATTGCTACTTTCACAAAATACGGCTATAAAGTCAAAATCTGGAAGCTCGATTTTCACCGTAGACGTATGGTCTAGTGGACTTTTTTGCTCAGTACAATCCCAAGAATCAGAAACGCGAAGCGCCCATTAAGATGTTCAAATCGTCCCACTGTAATGGACACATTTAAACTTTATTATTACTGCACTTTAAGGAAGCCTTATTATATTTATGAATACCTAATAAAAATATTCAGAGACAGAGCAAGTCTCTGTAAATATTTAATATATGGGAAAATTTAAAAATAAAAATATTGATGACAATTTTTTTATCAAATAAAGAAAATAATTGAAAACTTGAAAATTTATTTTTACATTTTTGCGAAAAGTTTGATGATATTTATGTAAACTACATAAATATGACACTTACTCAAATTTATTAAGTAAAAAAATATGTCAATGTAGAAATTTGTTTTATGTCACTTAAGCTTTATATTTCATAACTTCGATTCGATAGATTTTTTTGCTTCAGTATTTGAAAAGCATTACCATAAGTCTGCGCCAAAATCTTGTATGCGTATGCAACTCCAAATTCTATTTATGGAATTTATTAAATTAAAAGCAAAAAGTCGTGATATTTAAAAAATCTCTTGTTTTCAACAGACTTCTAATAATATTTTTTTTAGTAGAAATCAAAAATTTTCAGCCAAACAAATTTGGTTCAAAATTTTGACCTGCTGTTTGCAAGTTTTCTCCGAGATTTATTTGTTAAATTTATATGTCAAATTTATAAGCAAATTAATGTTTCACACAGCTTCAAATGTTTGTACAAAAAATAAAATATCACATGATTTAATACTTTGTGGAGTAGCCTTTCTTTGCTATGACTTCTTTTAATCTTCTTGGCATAGAATGGACCAATTTCTTCGTAACATCAGCTCCAATATTTTTTAATTTGTTTTTTAATACAACATGCTTAGTGTTAGTTTTTTGTTGTATTTAAATTATTAATAAGTTAATAGACAATTTTGTTGAATACCTTATACGGCTAATAGCTTTCATTTTAAAAATATAAAAGATTTAAAATAAAGTTTGCTGCTGTGTGAATACTTTTGTCCGCCACTGTATATTATAATATATTATTTTATGATTTGAACAATATTTTAGTTTTTGTTTACTTTTCAGATTTTAAAAAAGTCGAATTTTTGACGGAGCAACCCTGGGTTAGATTATGAATCATGAAAAAAAAATTATGGGCCGCTTCCAGACATTGAAAGTTTTCCCGATTTTTCAAATAGACATATTTTCATAAAAATATTTTTTATTTAAAAAACTTTTAAAAAAAAATTAATATTAAATTTATTTGTATTATATTAAACAAAAAATTCTCAGTAAAATAGTACGAGGGCGGATTAAAAAGTCCGTGACTTTTTGAATGAAACACAGTCTTTTTATACACAATCTTTTTTCAACACAATCTCCTTTTAGCTCAATACACTTAGTCCAAAGTTTCTCCAATTTTTGTATCCCTTCCAAAAAATTGGATTTTTCGAGGTCCATAAAATAGGCATTTGTTTGATCAATAATTTCATCGTTAGAGCTAAATCTCTTTCCAACGAGCCATTTCTTTAGGTTTGGAAATAGGAAATAGTCACTGGAGGCTAAATCCGGAGAATATGGCGGATGAGGTACCAATTCGTAGCCCAATTCATGGAATTTTGCCATTGAGACTGCACTCGAGCTTTCTTAAACCCAACTGATCATTTAAAATCGAAACCACACTGCCATATGAAATGCCTATGGCATCAACTTTTACTCTTAGATCGACCAACACCATACCGTTGATTTTTTCGACATTTTTTTGAACAGCTGTTAAACACAAAGTAAATGACGGAACTTGCTCAAAATTTGACAGTAGTCTATTAACAGATTGTACTTGATAGGAGCAGTGTTTTTCCCTTTTGAAGGTAATCGATGTGGATTATCCCGCGTGCATCCCAAAAAAACAGTTGCCATTACCTTATTGGCCACGATTACGTTTATGGTCAATTGAAAGCAAACGCGGCACCCATCTTGCAGACAGCCTTTTTTCCATTTTTAAAAAAATCCACGAGGTTGTATGTTTTGAACAGCTGTTAAATGCAAAGTAAATGACGGACCTTGCTCAAAATTTGACAGTAGTCTATTAACAGCTGGTACTTGATGGGAGCAGTGTTGCATTTCATATAACTACGAGGAAAGTTCGAAAAATCACGGACTTATTGATCCGCCCTCGTATATGGAGGTTGAAAGGTCGTTATAAATTAAAAGTTCAATTGAAAATTTATTAGGCAAACAACAATAAATGTATAAGTTAAAGTCAGTAAATATTGATTGCGAAATGGGATGAAAAATTGTGCATAAATAGTAAAATATAGTAAAATCTGAAAAACAACGCGGATCAATTTGTTAGTGCCAAACCAAACCAAATTTGATATCCGGATATTAATGAAGGTGTTTTATGTATTTCCCATACAACAACAAATAAGTACTTATGAGTAACGCATTATTTTTTGTATTTAAATAATTAACTATTTATTTGTAAGTACTTATTATTTGTGTAAAAGTAATGCATATACTAAGCTGGCGTCATAACTGAGAAAACTGATGATGTGTGATTACCGTTTCTAGACTGAGTTAAAATGATAAAAAAAAATTTCGTTGTGCGAGACAGCGAAACTTTTTTTAGTAAAATATAAAATGCATACACAGATTTCATAATTTCGTATATTTTACAATAGATTTTCGAGGTGTGTACCATCGAAAATCTATCGTGTATTTAACGAAATATTTAGCAAAATGTAAAAAAGGTTTCGTGTATATTACTTATGGATTTTTTCAGTGTACAAAACAACGCATCTTAAGTTATTGTGATTGGTTGCTGCTGGTTTTTCTTAAGTTTTTTGATTTAGTACAACTTGAGTTTGATTTTTTTTTGTAGACGCAGAGGCTCTTTTTTTATAATATTCAATATGGACATATACGCATGTTTTAATGACATTTCATTTGACATTTATGACTTGTGCATGTGTGTTTGTGTGTGTGTGTGGAAGAGATATTGTTGCATGTCAGGATTGATTTCTTTTTCTTGTCGTTTTCTACTTAACTATTTATTTTCAATTTTATAGAT
Organism: Delia radicum; assembly: GCA_021234595.1. NCBI lineage: Eukaryota > Metazoa > Arthropoda > Insecta > Diptera > Anthomyiidae > Delia > Delia radicum. The sequence goes on along the minus strand of CM037854.1, from coordinate 91,320,928 downwards.
ATTTTCTGTTCTATTTTAATTGTTTATCATTATACAAACACTTGAAGAAAATTGGCAATAAATATTAAAATAAATTAAATTAAGTTAAATAAATTTTAACAAATTTGTAACAAGACTTCGTAACTGTGTTATTAATTTTAGTATTTATAACTGTGAATTAACAATTTTTAAGTTTTAGTTTGCAATTATTTGAATATTTTCTGAGTGTATTCTATGTTGAAGAGTTATTTAGTGAAAGTCATTAAAACTAAAATAAAGTAATAAATTTTGTTCAAGTCAATAATTTTGATTGAGTTTAATTTAATAATTCTAGCTAGCAAGCATATCAATATTTCTTAGAATATTGGCACGAAATGTAAACGTTTATAATATACGGATTTTGTATAAAATCTTGCTGATGAAAATGAGTTTGTAGAAGAGACATCTTGTATTTTCCATTGCTATAAATTCCATTTGTCTGAGTGTCCTGAAAACTTAAGAGAGCGCGATAAAAATTTACTCAGTCCCGTTTCAATCATTCCCTATGATTACCCTACTTTTAATATTTTTCAGTACTTTCTATATCCTTTTCTTTATCACACATTAGTAAGCATAAGGTGGTTTAGAAGCAGTGTCTTGAATATGAATTGTTAAAAACAACTTTTTGCTAAAAGCTTCCAACAATATCAAAACCGAAGAAAGAAACAGTGGAGATAACGAAATGCCTAGCTTTTCGTCGGAGGATAAGCTCTTTGCTTCCAGTAAGGACTCTGTAGTCGGCCACCCTTCCATAGCAGGTATGACCCATATTACTCCTTTGACTCAACAGAAAACAGAAAACAAACACACAAGAAGGGTGGGGAGGCTAAGCGAAATCGCTTTCGTGATGAAGAAGATATCTAATGCAAACGATTCACAACCGTCTCATAAAAAACAGGAGTCCCTTTAACAAGGTTGTTAAAGACCACCACATGGTACCATTAGCTAACAATCAAGTTGTGCAGTTGCCTCCTGTGTCAACGGAATGGAGTGCCGTCGTCCCCATATTGACGCGTAGTATGCTCTCTCCAATACAGGGGGGCTGTTATCTTGTTTCGTCTCTGATTGTATTCTCCGGGGCTACTGGGTAATACTACACTCAAAAAAAAAAAGTTTGTAAAGTCAGCAAAAAATTTTGCTGAGTCAGCAAAAAATTTTGCTGAGTCAGCAAAATTTTAGTCAGGAGGGTGCTTGCAAAAAAATTGCTAATGTCAGCAAAATGTCAGCTCGCTGATTTTCAGCAACAAAATTAGTAGATTCAGCAAAAGTTTTGCTAACACTTAGTAGATTAGAAATACAAAAGCATTGCTAAAAATTAATAAATTTTTTGCTAAATTTTAGTAGACTGAAAAAAACGCAAAAAATTTGTAGAAAAATTGTAATTTAGTTAATTTATTTGCTGAAGATCATAAAATATATTTTTGTGATTCTTTTAAAAATAACTTACAAAATTACGAAATATAAAAATTTTCATTTTCCCACTTTGACGAATGAATTAATTTAATATCTGAAAATATATAGAAATAAATATATAGGGTGAATGCACCAGTAGTCGGCAGTTTAACTTTTTTTTTGTTTTTAAACTGCTGTCCCTACGTACGTGAATATGAAAATTTGGGTTCAACTAGATAAATTTGACTAATTTTCCTATTTTGTAAAATACATCGTAGTCGGCATACATTTCCCAATAATCGGCATATGGTGATCCTATGGTCGGCATACCTTTTTTGTTCAAGAAAAACTAAAAACGTAACAGAAATTCAAATTTTTATTTATGAAAATTGAAGCTTTTTTTTACATTTTTACATATTAATTATATTTATATAGATGAGAAAAATTCAATTTAATTTTTAAGTTCTTTTATTCATCAACTAAAAAGTAATAAACTAACGATAAAGTAATAAAAAATAAAGAGTAATAACAACTTAAAATTGTATTTAGTATAATTTTAGAAGTTTTGGTCATTGCATTCTTTGCATACGAAATCCATTTCAATAACTTCTTTGTATGCCATGTTTTTGAAGTCAGTACATTTAAGATGGAACCACCGAGGACAAGAATCACATCCCACGTTTTTTTAAACCGTCATCCTCAGCATCTATATCCAAATCTTCATCGCAAGTACCTCATACTTGTTTATGTTTTATTTTTTTACTTTTAACGGGTCTGTTTTCTTTTTCTTTCTTTTTTTTCTCGCGTTCTAATTTTCGTTTTTGTACAGCTTCAGATTTAGCTGTTTTCTCATTTTCCTTTGACTGCATATGGTTCCTCCAAGCTAGAGCGGATATAGCACTTGGGGGCTTGATTTTCTTAGTAGATTGTGCAGAACTCGATGGTTTAGGAAAATATAAGTGCTTCTCAAAAGTCGGTGACATCGTAGTAGAGACCTTTTTAAATGATGTTGTTGGAGATGATGTTGGAGATGAACAGCTTATAGGTTTAAATAAGTTGTTAGTGTTGGTAATAGCGCTAATAATTGATGAATTTGGGGATGAACAGTCAATATTTTGAAATAAGTTGTCATTGGAATTTGTGGCAAGAATTGCAGACAACGGAGCCGACGAATTGTTATTAGTTGTAGCTAAATTTGTTGTTGCATTATCATTCATCTCCATTTCCAAAATTCCATCCGCATTGATTACGTATGTACCCGACTGAATCGTTACATCACCCAATAATTCGATATTTTGATTATTTTCCATTCTTTTTAAAGCACCGATCTCTTCTACAATAACATTATAATTTATTCCACGTTCTTGTAAATTAGGTGCAATGCTGTTTATTACTCGAATTGCTATATCAAAATCACTTTCTATAGTTTTTGTATTAGCTTCACGAAGATCATCGGTCAATTTTTCTAATTGATTCTTAACACACTTAGTGTAATCTACATTGTCAGGATTAAAAAGGTAAAAACCACACTTTCGAAAACCATTTTTAATGGTATCGGTCAAATTTAAGTTAGAGAGAACCATATGAAGAAGCGGACAAAAGGTAGATTTCGATATAATTTTATTGTTGTTTTCGGACTTCATTTGCCATTCCCTTACTGTTTTTTTCCATTCAGTTTTGAGAGGTTTAAATACGCTCACATCGGCTGGTTGCATAATGTGTGTGGTATTTGGAGGTAGTGCATACAAAATAATTTCATTTTCATGACAAAATTGGCTTAACTCCATTGTCATATGTGATTTATGACCATCTATGAAAAGCAAAATGGGCCGTTGAACATTGTTTTCATTAAGCCAATTATGCACACCATTCGCGACATATTCATAAAATGTTTCACTTACCATCCATCCAGTGTCTGACTTTCCTAGAAACCAATTCTCTGGGAGGCTGTGTATCACTTCTTTTGGTGGGCGCACATATGGAAAGACAACCATTGGAACTACTGTCTTACCATTTGCTGAAAAAACTAGTAATACAGTAACTGTTTCTTTTTCATTACCGCGTTGAATCGAATACATATTGCGATATCCTTTCGGAGCCAGCGCTCATTAAGAGCGCTTTGTAATGATTCTTCGGAATATTGGTGCATTGGTCTTTTTCCTTTAGTGGTCATAATTTGAATTTTCAAAGTGCCTGGAATGTCAAGAAATTATTATATCTGCAGATATGAAAATTTCATTTAATTTCGGAACTTTTAGGACTTGAGGTTAAAAGTAAATAAAAAAGATAGACTGCTGCGGACTTTAGGAAACTTAATGCCCTATACTCGGCAGGTCAAAACTGTTCGATTAAAACTATGCCGACTACTGGGTATTTTCCATTTATACTCATTTTCTGTATAAACAGAGAGAAGAGGGCGGGTGAATATACAATTTTCTATAATTTGAGCTAAATTAGAGAAAATTTCTAATTTACCAGTACTCGGCACCCTAATGCCGACTATTGGAAATTGTGAAAAATTTGTGTTCCTAATGTCGACATCCATTAAAAAAAGAAATTTTTTTTTTTTTTTTAATTTGTTCACATTCTACACAATATTTATAATAATTTCTACCTCCAGAAACCATTATGATCAAAATATAACATAAATTGAAGTAATTACTTACCTTTAACAATTGGTCTATTCACTAAAAATTCACTAAAAAAAAAGCACACCCGCACGTGTTGAAAAACTTTCACAGAATGACGATAAATCCACGCCAAACTACTTATCTCACCCCCATTTATCCATTACAAAGAGAGAGATGAATATATTTTCAATGAAAACTTGATCTTATTTAAATATTTAATGGTCACTATTCTTATTTATTTGTGTTTTAAACTCAAAAAATGACGACTACTGGTACGTGCCGAACTTAGGTGCATTCACTAACATAACAAAAATTTTCTTTCAACTACTTACATCAATGGTTGTCTAAATGATGCTATCTTTTAAAGGATGCAACTGCCGAAGATAATTATAGAAACGAAGCGAAAAAAATAAACAAAAACAAACGAAACGAAAAACACAACCCTTTTTTTGCAATACGAAAAAGGAACCATAAAAATCTACCTAAGATGTGTGTCTTTTTCTTTCGCTTTAGTATGTCTACATGTCTGTATATGTTTGTTTGTTTGCAATTTGACCACACTAGATTATTAATCTATAAACATTTAGTTTAGAAATACATATTAAATTTAAATATTTTATTTTGTCTTTTATTTAATTAATAGACAATTATTTTCACAAGCCGGTGACAACGCAAAATTTAAGTAGTTTTAATCCTCAATTTTGTTTTATGTATGAAAAACAGATACAAAAGTCTTCCATGGTTGATTTTTTTATATGTCTTATTAGAGTTTGTACTTTTTAGTATCATTTTCCTCTTCTCTACTACATCTTGACATGCCGCGACATCTGCTTCATTCTGCGTATATCTTTCAATCTGGTTGTCGTCCACACTATTATCAGCACAATTTTTTTTAGCAAAATTAATTAGTAAAACAGTATAATATTAGTAAAGCATTAGTATAAAACAGTTAAGTGCTGAATAAGTATAACAAAAATTTTAGCTGAAAACACGATTTTGGTATACCTGATTTACAAGACGTTTTACTAACTTTTCTACTAACTTATTTTTTTGAGTGTATGTATGGATGCCTTCTCAAAGGAGTTAAAAGACAAATACATTGCTAAGACAATCAGAGCTTAACTCTCATCACATCCAAGGATATCCCTATAATACCAAGCGCAGAGTTTGGTTACCGAAGATAACTACCGATTCTTTGATGGTACTAGAGTATATGCGACATTTTAGTTCTGTTGGATTACTGACCGTTTGGAGGAGCGATGGGCATGGTAAAAGTCGTGCGAATTAATTCTTAGCATTCTCTCAAGGATACAGATACCCTGCGGAATTTTTTCGCAGAGGAGAACATTGTTAAAACCTTGGGTACATTGTAATAGGTGAAAGGAATTCCAGAATTCATCATATACATAACTCATCATAAAAGATAAAGGTAAGCATACTTCTTGTCTAATAACTAAAATCACTTTAATATCTTGCTGTGCACTCAGCTTAGCATTGAAGATCTTACAGTGGCGGAAGGATCAGTTGTCCGGTGGTCGAAATATTTTTTTGTCTTTTTGTTACATGTTTTACAACCCATTTATTTACATTCAAAATCTTTCAGGTAATTAGAAGTCTTCTTACTTCTACACAAATTGGTTTTTATAAGGGTCCAGTATTTTTAATTGGATAAGGTGATTGTGGCACACGCTGAAGAAGTTTTGCTTCAAATCAAAGGGGAAATCGCTTTAAACAATCAGCTAACTTATGCAATCAGAAGGAGTTTGTTCAACCTAGACCCTTTAATTTTCAAAGGAGGCGATTTAAATGGCTGTCAGTCTAGACTATAAACTTTCCAGGAAGAGCAACTCCTAGAAGAGGATGAAAAATGCCTTGAGTGCTTTTTATACCTGCAGGAGAGCCTTTGGGAGAAGTTGGGTCTATAGCAGTAATGCAAGCACCCCGTCGTCAGCCGGATAGAATCGGTTGTCGGTTAAGCCGTTTCACATATTCGACCATAATTGCAAACATTTTTTTCTTCTTGAAAATGCTTTATAACGAATATAGACCCATACACAAAGAACAACAAATTTACTATTTCGGCCTGCATATATGACACATCATATTCTATGAATTTAATTAAATAATAAACCACTAAAATTTAAGATTTAAAGATGCAATATAATATGAAATGAAGATGCAACCAAGTTTTGTTTTGCTTTTTTCAATTTGTTGATTCAATTGTGATATACGTTCTTTTTTTCATATTGAGATGAAAAATTCTTTTTATAAAAAAAAAATTCCCTACAAATTTAAAATCGAAAATTTGAAAAAAACCAAAACTCATATTTTGGATTTCATTATGAACGTAGTATAAATTTATAGTTTTAAAAGTTTTAGTTATTTTATACTTGGGAGTTTTTGATAGGCATTGATATGTACTTGGCATTACTTGTAGTCAATGCCAATAAACTGTATTACCATTCCAAAACATATTTTATAAGTAATTATTTTTTAGTCCAGAAAAATTAAAGTACTAACTTTAAAGCTATTTTCTAGTTTTTCAGCAAAAATGTATTGTATCCCGGCTAAAAATTTTCATATATGGATGCATAAAGGTTTAACGTATGTTTGTACATGCTCATAAACATGCATGCATGTCCCCTACATAGATACACAAATCTCCATACATATTTTCATATGTATAAACACATGATCATTAACGAAATTTGAGGAAATATCTAGATGTATGTACATGTATGATCACACATGAACATGCATGAACACGTATGATCATATATGTAGATATTACCTCAAATTCCGTTAATGCACATGTATGGAAGTATATGGAAGCATGTATGGAGATTTATATATCCATGTAGGGACATGCATGCATGTTTATGATCATGTAGAAACATACACTGAACGTTTATGGATCCATACATGAAAATTTTTACCTTGAATATAATCAATTTTTATTTTCAACAATATTTAATAAACTACATAAAGATATTAAAAAAATTGTTGACTATAAAAAAAATATTTTACGATTTTTCAATGTATTTAAAGGTATGTGATGTCAAAAATATTTAATCGGCTTACACGATTTATCATTATAAAAAATGTTTTACTGTTACTTCGAGTTCACTTTGAAATTAGTAAATTGCCTCTATGGGCCATCAACTTATCTCAGGAAGTTAACTTTCACTAAACCATTGGTAACTAACCAGTGCTGAAATATTTTTTTCTTCACAAAATAAACGAAAACTTTGTTAAATTAATGAAAAAATTCATACTTTTTATAAAACCAATTTTTTAATGAAACCTCTTCATAGAGTTTATTAATTTTTAAATTACTTAAATGATAGTTTTCATATAATTTATGAAAACTTGCATTACCTTAATAAAAAGTTTCAATGTACGAATTCCAGTGTAGTTTTTTTTTGATTTTATGCAAAAATCCAGTTATTACGTTTTTATGCATTGGTATATAGTAGCTTTTTTTATATCTTTACGGGTTTATTTCTATTACTGTTTTTTTTATGGCTGCATTAGTTTATTCGTAGAAAAATTCTCTGAAATATAAATTTTCTACTTCTATACTTGACATTTAACTCGATGTACAAGAAATAGATAACAAAACTATTCTTATACTCTTTTTATTCATTACAAGAATGATACGTTACTTTTTTACTTCTACTTCCAAACTACTTAGTCCTTTGGTTTTAAAGGCGTTATTTTCAGCGCTGGAGTTGGACTTAATAGTTCATTTCGTTATTCCATTTATTGAACAAGTTCGTCCTTCTAGTTCATTTGTGATATTCTCTCATATTATGCAAATTGTCAAACAAACCATTTTACATAATTTTGTGAATTATTGAAGAAAAAAATTGTCGATCAGACATATGAACTAAAAGAACGAACTACACAAGATAATCAAAATGAACGATTTGAACTATGCACTCGTCCAAGTCCCTTCTTTTTGTTGGGGGTGTGAGAATGAGACTAAATTTTATTTAATTATTTATCTTATTATTTTTTTTACTATTATTTTATATTAATTTAATTATTATTACAAATAAATAAAAAAAAAATTTTCAACATTTCTTAGTGTCCGACCGAGCAGTTCGGCCAAAAAACTATATTTTGTCGGTTTTTTGATATCTAGAGGGAATAATGACAAATTTTGGTATTGGAAACATGTTTGTTGAGCCGATTTAATTCGATTTTGTGTATAAAATTTAAGAGAAAAGCCGAAGTTTAGCTATAAACTGAGGCCGAACAGTGAATTCATTGCTTAACTACAGACTTTTCTTCAAATTAGAAACTCAAAATAGCATCTAATCAGCTCAATAAACATTTTTTCATCCGCCAAATTTGTCCATAATGCTTTAAACTACCGAATACAGACCAAATGTATTTTCTGGCCGAACTGTTCGGTCGGACACTAACATTTCTATAGAAAAAACTGATTTTATTCTTGAGGTTAACATATTGTGGGTATTACAGTATCGAAGGTATGACATTTTTGTTAGGTATGTTACATACCGTCGGAAAGGTTAATTTGTCTAGTTTCTCAGTAGAATTTTTATTTTTAAGGTTTTAGAAACACTTACACACAAATAGGAAAAATTCAAAATAGTGCATATGCTAAAAATTGAAAAACCTTTGTCCTGAGTTACAAAACATTAATTTTGATAGATATCTCACTCGCATTCCACTAAGCGACCAAAAAGCTCTTAAAGGAAAATACCTAAGCTTTCTTTTGAACAAAAAAAAAAAAAAAATAAATAATGGGCATATTTTGAAAAAAGAGTCAAAAAAGTTTTTGATTTTGAAAAAAATAGTCAAATTTTTTTTTTTAATATCTTTTTTTTGAAAGAATGAAGAAATAGCTATCTAAACTATTTAGAACAAATTTTGCTAAGAACAATAGGTAATAAGTTTCATGTTTGACCTAAATATCAAACTCTCTAACTCAGAGAGTTCTTGACTGATCTTGTTGAAAAATTGTGTCTAAACTATTATCCAAAAGCAAATTTCATCCCGATCGGAAGACATCGTTTTCAAAAGTTGGGTCACTTGAGATGAAGCGCCCCATATATATATATATATATTATATTATATAAAATAAGAAACCCCGCAAAAAAATCAGGGGCCCTCAATTTTGGGGAACGAGGTAACCACGCAAAATCAACATTTTTTGAAATTATTCGGTCATCGAAGAGTACTCGCAGAATCGCCATTATGTGTCTCGCGGTATAAATTGTAAATCCATCTTGCTGGAACCATATGCCAGGATTATTAAGAACTACCGGATATAAAAAATTTTACAGCATGGTCCGATATATCGCCGCGGAGACGGTTTCTTTTTCCACAGCTTCATTTTCGAAAAAATATGGACCGATAACTCTTTCAGACATAATTCCACACCAAACCGTGCATCTGAGAGGATGTAATTGTCGCAGATGCACTGCTCTAGAATTTTGGGTACCCCAAATTCGGCAGTTCTGCTTATTCACATATCCATTTAAATGTTTACACTGGGAGCTGTTGCAGTATTAAAATGTTTACGGAATTTTCCTGGTGTTGTAACAATTGATCGTCCGCAAACATAATAAAATTTAACAAGTTTTACAGATTCTTGCATTGATTATGATTACATTCTAAAATTATTAAATTGTTTATTATCTGCAAAAAAATAAAATTAAAAACTGTTAAAATAATAAAAAAAAGTTACAAGCATTTCAAATCAGTCAGTCGAAGTTAGCCCACCCTGTAGTATGACAATTAACTTTACAACAAGTTTGGTTAAAATTGGAATCGAAAATTTCATTCTTAAAAACTTGTAATTACGAAATAATTACCCAATTTAACCGATAGTATGTATATATATTCCCTAATATTGGAAATACATCTGGTCTGAAATGGCAAATTATAATATTTTTTTTAAAGTTAAATAATCCACCTCCAAAATATGCTCATTAGGATTATAACTTTTTTATGTCAAAAAAATTACACGGCACGACCCTATGGACAGTATAGTACTGATAATAAATATCGTTTTTTTAAGTCCATTCGGAACAAAAACCTTAAGCACCGAAACCAATTTCTAAAAACTTTTTTTTTATAGATGATAGCACAAAATATATCCATACAAAAAAATATATAATATTAAATAAAATAAAATAATTAAGGGATTATTGATAAAATTATCAATTTTATTTTTGTGTTGCTGAATCGGTTTAAATTTTACAATTTATTCTTTTATGTTGTATTGCTTCAAAGTTACGATTCTTCTTAATAAAACACCGTTTCTTACGTTTTTTTTTATCTATATATTTCGAACATCAGTTCATCATCAGGATCTAAGAAATGTTAACAATGTTTTTATTATATTTTATAAATTAAAAATAAAATGTAAAATTACCAAAATTTATGTTTTATACAAATAGTTAGAAACGGTGTTTTATTAAGAAGAATCGTAATTTTGAAGCAATACAACATAAATGAATTAATTAAATAAAATATTAAATTTTTTTAATAAATTTCAATAATTTTTAATCAAAACTGCATTGCGTTTTTTAACGATCGCGGAAAAATCAGATCTTGGTTCTTCATTACTTTTTCCAGGCCAACAAGGCTATGCCATGTAGTTTTTGATATTTGCAGAAAATGCAAAAAGTTATAACCCTAGTGATCATACAATTTGCAAAAGTATTGCATGCATATTCTACAACAAACTCATATTTATGACGATTATTATAACTTCATCATAACTGTCATGATAAGGAAGACAAATATCAATTTTTGTGACAGTTTACAACATATTATTAACGTTGCAAGAATTTTATTAATTCAACAAATATTTTTTCTTATGTACGCATATTCTGTATTAATAACAAAATTTTAGAGAAAAAAAAATTTAATTAAAAATGCATAAAACTGCAATGTTATGCATTAATGCATGGAATAATGTGACGTAACAAAGGCAAGCCAAAAAAAAAAGTCAAGCTGAAAATCGGAAAAAACGAAATATCGTTTAAAGCTTCAAAACGAGTAAAGATCATATTTGGGCCTACTATTAATCAAACAGGCAATTAATTATGCGTATGAACGAGCATATGTTCGAATATGCGCGGTTCATATGCTGAAGGCTTTTTTTTTACAAATATTTTATACGCATGCAGTTTTTTTTTGCGTTTTTTGTTTTTTTTGGATGTGGTTGTCATGGGGAGCAATTAAAATGTTGCCTTTTAACCAATTTTTGTGCGTCTGTGTGTTAAAAATTGGTTTTGGTTTTAATACTTTATTATGACGATGATATTTGATCGTGCTGTTATGTTTTGGGTGTCTTTCGTTTGCTTAACTGAACTGAGCTGACTTGGGTGCTATAGCTACGGCTGTTCCAATCCAAAGCTGGAGCTGTATGTCAAGTGACAACAGTATGGTTGGATGGCGTCTGTTTAAAAATTTAAATGACTTCAAGATATAAAAAAAAATTGTATTTTTGTTAATATTTGGTTGTTGTATGTTGTGTCTTGTATAATTACAGGTATTTTTGATGTTTTGTGTTAATTTTTTTTGCTTTTGCAAAATTTAAACCTTTTTTTAATTCTTTTTTTTATATTAATTATGAATTTCATATTTTCAATGCATGTTTTTTTCTGCCTGCAATTTGTCAGAGTCTTTTCAAGTTTTTTTTTAGCATTATAATTTGTTAAGATTTTGGAAACTTTTTTTTTTTGCGAATTTATATGACATTGGCATTTTTTATTGAGCGTTTGTTTAATGCATTTTTTGAATGTTTAATAAATCATGTGTTTTGATTCTTAAATATTGAAAATCAATATTCGTTATGAAATTTTCACACTGTTCGCAGAAATGTTAGTGTTTTAAGAACAGACAAGTATTTGAAAATGATTTAATAGCTTTATTATTTTAAACATCTGTAGGATTTTTATGCAACAGATGTCAATGGAATTGAAATTGTACAGAATTTGAATATGTGTTAGAGAAACAAAATTTAAGATCAAGGTTTTTTGATTATTCGGTTTGTACTGCAATTGCGGGGCTTAAATCGAAAAAATGCTTCTTGCTTTACCAATTGTTTTTGATCAAGAAGCGGGACTTAGCAGTCGGAAGCCTGATTTGGCTGAATTTCAGTTTATGGGGGACACCCCTAGAGAAAAAATCTGAATATGCCATCCCCTTCAGAATGTTCCCAGGAGTACGAAAATCATAATGAATAAGGGGGCTCACGCCCCCTATGGGCGTGGCAGTCGAAAAACGACCCGGCCCACCTACGTAGACAATATGGGTATCAAATGAAAGCTAATGTCTTCACGATTCCAAAAATAGCCATAGTTGCCAGATCGGGCGGTTTTTGCAGCCGATACGGCCATTTTTGTTAAATAGGGGCGGGGGTGAAAAACGACCCATGCCACCTACTTAGGCAATATTGGTATCAAATGAAAGGAAATGTCTTCACGATTCCAAAAATACCCGTAGTTGCCAGATCGTCCAGAATTTGAGGAAGATATGTTAATTTTTATAAAATGGGGGAAGGACTTTTTTTTGTTTATTTCTTTTTAGCTCGGCCAGAGGCCGAGCACTCGAGATCCCCGCCGTCTAGAATTAAGACATAATGGAGTTAAAAACCCCTAAGCCCGGCCGTAGGCCGGTCACGCAGAAAAACTTTACTAAGCGAAGCCAGTATAACAAATTTTCATTAACCAATCAGAAGCTTTCAAGAGTTTTCCTCGTTTCTTAATTTTCTACTTATCCTCATTGCTCATTTTTGTTTGATTTTAACAAAATATAAGCAAAAAAAAAGGAAAAAAAAATTTCCCCCACCCCAAATTTTGCCAAAATGGCCATATCGGCTACAAAAATGGCCATATCTGGCAAATACGGCTATTTTTGGAATCGTGAAGACATTAGCTTTCATTTGATACCCATATTGTCTACGTAGGTGGGCCGGGTCGTTTTTCGACTGCCACGCCCATAAGGGGCGTGAGCCCCCTTATTCATTATGATTTTCGCACTCCTGGGGTCATTTAAGGGGGCGTGGCATTTTTTTTTTTCCAGGGGTGTCCCCCACAAACTGAAATTTTGCCCCTGATTTTTATACTAAAAGCGGGATATTTAAATTCTTTGTATAAATATACGAATTGTTTTTTTTTTTTTTTTTTTTTTTATTCTTAAAATCATTTATAAAAGATTTTGAGGCAATCTTGAAACTGACAAATCATTAACAATTTCTATTATGTAAAAATTCCTTTCCGATCAATAAAACTTAACAATATAACTTCGAAAATTGTATGCAGTTATTATTTTAAAAATTTATAATCTGAGCTAAATTTATATGTTTCGTCATTATATATAAAAATATTTGTCAGCTTTCTTTTTTAACTTTGCAGAAAAGTTTTTAAATCGTTAAAAAGGTTTATGTAAATAATAATAATTCTTGAGATTTCTGGAAAACACGAACCATTTTTCTGTTTTTATCAGTTTTTTGTTTAAGACTACTAATTTTGTAATATTTTTATGATAAAAAACATAAATAAAGTTTATAACACTAAAAGAAATATGTTTGTAGAAAAGTTAGTAAAAAGTCTTGTAAATCAGGTATACTAAAATTTTGCTTAAATTATGTTTTCAGCTAAAATTTAATTTATTTTTATTCACTAACTAATGTTTTACTAATATTTTGCCAACAAAATTGTGCTGACGACAACCAGATTGAAAGATACACAGAAAAAAAATATTTCCCTACTTTTTTCAATTAAATCGAATTGTTGAAAATTTTAAAAGCTATCAATTAAAAATTAATTGAATCTATTAAATAATTGCACAAATTCTTAACTTGCTGCACATTTCTTTTATACTCAAAATATATTATTGTTGTTTTTTGTAATATTTATATATATGTACAATAGTTGTTTTTCATAAATGTTTATGTAATAGTAATAAATATATTAAATCCGTTTAAATTCAATTTTATTAAGTCGCGTAGCCGTGGTCGCCAAGCAGCGACTTTCCCCCATTTAGCCCCTATTTTACCACGTTTCTGTGCAAAATTCCAAAAATTATCATGTCAGCGAGATAGGTCTTATCAAACTTGGCCCCAGCAAAGGCTGGGCGAAGTTGAGTCAGTCAGTAACGTTATTATTTTATAAATACAGATTGTCAAGTCTCAAAATCAACTGGCAGTTAATATAGCTGTGTTCACTACATTTGTATTTAAGTCAACTGCAATGTATAGTGATTTTTAACTGTTAGAAATCAACTGGTAAATGTAGTAAAATCAGCTACAAAGTGCAATAGCTGAGCGCTTACACAGAGATAATTTTTTTGAACGAAAAATAATGAAATTTTTCAGAAAATCAATAAATTTTTACTTTACAACATAACCGAAAATTCTCTTAAAATTTATAAAAAGCTTTATACTTGTAATAAAATCAGTTTCTTTGTGCAACTTCTTCATTGAAAGTAAGAAACTTTTAATAAATAAAATGATATTTTTCAACCAAATTCCCTAAAAGTTGCATTAAGTTAATAAATTAGTTTACTTTTCTCCTGCATTTCCATGATATCACTCTTTATATGAGAGGCAAAGTTACGAATTTTCGGCTACCAAAATGTGTTGCAAGTCTATGAAAGTCATTTTTTATATCATTTTATATAATATAAAATTTTAAAAACGGCAAATGGCAATTTTTTTTTTTTTTAATACTCATTATTAGGGTTCGAAAGTTCATGTAAATATATGTTTGTTGTGCGCCCCGGTAGGCTAGTTTTTAGCGTACTGGCTTGTCAGTGCGGGGGTCGTAGGTTCGATTCCCACCAGAGGCACTTATCTGTTTTCGCTACAACGCGCCGAAGGCCATAGTAGCTAGTGCTCGGTTAGGGTAATATTATATAATTTGTAATTATATGATTATTAATTAATAAAAAATAAAATATATATTTCTTATCCTTAGATGGAGGATAACGTTAACGATTTGTTAATGCATATTTTTGCTATAATTGTATATTTTAATACATATTTTGTTGCATATTCGGCTATATTTTAAGAAAAATTTTTGATATTTTACTAAAATATCCGTTTTTACAAAATTCATAACTTTTAAAATTTGCTTTTCTTCAAATTTTTTAAATATTTTTTTGATACACATTCTTTTATCGTAAAAACAAAAATAATAGAAAAATACAATTATAATGCCCGTAATTTCAAGCAATATTTACCTACCGGTGCTTAGATACCTACCCGATTTTGTTCGTGTATACGGGTAGATATCTAAGCACCGGTAGGTATCTATTGCTTGAAATTACGGGCATTAGCCCCCTTAAGATGATTTACGGTAATTTTATAATTGTTAACCACGTTGAAAAAATAACTTATAATTGCATATTTTAAAAAGTTTAATTACATATTTTACGATTTTTAATGCTTATTTTATGTACGTAAAACATGATTATAGATGCATTAACTTTGGGTCCCTACTCACTATTATAACGTTCTCAGTGGACATTCTAAGAGTACTTTCATAATTATTCAATATTTCAAGATACTTTTATATTCAATTATCGGATTTCTAGACAAGTGGAAAGTTTTTCCACTTGGTCTCTTTCCCTTAAAATCTTCCCAGCGATTCCTCTTTTCACTTTCACCATTCATCTCAGTTTTGGTACCATGTTTTTTTTTCCCAAATAATGCAAATATATAAATTTTTCATTGTCCAATCGTCTTTACAATTAAGGAATATTAAAAAACCAGAAATCAAAATGTTACTAAATAAAATAAATAAAAAGTCGATTTGGTTTGAACCGCGATATATATTTTTAACAGATTTTGTCTCAGATTTGTTTCCCATAATGTCACAATTTTGAGAAATCCGCGGTTACAAACACGTTTTTAACCATTTCTGAAGTAGTGTACACAACATATGCGAACAGCTTAAGCATTTTTATTACGCTGGTAAATATAATGAACTTTATTCTCTATAATGAGTTAATATAAGTTTCAAATTCGTTTATTATTATAGGTAAAAAATGCATTTGAAAAATACTCCATCAAAAAATGTACTAAATATTAAATTTTTAAAGCCATGCATCCGACCAGTTTTTATTTATTTTAGGGTCATAATATAAACTTTGAACTTTAATTTTTTTAATGTAGACGGAAAACGTTAAAATTATTACACCAACTTTGTTTAAATTGCATTTCAAATATAAGCTATCTTTAAAATTGTACGAAGTTACAATTCTTTTTTCTCAATTTCATATAAAAAATGTATTTTTTTTTTGCAGAAGGCATTTGATAAATGTATCGTTAGTCCATTTTAACAATTAGTTTTAGAAAATTTCATTGCGGTATTCTCAAAAGTAAAGTGTATTCTAATAACTTATCATTATTCGGAATCATTATAAAGCGTTAATCGTATGATAAAAGACTTCAAAAAGAGCTAAAATAGCAGTTATTGGCTACTTTAACCGCGGTTTTCTCAAAATTGTGACGTGATTGAAAAATTTGGAACCAGATTTTTAACCGGATTTGGAACCAGAGCATTGAAAACAAGAAATCTTGTCGAGGTGTGTAATTAACACACGGGTAACAATGAAATTAGAAAAATGAGCAACCACTACCACTAATTTATATCACTCCTAGATAGATTATAAAAATCATTTTGAAATAAAATCAATAAAAATTCTAGAACCATTTTACAGCACAAAACCCTTACAAGTTTTACTACTTTCAAACTTTAAGAATTGTGGAACAAACTTTCCAACATTTTGAATCCGGCATTTTAAATTAGTCAAAACATGTTTACATCATATTTAACATGGTTTTAATTTTTGAAAATTTAACATGCTTAACAAATTAATAAAAATCCAATAAAACAAGTACAAAAAAATCTGTGAAAAATCTATTCGACCAAAACGTAAAGTTGTTTTAACAACAAATTTTTCAGACAATTTTGGAAAACAACAAATCATTTACTGACAAAATTTCATGATAATAACCCAACTATTAAAATGACCATAAATGAGACTCTAATTAAATACTTGTTAAAACAACACCAAAAGCCAAATTACAGAAAAAAAGATACAAAAAATTAAGATAAAGCAACAAGAAAAAAAAAAAATTAAGCAGAGCATTGACGAATGGATTGATAACAAAACAAGAATATACTTGATCCTTTAAATGTTATTCAAATTCAACTTTCAAATAAATTGACATTTTAAGAATTTGGGAGTTTATGATTTAGAAAAATCACGATAGTTTTGGAACATTTGCCAATAAAAATTATTTAAAATTAATGATGAAATGTATTCAAACTTTTATGAATTTATTGACACACAGAGAAATTACAGTCAATAAAACTTCAATTAAAATTTAGTTTGATTTTAAACTCACTTTTAATTAAAAAATTAATAACATATATTAAATTAATTAAAATATCATCCAAATGTAGGACATCTCATAGCAGCGGGTCTTGAACTATCGCGTTTCCAAATATGCTTGGTGAAAAGTTGTCTGGTGGTTTACAAGTGAAAACAAAATTTTCCGATTTTTAAACGTTCGCCGTTTTTTTCCATAGAAATGGAAATTGGCTGGCGTATTGCGTGAACTGAGTAATTTTGTAAACAGCACCTCTTATGTGGGATTAACAATCTTGACGGTATTGTTCTGTTACCCGATTGCTAACAGTGGCCTACCGTTGGTTTGAACGAACTTGAAACCGGTGGCATAACGTTGGTAATTCAAAAAATTGTGTGCTTTCAAAATAGCTTAAATTACATTAATTTTGAGAAATATGCATAATAAAAGCACCGATTTGAATTCGGGTATCGGTAAGCGTAACACTATTTTCTTTTATTTCAGTAACGGTATTTTAGGAGTAACGATATTTCAGTTATTTCGGAAACAGTTTTTTAGGGTTAACGGTATTGTACTTATTTCGGAACTGGTATTTTAACGGTAACGGTATTTTAGTTATTTAGGTAACGTTATTTTAGGGATAACAGGTTTTCAGTTATTTCGTTAACGGTATTTTAGGGGTAACGTTATTTCAGTTATTCAGGTAATGTTAATGTAGACCTATATTTTTAGACCTATTATGCCGAAGTTTTAATGGCTGGTTAGTTTATGATCAAACTTTAGGAAAACATAGCCATTTAAGGCACATTTTTCAGATCTTGTCAGATTATTTCGGTAAGGGTATTTTAAGGATAACGCTATTTTAATTATTTTGGTACCGGTATTTTAAGGATAGCGCTATTTTAGTTATTTCGGGAACGATATTTAAAGAATATTGATATTTTAGTTATATCGGTAACGGTATTTTACGGATAATGGTATTTCAATTATTTCGGTACCGCTATTTTAGGGATATCGATAGCGGTTCTTAGCGGTATTGCTTGACATACCTGAATAGAACACATTTAAAAAGCAGCACTGGTTCGGCCTTTATATATAACATCATATTTAAATGTGTGAAATATAATAAAATTTTTAAAAAATGCTTCTAATAGGTTGTAATA
Organism: Delia radicum; assembly: GCA_021234595.1. Taxonomy (NCBI): domain Eukaryota; kingdom Metazoa; phylum Arthropoda; class Insecta; order Diptera; family Anthomyiidae; genus Delia; species Delia radicum. The sequence continues at coordinate 91,302,359 of CM037854.1, read as the reverse complement.
TTGGTAAAAACAATATTGGCAAAGAATTTTGCGAGTGGTTGCCATGTCTGAAGCCCATCATCTTTCCCCACCTTTCATCTCTATACTATCCCTTTCCAAAGAAAGCAACACACTAAATATATAGGAAGTATTTCCTGAGTGTTGCCTCTCTTTTAAAATATAGTGTTTTCCTAGTACAATATTAATTTCACCTTTGGTATTTTTTAAAACGGTGGGTTTTACAAAACTAACTGTGGTTTGCCAGTACTATTTTTTTTTGGCACGGTTGGCAAAATCTACCTTTTTGAAATACAGCGGTTTGAATTACGGCTTAAACAGTTTAAAAGATATGGGCAATTATGAGCCACTACTTTTATAAAACTTTTATTTTTATTTTGTTCAATAAAATATTTTTTTACAGTTATATTAGTTTTTTGTTTTTATATACATCGAGATTATTTTTATGTTATTTTCAATTTATAACGAGCTTTCAACCTCCGTATATTTACAAAAATAAAGCAAATCAAACATTTTTTTTTATATTTTTAAATCTTATTTTTTATATTTAGCATCTTTTTCAGATTTTTATCCATAACTTTGGATTCCGTAAAAGTTATATGCAGGGATTTGGCAATGACATGTTTGGTTTTTCTGATTTTATTTAAAATACGACTTTAGCTATAAATTTAGGCATCAATTAATCGCTTTAACAGTTATAAATATATGCCGATTATGTAGGACTACTTTGTTAAATTTTCGTTAAATTTCTTTATATTTTAAAACGCGATAGTTCAATAACCGTCAGAGCTAGAAACCCAAAATATGGACGATTACATATTTATATGACACTTACCTTTCATACCAAGATTGGTTTAAATTAAAGGGGGTGAAGTTCGAAAATTGGATATATTTTAATGGTTTTATATGGAATGAGTCTAAAGATGAAAAAATTAATATTTGATAAAACCGCCAAAATTTAAAAAAAAAACGTTGTAAAACGCCAAAAAATAAAAAATTTCCGTTGTGCGCCCGGTAGGCTAGTTGGTAGCGTGCTGGCTTATAAGTGCGGGGGTTGTGGGTTCGATTCCCAACAGAGGCACTGGTCTGTTTTCGCTACAACGCGCCGAAGGCCAAAGTAGCTAGTGCTCGGTTAGGGTAATAAAGGGTGGTTAAATTGTAAGGGCCGATGTTGAATGTGAACCACACCTAAACGCCAATTTTTTTTCCGAATTTTATTTGACATTTCTCTATTTCTGACTTACTCAATTTGAACCATGGAGAGATACACAATCCAACAACGTGTTAAAGTTATCCAGACTTATTATGAAAATGGGCGTTCAAATCAAAATGCATATCGTGCACTTCGTGATTTTTTGGTCAATTTGATCGTCCAAATGTGCGTACAATCGCAAAAATCGTGGAAAAATTCGAGCAAACCGGGTCTGTAGAAGATGTGAGAACACCAGTGCATGCTCGTACAGCTCGTACTGCAGAAAATATTGCTGCTGTTCGCGATAGTGTGGCTGAAGAGCCGTCCACCACAACTCGTCGTCGTGCCCAACAATTGCACCTCTCACGCTCGTCGTTGATGAACATTATGCATAAAGACTTGCATTTACACGCTTACAAGGTGCAATTTACTCAAGAACTAAATCCTCTTGACCATTCCAAATGTCGTGAATGGGCAGAATGGTGGCAAGAAATGGCAACAGTGGATGATCAATTTTCGAAGAAAATCATCTTCAGTGATGAGGCACATTTTCACCTCAGTGGATTCGTCAATAAACAGAATTGCCGCATTTGGGCGAATGAGAATCCAAGAGTGATTGTCGAAAAACCAATGCACCCACAAAGAGTGACTGTTTGGAGCGGTTTATGAGCTGGCGGCATCATCGGGCCGTATTTTTTTCCAAAATGAGGCAGGTCAGGCAGTTACTGTGAATGGTGTTCGCTATCGTGAGATGATAACGAACTTTTTATGGCCCGAATTGGAAGATATGGATGTGGACGATATGTGGTTTCAGCAGGACGGTGCCACTTGCCACACAGCTAACGAAACAATGGCTCTTTTGCGCAACAAATTCAATGGCCGTGTTATCTCACGTAATGGCGATGTCAATTGGCCGCCAAGATCATGTGATTTGACACAGTTGGACTTTTTTCTTTGGGGTTATTTGAAAGAAAAGGTGTACGGCGATAAGCCAGCAACAATTCAAGAGCTAAAGGATGAGATAATTCGGCACATTAACGGCATAGAACCTCCATTATGCCTCAGCGTCATCGAAAATTTGGACCATCGGATGGAGGTGTGCCGCCGTGGTCGCGGTGCCCATTTGGCCGATATTTTGTTCCATACATAATTGAGTAATACCAATATATCATAATAAAATAAAATTACAATAATTTCCTAAATAGTTTGTGTTTTATTCAAAATCAACATCGGCCCTTGAAATTTAACCACCCTTTAGTATATAATTTGCAATTATATGATTATTGATTAATAAAAATAAAAAAAAAAATTTCCAAATTAAAAATTTTAAAAATTTTAGTAATTTTTTTTTAATTTTAGTATGTATTTGGCAAGCGATTGTTTTCTGTTTTTTTTTTTTAAATTTTGGAGATAATTAAAATTTTAATATAATCTACTAAAAATTAGTTTGAATTTAAAAGCAATATTAAAAAAAAAATTTAATAAACATGAATAATATTTATTGATACACACAGAAAAAATGTAGCTATTTGACAACTGAAACTCGGCTACTACGACTCAAATTCGGTTAAAATGAATTTCAGTCGGTGTGTACAACTAAACATTATTTGTCGCAGCAAAGTTCGGTTAATTCAATTGAAATTTAGTTGCTACACCCAAAATTTTGAGAAATATAATTTTAATATCGTTGTCCTAACTGAATTCAATGATTGTTATCATTAAAATACACTTTTCAATTCAGTTGGCACTTTATTTCTCTGTGTGTACTACAAATTCCTTTTAATTGAATTAACATATATTTAAATTTAAACTCTATCTTAGATTTTTCTGTGTAGCAACCATTGAATACAAGATTGTTCTAAAAATTCCAAAATTTTGAATTGCTGAGAATTGTATCTCTTAGAAAACTTCTCCACAGAAAACTTTTCAATTTCCTACGACTGTTTGATAAGTAATTACTTTTCATAAAGAAAGATTTTTTGGTTTAATTGAAATTTCAAAATTGCAAATCGAAATGAAATAATTCCTTCTCAATCCTGGAGTTAAACTAAAAAACAGTCTCTAAGTAAGCAAGTAATTTACACTGAATTTAAGTAGATTCAGATTCAAAAAATCAAATCGATGAAATTAACGCGAACGAAACAAAAAAAATAGAAAATGATTGAACAATTGCTGATGTTGCTACTATTGTTGTTGCAGTTGCTGCTGCTGCTGGACTGTGTATTGAGAATGTCAATTGAACGATGTCATTAAGAATCACCTTCAGTATTCAGACACACAGCAATAAGAGCAATTTAATCAAGAATTTACAATGACAACACAAACAACAGCAACAATAAAAAGGAAAGGACGAGAAACTGAAACATAGTCGTCGTCGTACGTTCATAAAATGGTAACAAATGCATTCGCACCAAATAACAACTTGTTGTTGCTGTTGTTTTGGAGAATGTTTTGCACACCATTTATTTGCAATGTTGGAAATGTAAAAAGATCTGTTTGTAAGAGGGTAAATTGAAAAGCAAAATAAAATGTAATATTACTATTGAAACTGGGGAGCAATGTTGCCACCAGTACAACAAAAATTTGCACAGCCGTAGGACAAAATATTATCGTAGGGTATGAAAAAAAAAAAATATATAATTTTTTTTTTATATAACTACCCATGCTGAAAAATACAATCGGCACAGTGTTGGCAAAGCGTCGCCTACGTTCGGTTATGCGTTGGCAGAACGTGGGATTAACAATCTTAACAGTATTGTCCTGTTACCCGATTGATAACAGTGACCAACCGTTGGTTTGAGCAAACTTGTCACCGTTGGCATAACGTTGGTAATTCAAAAAACTTGATGCCTTTACAATAGCTCAAATTAAATTAATTTTAAGAAATGTCTATAATAAAACACATTTAAGAATCAGCAATACAGCTCGGTCTTATTCTTATAAATAATATTTAAATGTGTGAAATATAATAAAATATTACAAAAATGCTTCTATTTGGTTGTAATATTGGTAAAAACTATATTGGCAAAGAATTTTGCGAGTGGTACAGGCAAAAGACATACTGTGCAAACAAAATTGTGTTTTGCTAGTGCAATATTACACTGAGAGAATTATCTACATGATATCAATGTTTTTTGTATTATATCTAAGAATTGTCACTGGAACTCGTCAATTGAAAATGTTCGTTAAAATAATGCAGTTCTTCATAAAATTTTATGAAAAATTTCATATTATTTATTAAAAATTTCATACGACTAATGAAAAATTTACATTAAAATTATTTTCATTAAATCCGTGAGGCTTTTTCATGAAGTTGAAGAAATTTTTCATTCACATTGTGAAGAAAACTTCATTAGTTTAGTGAAAAAATTAATTAAAACTCATCCAAGAAATTCGCTCTGAGTAGTTGTACTTTTGGTAATTTTTAGCCCGGTGGGTTTTACAAAAATATCAGTGGTTTGCCAGTACTATATTTTTGATAAGGTTGGCATTTTCTACCTGGGTAAATTCAAATAAAGGTCCGTAAGTATTTCCAGGGGGTCAGCGAATAGTTCCGACAAAATGATTGCTTAAAACAAATTTTAAACAAATTTCACAAAAAATTAATTAAAATAATTAAATTTTTGATGATTCCATTTAGAAATTTTGTAATTTAATTAATTAATTAATTATTTAAAAAATCCATATTGTAATACAAAAGCCATCCAGGCCAAAAAACGTATTACATAGCAATAACAATCCTGAATAAGAACTTAAAACTAAAATATACATATATACAATAACAAAATATTATACGCATAAATCATTTCACCTAGAATCAAACATAACTATTTTGGCTCCCCAGCCGTAAAATATATAAAAAGAAAACAACTAGGAACTAATAGTATAGAATTAAGAATCATATTCCGGTAACAATCAGCAACAGCAACTCCATCTTATGAAAACATTCCACAAATTTAAATGGAAACAGGTTTATAACCATTGTATTCGAGAAATATTCCCGTAATTTGAGTCTAAAAACATTGTTGGAGTGAGAGAAAACTCGTATATCATAAGGCAAATAATTCCAGCAATGAGCAATCCTCACCATGAATGTCCTCTTAAACAGAGAGCACGAAATTCTAGGAATAACTATATTCTTTAGTCTCCTAGAATGAAAAAAAGTAAACTCATGACATAAAGGGACAACCAAGCCATTTCTAAGAGTCCTATGGGAAAAGAGTACATTTCGGTACTTAACAAAATTCTTAAAAAAGCACCCAAAAACTTCTTTACATAACCAGACATATGTTCCCGTCTACGAGTATTATATATATATCGAACCACAGAATTAACAACACGTTCCAGTTCCTTAAGGTTACTACCAATTGTACCCGATACTACTTCTAGTCCATATAAGATCTGTGGCATTAATAGAGCATAAGCTACTCTACACTTTACCCTAAACGGCAAGTATTTAAAACTCGTTTGAAACGTATTCGGTTAAGATGAATCCTCGGGTAATACAAACTAATTTGAACTTCCTGTAGTTTTGGTAATAATTTTAATGTAACAGCAGTTGATACGAACTTGCTTTAGATAAACCTTTGTTTACGTTAAACTATTTTTGACAGACCAACAAACAACTTTTCATATAAATTTCTTTGAATTTTAATACATTTTAAGAAATAGAATTTTTTTATGATAATGGCGCATATCTCAAAAGAGATAGGGCATAACGAACAAATTTTTTAGTCTGCCCAGGCGAAAAAGTTCATACATGTTCATATATTGTCATATATGGTTTCATGTATGGGCTCATATGCATGGAAGCATATATAGATAAATACAGTCTAAGTAAAAGTTAATATATGGATATACATGACACCATATATAATAAGATATGAAAATATATTGCATATATTGGCTCAAATATTGGTTCATATATGCCATATATTAGATTAGATTAGATTATATGGCACTATGCACCGCGACCAACTTAGGCTTTTGTGCTGCCTAAAGTTACCCTAAAGATTCAAGCTACCTATAAAGCCAATAATCCTATTAGGCAAAATCTTCATAATGTCTGAAGGGGAGACAAAGCGATCGCAAAGAAACTTGGCACGCCTTTCACAAAGCCTCGGACATTCGCAAAGAACATGCTCCGATGTCTCAGCTACCAGTTCGCAAAACCTACACTCATCCGTGTCCGAAAGACCCCTTTTGCGCAGGTGGTATCTGAGATTGCAGTGTCCAGTCAGGTAAGACACCAGGGTACTCAAGTCACCCCTCCCGAGGGACAAGAGTCTCCTCGATCCTGCACTGGAAAAAGAGATTAATCTCTTAGCCTGTCGTTGGCCAAGAGAGTTTTCCCAATAGAGAGAGAATTCTGATTCCCTCCACGACCCGAGCTTCTCCCTAACATACCCCAAAGGTACACCACAGAATGGTTCAGGGCCAATAAAGGGCCTTCGGGCCCCGCAATTAGCAAGACAATCTGCCCTCTCGTTGTCCTCATGCCCCTCGTGACCAGGAACCCACCCTAAGGTAAGCGAGTTGCGCCCGCCAAGTCGGTTAAGAGCCAGAATGCATTCCATGACCAGACCAGATGACACCTCATAGGACATTAAAGCCCTTAATGCCGCCTGACTGTCAGAAAGAATGTAGATGCGAGATCTAATAGTGCCCCTTCGTAGACACTCCTCCGCGCAGACACAGGTAGCAAAAATCTCTGCCTGAAAAATGGAGGGGTATCTACCCATGGGTAAGGCTCGTTGGAAACCTGGTCCATAGACACCCGCACCAGTGTCACCATTCGCATGCTTTAAGCCATCTGTGAACCATATCTGAGAACCCCGCTCTAGCTCCCAGGATCTGTTGGTCCACATGGCCCTGTCGAACAGCATCACTTTAAAGTTCATATCAAAGATTCCTATGCCATATATTAGTTTAGCATAAAACGATTTTAAAATGACAATTAAAAAATTTCAAAATTATATATCCCTTTTTCAGGATAACGAATCTACAAATTTTGATTTTATGTGTTGTGTCTTTAATTATCGTTAGTTAAATACATTTAGCGTCAAAAAAAATGTATATATTAAATGACTTTAATAAAAAATTGAGTTTAAAAAAAAAACTAATTCAGACATAACAATTTAATTAATATATATAATTTGTTAACCACCTTCTAATTTTATTCAATGGTAAACCAAGTCTTTCTTACACATCTAGATGCAGTTATGTCAAAATTGCACAACAAAATTACATTGCTTAGATGGTGTGATATATTATTTCTGAGAGCATTCATAACTTTTCTATTATTTTAAGAAAATGTACATGACGTCTTTTACAAGAATGATGATTCTAATTCCATTTTATCTTATTTTCTACATACACATGCAGATTTTCAAACTGCGTTTTATTTTTCATAATTGTATATCCAGCAGCAGACAATAAAAATTTAATAAATGGGCTTCCCGAATTGGGAAATGAAAAAATTAATTAAACAATTGTGGATATACATGGTCTTCTTGCGCACATACAAGTACAACCGATATATTAAAATTGTGTTTATTTCAAAAATTATAAAAAATGGTTGTGGTTTTACAAGAATTCCTTGTCATATGTTAGCTATTTAAACTGCTACAGATATATCTTAAACGAAAGCTAAGAATATTATCTTTATTGCTTTATAATTATTCTGCAGCTTTCTTTTGGCTAATTTTAGTTAAGAATTTTTAAAGTTTAAGAACATAATTAAATGTTACTAAATAGAAAATAGATTACACATTTTTTTAAAACAGGACCCCACATATAAAAATACGAAATTTTTAAATTTTCAATTATTATGAATTGTTGAATTGTAAGTTCACGTTTTCATTTAAAATTTTAAAGCTGCAAGACCATAATTATATCTTACTATTGAAAAGAAAATTCAAAGATTTTTTTTAGTTGTAAGTGAAAAAAATTACAAAGTTTGAGTAACTCGTATTTTTATCTTTAAGGTCCTGTTCAAAACGCTTTTAATATTAATATGGTTTAGAATGTTTTAATTTAATCTGGTCTATTATACTTCATTTTATAGTTGTTTAAAGTGTCGTATTATCGGCAAATATTTTGTTCTGATGCGATAATAAACATAATATTTGCGCTCACATAAATACATAACATACATGTTTTGACATTTGAGACAACTTTTTTTTTTTATCACAATTAGGCCTTTTAAATAATATTTTTATTTTTTATTAAAACAGTTTTTTAAAATACAAATTTTTTAAAAAAATTACAAAAATATATAATTTATAAACGTATATGGATGAACATATATAATAATATATGAACATATATGACCATATATGAACATATTTGTTCATATATGTAAATGTAGGTTAATTTTTCTAGTATGTACGAATATGGATGGCTATATATGATCATATAAAAAATACTCATATGAACTTTTTTCACCGGGTTTTTAACAAAATCGAAACCGACATCACACAAAAAACATGTTGAAACCGGATTTGAAAAACCGACTCGATCACCCTAGATGTGATATATGAGGACTATTTTTTTTAGTTCTACTCATCACTGTACGAACTCTTGACAAAAATATATAAAAGAAAATATATTTTAAAGTTCGCATAATTTGTAAAGACGATAGTAGAGAATGAGTTAATAAAAAAAATTTAAAGATTTTATTTTAATAATAATATTGAATCTATAGGGTTTAATTCTCTTAACGCAGTTTTTCGTTTTTTATTGTTATAAATTTTAATTCAATTATTTCCCAAATTGTATATTCTTAAAAATGGCGGTTTGAATTATTTACTTTTGATAATGTATTTTAAATTTAAATATATAAATTTATCAGTAACATGTTTTTACAAGGAGAGTCTGTTCATGGGTTCCCGCCGATTTCTATGAAATTTGGATCTGTTATAAAGAACCAAAATTGAATAGACCCATATATTTTTTAGCGTTAAAAATTTGGGTAAAAAAATTACCCCATTTTCTGTTTTTTGCTGATTGAAAAACATTAGTTAATTTTTTTGATAAAACTACTAAAAATTAGTTAAAAATTAAAAAAATAAACTGCCAAAATTAGCAGAAAAATTTGTAGCATTTGTCAAATTTAGTTAATACTACGTTGATATAAAATCCAAAAATACGTTTTATATTTGTATGGAACTTGAAAAAGAAAAATACGTACATATTTTTGTGTTCAGTGTCAATATAGTTTAAATAATAAACACCCAGCAAAAATAATGCGAAGTAGTTCAAAAGAAACAACATTTTCATTACACACAAAGTAGCTACTACTACTGATTTTTCTGATCTAATGCTGGCCTTTTAGATCAGTTCCTAAACTTGGCATATAATGTCATCATATACAAGGTTTACTAGTAGAAATGTCACGAATGTTCGGTTACAATTCGGTATTTGACATAATCGAATGGAACCGGGAGTTTGTGTCTTTTAACAACTATTTTCTTTAATCTAGATGTCGCTTTGAATTAGTGTCTTCTGACCTTGAAATTTGATAAACAATGATTACAAAATATAAGACTTAACAAATGTTTTCTTTCTTTTCAGTTGAACAAAGAACTATTATTTCGCTTTGTTTTTAAAACTAGAAAGCTGTTTTTTAATTATAACATTTTAAGCACTCCTACAGATACATATTATCACTCAGTAAAAAAGATGTGACTTGACATTATACCTTAATCACTAATTATAAATAACAAATTAAGTTCTATGAAAAAGAACACCCAAAAATACAATCCTTCATAACCTTACACATAGTACTTTTAATAAAGTGAAGTTTGAGGAATTTGCATTACCTCCGTCCTATGACAACCCCATGTTAAAATCATGCGTGTTTCACCTCAATTTGCACTACATCTGAATCCGTATATGTGATGAGTTTACTACATCTTTTTCCACTCTTTTTTCGCTGGGCAATGTAATAAAAATTATGGTAAAAATTGTCAATATTTAACCACGCCTAAAACGCCAATTTTGTGGAAACAATTTTAAAGTTTTTTGTATATTATAGGATAACAAGTTAGTTGGGCATTGCTCCGACATAAATTTTCCTGTAGCCGTGCAGTTTGCTTGGAAAGCAACAAATTAAGATTAAATAATATTAAGTATACGCCAGGGAGTGTTATTACTCATACCACCGGCTCACAGTGGGCAATTTCACGAGAAGGCGGTCAAAATTCCATAGCTTTTGACTGAATTTCTAATTTTTATGCAATTTTTTTGATTGATAGGTGGGACTTTAGTCTTTAATTTGAGTGATAGGAACAAAAGTTATGGGCAGTTAAAAATGCATTTTCATTTTTTGTTGAGTTTCAGTGTAAAAGTTGAATGTTTGTCAAATAGGTATTTGTTTTATAATTTCTTATTTTTTCTGTTGTATTGTACATTGTACAACTGATTCCCGAACTTAAATCTTGTCAGCAAATGCCAAAATTTGGCCCCTGTCTGTTTTTAGTCCCAATATTCACAGGGGTCACATGCTGGTTTTTTGGAACAAGGCGCTTTTTCAGATAAATCTCCAATTGGTATCATATTGAATATTTGTTCCCCATGGTACAAAATTTTATTAATTCTTAATGTACCCCTGTGATAGATGCTGCAGTTTCCGGATCGGGAAAAAAATCTACTTGCATTGTTTTCCACCATTTGAATTTCCTTCTCCTTGTAAGGCCTAGCTGATGAGATTTTTCTTGATGATATTTTTCTTATCTCTACATTTTCTTTGTTTTTCTCACTGTTTCGCCTAACGGGCCAATTTCCAAATCATGACCCAATTTAAGAATATGCTCCATACAACGATCTAAAACGATGTTTTCCAATTGTTTATTTTGAAAACTGTGGCATCACAGTTTAGGGATTAGGGTATCATTCAAAAGGCTATAACTTTTGTTCTGTGAAAGATATTCAAAAAATTGTTTTTGCATAAAAATAGTTGCATTTATATTACCCTCTAGTTCTTGTATCATTTCATACACTACCATATGATCGAAATCTAGTTTGATCTGAATTTCGATGGTAAATGTTAACACAGCTTTAAAGCATTTCCATTTGATTTCATTAACTAATTTCTCGATGCTCTCAGATTTTGATAAAAAAAATCAAATTTATTTTTTGAAAAAATCTCTCTTTAATTGTTTTTTCTAAACACCCTGAAACTTTTAAAGTGGAATCTCTACTATATTTTAAAATATCAAAAAAAAAACAGTAATAAATCCACAAACCAATAAATGTAGCTTATCAAGTTTTTTACAATAAGCCCTTTATATCGGAAAAATAGTGTAATATTTCTACTAGGCTGTCTCTTATTTTCGAAACGTTTAATTTTTGACAGGACAACCCTGGGTCAGATTAAGATTCATGTAATAAAAATTGTATAATTTTTTAAAAATTTTCAAAAAAAAATTTAGGGGTCGATACCATTTATGTCTATTAAAAAACTGACTAAACAAATGTTTTTGCACTCAAAGAAACATCTTCATAAATATGATAAAAACTTCATTGTTTTTCGTCCAATGAAACTATTTCATAAATATTTATGAAAATGTTGCCTTAAAATGTTGTCAAGGTGATGCGTTTCGGAACTCCATCCGTATCTGGCTCAATTTTGATACCGAATTGTATTAGTAGTCCACTAGACTAAAGACTTCATAAACATAACCCGATTCATAGATTTTTGTCCAATGAAACTGTTGCATAAATATGATGAAACCTATTTCCCTGAGTGTACGAGGATTTTGAGAACAAAATAAATTATTATTTTCTGTCACCAAAAATATGTAAAGTTCATCTAGAGAAAAATGTTGTATTATATTTTATGATTTCTGACGTAATAAAGCATTTCTTTTAATAAAAATAACTGTACCAAAACTTATGTCGGGCACTGGTTTAAAAGCACCGCTACAGGAAGGAGTAAATCGTATCAATGACATACTGAAAGAGATTCCGAATTCCATTTAAAAACCTTTTGATATATAATATTTTTTGAATTTGGATTAAACAATGCAGAGTGAGTTTTCCCGCATTAACGATTAAAATGAGAATCATTCTTGTTGATGAAATAATTGAATATTGTTGTAACTTAAAATAATTTGAAAGTGTCCTTCCAGGGTTTCTAATTTTAGCTTTTTAAATAATGTTTTTGGAAATATTTGTAAAAAATTACGTGGTTTGGGTTAACAAAATTGTATAAAATTATATCAAATTTGAAAGTTTTCTAATGAGCTAGAAATTTCATGATCGATGGAAATTTGAAAAAAGTCCCGCTGTTCCAGGAAAAGGAAAAGTTTGGGAAAAACCCTTATTCTAAGAGAGTTTTCAAAATCGAAGAGTTAAGATATTTTTATGAATGATTGATATTCCCAAAACACCAAATACCGGCTACTTATCACTTATTCCACTTTAAATGATTGTTGCAAAGTTAAATAAGAGTAAATAATATGTACATGTATTCATTTGATGTGATTTGTATAGAGGAGGTTTTAGTTGAGTTGGATTGGTTGTTTCGTTGGAACTAGCTGGCCAACCCAGCTAGCTACAGGTCTGTCTGTTGTATAGACCGACAGGTCGGTTAGTAATGTTGTGTTTTTATCTTTTTTTTTTTATTTTTTTTTTGTTGATTTTGGCCACCTTATCAATATTCCAGCTGTGTACGATGACAACAGTAGTAACAGCAGCCAAATCGGCTGCATTCTAAATTAAACCTCAATTGAGATTGTACAACAACAAGAATAATAACAGCAGCAACAACGACAACATCATATACATATAATACACAGAGTATCACACACAACATCATTCAACCATTTAAACATGCATCATCACCATCATCGGCATTTTCGCTAGTTGGAGATACATGCGGCTTACTGTCTGTCTTAGTAAAATGGTCAATGGAATGTTACTTGTTTTCATACATTTATACAAAAAAAAAAAAAATACATGATTGCCAAGTGTACTTGAAAATAATTATTGAGTGTATCACATTTTTGGAGTTTTGATTGATTTAATTGGGTTTTTTTGGTGTTAAAAAGTTAGACTCTTCTTGGGAAACTAGCAACTGTTGCTTAATTACTTGTAGTTTTGTAGTAGTCCGTTACAGCATGAGAATTAAACGAATTTTTGTAGATTTGTAGTGCTTTTATTTTTAAAAGAATATATCGAATAAGTTGCTGTAGCTTTGTAGTTATTTAATAATAATTGGTTTGTGGTTTTGTTTCTGCTTCAAATATCTATGGATAAATATCCTTTAAATAGCTTTGAATTCTGAGAAGATCGCAATTATTTTGTAGCTTTATTTTAGGTTTAATGTTTTATATTGTTTATATCACATGTGTTTTTTTTTTTTTTTTTGTTTATATCACATGTGTTTTGTAGTACTATAACTTCTGGTTGCATCGCTGTAGTCCTTTTAAATATTTCGATTAAATGACACACTCAAAAAAAGTTAGTATAAAAGTTTTAAATCTCACTTTACTATAATTTAAAGTGAGAACACATCTAACGACATCTTTATACAATTGTACCTTGATAAGGAACAAGATTTGCTTAAGAATGGCTGGACTCTTTTCTTCACAGATGGTTCAAAACTGTTAAATGGAATAACATCCTACGCCATAGTCGACATGTATGGTAAAATCCTTCGTATGAAGATTCTTCCCAATTTCACATCGATCTTTGCTGCTGAAGCACTCGCAATAATAAATGCGATACATATCGCTCTTGAAAAACAACTCAAAACCGTTATTTGTACTGATAGCTTATACGTTATCCAGTCAATACTCAATCCACACATCCGTGATATCTTGATGAGACATCCTGATACATTAAAAATTCTATGGATCCCGGGATTATTATGGAAAATAAACCTGAAAGAATAGATATCCAAAACTATATTAAAAAATACATATATCAAAATAAGATTTAATTTGGTCCGATTACTACCATTCTCATTACAATGAGTTAAATATGGATTGCATTCAACCACAATACCCAACAAATGTGAGCAGACAACAAATTTGGGCCATACATATGCAACACACAGTTATCTTATCAGAAAAGAAACAACACCATCACCCTGTTTCGAATGTGGACACACTATCTCTATAAAACATATTCTACTAAAATGCACTCAATACTCAATCAATCAGAATGCCAGAACTGCTGTTTTTGGTACCATCAACCCAATAAGTCTGCTAAAGGACCCCACTTATGAGAATATACTTAAAATACATAAAATTTATAATTCAGACTGGAATCATTATTTAATAAGTTACATTTTTTACATCGTAAATTAACTCTCTTGATAATATCTACCTAGAGCCGATAGCCTATGTAGGTAGTGCTCCTTAAATTGTAATATTAGATTTATAATTAATTGTGAGTCTAATAAAGAATAATAATAATATAAAGTTATTTTTCAGTAAAATATTTTGATATTCTTATTTTACAAATTACTTTTTTACTAGTTTTAGTTGTTAATTTAACGAATTCAGTTTTACTAACTTCTGAAACCCGATTTGATAAAATTAGCCTGGAGATTAGTGAGCCGTGGTAACTGGGGACCGCCAGGCCCTAAAAACCGGTACGTATGGTAACATATAAGTGTTATTTAAGTCATATGAAAGTACATTTTTTTCTGGATTTCAAAAGTGCATTTTATTTCATGGTAACTTAATTTAATTTATTTTTTAATTTTGTTATTTATGTTTTACTAATGTATAGTGAAAAATTTGTTTGATTTTAGCAAATCGATTTCCGTTAAAAGTTTACTAAAATTTTACAAAATTTCAAAAATGTTCACCACTTTGAGAAAAAATATTTTCAATTTTGTTTTTTTTTTTGTATGACCAATGTTTAATCATTTATCTTTAACGGCGAACAAATTGTGGTGGTTTTAAATTTCAAACAAGAAGATTCTGTTTAATGATAATTAGTTGGGTGTATGTTACTTATTTGTTGGAAATCATACCAAATACTTTTAAAATCGCAAAATTAAATAAAATTTTATGGAGCAAACAAAATTTTCGGCTGAAGTTTACTTTTTCAAGCAACCCTCAAAAAAAGAAAAATAAAAATAATAGGACCCCCTCTGGAATTAAGAATTATTTTTTTTCTATCTGGAGATAAGGTAGTCGTGGTGGCTGGGGCCCGCCATTCTCTAAAAACGGGTACGTATGGTAACATATAAGTGTTATTTAAGTCAAATGAAAGTAAATTTTTTCAGGATTTCAAAAGTGGACCCGTTTAAATTATATTTAAGATATACAAATGCGTAAAAAAATCTAAAAATGGTTCGAAATTGAACGAATTTTTTGTACGTAAACTTTTATGACGTTTTTGATTGTTTTTATAAAATTGTCTGAAAATTTAATGATTTTTTTATAACACGACTCGTAAACAATTAGTGGAGGCGATATAACAAAATTTAATCGCTTTGGATAGTTTATTAAAAATCCCGTCGCCTGTCACTACATTTTGATTGTAATCAATGACTTTTTAACGTTAAAAAGTAAAAAAACGTGATTTTTTTTATTAGTTTGCTAACTATACACTGAAATAAAAAAATCTGTAAAAGTTATAGAAAAATCTGTAATTGTTACAGAAAATTTTTCTTATATGTGACTGTAATTCTTTCGTAAAGTAAAAAATTACTAAAAGTTACTAAAAGTTACGAAAATTTGGTAAAATTTTAGCAATGAGTGAGATCGAAGATAGCCCGACACATATTTTCACTTATAACTGCTTTTGTGTACTGCTCTGAACTTTTTTTTTTATTAAGTTACCCAGCCAGAAATTGCCAATGGTCAGAAAAATCAAGCACTGGTAAAGCACTTTTTTTTGGTACCATTGGCAGAAATTCAAATTAAAGCACTGGCAAAGCCCTTGTATACAACGCTTTCTCAACGTTGGCAAAATGTGCTTTGCCAGTACTTGATTTATAAAACTTACAACCGTCAAAAAATTAAAGCACTGGCAAAGTCGTGATTTATAACACTTTGCCAACTTTAGTAAAACGTGCTTTTCAAGCCTTGATTTTAAAAAATTTACTACACTTTGTTAAAAAATATAAAAATTGTGCTTTTTTATGTTTGTGAAAAATCTTTTTTAGACCAACTTTTTTCCGGCGTTAGCAAGTTATCTCCAACAAACGTTATGCCAGTGCTGGTAAACTAGCACAACCAACAGTTAGCCACCTGTTATCACTTGTTTACGTTTTAAGCTATCAATTGTTATGTGTATCGTTAGTTCAGTCGGTAGAGCTCTCGGCTGGCAATCTGGCGGCCAGGGTTGGAGTCCCGGCCGGACCAAAACATTTTTAAATTACTTTTTTATTTTGGAAAATCTATTTTTAGATCACATATAATTAGGTTTTGCCAGTGTTTTGCCAACGTTGGCAATTTCGTTTACCCAGTGCTTTGCCAAGCCCTGCCCGGTGTTATCATTTTGGGGTTGGCAAATCACTTAAATCTCCAGAAATTAACGCTATGCCGTTCGTATTTTTGTGGCAGGGTACCTTTAAAAAGGTTGTCAGGTTATTATTGCAAAATATTAGCGAAATCGGCTTGTTAGTGTGATTACAAATGGACTTTGAAATTATTATAGCGCTGAAGACGATAATTAAATTTTTTATACGTTCTATGAAGGCTTAAATAATTTCCATAGTTGAATTCTTGATTAGATTTTTGTTTGTTTAAATACCTCATCTTTATGGTTAAAAGTTAAGTTGTTAATTTAGACTCCGAGGGGGTCTTAAATGGATCTGTATGGATTCACATTTAATGCATCTAAAAACAAAATGCATTTCTGAAATGAGTACAAGCACTTATATGTAACGAGGCATAACGGTTTTTGGGGCCTTGGGGGCCATTGACCTTAGACCCCTAACCCGATAGTAGAAAAAAAAATTTTTAATTCTAGAGGGGGTCAAATACTTTTTGTTTTGTTTTGAAGAGTACCCCAAAAAGTAAACTTAGCCGAAAAATTTGTTTGCTCCATAAAATTTAAAGACATTAAACTTTTTTGATGCCTTTTAGTATTAAGATCATTAAAATTTTTTATTTGATGTACGCTAGGAATAAAAAAACTAAACTTTTTTGCACTTCATTATTTTAGTCCGTCGAGAAGATTTACTCTAGATACCTATGTCCTGTTTTTTTTTTTATAAAAAACACGCAAAAATAATAAATTTCTCAAAATTTAAAAAAAAAAAATAATGTAAAATGCTATTTTGACTCTAAGGTTCTGTCACAAATAAAGTTAGTTCACGCGCTGGCCAATTTCAATTCCTTATAGGTTTGTGATGTTCGTGGCCCATTATTTGTGCGCTGACAACTTATTATACCTCAAACTGTATAAAGTTACGCACCGCAACCGCAACCGAATTTAAAAGTGTATTTCAATTGTATCAACTTAAAAATTCAGTTAGTACTGTAATATTTACAAAAGATTTTCGAGTATTTTGGGGGGCTGCAACTAAAATTCAGTTGAATTAACCGAACTTTGTTGTGAAAACTAATGTTGATTTGTTCAGTTGGCAAATAGCTTAATTTTTCTCTGTGTGTATGAGCAACAAAAGAAAATAAACGAAAAAGATCTTGTAAGTAATAAAGTATTTTTTTTTTTCTTTTCCGACTTTTAAATTGCAAATAAATTCTTTTGGCGCAGATGTTTCAAAATGAATTTTTGCATGTCACAGCTTTTAAGTATAGTCCACCTAACCCTGTCCATCGTTCCTCTCAAGTCATAAATCATTGAGAAACAAGAGACATCTAAAGTCAGTTTTAACAGGTTTAAAAATTGAAAATCGTTTAAAAATTAAAAATCGGTTAAGCAATGACAGAGTTGCAAATCTTTAAGAGTGCCATTCGCAAAAAAATACTCTTTTCCAGTTATCTCAAAAATTTTAGGGTATATTGCAACTTCTCAAGCCGGTTTTGTAATACACTCAGCTAGACCTACAACCTACACTAAGTCATTTGACGAGTGACCTTTTCTGTGTAGCATAGTGTAATTGGTATTTAGCTCATATCTGTGGTTTGGTATCTGAGCTAAATATATACAATAGTTTACAAACCTCATGTAGTTTTGTAGTTCTAAAGAAATTGCTGTTGTTAGTATTGCTGAACATGTGTAGATTCTATTAATAAAAATTTATGATCGTAGTAGTTTTGTAGTCCTCTAAATATATTTGTTTCATTGCTGCAGTTTTGTAGTCTTCTTCACTTTTACGATTTTTGATTAAAACGCTGTAGTCCTCTAATTATATACGAGTTTCGATTAAGTAGCAGTAAGCCCTGTACGTGTTCAAAAGTATAATTAAAATTTCTGTAGTTTTGTGGTCTTCTAAATATCCATAGTTTTTAACTACAGCGAAGGCTATGTCAATCTTATTTTAGTTTATATATCTCCTAAATGTTCTATTTAAAAACTCCTAAAACAATTAAAAAATACATGCATGATGGCAACTCTAATCTCTACATGTCTCTAAGGTATGAGAAAAACGCTTTAAATTGAAGTTTTGTCACAACATACAAAAAAATCACAAAAATCACTTAAAAACGCAATCAAAAACAGTATCAATAAAAAATAAAAAACCAAATAAAAAATCTTAAAACGTAAATAGTTCGATTCAGACAAAACTTTTGTATTTTTGGTTTAGTTGGCTAAAGTAACGTTTAAATCTGTTTTGGAAATCAATCAATATACGAATGTTTTTGTTACCTAAAAATTGGCTTAAAGGTGCGCCTGTATTGTATTCCTGGCTCGGTTAGTACTTAGTTTTTTGGTTTTTTTTTTCACTCTGCAATTCGTTGAAGAATTCCACATACAAAAATGTCAAAATCAATTACGCGCTTTTGTACGCGTGAATTGACAAGAAAATGTTTTGTTCTTCTTGTTATAGATTCAATCCATACAAATTCAAAAGGATGAATGCATAAATTTTATAAAAAAAAACGAGGATAATTTAAAAAATTTTAAATTGCAATGTGTAAATTGTTGCAAAAATAAATATATACAAAAAAGCACTTAAAAAGGTAAACGTTTTCCATTTCTCGTGTATAATTTTAAAATTGTATTTTTTAAGCTAAAAATAAGGATCATCATAAAAATAAGGTCGTATGCCATACTATTGAATGACTAGGGATTCAATTAAAATTTTTTTCAATATTTGTTTTTAATCTTATTGTATTCTATAGCAATAGCTTTTAGTCAAAAGGAATAAAGCATGTTCAGCAAATGACTTTTTAACTGGCTTTTTTGAATTTACATTAGAAGTTAGACAATAATAAGGAAAAACCAGAAGATTTCCTGCACATTCTCCTACTCAAAAATAACTGAAAAAATGGACTAGATTACATAAAACAATAATTTTTATACAGTGGAAAACCTGTTTCGTGCATTTTCAATATTTTATAGTCCTGTAGTCGCAAATTTTGACAAAAACATCAATGTTTATGAAAAGAAGTCTCTTTACACGAAAAACACGGATTATATATTATAATTTTATTATAAAATATAATTTATATTACTTAATTTAATTTAAAATTATTTTTTATAAATAGTAACGTCATTACTTGAACTTGAGCCAGAGTAAAAACTAAAATTTTTATATAAATACAACATTTTTGGTCTTCAAAGTTTAGTAACGGAATGATGCTTGTTAGGAAAATGCCCTAGATATGTGTTTGATTACTAAGAAGAGAAAAAAAGATGAAGCCAAAATTCCTTATATGAGAAACTTTAAGTATATTTAATGAATAAGTAAAATAAAAATTCATAATTTCAAAGTTTCGAGTTTTGTCAATTTTTATTAAAAAATAAAAAATTTCAGGGCTCGATTTTTGACATTAAAAAAAAATTTATTTTTCAATTTGGAACCTAGGGGATCCCTAGGATGTATCATTCGCCCCAGTTTTAATGCAAATGGTTCCTAACGGAAGAAATCATTTTTTTTTTTTTTGAAAACGTTAACCCTATGCCGTTTTTCGCACGAAAATTGCACAGTTTTGTTAAAAACTACTAAATTTCGAAATTTGAATCATTTTACTTTTCATTGCATTTATTCATTTAACCTATACCAATTAAGTAAATGTACAAAATTCAAATATAAATAACTGCTAAATAAACATGTTTTTGTTTTCAAAATGCATGTCAATAAAATTTTATATTATAAACATCATTGTAAATACTTTAAAGTGAAAAATTCAAAATGAAGTGGTTGAATAAATCAGTTTAAGAAAAATGTCTATGAAATGCTTGGACGGTATCCTAAAAACGAAGTGTTACAACATTTTCTCCATATTCAGACGGTCTGCAAATGGAGTGGCATCAACTGGGATAAAAAGAAAGAACGGCCAAAAAAATTTACCGCAACTAAGCTTGTTAAATTGAAAAATTAGCCGGTTTATCATATTGGGGCATCAAATCGTAAGTTGGAAAAAATTTCGCGTTTCCAAAGAAACAATTAACAAAAACTTACTCCAAATGAACGTGAAATAATACTACCAGAGAAAGATAGTACTCAAATATAGTAAAAAACAATTGGCAGAAATATCAAAAAAAAAAATGCAGACAATTGAGAAAAAACTTTCAAATAATTTTGAATGTTGAAAAATACTTTTTGTTTTCTTGGAACAATGGAACTATTAATTCTGCATTTAATTTTATTTTTTTTTTAATTTAACCAATACTCAGCGGATGCCCCCTACTCATGCAGTGCATTGTATTGATCAGGAAAATAGGGTATGGGAAGGAGGAAAGAGGGAGTAGTGCTTGTATATATTTGATTTAAATTTTTCTAAATTGTAAGTAACAGGGAAGACTTCTGCGGGAAGTTTGTTCCACATACGAATCGTTCGACTAAAAAACGTATTTTCTCTGTAATGCGTTGTGCGAAACACAGGACAATCAACTACAAACGGATGTGTTCTACAAGATAAGCGAGTATTACGAATAAAAACTCGGGCTAGAGGAATAAGTTCTCTTATCTCAGATGAGCACCTCCCATGGTAATATCGATAGAAAAGTTTCACACAACCCACATTCCGACGATACTCCAATGATTCAATAGAGTTGGATACACTACTGTCATTGATAAGCTTCACCGCCCTCACGTGAACACGGTCCAGAAGCTTCAGAATATACACTGAAGCCCCTGCCCCTATATGAGAGTTGTATTCCATTTTCGGCCGGATATAGCTGGTATAAATAGTAGGAGATCGGATGGAGTGAAGTAAGTCTTGCACCGTTTCAGAAAACCAAGACACTTGAATGCCTCTTTCGACACTTGAAATACGTGCTTATTCCAGCGGACATCACACTGTATTCTCATGCCCAGAACATGAAGCGTATCCGATTCCTCAATACATATACCATCCATATTCTGAAGATTTGAAAATAAAACTCACGACAATGTACGGTATTCGGCCAAAGCGAAGTTTGAACCAAAATTACTAGTGTGGGCAGCCATTTCGGCCATATGTATATCACAACTTTACATCCAGGCTTTGAAAGCTATGGCTGTAAACGCCAATGTTTACATTAATAAATGTTTAGTAAAACTGGAAAAATGTATAACAGATAGAACCTCTAAAGACGAAACATTATTTTGTGCAGATTTAGAAAGACTTTAGAATGGCTTAATGCAAAAAACATATCAAATGTCCCAAATGAGAACTTTTGGGTTATTTATGCCAAAAAGTGTATGAAAATGGTTGGGTAGCCAAATGCACTGAAGAACTAAAGAAAAAAAAATAAAAGTAGTGTAAAAAAATTGACATGAATGTCGTCCAAAGCATGATTGGAGGTATCAAGCATAAAATACGCCAAATAGACGATCGCGGTCCGTTGGTTCTCTACAAAAAATTAATTAATAATTTATATACTGTGTAAAAAATTAAAACACTTTTTCAAAAAAATTATTGGTTTTTTAATTACAAGCGTTTTAAAATTGTCCATTTACAAATTATTCAGACAGGGAATTCTGCCTGCATCCACTTTATTATAGAATCTAAAATGCCACACGAATTTTTTAAAAATGCAGAAACATGTTTTTTTAAATATATTTTAAAGATTTTCTAATTGCGTAATGTCGATTAGTATTTGTATAATATATGTATATAAAAGTTGCCATAGAAGAAAAAATTAAAAATATGATAATTCGTGTTTGTTTATGGAACAGGACATTTTATGAAAATTGATTGTTTTGTCAAAAATTAAACAAAATTTGAATATTTTCATCAAAGTTTTAATAATTTTTTTAAAAATATCACTTAAATTTTATTATACTATTATTATCTTGCCTTTTGTTTAAAAAATCCTTAACCGTTAGTGGTCAGGGGATAATAAAGACCCATAAAACGTAATTTACATTACGATTACAGAATTGTAAATCTTTTAAACTGATAAAAACCGAATTTAGTTTGTGAAAGCCAATATAAAGTTGAACCAACAGATTTCAGTCATAGTGACGTAATTTAAGTTGGAAAATAACAAAATTTTTCTCTTTGACATATTTCTTTCAAAATAAATTGACGAAATCAAAAACGACGTAAATTGCTGAAACAATCAAATTTTGGTTGAATTAACTAGTGAACGATGTCCACAAACCTAGTGAATGAATAAAATATTGGTTCAAATCTAATCGATTTGGATTAACGGAAAGCGAATGGAATTGAAACACTTAACACAGTTTTTAAATGAAACTAAGAACGAGCGAAATATAAACACTAAACACAAGGAGAGAAATGAATTTCAACGCTGAAGAAATGAAATTGGGGAACTTAACACACATATCAAAATGAAATGGAACTAGTGGAATTAAAGAATCAAACACAGGAAACAATATTAAATGAAACGTTGCCTATACCAACGTAAATTTTTATTCTTAATTTTTTTGAAATAGATTTAAGAGTTATAAAGGTTTTTTAAAATGTTGAAAAACTGCATTAACCCTCTAACGTGGTAATTTTGTGTTCTTAATTGAAATTTATTTAATGTGCTTGACAAAAAAAGGGAAGTGAGCTTTTATTATATCGTTGTATTGCTTATTTAAACCAAGCAATTGCCAGACCGCTTCAATGCGGAGTTCATGAAATCGACCTCAATTGCTTCAATTGATTATTAAGATTATCCGAATTTTGAAAAAGTTTGCACCAAATAGGATTCAAAAGAATGTTAACAATATAAATAAAAAATTGTTATAAAATTTGTATTTGTCTCTGTTCTGAAATCCTATTCCGGAAAAAATAAAACTAATTTACATGTCTTGGTGTTCTTGAATTCACTTTCACTACTTTTTACTGCAATTAAATTCGCCAAAGTTTTGAGGGCGAAATAAATTTGTATGTATTATTTTGTTATTAAATAAAAGTTGTTTGAAGAAAAAAAAAAAAAAAAACACTTGCATCATACAATTTAGAATTAATTTACCAAGCAAAAAACAGTGCTTACTCAGAAGCGCTTCCGGAAGGCATTATTTCATGTGCTCTTAGAAGCAATACATTCATGCCTTCTTAAGCAATAAGAAGCGCTTTTTTGTATGTTGACAACATTAATGCTTCATGGTATGCATTCTTTATTGCTTCATTGTAAGCATTATTCAGTGCTTCAAAGAAGGCATTCCGTAATTGCTTTATGGTATGCAAGGCGGTGAAGCGCTATTTTGGAAGCATAAAATGCAGTTACTGCTTACCAAATCCAGGTTATTTTTTGCTGGGTATTGATTTCAAGCAAATATTTAAATGTTGGGGACCAGAATAGCTGAACACGAAGCAGATATAAGAAAGGGAAAGGAATCGACTGCATTAGCGCAACATGTAAAAGAAAGTAAACATGTTGCAGGTTTTAAGAGTGTTAAGATAGTGGAAAAAGAACGAATATAAAATAAGAGATATACTCTTGAAAGTTTACGCATTCAACAAAGAATTTCAAACGCTCTAAACAACAAAGAAGACAAAGACCAAAAAAAATTTCAACTGTAATCAGTTGATTAAAAAGGTTCTGTGATATTAGGATAAAGATTTTTGTTGTGATTTTTTGTAAAATTTTGATTATTTACAAATTTGTTTATTTAAATTTGTTTCGTGTTGTCAACTTTTTATAGAAATAAGAAATATTTAGTCGATGTAATTTATAAAATCGTAAGTTTAAAATAATCTGTGATCCTAATATTAGAAAGAAAAAAAAAACTTTATTTTATAAAATTAAAATTAATTATTTGCCATTTTGTTATCTATTTGCCAGAATTTAATAAACATTAACTCCTGAGGAAGTTGAATAAAACAACCAACGAAACGTTGAGTGAAATATGATGTGAATTGTTTTTATTTATATCGATATATTAAAAAGACTGACCATCAACAGCCCATAGAGGAATCTAAGCTTCACAAATATTAATTTAAAATTGTTCAATAAACAACTAACTTAAAGTTTTATCATTTTATTAATAAAACATCTTAAATATATATATTTTTTTTGGAAAATACACATTAATTTCTGCCAGTTATACAAAAAGCCAATTAATAACCTTTCTGGTTACTTTTATTTGGTTATGGTTAATTTTGCTTTATATTAGTTGCAATTATTTTGCTTTAATTGTATCTTAAAAAAATTCACATATACGAGGGCGGATCAATAAGTCCATAACTTTTTGTAAGAAACACAGTTTTTTTTGCAAAAAAAAATTATTTTTCAACATAATCTCCTTTTAGCTGAATACACTTCTCCAATTTATCCCGCGTGCATCCCAAAAAACTGTTGCCATCACCTTATTGGCCACGATTACGTTTATGGTAAATTGATAGCAAACGTGGCACCATATCGTGGATTTTTTTCGACATTTTCGGGTGTATTGACCTCAATTGGCCGTCCAGAACATTCAGCGTCAAATGTACTTGTGCGACCACAACGAAAGTCAGTAAACCACTTTTTTACCATTGAAGTCGATGGTGCAGAGTCCCCATAGTATTTCTCAAGCTTTTCCTTGGTTTGATTGTTGGTTTTTTTTCCCAAAAAATAATGTTTAATGAGTACTAGAAATTCACTTTTTTCCATTTTAAAAAAATACACGAGGCTGTATGTTTCGAACAGCTGTTAAGCGCAAAGTAAATTGACAGTAGTCTTTTAACAGGTGGTAGTGTTGGTGGCAGTGTTGCATTTTATATAACTGCGAGGGAAGATCGAAAAGTCACTGAATTATTGATTCGCCCTCGTATTTTAGGAATTTGACGACTTAAATTTTGTATGTGCAAAAAATCTAGATGTTTTGACAGCTAAAATATTTTTGGTAACAAAAAACTTTAAAAACACCACGAATTCCAAAACACCGATTTTTCAATTTTACAACTTTGAAAAATTTTGCGTTTTCAATTCCTTACTAATTCCTAGAATAAAAACGATTAACTCAATATTGACTTTTTTTACTGGATAATGTATAAGTATATAGTTTTTTTTTACTGGATAACTATAATTAAGTGATTAAGAAAAACCATTAAATTTATTCAACACCTTGATTTCAAGCGGGAATGCAAAACTTTTGGAAGATTGTTATTCAGTGTTAAAAAATAATGAATTATTATGGGCTTTAAAATGAAAGACGTGATTATGTTTCTTTTTATAAACCGATTTTGTTTATTTTATAATTAATAAAACTTATTTTAACCTAACTTTAATATTATCTTATTACAACAATTTATCGTTCAATAAGTGCTTGATTAACAACAACATTTGTTTTAATATAATTTTAATTATTTGCTTAATAATTGAATATTGTAGTTTTAGTTTTAGTAGACTTGAGTGTGTTGTAAAAGTATGAAGTTCTGTGTTAGCAGTTTTTTTTAATAATTAGGACCATGTGTGTTATGTTTGTTGTAGTAGTGTTTTTGGTGTTACTTAAAGTATTCACCGAATGTGTTAACTTAAAAACACCGAAATAAGGAGTATTTCTTAGTATTTAAGAAACTGTTAATAAATATTATGTTATATGTCATACGTATTGTGAACCCTAAAATGATGAACATATTTCATAAAAAATTATGAATTTGATTTTTTTGTTTGTACAAAGTCATCTATTATAAACCATTATTGAAATAAAATGTATACTCAACCCCTTGTGCCATCAAAGTGTTAATCATAGCATGTAGTATATAAAAAATATATAATCTTTAACAAGCAATCAATGCCACATATGTAGTAGAATAATAAAACAAGCATAAAACAAGAAATTATTGAAATATTTGCACCGCATTGTACACCCTAAATTAAAGGTGGAAAATACGGAATAAAATGCGCCACGCATGCGTCTGGCACACAAGTTTTAAAAATAACAGCATCTCAACAAATAAAGCAACATTATCACGAACGTCTTTAGTAAAGGAAGGAAGGTAACAGCATCGTCAGGCAGCAGCAGCATCATCATCATCTACAGCAGCAACTACAACCAGAACTGAATAAGAAACCGTAAAAGGATAAAAAGAGTTAAAAACAGCAACACTAACAACAAACATAACACAAGGGAACTATTGTACAACTACAAATACTACTACTTGCAACATAAGACAGCTGCTTGAAAGAATGTATTAATTAGTATATGAATTTAAAATTAGATAAATCATTATTTTTGAGTGGATAATACGGTCCGAAATGTTTTTATGTGAGCATTTTAGTTTTTCTATATCAACATAAAAAGCTTTTTTATTGTCTTCATTATAAAGGTTATAAGAATTGTAAATCGGATGCATTAGTTTCCACTGTTATACACATTTTGAAAATCATGACAAAATGTAATCTTCAAATGCTGTAAATTAAATTGTATCACAACCCAAGCCACGCCGGATTTAACCCAAAAGTGCTAGCACCAAAAATGTTTCTCTTGCACACGGAGATATGAAGTACCGTCGAATTGAAAAGTGTATTTTAATGGTCACATCTTATAAATTCTGTTAGTACAACGATATTTACATTCGATATCTGAATATTCTGGGTGTTGGAATTCACCGAACTTTGTTGTGAAAACTAATGTTCAGTTGTACCAAACGACTTAAATTCGTAATAACCGAATTTAGGTCCCAGTAACCAAATTTCATGTGGCAAATAGCTAAATTTTTCTCCGTGTGTGATTACGCATTTTGGGAATTCTCAGAACAATTTGGCGATAAAAATCAGAATCTCCGATCGAGCACTTTTTGCAAAAATTTGTTTGATTTGTGCATCCACTAAAATCTCACGCCCCTTACAAAGTGGGCTGATATTCAAAGTTGGATTATCAAGAGAATCCCCCGATGCTTACACATGTCGATTTGAATGAAACTCGGATATGTTGTGGAGAATTAAAATTTAGGAAATACGGGTTTTTACATAAAAAATACCCATTTCTTCGTTTTTGCATTTTTTGGTATGTTTTTCTAAGGTGCCATAAATAAATGTGGTATGGATGGAAAGAGATTTTAGATACGCATCCGCTGTTGTTGTAAAAAATGTATAAATTTTAGGGTACTTTATATGGGGATGTATACCGGTATCGCGAATAAATTCACATATGATAATCCTTATTAAGTTCAAGTGGACACGTTTTTTTTCAATATTCGGGCTATTTTGGATTTAATCGTTGTTTTCGAAGTACCATTTTTTGTTCATTTTGAAGAGCTGTGTGATTAAACCATAGTCAAAATATATATAAGACTTCATATTTTTTAGAGTACCTCAAACCTGTATGCATTTCAGTTTTTATTTCGTAAATTTGAAGCATGCTCATATCCAAAAATAACTAAAAAATGCAACAGCGAAAAAATGGGTAGTTTTTTACCCACTTTTTAACGCTTAAACCTTCCTAAATTTTGATTCTGTACAACAAATCTGAGTTTCATTCAAATCGGCGTGTAAGCGCTATTAGATGCCTTTGTAAGGGAAAGAAAACAAATTTAATGAACAATTTTACATAAACTTAAATAATTTATCTTCCCAGGCAGAAAAATACAATCGGCACAGTGTTGGTAAAGCGTTGCCTACGTTCGGTTATGCGTTGGCAGAACGTGGGATTAACAATCTTAACAGTATTGTCCTGTTACGCGATTGATAACAGTGTTCAAACGTTGGTTTGAGCGAACTTGCCACCGTTGTCATAACATAGGGAACTTCAAAAAATTTAGTGCTTTTAGAATAGCTTAAATCAAATAAAATTAATTTTGATAAATATGTATAATAAAACACATTTGAAACACAGCAATACAGTTTTGTCCTAGTAGTATATATCATATATAAATGTGTGAAATATAATAAAATATAAAAAAAGCTTCTAATGGGTTGTAATATTGGAAAAACCATATTGGTAAAGAATTTTGCGGGTGATTCTGGTAAAACATTTGCTTTGCAAAAAAAATAGTGCTACCTTTGGTAATTTTTAACACGGTGGGTTTTACAAAATTAGCACTGGTTTGCCCGTACTTTTTTTTTTTTTTTTGTACGGTTGGCAATTTCTACCTGGTTTGTAAATCTTTTTTAAAATTGAATTATTTATAAAATAATATTCCAAAACAATGTATCCTTTATAGCTCTGTCTTTATAAATTTATAAAAAAAAATATATTTCAAAAAAAAAACTTTTATAAAAATATGCAATCAGTTAAAAACAGCAACTAAAACACAAAACATTCAAACTGAGGAAAAAAAAACGAGATTGATCACATTGATATTCCAAGAAAACTGCCAAACTAACGTGCATAAATTTTGGGCTGAATACACTAAAATGCAAAAGGATCAAAAAGAATAAAGCGCACACACAACTTAAGTAAAAAGGGAACTGCAAAAAACGGCAACAATTGGGAAGCAACGAATTTATTGCTTACATTTTTACAAAAAAAATTAATTTTTAAGTTTTTTTCTTCTTATTTTTGGTTAAATGAAGTCAATGTATTGAATGCGTTTTTGTTATTGGTCGAGTATGAAAAGAACGTAAAATAATGCATTGATTGCTTATCGATCGCTTTAAATATCGCTTGCCAACCAAGGAGCTTAATATATTTCAACAACAAGAATTGTTGTATGATGTTTCATTACGCCTTGGGAATCAACTAAAAGTTCACAGTAGCGCTAAAGGCGGTTAAAAGGAAACCTAAAAGTAACACTGTTTTTGGACCAAATAGTAGATTATGAACTTTGGCACAAACTTTAACAGTTTTTGGTTTAGTAACAGGGGCGGACTTGACTAATGGGAGTTTAGAGAAAATTTTTGGTTTGTGATACACAGAAGCAAAAGTTTTATGAAAAGTGTTATCAATTTTTGTATATAGATATTATTGCAATATTTCATAATTTTTTTAATATTGACAACTATATTAGGTAATACGATACAAAAGTTTATCAATGTGACCAACTAATTAACCATTGTCCTAATTTAATTTTTAGTATGGACTAATTTATTTACTATTCCATAGGGTTTGTATTGATATAAATAAATGGATATACATTTTTAATCGAAGAAAATTCCTAAAATAAATAAAAGTAACTACAAAATTCATAGTTTTAATCAATATCGATTAATCGTATAACATTTTTTGAATCATTTGATAATCGAAATTTAAGCATTTAAAATTATTGGAACAATTATTTGTTTAAAATTGTTCGATTAACCAAATAACGATTAATCGATTGCATACCACTCACAGCATTCGAATTTTTGTTCAGATTTATTTATAGCTGGATGTTGTTATAACATTGATTGAACATAATTAGCATTTTTTTTATAAGTATCTTTAAATAATAAATGAAAACATAACACATAAAATAGGAATTGATACCAGAAATTTATTGAAAAACAAAAGACTTAAGAAACAAACTTCTATAAATTTAAAGACGTAAGTTTTTTTGTATAGCTTAAACATTTTTGTTGCGTTTTTTGAAAAGAACTAACAAGGGAAGTCTCTCACTGAGTTCTCTCCAATCTAACCCCGTTTAAAGG
Organism: Delia radicum; assembly: GCA_021234595.1. NCBI lineage: Eukaryota > Metazoa > Arthropoda > Insecta > Diptera > Anthomyiidae > Delia > Delia radicum. Next base: position 91,272,196 of record CM037854.1, on the reverse strand, counting down.
CAAGCCCGCCTACAGGCGGGGAATTTTAAATAGTCCATAAATTTCAAAATAAATATTGTGAAATGATCACAATTTTCAAAAATTCTTAAAAACGTACTTATCTTGACCAGAAAATAATGATAAACAGAAAGTAAGACTGTAGCATTAAAAAAGCTATTATTTTGGTCTAAGGACATACATGCTGCCGATAGGATATCTCTTAAGGACATCGTGTTAACTTCAAAACGTATGGAAGGATTTTCGAGAAATTTGCCAGAAAAATTAAAAAAAAAAACACTACTGTATAAAATTAATGTAAAATCATAATGCAGTAATTTCATGTGTAACTGGTGTTTATCAAATGGTTACTTCCCCACAGTTTTTAAAAAAGCTAAGGTGATCCCCATTCACAAAAATGGTAAGTATCGAAAACTACCATCAAGCTACAGGCCTATAAGCATTTTAAGCTTGCTTGACAAAGTTTTTGAAAAAATAATTCACAATAGAATTATTAATTTTGCCAATGATAACAACATTATTAATAAAGAGCAATTCGGTTTCCGAAAGGAGCACTCCACCACACACCAGGTTAAGAGAGTCGTTAAATTTATTGATAAAAACAAATCTAATCGTAAAAGTACAGGCATTATATTTCTTGATATAGAAAAGGCCTTCGACTCCATCTGGCATGACGGAATTGTTTTTAAACTTAGCACCTTTAAATTCCCAGTTTATCTGCAGAAAATCATTAAAAGTTTTTTGACTAATCGTTCTTTTATTGTATATGTCGATAACTACTTTTCTACAGATCGACAAATTCCCGCTGGTCTTCCTCAGGGGTCAGTGTTATCGCCAACCCTATATGCAATTTTTACGTCTGATATTTCCATCCGTAAAAGTTTTCATGCAGCTTTTTATGCAGATGATAGTGCATTTATCTGCTGTGGTAAAGTCTCAAATGCTATTATAAAACGAATGCAGGATTCAATTAAATCAACTCAAAAATACTTTGATAAATGGAAAATAAAAGTCAATGATGAAAAGACTCAAGCAATTATATTCCCATTTAACAAGTCTCCAAAACGTGTACCTACCATTCCACTGAGAGTGCATGGAAACACAATTCAATTAAAAGAAGATATCAAATATTTGGGAATAATTTTAGATAAGAAGCTTACTTTTAAAAAACATATAGAAAGTGTACGTGATAAAGCAATTAAATGTGGTCGGGCATTATATCCTCTACTTAACAGAAGATCAAATCTGAATATAAGAAACAAAATTATTTTATATAAAATGTGTATCCGTCCAATTCTGACGTATGGTTGTCAAGTCTGGTACAGCAGAGCTGCTAAAACGCATACTAGAAAACTGCAAGTTATTCAAAATAAAAATTTGAAAATAATACACAACGTATCTCCAATATTTTCTACTGAATTACTACATAAAAACTTCAATCATAATCGAATTAGTTCGGTTGCAAGGGAACTGACGCTGTCATTTAATGATCGATGCAGATTGTCTTCATTTGAAACATTAAGAAATTTGGTTAACGATCACTCATAATTCTTTTATAATGAAAGATTCTATGACTGTGCTTGTTTTTAAAATTTCTTAAACTTTTTTCTATCTTGTACATACAAGGTTTTTTCAAACAATTTTTCCTTAATCTGTGATATTAAAAAGTTTTTCTTATTCAATTATTATGACCCCAATTGTTGTAGTACTTATAAGTAAATCTCATAACTCTGTTAATATTAAATAATATACATGAAATAAAATAAAATTATAAAAAAAAAAAAAAAAATTTCATGTGTTTTGTTTTTTTTTTAAATGAGCTACAAATGAAATTTCTTCTACAAATGAAAAATTTTGTACAAGAACATATTGTTCATTTTTTTGCCGAGCAAGTGGCACCAATTCCATTGCAAAAATGTTTATGCGGTTTTAGGTATGAAACATGTCTGAAAATAACGAAATTCTAAATCGTTTGAGCGCAGCATTTAAGTACTCGATACTGATACAAATATTGCCTATTTAGTAATTTAAGGTTGCTAATTATTTGAAATATTTATAATGTAAAGGGTCCGCCATCTAATGTTTTTTTTTTTTTTCAACTAGTGCTTATTTCGTGAATGGTAACACTTAGCTCATGTCTGATTTGACATCAATTCACCGTAGTTCTCAACAATTGAACATTTCGGAGACATCATTGAGATGAATTTTGCATAAAGACCTTGGTATGACGCCATCCAATTGGTTCAGGAGTTCAAAAAAAAAAGTTATTTGGCGGACCCTTTATATGAAAAAAGCTCTTCGGAAAAAACGGTTACGAATATCGGAAAAAGCTCACACACCCTCTCTAGTAATTTAATAGGAATTAATATTCACAAATTTTAGCATCGATTTAAAAATTTAATTTGTGTCTAAAATTTCTATGGAACAATACAAAATAAACCGAAAAAAAACTAAACTTACACCACTTTTAAACATGAGATTGGGCTGCTGAAAGAAACATGTTTCCCTTATTTTTTTTTCGCTCTATCACATAACTAAATTTCGCTAATATCGGAGAGAACCCATCAGAAGACTCCCCTTGTTAGCTAAAATTTTAAACCGGTATTTGTGATTGGTTTTGATATATATACTATTAAATTGTAGTTTAGTAATTTTAATAAATTCAAAGTCGGATTTTATAAAGTGCCTTTGAAAACCTGCTGTCAGTATTACTGACTCCGATTATTGACTCCGATTATTGACTTCGATTATTGACTCTCTTACAATTTATCCCATTTAGTTTATGAGATATGCGAAACTTTACAAACATTTCTGAATCATTTCAAAAAATACTAAAGCCGTTTTAAGCAGTGCAAACTTACGGCTTTAAATTCATAGAAGTTTGTTTCTTAAGTCTTTTGTTTTTAAATAACTTACTTGTGACAATTGCAATTTTATTATTTTTATTTATTATTTATCAGATAATTTTGATCAAATAATTGTTCGATATTGGTAACAAATTATTAAGGCCCGATTACTGAATGTCCAGTTACAATTTAACAAACAGTTAAATTGACAATTTATATGTGAAACAACAACAAATATTTCAGTTAAACTCCCAGTTAGTAGCAAACGTGACATTCAATAATCGGGCCTAAATGTAATAAAGCTTGTCAAGTGAACACTTTGCACATATGTCTTTTTAAGCTATATGCCATCGAAAGTCATAAGATCGACTTTTTTTAATTATAACTTTAACAGATAAATTCGTTTTTAACCTTTGTACTCAGTAGTTTTTTTAATACTGTTAAAAATTAAAGCAAAAAGATTTTACAAAAATAAAACTAAATTAATTTTAAATGAAAACTTAATAATTTATTCACTAAATGTGAGTGGAAGCGAATAAGGAAATACAGACCATATTTTGGAAAATACTTTTTTCACATTATATCATAGAACTAGCACATACCATTCTTGGATAAACATTGTGCTATTTTCTGCATTTTTATATAAAAAAATTACTTTAAATGTTAAATTTTCTATATCATTTTTTTTTTTTTATACTTTTTAAAATTATTTGCATAGAACTTTTTCCTTTTAAGCACAATTTTAAAAATACTGTAGTAAAACAAATATTTTATTGACAGGAAGCAGATATAATATCCTAAATTTGTATTTTTGCTTTTTAAATTTGCAAAAAAAAAAAACATTTTTAAATATGTTATAAATGCCAGTTTTCAGAATATTTAAAGCGAAAACGGCATGAATTGTAAAAGTTTATATAAATGTATTCAATTGCTTTCAACTGGAATCCCAAATTAAACAATTAACCCTTTAATGACCAATATTATTTTTTCGGAACATTTTTTAACAGAGTCTATTGCATCGAAAGAAGAAAGTTACAGCTTTCAGATCAGACCAACCTCTTGGACCACATTGGTCTCAAATCTGAACATGATGAACTGGGGCACTATACGTGCCTGTGGTCGGCAAAGGGTTTAAACGAGAATTATAAATTTAGTGTCACATACAGTGGCATTTCAACACATTTAATTTTAATTTTAATGTTTAAATTAAATTACTGGCTAATAAAATTTACTAAATACTGTTACATTTATCTTTATCCTTTTATTTCTCCAAAATAAGTTTCCTTGCTGCCCTTGAAACTTTTCCAAGTTTTGTCCAAATCAAATAATAAGTTCCGCACCATGTTATAAATTTTCCAATATGCTTTCAAACATAGATTGGTCTGTACACTTAGTATATTATGTAGTTTACTCAGTTTTCAGTTGAGTTAAAAATAAAGAAACTTGCATTTGTTTTTCAAATAAGTATTTGTTTCAACTTTTTATATATTTGTTGAAAATGATTTACTACTATTTACCGATTTTTGAGTTGTATTTATTATTTTCATTTATTTAAAGTTTCATAAAAATTTAACCACAAAAACGGAATATTGTAGTTTATTTTATTATTCCGTTACAATTATTATAAATTTAAATTATTTTTTTCAGAAAAAATATTCAAAAAATGCGTGTTTGTTTTTTTTTTTATTAAAAAGGTTTGTTGATACATAAAAAAAATGTTTCCATACAAAAATATATTAATTTTGACCTCATCTAGCCCTTAAGCGTGAAATTGGACCGCTAAAAAAATACAAGTGCCTTATTTTTTTATTCTCTATCAGATAGCCGGAGAGAACCCATTAGGAGACTCGCCTTGTCAGTCAACACATTTTTCATACTTTCAAATTTTTAAAGCGCACTCATAATATTCTTACTTTATCTACATGTAGGACTTTCGGGTTGTAAACTGTAGTAGTTTTTTTTTTAACTGTTATTGTAATCATTTTTCTATGAGAAAATGGAAAACGACTATTTTCGACAGTCATTTCAAAAAATAGCTAATCAAAAATACTGTTCTCATGTAACAGTTGTTTTTAGTAGTTATTTAAGTATTTTAATAAACAGCTACCAAAACAGTAATTTTTGTTAGTTATTTAAAATAGAAGATTATGTCGAGTTTTCACAACTTCTCATTTAGTTTATATTTGGTATTATTGATATGTTCATAGTTTGCAAATAGTAACTAGAAAATTTCATCGTATCTCCAACGCACAAAATCGTCATAAATGGAATACCATTTGGAAATTTAATTTTGCATTTTAAATAGAACGCAGAAAATACAAGTTTTGTTGTAATTAAACAAAAAAATATATATTTTTTTAATAAAAAAAATGTTAATATGTTATAATGTTAACCGTTCAAATAAGTAGTATTCGTTTTATGTTGATTGTTTTTATTGTTCCGCTTCTCGTTTCTATGATTTATGCGTTCATTTAAGGTTAGTTGTTTTTGACCGCATCGTTAGTCGTGTTTACTAATATTGTATTTGTTTTGTCAATAGTCAGTAATTTTCTATGGCAAATAGAGTCATCGCCTTTTTGACTACATTTGTAGTAATTTCAACAGTCATTTTTAGTAATTTCTGCCTTTTTAATTTCCTGAGTGTGCTACAGATAACATTTTTATTTTATTTTATAAAAAAAATTTAAAACACAAATAATTTTTCAATTAATCGAATAATTAAAAATGTTTATTCGATTAACCGGTTAAGAAAAACTCAATACAATTGTTGGCACGTTAAGCGATTAAAAAAAAAGTTGAATATCTTAATACCCTAGTATTGTGTTTTTATTACAAGTTTGTTTCTTAAGTCTTTTGTTTTCAAATGCTGTTCCTATTTTAATATAATCATTTAACATTTAAAGATATTCTTAGTCGCCTTAAAATTTTTTCCAAAAAAATTTAATACTTTTATTTTTTTTTTATAGAAATTTAGTCTTTAACCCCACCACTGTATATTGAAAGCTTGATGAACGTGCTAAAGCCGACACAGACTAAACTGCTTACGCTGATGGTTTGTCCAGTGCTGCAACAACAACATGCAACTACTAACTACTTTAGCCATTATCAACTACAACAGATCGATTGTCTCCGAAAATATGTTGGCAATGTAACCAAATTTGGTAATGAAAGAAGCATAAACTATTTCCACCAACAGGTCTACCAACCGGCTAACCAGACAGCCAACTAAGCAACCATTGGACCAACGTATTTATGCAATTTATAAAATGTTCTTTTTTTAACGCTTTTATAAATACAACTATGCATGCATACGCACGCTCTTTTTGTTGTTATCAGATACAAAATGATCAGTAACATTCAGACATAAATATAAACAAACATACATTCAGTCAGACGACAAACATACGTTTTGTAAGGCACAAGGTTATAATATACTACAAGTAAGGAAGATGAAAAAATATTGATTCTCTGTACCAGTTTTTGCAGCAAAATAAGTAAGTGAACCATATGTTAAGCCTTGTTGTTAATGGCTTAAACGTGGTGGAAAAAAAGGGCATCTACTCGTATATTAAAGACTTAAATGGAAATGATGGGAGTTTGAAGAGTACGAATAAGTGCTGGAGTATGCGCCGACTTTAAAGTGTTTTAAATATGACTATATGAAACAAAACTACATAACATAACTAAGATAGATATGAAGTACGTACAACTGAACTGTTGAATTGTTGGAATATGAATGTGAGGAAAATACTTTGTTTGATACAGTGGAACATTTTGATATTCTTCTATTAAAAAAGATGATAATTAAATTTACTTGTAGTAAACTAATTTCAAATTATCTAATTGATTTTAAAAATGCCAAGTAAAATACAACAGTAATTAATTTAGTAGGCGTGGCAGTGGGATTAAATGTCTTGAAACAGCCAGTCACTTTAGCGAAACGCATTTTGACCGATTTTAATAAATATGGTATCATGTTAAAGCAATATTAATATTAAATAAACCCCATTTTTAACAATTTGAAATAGTAGCTGGTGAATCATAGCCACTGGACGAATCAAATCCTTATTCACACCGTATGTTGATTTGGTGCTTCTATAAGGATTTTATTTTAAAATGTATTTTTCTAAAATTTGTTACAATCGATTGCCAAACTCCAAGGAATGTAGGAATACACTTTTTTATTTTCCAACTGAAATTATTTGGTACACACTATCTTTATGCTCCAGCCGGTGCCGCAAGTATATTTTTTATTGATTTTGAAAACTTTTTTATAAATATTTTTAAAATCGTTTCCTTTTCTATGTTTGCAACATTAATATTTATTTTTAAACGGATATCTTTGATATATTATGCACCCACGATTCCTTTGCTCCAAGTGACATATACTCTCCATTGGCCTTCCCACTTTTTTAAAAAATTATAAATTTGTTACTTAGCAATAAAAGTCCATTTTAGTTTTTAACGAATTTCAATCAAATTTAGTAGCTTTGATCCTTATACCCAGTAGAGGTCGGAATAAATTTTCTATTATCCATGCCCCTTTGATGCCCCCTGTTTTAATAGTTTTATTCTATGTTTGACTTATTAAACATTTTGATAAATAAGTAAAAGTTTTTTTTTTATCGGAATTCGCTCAGAATTCCCCGTAACACAGGCAAGGTCGCCATATAGTATAGTCCAATAGTTTTCGTTCAATTTTATTAAGAAAATATGGACAATTTCTCTATGTACTTTTTTATGTTGATCACGCTCTCTTTTTCTTAAGTGTATGAAATTAGTATAGCCCATTCGGATTTTGTTCTCATGGATTTTTCTTTAATTTGTACATTCTCTGCAACAGGCAAGATCGTGTCTAGGCTAGAAAATGATACCTGCGCGACGCTGGCACACATACACCATAAGCTTCTTCTACTATAACGAAGTTCGACTCCTGATATGTTGATATTTGCAAATGGTGTGTGTTTTGCGCACAACTGGTATTAATGAATACACCCATTTTCACTGCAACTTTTTCTTTAAGTTGGTGAAATTTGAAAATTTTCAATTATTTTCTATAGACACACAAGATGCTTCTACTACTGCTGAGGTCGCGATATTACGTTGACGGCGGTCAGCTGGTTTCGGGAACTTTTAATTCTAGGCATTCGTAATAAATAGAATGTAGAATTAAAGTGAAATTAGTATCTTATTGAAATTATTAGATATACAACAAGAATTTGTTTTCACTATGTGATTTTTTAAATGATTTAATACTATTTCTTTAAAAGTAGTTAGAAAGTTTTTAAGGCAGAATATTTTGAATGCCTGCAGCACCGAATGCAAACAGTTAGTATTATATAAAAGAATAACGTTACTCACTGGCTGAACTTCGTCCAGTCTATACCGCTGGAGCCTAGATTGAAATTTGGCATGGAGATCTCTCCTCCGGCGTAGACGTCTGCTAAGACTGTATTTTTGAGATTTCTTACGGAAAGGACAAAAAGAGGAAAAGTGTCCCCTTTGGGAGCGTTTCCAAATCCCTTTGGCTAACCTAACTAACAGATATAGTACTTTTGAAATTTTGCCCAGAAATGTGTTGATATAGGGGCTAAAAGGGTGATAAGTCTCCCCTTTGATGGGCTGACCAAACCGATGAAGCTTGGAACTTAAAACTAGGTATTATCCCATTTATACATCCAAATGGGCGAAATTTTTGGAAATTCCTACGGGACGGATATGAATGGGAATATTCTCACCCTTGGTGGTCACTTAAGTGAGGAACTTGAAATTTGGAATGTTGGTTTTAAAACCGCTATACTTCCGCGTAGACGGGAATTTGGAAATGCATACTGGAAGATGGCAATATTGAATATGAAATTTTTACAACATTTGAAGTAAACGAGCATTTATTTTGTTACACAATTATGGGACCTGTGCAAAAATTTATTTTGGGGTTTCTACTTTACTAAATGGATTGAGATAATTGACAAAACTGCTTGTACACTTTTTGTGTTAAAATTAACGATCTAACGATTTTTTTTTAAACAAAATATATATCTAATTTTTTTTATTATTGCATTTAAACCTATATGGTAGGTTTTTAAACCCATATGGTAGGGCAAATTATATTTAAAATCGTTCAACAGATCACTTTTTAAAAATGTTAGGCACTAAGAGCGATGCCACGCCCATTTATCCGATTCCGATGCTTTATGGCCCATAGTATCTTTAGCGTAATTAACATACAGACAATTTATTATGTTAATTTTAATAATACGGATATGGATAATTTAAGTTTTGATTAGAAAATTGACCACAGACAATTGTGTGATTCAAAAAAATTTCTTTAGGGAGAAAATTTGGACAAGTTTGTCAACAGGTTAATGTTCGCAGCAAAACCACACATTACCAAATCATGGGTAAAGTAATGTATCGCCATAGGGATTCACCCATTACATTACATTACACTTTACTTCACTGATGAATTTTACATTCGATGAGCCTAAAAGTAATGGCTGGACTCATTAACTTGTAGGGCGTAAAGTAACTGGTTACTTATATGGGTACATGGTGGGAAAAAGTAATGTGTCTATAAATAGATTTTCATAAAAAAAATACATACAAAATTTTTTTTACTGATATTTTTTTTTTACTTAAATAAATAACTTTTATTATTTTTTTTTTGTTAAATAAATTTCGTCGTCTTGCTGGGATTCGAACCTTGGTTCTCTGGTATTTAACAATTAGTTAGGCGAGAACTCTACCAACTGAGCTATCGATACATATAATATTTAATTGCTTAAAATTTAAATGAGTTGTTGTGCTTCGTGTTTTCGTTCGTGATATCAAAAATATACACCTTACCATCATGCTTCCAAAAAATCACAAAGTAATGGGTCTATAAATAGATTTTCAAAAATATATTAATAATTACTTTACTTTTATAATGCATGCATTATGTAATTGATGATCGGTAAGTTATTATTTTATGTTTTGAATTAATGTAAAATGTAATGAGGTATCATTACAAGGTAATCCATGAGTGTTCAATTATCGGTAACTCATTACTTCTTGTTGGAAAATAATGACACAGTTAAGGGGTACACATTACAAGGTAATGCATTACTTTATCGCAACCATTACCAAAGATTTGCTGGGTTTAATTACAAACGTCCAAACATATTTTTGCTAGCATACAAAAATATGAATTTGTTTATACCACTGTATAACTCTGCAGCACAGTTCGAAACACTTTGCCATTTTTGGGTTTGAAGTGTGTTTAATGCACTCGGTTTGGGCATGGCATGGTATGATTCTTTTAATGACATTTAAATGTATTTATATTCCACAAAGGTTGTGTTACATTTGTGATGCTGAGATTTGTATGTATGTGTTTCATATTCCAAAACCAACATAATTTTTATTTTTTGTGAGTTTCAACATGTTTTGCAACTTGTTACTGACGCCTGACAAGCGATAACAATTGGTTTTATATCATGCTCAAATTGTCATATGACTTGACATTTTTTTTTGCTTGTGTAAAATCTGGCGTTCGGTTTTTACTCAATTTTACCATATCGATAAACATCAGGGTTAGCGCCTTGTCCCGATTTATATATAAAGAAAACGAATGAAACATCAGTGATCATTGGAAATAAGTAAAAGTACCACTGCTGGATGGGATGTTACCGAGTAGTGGACAAACAATTGTTGGTATGTGGAAATCAAGCAATGAAAGAATAAGAATAACAAAAATTTAATTACATAAATTATATCTAAGAGGAAAAAGAATGTACTACTCATATGTATGACTGAATGGATGGATGGATGGTTGGCTGGTTAGTTTACTTAGCTTGAGGTCTGTGGGGAGGAATAAGGAATTTTTAATGTTTAAAAATATGCTAACCAAAAATGGTCACATGGTAAAATGAAGGAATGTTTCAATGTTAAAATTTGTTGATATCTCAAAGGATTTTACAACAATGGTCATAAGGAATGCTTACACTCACAATAAAAAGTTAGTACAAAGGTCTGTTAAACCTGCTCTAATTCATCTGAACTAATTTTGTCTGTAGATTACGCTTAAATCAGTGATTTAGCTAAAGTTATTTGTTATCTTATTTCATCACAACAACAAGTTTCATACGTATTTGAACTAATTTTTCAACACAATATTTAGTAATTCGCTATTTACAAATTTGCCAATTGAGATATTTTAAAAATATAAAACACAAAAATAAACACATTTTCAGCTTAAGCTGTTTTGATTTAAGTAAAATTTGGTGCAAATATTCTCCTAGGTGTTATGGAGCTTACGTATTTTTTCTTTTCCAAAATTCGTTATGGTTCGCGTTTGTCGTTGCTTAAATTTGGGGGTTTTAATAAGTGTGTAAGAAATACACAATCTTTGAATTATCATAGCTTTTGAATGCGTCAACAGAAAATTAATAATTGGTGTAAATTTAAATATCAAATACTTTCTTTTAAACAGTGTTGAACGACAATACATTTTTTGCGAAAAGGATAATGAAAACGTTCTTAATTTCGCGAATATGTTAAAAACCCCATTGTTTGTTTTTCTGAAATTTATTAAATTTACTCAAAGTATCCCTTAAAACATATAAAACTTTTAACTTAAAAAAATTAAAAATTAACGGAATTTTTTCAAAAGTATCTTTGATATTTAATATAACATTTTATATATTCACCTAGCACCCTACGGCAAATTTAAAAATGTTTTGCCATGCATGAAAAAGTTGGTATACATGTTAAACAGGAGACCACATGTAGTTAACCTGCGTACTTATATCTTAGTTCTTTCATAAGGACAGTGGGGCGCTGTGGTGTAATGGTTAAAGCGTTGGACGCAGATGGCCCCGAGTTCGATTCCCGGTGACGGCCACATAAATTTAGAAAAATAATATGTATGAGTTTTCTATACCTCATATGTATCGTAGCGCCCACCTTCGGTGTTCCCATAGCACTTAAACCCTCCGAAGTAAAATAATGAATCAGGGATATGAAATAAAAAAGCTTCAATAATCCAACAGGTGGTGAGCAACAACTGTTCTAAGACTTTTCACCTCGCGAAATTACAGTGTTGCCATATGTGAATGCCTTCATCTTTCCCCACCTTTCTTCTCTCCGCTATCCCCTTTCCAAAGAAAGCAACACATTAATAAATAGGAAGAATTTCCTAGGTGTTGCTTTTCTTTAAAAAAAAAAAATATACATTAAGAAATTATTGTAATTTCTGCCTTAAAGCGCCCTCTAGTGAAAATATTAGCAACCAAAGTTGAAACTTTGGATATGAAGTCTATACGGTTGAAGATATTTTAAAAATTTAGATTTTGTTTAATTCGGTGAACAACCATTTATTCAAAATCATAAAAAAATATATTTTTTTAAGTGGTTTTTCACCAAATTTTAAAAATTGTCATATGGCAAACTTGACATTATGGTTTTATAATTTAATAAAAATTTTAATAAAAATCAAAAAATTTGTATGGTTTCAGTGAAAACGGAATACATTTTGGAATATATTAAACTTTGGGTATTTGAAAATTTCATGGTTCGGTCGGTCGGTCAGATTTTCAATAATTACATACAATCGACAAAGTAATTTTTAGCAGAGAAACATATTCTCATATTTCCTCATTAACATAAGAATTGAATAAATAAAAGATTAGACTTTTTTATATTTTTAAATAGTTTTTGATTTTCCCATCGAAAGAGGTCAAAAATTTATTTTTTTCAAATAATTCTTTGTCAACTATGTATAAAAATGTCCCAAAAGATTTTTTATTCCCAATTGTAGTCAATGTGTTGAATAATCTAATAATATTTCAAATAAATCACTTAATTAACTATATCCAGTAAACAAATATAGCAATTTAACTATAATGAGTTATAAACTTATTTCGACAGCGGATATTTTTCTGATGATTATGGAACAGGTACCCTAAATACGACCTAAATTATCTCTTAAAGAATATAAAATTGTTAGAATATAAAGTAAAATCGACAAAATTTTGTGTTTAAATATTTTTTTTTTTAATTTTGTTTATGAAAACGTATTATGTATCGTTTAAAACTGCTTAATGGGTTAACACACTGATAATAATACATGCGTAAAATTACGAAAAAATGTCAAAATAACAAAATGTTTCGTAAAATAAAAGAAAATTTGTACATTTTACGAAAGTTTTTGTAGTTTTGACAATAATTTCGTAGTTTTCCCCAAGATCATTATGAGTGCATATAACTTTTATAATAGCGGTAAAAAAAACAATATTTTTTGTTGTGAAACATTTTTAAAAATTGTCCACTTAAGAAAGACTAAAACTTGGTAAGAAAATAAAACAAAAATAAGATAATATATCAAAGGTCCACTTAAGGGAACATTGTGAAATAAAGTTTTTCACATTTCTGTATTATTTATTACATATATTTGTTTTTAGAAGTTGTAAATAAAAGTCTTACCATTTACAAAAATGCGACTAGAAAAATTCTTTAGAACTTGTTTGATATTCACTATTTATGTTTAGGAAAAAAACAATTTATACTGTGTTATTTTGAAACGACACAATAAAACCAAGAGAAACGTATGCATTCAAGTCGAAACTTTTACAAAAAAGTGATTGCGGAAAGTAAACTCGAAGAAATTTTACAGTTTTGACATATTCATGCAACAAGACGAAGACAGCAAAAGGTCCACTTTAGGGAAGAGGCAAAATAAAGAACATTCCCTTACTTATTAAAATAAACAAAAGTTAAATTCAGATGAAAAGTCTCTCCTCAAAAATATTTGTAGTAATATTTCAAAACCAAAAATTTTAAAAACGTTCTTTTAAAAATTTGATCTTTCAATAGCCTTGATTGTTTTTAATAAGTTCTTAAAAAAAAAAATAATGTTACAGGTATATATATTTAAATTTTAGCCATCTACACTGATAATAAATTAATATTGTAAAATTGCTCTTTAATTAATTTAAAATTATGATTATTTCACAATTTTATAATTTCATAAAAAAAAAATCATTAAAGCAATGAAAATTTGTCGAATTTTCTTCAATCAAAATTTTAACTTGTAATATCCAAACAAAGTTTGTTTAGTATAATTTTGTATACTAAATAGTATATTTTGGATAAAAAAAAAAAATAATCGCTAAAGTTAAGCGCCTCTTAATTTTACAAATGACATCATTTTTTTTCTTAAATAAAATTAACCAAAACTTCGAAAAAAAAATTGACTCGAGGAGGTCTCAAATCATTTTGCGTATTAAATGTTGTTGTGAATGACTACAAAATTCTTAAAAAAAATTCTTAAGTGGACATAAGCGCTTTTGTAAAAAGTCAACAGATTTTGTAATACTTTTTTAATTTAAAAGAAAACTTGTTTTTGGCTAACATCTTAACATCTTTAAACAGAGAAATGCATTTTTGCTTTGTAATAAAAAGTAATGAAAATATTTCTTTCAAACAATGAATTTTATTCGTTACACACATTAAACTTTCGTGGTAATGTATGGTATAGTAAAATTACACACAGAGAAATAAAGTGCCAACCGAATTGAATAGTGTATTTTAATGGTAGCAACTTATAAATGCAGTTAGTGCAACGATATTAACATTATATTTCTGAATATTTTAGGTGTTGCAGCTAAAATTCAGTGGAATTAAACGAACTTTGTTGTGAAAACTAATGCTAAGTTGTGCCAACCGTCTGAAATTCGTAATAACCGAATTTGAGTCGTAGTATCCGAATTTCAGTTGGCAAAGAGCTAAATTTTCCCTCTGTGTGTAATGAAACAAATTTCATATACTTTATGAATGAAACCATTCATTAAAATTGATTTAATGAAATATGTTTGATTGATTCAATGAAACATTTCTTTCGGGACTTTTTATGAAAAAATTCATTGTATTAATGCAGGAATTCATTAATACTACGCACAAATTTCTATTAGTTTAGCTTTAACAGTTAAGCCAGTTAAAATTTTTAACAAATTTTTTTTAGCTAAAATTAAGGTCAACTTCATTGCAGCAAATTCAGTTACTTTTTTTGTTGTCGTAGCTGAATTTTTAACTATTTGTACACTCTTTTTTTATGAGTGTATATAAAAGTAGAAGTTTTCAAAACGACGATGACTTGAAAATTTTTCAATTTATTAATAATAAATTTTACCTTTGTAGTTTAGCTTAGCTTATAAAGAAATAAATCCCTTTTACTTGTCAACATAATCATTTATTTTTATAAAATAAGGCTCCCCTTCATTTAGTTTCTGATACATTTAATGTCACCTGTCATCTTATATTTGTATCTCGTTTAAATGTCTCCACCCCTTTGAGCGGTTGCAATATGTCAAAGTGTTTAAAATATTTAAATTAAATGGAAATTAAATTCATTTTTATGTTCTTCAACATCTCTGTATATCTCTTTGTATTGACACGCATTTAGTCAATCAGTCAATTAATTTATTTATTGTATTTATTTTTTTTTTAATAAAAAATATTTTATCAATTTAGTCACCATTAATTGTTGTTTTGCGTTTTCTGTTTCTGTTTCTGTCATTTCGACCGGCAAACAGCTGCTAGTTTTGAGAATGTTTTATCACAGCATCTGTTTTGAAATTAAATTATGAATTAAGTGTAAATTTTTTTTAAAAATAGTTGATTTAATTGTAATCATGACTGGAAATTACATCAGTTTTGTGTTATTAGATAAATTTGTAACAAATTTTCTATTAAATTGTTTAGTAAAAGTGTTGCTTAAGCGAAAACGTTGACAAATTTTGTGGCACCAATTGACCATATGCTATTATATTGCTCATTTGCTGCAAGAATGTCACAACTCAAAAACACGATTTTTTGAGTTAGTGACGCAGAATAATTCCTTATATCACACATAATATTGTGTAAAAAAGTCGTATATATATCTTGTATACTCACCACTCGAGAAGAAATCATGTCGTTAATTTTCTTCAAGCTGGGAGTGAATTGAAAATTTTAAAGCCGTTTTCTACAAAATAAAAATTTTGAGTTGTGACGTTATTGCAGCAAATGGGCGATATGTATACTACTTGTTGTCTCAAATTAAATGTTTTATAATAACTGGAAATATTTTGATGCCATAACCTGATAAAACTTAATACAGCCGATTGCAAATTACAGTAATTTAGTTTGATTGAAAAGTGGGATATTATATTTAACACGTTAACAATCTTTATAAAGGTTGACATAAAAATTGGCGTTTTTTTTTTGTTACTTTATGTAAGGCATGTTATAAAGTTTTTAAATGCAGAATAAGTACGTTTTAACATATATATATAAATTTTAACATAATAGTGAGTGCAAGTGAGTGCGTGAAAAAAAAATATTTTTATAGAACTGATACAAATTAAAGAATCTGTGGGAAAATGGAGTTAATTATATAAGAAAATGTTTAAATGTTAACATACATTAGGGTGTATCAACAACACTTTTGCTGAGCTACGTAAAAAGGTACCTCAAATTATAATGACAAAACTTCAACATCCTACGACTAGTGGAAGGCAAGGCGGTGCGCCGCGATCATTCCTGTTGGCTATTTCTACCAAAATCTTTAAATTTTTAATTAAATCTTCTTATCGAGTTGATAACACAGGCCTACAAAAAAAAATGTTTTGTTTGGTGCCGCTAATTCTATGTTATAATTTGGTTAATTAGTCCGCAAGACGTCATGGTTAGCTGTCAAAATCGCGAAGCTACGTTCAGGTTTGTATCGATCGGTCATAACCTAAAAAATGTATTTTATTATACTTAATGTCATTATAGAGCAATTCCATATTAAAGCGATCACCTTTTGGACGACCCCTCTCCGATTTTAAAATAAATAGTCTCAATCGATTGCCCAGCAAAAATAATGTACCTACATATTTTTTTTTTTTTATAGTGACTGGTTTAGTGGTGGTGTGCACCACTGTCATGTGACAAAATTGAAGAATTCTTCATAAGGGACCTCATTGAAAGTTGTTTTAAAAAAAACTACTAAAGCGATCGCAACGAGTGATAGCTCGTTGGAAAGGTATTGAATCAGGCTTTAATTGAATAATAAAATTTTTTAAAACTACTAAAGCGATCGCAACGAGTGATAGCTCGTTGGAAAGGTATTGAATCAGGCTTTAATTGAAAAATCAAATTTTCCTAATGAGGTCCTTATAAAGAATTCTTCAATTTTGTCACATGACAGTGGTGCACACCACCACTAAACCAGTCACTATAAAAAAAAAAATATGTAGGTACATTATTTTTTGCTGGGCAATCGATTGAGACTATTTATTTTAAAATCGGAGAGGGGTCGTCCAAAAATTTGCCAATTTTGATCGTTTTCATATGGAATTGCTCTATAGTCAATTAATTTCTTTGATTAAATGATAATATCGATATGCCGTCGTCGAGAAGGTGTTGTGTAAATAATCCAAATACATTTTGTTATATTTGTGGTGAATATGTAGTAAAAAAGTTTAGAAAACCTATAACAGATGCAGTGAAGAAGACATACGTTGATTACTTTAATATCCTTGCGAAATCTCGAAAACTACACGTAGCATTAAAAAAGTAAGTTTCAATTTTTTATCAGGGTACCGAACGTACTTGAAATCTGTTTTATTTTTAGCGGCACCAAAATCATTGTAGGCCTGTGTAATCATATGTAACGGTGAAATGAAGAAAGCTAGTATTCACACATGGTCAAAGTTTCTTGATATTTAATATTAATGATATTAAGGAAAATTTTATATGAAAAACTAGCTGAAGTGCCCGGTGTTTCCAGGGTCAACTGTAATTTTTGAATGCAGAAAAAATTTTAAGCTAGGAAATAGACGACTTAATTCTGTTGTGTTTTGCAGAGTCAGTTAGGATTTTAACGTTAAACTTGAAATTAAAGATTCCATTTGAAATTTATGAAATAATGTTACAAAATTAAAAATTATTTTATCTTTAAATGATGCTTTCAGTAGCAATTCACTACTATAAATCAATGTACTTTATCAATAAAGATGTCTCATGTAGGGCATGGTTTCGAAAAAGTTTATCCTTAAAGAAATTTTTTTTGTTTTGTTTAATGGACTTATTATTGCAAAAAACGGTAAGGAAAAAGAAAATTTAAAAAAATAAAATCATAAAGACATTGCGAAAAAATCAGTATTATAGGAAAAAATTCTTAAAAACGAAATGGTTTTTCCTAAAATGTTTTGATTGGATTTAATGCTTTCAAATTAAAAAAATGAGCTTTATTTAAAATAGTGGAATTTTTAATTTTGACGTTTTTGATCAAAAGTCGGTATTGAAGTGGGATATGGTAATGAAACTTTTACTGAGGCCGTCCTCGTGGGTAATTTCAAAGAAATCCGTTAAAACTTTCTTAGAAGTTTGTATTCGAAAAAAACGAAAAAATTTGAAAAAGGTGAAAAAAATTTTAATTTTACATTTTTGTCAAAAGTAAGCGTAGAAGTGGGCGTGGTCGACAAAAACTATACTACGATCTAAGTTGAGGTCCAAGGATTATTCATGCCGAATTTGAGGGAAATCCGTTGAGAATTGCAAATTTGTATAGAGAACAAACAGAAAATGAGTTTAATATATATAGATTATTACATGAAAAAAATGAATTTTTTTTTTCGTTAAGATTTATGAAAACTTTTGAACATTATTACTTTAATAGTTGCTATTTAATATAGTTCATAATCATTTCGTAAAAAAAATTCATAAACCTTTATCATCAATTATTCATCATATTTATGAAGTTTTCATAGATATCATGAAGAGTTTTATTAAAATTTATGACAAATGTTTCAAAAGTCATCATCATTTCGTAAAAAAGTTTCATAAACTTTGAGAAGATATTTTTGTTTGTCTTCCGATTTATTGAAATTTGGAATTTCTAATTGAAATCATCAATAGAAATATAGAATTTTCATTTGAAATTAAGAAAATGTAATTAAGATTTTCAATTTAAAATTGAGAAACTATCATAATATCAATTGAAAGTCACAATTTCTCAACAGTTGATGTGTTCTAACTTTAGTATGGAATTTTGTGAATATAACTTAATTTTTTATAAATTTTAGTGGAAACGGAAATTCATACACACAGAGAAATAAAGTGCCAGTCGAATTGAAAAGTGTATTTTACATTATATTTCTGAATATTTTGGGTGTTGCAACTAAAATTCAGTTAAATTAACCGAACTTGTTGTAAAAAAGGAATGTTAAGTTGTGCCAACCGTCTGAAATTCGTACAACCCAAATTCAAGTCGTAGTAGCCGAATTTCAGTTGACAAAGAGCAACATTTTTCACTGTGTGTAACATCAATAAATGTTTTTAAATTCAAAATGAAAATTCGTAACTTAATTTATTTTTTTCTGAATTGTATTAAAACTTAATACGAATTGATATTTATAAATTTAAAATTAAATTTTCGTCATCGGCTGCAGCATTTATTGTGTTTGTACGCTACCATAGAAATTGATGAAGCAAATTCATAAAAATTTATGAATTTGCTTCATCATATTAATTAATTGTCTTAAAACATTTGTGAAACATTTCATGAAATGCTATGAAACTTCTTCATATTTATGAAACATTTCATAAATATGATAAAGCTTGTCTTCAGTTTAACTTATATGACACAGCTTTATCATATTTATGAAGTGTTACATTGGAAGAAAGTCAATGAAGTTTTTCATTACATTTATGAACTTTTTTTATATATATAATGGATGTTGAAATTTTGCCAATATATTATGATTGACACACTCTTTCATAATTTTAGGTACGACTTACTTTGGGATTCTCATACGATTATAGGACACACTGCTATACATACAGTGTTTGAAAAAATAATAGGGACGATTGTTTATATTTCAAAAGTGTGTTAAAATCTTTGTTATAAAACGGATTTTTTATTTTCAGAAACCGCTTTATTATGTACAAAATACTGGTCTTTCATTAAAATATATATATATATATATAATATATATATATATATATATATATATATATATATATGTATGCGTAGCGCATACTTTAGGGACAAGCCCAAAATTGTCGCCGGAATATGCGGTGTATAGAAAAAATTGTCCTCATCTTAAACGCTAGATGTATGAAAAGGCGCGAAAATTTTGGGGACAGTCCCCAAAGTAAGCAAATGTCCCTAAACTATGCGGGGGGGAACGAATAAATGTCTCTAGAGTATGCGCTGTGCATACATATATATATATATATATATATATATATCCAGGTAAAATATATGCTGGTAAAATTAAAAAAAAAATAAAATCATAAAGACATTGCGAAAAAATCAGTATTATAGGAAAAAATTCTTAAAAACGAAATGGTTTTTCCTAAAATGTTTTGATTGGATTTAATGCTTTTAATTTAGTTGCCATCTCTACGAGGGTGCTTCAAAATTCTAGACGTCAGAAATGTTCACCTCTTCAGGGTGCAATCAAAAGTGTAGATAACCAAAAGTCGCTGAACAATCGTTTTTATCTCAAGGTTGCTAAATAGCGATAAAGTTTCACCTATAGGTTAATAAAGATCTAAAATTTTTAAAAATTACTAGTATTAATTAAATTAATTTATTAATTCCATTAACATCAAATCTATACAATTATGAAGTCAGATTTTCAAATAAAACGACGGTTTCGCGATCATGCGGATTAAAATTTTTAAATTTTTTGGAACATTTTGCAGTTTGTCGTCTTATATCATAAAACTTTTACTACGTGGAATTTCCACTCTGCAAAAATCGTTATCCATATGAAGTCAATTTTCTGAAACGAATTAAATAAATTGTAAATCGATTCCTTGTTAATTTATAGACCAAACTGAATATGTTTAACAGTAACATGTTACACGAAAACAGCTGAACTGCCAAAAGCCGTGTTGCCGAAAAGAAAGTTGTTAAAAAATCGCTCTTTATAGGTGAGCTAGTTTACATATATTCGAAGAAACATATATTTTAAATTTTAAATTTCAGACCAAAGCGATTTGGATACGCCTTTATGCCACTCCCAATGCAATTTTCAAAAACCGCTCAATGTAGATGTTTACTTCTGTTTAGAAACTCAAGTACCATATTTCAAGTTCCTAGCATCAACGATTTGACCAGATCGCCAAGGGGGATATTTTTCCCTCCCCGTCAATACAGATATCTACTCGTGATAAGGTACCCATACTACAATCTTCAAGTTCCTCGCTTTAGTGGTTTGGTCAACCGAAAAGGAGGACACTTTTCCTTTTATTGCCCCTTCCCCGTATGAATTTCCAAAACTCAGCTCTATACGGATGTCTACACACAGAGAAATAAAGTGCCAACCGAATTGAAAAGTGTATATTAATGGTAACAACTTATAAATTCAGTTAGTACAACGACATTTACATTATATTTCTGAATATTTTGGGTTTTACAACAAAAATTCTGTTGAATTAACCGAATTTTGTTCTGAAAACGAATGTAAAGTTGTGCCAACTGTCTGAAATTCGTAATAACCGAATTTAAGTGATAGCAACCGAATTTTAGTTGGCAAATAGCTAAATTATTTTCTGTGTGTACTCCTGATTAGGAACCTTCACGCCAAATTTCAAATTCCCAGCTTTGGTGGTTTAGCCAGGCCACCAAGTAGAAAAATTTTCCTCTGTTTGCCCGTCAAAGCAGATATCTACTCGTGATAGGGTACCCGCACATTAAAATGTAAGTTCCCAGCTCCTTTGGTTTGGCCAGGCCACCAAGGGGTAGATTTTTTGCCTTTTGGCCCCTTCGAGTGAAAATTTGCAAAAATTCCGTCATATCAAGTAGTTGGGTCATATCCGAAAGAATACATACATATTGAAGCTATATATTTCCAGCTATATATCCCATGGGGTTTGGTCAGGCCGCCAAGGGGAGACTTTTCCCCTTATTGCCCCTTCCCGCAGGAATTTCCAAAAATCCCATTTAAAGGACGTCTACGCTGGAGGATGGACCTCCATGCCAAATTTAAAGGTCCTAGGTGCAGAGGTATAGGTTGGGGGATATTGATATAGATAATATATATACCGCACACCTAGTTCCAAAGTGACTCAACTCAAAATTTTAATTTGTCTGGTATATATGCTTAAACTATGCACAATACACTTGTTTATCCATAAAAAAAATATCAGTGCATTTTGTTGTTGTTAACACAGTTATGTCATTCTTTATGTTTCAATTGGTATGAAGTTACAAATATTTTTTTTCGATTTCTGAAAAATTAAAAATTTTGAGTTGAGTCACTTTTGAGCTATGTGTGCGATATAGATACAGATAATATACATAAATAAGCGCAAAGTTAGTTTATTTTTAGCCACGTCGCATTCGCGCACTTTTGTCAAAATTAGAAATGTGGTACCATTTTTTCTCGCATCATATAGGAAAACAAATACTGTAAGTTTGGCATTGCTACGAAGTCCTTTTTTTATAGGTAGCATTGGCATTCTGATATATACTGAATTTTTTTTAAACTAGGGCGTATGATTAATCTTTAATTATATAATTATTTTAATAGATTATACGCATACAGCTGCTTTGGAACTTTATTCAAATGCTGCTTCAAGAAATAAATTCTGAATGATATAAATTTAATTTACTAGCCCTTGAAAATTTAAATAAATTATAGATGTTTTATTCCGAATCAGTTAAGGTTCACATTATCACAACATTATAAATGTTGTTAATTTCTATACATATGTCTACCAACTGAAAATTAAAGGTTATTCATTTTCAAATACTTAAGACACTTTTAGCTATAAAATTATTTGGTTTTTCATAAGTCTTTTACTGTGAGAGAAATATCTGCACTTCAGTAATGAATTTTTTCATAGCTTTAATGCAAATTGTCACTGAAGTCGTTCATTGAAACTTGTCATGGTACCTGGTAAAAATGATTCATTAAAGTCAATATAATAATGAAATGTTTGTAGAATTAACGAAAATCTTCTTAAAACTAATGATTCGTTCCGACAATGAAGCGTTTATAGTATTTATGAAATGGTTTCATAAAATTGTTTAATAGTAAGAGTTCCTTGAATTAATAAAATTCTTTATAAATGTATTGAAAAATGCATTGGAACTAACCACTACATATGATTTTTTAAACAATTTCATAGAAGTCCAAAATTTATACAATGATACATTGAAATTAAGTGTTTTAAATAATTAAGTGTTTTAAATAATTTCACAGCTCTAAAGAAAATGTGCATTAAATTTATGAAGAGATTATTTATAAAATCGAATGAATTGTTATTATGAAACTATGAAATTTTATGAAAAAAAATTTATGAAAAATTTCTTAGTATTAATAAAATTTCTTGGATATAATGAAGAACTTCATTGAATCTATGAAAAAAAAAATTCTAATAAATTGTTTTACTAATATCATGTAGAATAATTCTCTCAGTGTAGGGTATTAAAAAGTTGGCCAACAAATAATTATGCATTACCTAAATCTAAAAAAAAAACGTCCTTGAAGCAATTACCCATAATTATGATTATGTTGCAATGTCACTCTAATTTGCACAAAATTCACATTATGCTTAACATAAACGAACGTATTCTCTTTATAAAAACAGCCAAAACAAAAAAAAAAGTTGTTGGTTATTTGCCGCACAGGTGCTAAAAGTCGCGTGTCGCCATTTAATTGAATTAATTTTTGTAAGAGAAAAAAAAACTAAAACATATTAATAGAGTACTTAATAAACATAGAAGCAAAAAAAAAAAAATATATACAATACAATCTGCTATATGTAGTCGATGACGGTGGTTGTATACTACGAAGCCTGCAGTCTTAATTTAAGCTATGACTAAGACTTTAGCAATACTTGTTACCAGCAAAAATAGTTACCTGAGCTAACTAAAATCTTGTTGGAGTTAGAAGACAACTTATATATTTTTTTTATGAAGTTTTAAATTTTACTCAAGTTATACTGTGCTACACTGAAAATTCATTCGTCGAATGTCCTTAAAAAAATTTTAAATATGCTCTTACCCCTATAGGGAATGGAAGCGGTCCTGCGTGTGCCACAGGATCCGTCCCTTCGTGCCAGATACCGGTCCTCTGCTAAACCCTACCCTATGTAAACAACTGGCAACTTTAACATGGGCTTGTCATAGGAGTGGGTCATTTGTCCTGCTTTAAACCACATAGTGGCATGCCACACGACAAAACAAAGATGGGCATACCACAGGACTGTCGCAAAAGGTGCACGTCGGAGGACTAACCAAAACGGACTAAACACATGACTATCCTGGGACGTGTCGTACAATTTAATAATTTTTAATGTAAAAAATGGTAGAAAATGAAACAATAAATTTCTAACTCATTGGCTTTTTCTAGTCAATAGGTATACCAGTTAGGTGATATGTCCTACATCTAACAGTCACGGAACTAGTCTTTTTATATCAATTTACACTACATAACTCACATCAATTGTAAATAATACTAGTCCTGTGATAAGTCCTTTTCCAGCAGTCCAGGTTCTTTTAGGTCAATTTTCGCATGCCGATAATTTTTTAATAAACCCAAAAAAAAAAAACGTAAATATCGACAAAAAAAAACAAAATTAATAATTTTTAGTTTAAAAAATAAAGGAAAACTAAACAGCTTCCAGTGGGTAAAATTCTGGCCAACTAGCTTTTTCGTGTTAATAAGCATTCTGGTTAAGTGGAATGTCCTCCCTTTACCAGTCACAGGATTGGTAATTTTAGGACAATTGACACTGCTTAACCCACTTCAGTATTAAACTATACCAGTCCTGTGATACGTCCTTCTTTAACCAGTCACTTTTAGGTCAGTTGACTCTTCATTCCCCATAGGGACATTTTCGGGATAACGGGAAAAGAGTATTTTTTGCGACTGCGGCATTTAAAGATTTGTATCTCACAACGGATGTATACCGAACCGAACTCCCAGATTTTAACTAACTTTGGATATGTTGTTGACGATAAAAAAAAGGTTAGTTTTTTATAGCTCCCTAATCTCAAGTTTAACCCTTTGAGGACCGTACATTTTCCGCCAGAGCAATTTTGAAATCTTGATTATTTTCGTGATCTCTGACTTAATAATAGTTATGAAAAAAAAAAAAATTGAAGTAATTTCGTGATCTTTGATCTAATAGTAGTTATGTAAAAAATATTGACTCCCTTCTTACCCCCCATCAGGGGCGGCGAAAATAACCATTTGACTACCAAACTTTTCGCTGACGTGAGTTTTAAGTTCTTCTTTAATTTCGTGATCTACAGCTAAATAACAGTTACTTTACGACAAATTGGCTCCATAGACCCCCTACTTGACACTCATTACGCTTGTTCAAAATTTTTAATTTTGACGCTAAATAATGACTATTTTTCCAACTTTGAGGAGCTCTGCCGGGTAAGTGAGATTTACCACATCCACATTTTTATTGCCCCAAATGTGCCTTACAAATTAAATTTGGCCTATATTTTACCTAGACAATTATAAGTGCCAAAAGCGCTTGGGCATGTGGTCGTCCACGGCTTAAGGGTTAAAAACATTTGTTTTTGTATTAACGAAACCTATATTTAGTTAACGAAAACTATATTTATTTTTACGCACGTTTTAAAGTACTCAAGAAAACCAAAATTTTGGTACCCATGTTGGCTATATTGTCTATGCCCAGAGTTGCCACATTTTTGAATTATTCAAAATATAGGTGAAAAAGCCTCTTCGGGAAAAGTCGCATAAAAACCGAACAATTTCGAATATCAGAAAAAAAATCAGACACCCCCTCAATTAAATTAAATAGGCATTATTTTGCATTCTTTTTAGATAACTACAATTCTTTAATAAAACTCCATATTTAATGTTACTCAAAACACATTTTTTTGAATAATATAAATATTTAAAAGTTTTTAGACATAATTTGTACACCAGTGAATGTGTCTTCAAAATTTATTATTAGCGATTTTTTTTTTGTAAATTCATAATTAGCGAATTTTTTCACAGATCAACTTTGTATAGCCTTTTAAAAAATTCATATTTTTTCAATAAAATTGCGATTTTTGCGAAATTTATAGCTGATATACAATTTTTGATGGCAAAATCGCAATGAGCCCTACCAAATTGATGGAAAACCATATATAGATGACTAATATTATTTACAAATTGTGGATTCTTTTAAGTGATGCTAAATTAGATCAATAAAATATTGAAAGTTCCATATACTCTATAATTCTTACAATTTGTTTTTTTTACGGCCTCTTAGGTGTTGGTAAAACTTAAATAATATATTTACTGCAGTATTGAAATCAGCGTTTTGATTGTGCCATTGTACATACTTGGGCGACGTCAATTACATTTCAAAATCGTTCTCTTGTGAATTTTTTCTGTATCATTAATAATTTCAGACCTACGCTCACACTTGTGGGCTTAAACGCTTCCTTGAGAAATTTTCAATTTTGTCATTACCAGACAAGGGACATAATTACAATATCTGTGTATTTAATTACAGGCCAATTACTTTTTTATGTTCAATTACATGTAATTGGGTGTATTTGAGTAATTGCCCTGTAATTAAATACCCAGATGTTGTTACTAATCCCCATGTTTGGTATTAAAGATTTTATAAATTTTCCAAGGAAGCGATTAAGCTCACAAGTGTGAGTGAACGATTTTGAAATGTAATTGAAGTCGCCCAATTCTGCCATTGTAAAATCTTATAAAATTAAAATAACACGTTATTCACTCACGCTGACTTATGATCAAAATGTCTTTACGCTAAGGTGTATAATAGGGATCAATTTCTGATGCATACAGATAGAAATATTAACAAAATGACTCTGTTCTGTTAAAAAAAAAAAAAATAAAATTTAAAAATTTATGACAAAATCCGAAAAACAAAAAGTTGAGATTTGAGAGTGGTCTTTTGCAAAAATGTGAAAAATGGTAAACTATTAAAATCACACCATATTCAGACCACCTGGCAACAAACTCTGGCTGTGCCATGCGAAAATGTGCTTAAAAAAATCATGTTCATGTTCTT
This sequence comes from Delia radicum, assembly GCA_021234595.1. NCBI lineage: Eukaryota > Metazoa > Arthropoda > Insecta > Diptera > Anthomyiidae > Delia > Delia radicum. Next base: position 91,245,311 of record CM037854.1, on the reverse strand, counting down.
ACTTCGTGTATAATTATTGTACATATGTAATCGAGACATCCATCAAAGTACTCAAAATTTTAAGGTTTTTTTTACCACTTTCTAAAAATTTGATACGTGAACTGCCAAAAAACATGCGAAAAAGTGAAAATCTAAAAAAGTTTGGGTCTAAACCAATAACACCGTATAACATTTTAAGTGTTGGTAGCACAGCATCAGTACATATAATGTGAAGTTCTCCAAGTGTATTGAGTGTACAATTGCAACACATATTTTTTTGTAGCACCGTGTTATCCACTTAAAACATATTAATATCAGTACTTATAAGTTTGCTGTTGTTTTTTATGATGGTGACAAGGATGACGATGACGATAATAATGGAGACGACGATGATTTAATTAAAGTCTTGTACTCAGCATTACATATATTAGCATTTAAAGGCGTCATTTGATGATTACCTACATTTTATAGTCTAAGGTTAATTATAAATTCACTGATGCAATTATGAACTTCTAGAATGTGAATGAGTTAGAAGGTTATTTATGAAAATGTTAATCTCATACGCAACAATGTATTGCGGTTAGATTTAGATTGTTGAAAAATTACAAATTAATTAATGTATTTTATGCAAAAAAAAAAAAATATGTAAACACTTTTGTAGGCATGTTTTTTTATTACTTATTATTAATAATTTATGGTCAATAATAAATAGATGTACTTTCGGACATAACTAAATAGACAGACGTGTTTTGACATTAGTTTGTGTAATTGAAAATATTTATTAAATGCTTCGTACAGATCTGATTATGAGTTATAAGATTTGGAGTTTTTTTATTGGAATTTGTAAAAATTTCTAACATACATTTGGTATCAAAATAATAAATGTAAATCAAGCGCATCATAATGTGATAATTAATTGTGAAAAAGAGATAACAAAAGGATTAAAAAGAGGAAGCGTTTTAGTTTAAAAATAAATTGTTCATACAATCAGAAAACAGTCTTAGTTGTAGCCAACGAATTTGTTGTCAATCGAATTCTGGCGGTTAGTTGTCGTAATTTTAATTAATTTTAAATTATAATTTTAGACGCGAAAGCTAACATTCAGTTGCCAGTTACATTCCAAATATGTTATGATGTTTACAAAAATGAATAAAATATCAATTTTTGTAATAGTTTTCTTTTAACAATTAATAGATATTCAAAGCTTTGCAAAAATTAGTGCATATTTAATTGGATTTTTACTTATTTTTACTTATTTTGCTATTATTTTAATTTTTTCAGGATTCCGATGTACATACAAAAGGAACAAAGAAAATAATAAATACCAATTAAATACAAATACAACTCTGTACTTTATTTATCTTGCAAATACAGAGCTGTATTTGGTTAGTCTTATTATTTATAATACATATTTCTCGAATGATGGCGCTTAGTTTTTATGCAAATAACTAAAAATTGAACTAAGACTTAGATGTTTTTTTTGCTGTTTTTATTTTACTAATAGTTAGCATATAGATTCAGCTAATTTTACTGCTTTTTTCGCTAACATAATTTTTAACTAATTTTTATTAACCTTTTCTGCTATTTTTACAGACTTATCTGTATGAGTGTAAAAATAAACTTTTCAGTTTCATGATTTAAAATTAAAATTTTCAATAATTTAAATTTAATTAATTTTATGATTTGATAAAACGGTATTTCAAAATTAAATTTTTGATTTGGAAAAGAAGTCGAACGGAGCCAAATACAAATTAAATTTGTACAGTGATTTTTAAAAAAATATAATTTAAAATTTTTTATTAAGAAATTAGTTTAAAAACTAAATTTTACCGTTGAATTGAAGGAATTCCTTTTTTTTTGTAAGGTTTAATAAATTTAAACGCGTTCGTTTAGTGAATTAATTAGTTTGGTATGGAATAAATAAATTTTACAATTGAATAAATGATTGCAAAATGAATTCACATTTCTTTAAATGTGTATTGAATTTAAAAAATTATTGGTTTTTTTTGTATAATTTGTTAAATTTTAATTCAAAATTAATAAATGTAATTAAAGCTTTAAAGCTTTGCTTCGGAGTAAGATCTGGAGTTTAGATGTTTAATTTAATCTCATAATAAATTCCTTTGTTTGAACAATAAAAAAATTTAGTTTCTCGTAGAAAAAAAGTATGAGAACGTCGGAACACGGTACGTATGAGTGTTATTTATTACTCATACGCAGCCGAATGAAATTTTAAATATGCACTCATTGTCATGCATGGAATTCATGCAAATTTGATAATTCGGATATATATTTAGTCTATATCCGTTTTAAATTTTTGGGAAAAATAATACATTAGCATGAAATTCCTTAACTGCTTATTATTATAAAACAATGTTTTTAAAAACACATGCACAAAGGAAAAGAAACAAAAACGTGTATTGAATATTTAACAACGGTAGACATATGTACATACAAAAAACAAGTTTTCAATTTATTTTTTGATCAATGGTGATAATCTTTAACTTCGAGCTCATATATTAGTTCTCATATAGTGTGTTAACTAGTTTATATGAATGTTTGATGTTTGGCATGGGACTGTTACCTCTTTCAAAATGTGTTCTGATGATGGGAACCTAGAAAATTCCCGAAATAGATCTATCAACACATTCCTGAAAGGGTCAAATAATAAATTTGACAACAAAAACTCTATAGATTATTTGTTAGGACAATATCCTAATAAAGAAATATAGAGTATGGCCTCGAACTTGAATAATTTTAATTTTCATTGCACAATTAAAGGTCGAAAAAAAACATAATTTTTATTTGTAATAAAAATGATACCAAACTTGCATAAAACAATTAATATATCTAACGGAAATTTGTAAAAATCTGACTTAAAATTGAAAAACAGAATAAAACCTGTTCACTCAAATAAATAAGTCTGTAAAAGTAACGGAGAAAAAATGTAATTGTTACAGACTTTTTAAGTAATATTAATCCATCCGATAGTTTTGCTAATTTTAGCAAAACGTGACTGTAATTTTATAGTTAAGTAAAAGTAGTTAAAAAATTAGTAAAAGTTACTAAAATTTAGTAAAACTTAAGTAAGCTCTTAATGGAAATCGATTTGCTAAAATCAACCAAATTTTATACTAAATATTATTGAAATTTATTTATTTCGACAATTTAAATTAAATAAATATAATAATATTTGGATAATATCAATTAAAATTCAGGAAACATTATATTTAGTCAAAAAACAAAAAAATACTAGTTGTAATTCAGAAAAAATTACTATGAGCTTTCTAATTTGCAATCTATGTTTAAGAATTTAATATTTTTGTGGATAGTTTTTGATTTTCAAAAGGAATCCGAATTAGAAATAAAATACTTTTTAATTACAAATGGAAAACTAAAATTAAAATCTATGGTTTCTAAATTCAAACGAATATTCAGAATTCAATTGATATTTGTAGATTACGTTTAGATAAATAAAAAAACAAAATGGTTTTTGTAAATTAAATCATCAAATTTTTTTTTTAAATGCACTCACATAACAAATTCGATTGTGCCAACAGATTTTTGTCCGACCGAACTAATCCTCTTTTGTCCCACCGAATTAAACCTCGTGAATTCCGTTGCAATCGATGCAATCGAATTGGGGTTTTGGCAACCTAATTCTGTTGTGGCGACTGAATTTGGTTACGACAACCGAAATTAAAAGGTGGCAGCAACCGAATCAATTCGCAACCGAATTATTATTTTAAATAATTTCTAAAATTATATGGAGTTAGATCGAAATCTTCCGACACAAAATAATCAATATTACACACAGCAAAAAATGACTTGGTATTGTTACGTTTGTAATGTAAGAATTTTTCTCCTCATAATTTTGTAAAATCTAACTATTAAGTATTATATTATTTGTATTTGAGCACTCATTTGAGAGTCATTGTATATAAAACAATATTGTAACTAGTGTTTATTATAGTGTAAATATATTTTATAAAAATAAATAAACAAATTAAAAAAAAAAAAAAAAAAAAAATGTAAGATGAGCGCAGGTTTGATTCTTTCAATCTGACAATTATAAATACACATATAATAATACAATTTAAATGGAAAATCACTGATGAGCCTGCCCATAAAAAGGCTGAAAATCTAGTCTGATTTAAAAATTAATAGTGTTTATAATTTTTAGAGAAAAACGTGTATTCTTCTTCCTAACCTCAACATTTCTAAATTAAATTTGTCAAATGCATATTAGTTAAAAAAATTAATTGCGACTGTCTATATGACGTTAATATAACACTGTACTAAAATACATTATAAAATTTGCCCTATGGCGATGTCTCCACTTAAAACGCAAAAGTTGTTAACCCTGAACGTAAAAACCATACGTCAATCTGGTAACATTGTGAAACAGAGACGGAGGAGATTGGAAAAATAAACAAAAATCTAAAAATAGAATATTTGTGTTGTTAGTGTTGTCACTTCTGAGTATAATATAAAGGGTCCGCCATCTAACGTTTTTTTTTCAACTAGTGCTTATTTCGTGAATGGTAACACTTAGCTCATGTCTGATTTGACAGATAATTAGTTTTATCCTTCCGCTGAACGAATATGGTCCGTATGTTCGTTATCTTGAGGAAGAAGTGAAAGAAACTGGCATCCTCATCTGTTTTCTCGAAATATTTTGTTAGAAAATAAGAAAATAAAAACGGGGTTAATTTGGTCTTTTCAAAATCGTTATAAATAGGTTTTATTAAATTATTAGAAAATGGGGGTTTAATCAACTTACGTTGCTTATGGGGGTTGCAGAAGTAAAAAAAACAAAAAAAGAGCGTGAAGCGCTAAGCAGTTAAAAAACATAGAACAGCCCACTGAACAGTAACTGAAGACGGCGTGTCTACATTAGCACTGTCAGTGAGCTGTTCACACTATGCGCGTAAACATCCCGCCCCCCTTGCAAGATTGCAACAAGGGTGGCTAAGGACAATGCGGAAAAAAAGGGTAAAACAGGGTATTAAAAAAAATAAAATTCATTTTTTAAATTCGATGACAATTCAATATATACAAAATTATATAATTAAATTAAAAAAAAATATGTTTTATACTATACGCCCCGAATGGACGTTTATAACAATAGTAGCAGTTTGGGGTGCAGCTGGGTACAACTGCTGCTGCTGTTGGGGTTGCATCAACTGCTGCTGTTGTGGCTGTGTTTGCTGTTGTGGTTGCAACTGCTATTGCTGGTGATGGCGACAACAACGACGACGGCGTTTTCTGCTGGTGTTGGTCGATGTGTGGTTGGGGGTGTTGTTGTTGGAGGTGGCATTACCTCGTCCCTGACGTCTTCTTCTCGATGGTGCTTGGGCCCCGGGATTGTCGCTGCTTGGGGTTCGGGTCTCGGTGGCATTCTGGCGATTGGGGGCCTTCTTGTGGCGGTGGAGGAACGTATGGTGTTCTGACCTGCACTCCACACATCGTTCCCTACTGGAACATTTGTCCCTCATGTGGGAGTGAGCCAGGCAATTAAAACAGTAACGGTAACGTTTTACCGTTTCCCACCGCTCCCCCACCGACATCTTTCGGAATTTAGGGCATTTCCGCAACGCATGCTCACTTTTGCATAAGCGACAATCCCGGAGGCTTTCGTCTCGAGGGGTGTTAGCTCGTGGGGCCGACTCTTCGGTCCCTTCAACTGGGGTACGGTGAACCTCTAAACGACGAGATACAGTCGACATCTAAAAACAGGGGGGAAAAAGAGCGAGAAAGAGAAAAAAAAGAATTAGTGGGTTTCTGAACTAGGTAAGAGAACAAGCTTCACTATTGGGCGGGTATAAATGCCAGAAGCTGTTCTCACATCCGCCGTGCGAACTTTAGAGTCATGGCCTAAAAAGGTTCTCTCTATTCGACCTAGTCGCCACTCATTAGGGGGTAAATTATCTTGTCGAATTACAACGAGGTCTCCTATTTCGAAATCTTTCTGAGGATATTTCCACTTCACTCGCCGATGAAGTTCTTTAAGATATTCTTCCTTCCACCTTTGAGCAAACTGGTGATGAAGAACCTTGAGCTTCTGCCACCTATTGGCAATACTTAACGAAAGGTCAGAATGATCGGGTTCTGGGGGTGAGAGGAGCGGAGCTCCTATCAGGAAATGTCCTGGAGTTAAGGGAGTTAAATCGGAGGGGTTTTCAGACATGGCAGTGAGGGGTCTTGAATTAAGACATGCCTCAATTCGGGTTAACATAGTCGAAAACTCCTCATAGGTAAATTTCTGCACTCCAGAAATTTTTCGTAAATGAGTTTTTACACTCTTCACTCCGGCTTCCCATAAGCCGCCCATATGAGGAGCTCCAGGGGGGATAAAATGCCATTCAACTGGCTGAAAACTATTCCGGACGAGAACCTTTCGCTTCAAATCCGAAAAGAACTCCTTACAATCAATATTGAGTAAATTCGCTGCCCCGACAAAGGCGGGTACCATTGTCTGAATACAAGTGTGACGGGCAGCCACGGCGAGAGAAAAAACGTGCAAAAGCAGCCAGAAACGTATCAGTGGAAATATCACCAGTTGCTTCCATATGAATGGCTTTTGTGGCAAAGCACACAAAAACAAGAACATAACCTTTCGTAATACGACAACCTCTACCAATATAGGATTTTATATCAAATGGACCTGCGAAATCTAAGCCAGTATGGGTGAACGGTCTCGAAAAGGACGATCGTTCAGGGGGTAAAGCAGCCATTATCTGCTGACCGGCTTTCTTTCGATAAATGGTACATTCTTTACAGTTATGAATCACCGTACGGATAAGATTCTTTAACTTAGGGACCCAAAACTCGCTTCTCACTAAACGAAGCATTAAAGAGTGTCCGCCATGAGCAGAGCACTTGTGAACATGTTCTACAAACAAACGGGTAAAACGGGCTGAATATGGTAGAATTTTGGGGAACCTTTCATCGTACGTCAAACCAGCTGATCGAGCTAAACGACCATTTAGTCTGAGGAAACCATTAGAGTCAATAAACGGGTTCAATGTAAGTAAATTACTTTTCGATGATAAAGGGGTACCTTTCTCTAATTGTCTATATTCGGGTATACAATTTTGTTGGCATACAAGAATCAAGCGATCTCGAGTAAATTTCATTTCTGATTGAGTTAAATCTACGGTGTTGTACAAACATTTTCGGGTTTTCAAATATTGCAAACACCTGAACCAATACGAAATAATTCGCATTGCACGGGGTAAATCTGAGAAACGCTCAAGTATGTCAAACGGCTGTTCAGTTCGAACAGAAAACGATTGAACTTCTAAATGCCGATGATCTGTAACAGAATGTTGGGGCCACGTTTCCCTAGGTTGTCCTAACCACGTGGGACCGTGCCACCACAATGAATTATCAACCAAATCTCGAGCAAGAGTTCCACGGCTTGCCACATCGGCGGGGTTGTCCCTGGAATCCACATGAGACCAATTTTCAGTACCAACTTTCTTTACAATCAACGCAACTCTATTTTTTACAAAGGTTGGCCAATGGCACGGGGGTTTTTTGAGCCAAGATAAAACTATGGTAGAATCGGTCCAAAAATAAATCTTTCTCTTGTCTAGATTTAATTGACCACACAGTGATTCTACCATGTTTGCCATCAAAGCCGCTCCACATAGTTCTAAGCGGGGTAAAGTTTCGGGCTTAACAGGAGCTACCTTTGTCTTTGACGCGAGTAAGTGCGTCGTAATCTCATTCGAGGAGATATTTCTAAGATAGAGTGCGGCACCATATGCTTTTTCAGAGGCATCTGAAAAGGCATGGAGTTCAATTTCATGATCGGGGTGAAAATTAACCCATCTTGGAATGGTAATTTTTTCAATATTAGGGTAATCATTTAAAAATGTTCGCCACTGAATAAGAGTCAATGGTTTTAAACTTTCGTCCCAATCTGTCTTGTCCTTCCAAATTTGTTGCATTATCATCTTTGCCACAATAATCTTTGGGGAGAGCCAACCGGCTGGGTCAAATAGCTTCGCTATTTCCGACAAGACAGCACGTTTTGTAACAACATCCTTCCCTGGCTGCGAAACAAGTTTAAAATAAAAACTGTCTTTATCAGCGTTCCATCGCAGGCCTAGGGTTTTAGTCGTACTGGCGTCTGAAAATTTTAAGAAGTCCGCATCAAGCAGATTCTCACGGGGTAAATCTTCTAAGAGACGGATGTGGTTAGCTGTCCACTTTCTCAGGACAAAACCAGCAGAACCAAGAACTTGGGTGAGCTCGTTTCGTCTCTCAAAAGCGTCTTCTAGCTCATGCGAGCCAGCTAGTACGTCGTCAACGTACATCTGGGTTTTCAATATTTCAGACGCCTTAGGATTCAGGGTTTCACAATCGTTAGCCAATTGAATAAGAGTTCGAATCGCTAAATACGGTGCACAATTCACTCCAAACGTGACCGTATTAAGCTCATAATCCTTAATGTCGACATCGGGATGTTCACGGTACACTATCCGCTGAAATGGGGTTTGATCGGGACGAATCAAAATTTGGCGATACATTTTCTCTATATCGGCGTTAAAAACGTACCGAAAGAGTCGCCACTGCAAAATTAACACAGTTATGTCTGCCTGTAAAACAGGTCCGGGGTATAAAATATTATTTAAACTTACGCCATTGGAAGAAGGGTTTGAAGCGTTAAAAACTACTCTGAGTTTTGTAGTGGCACTGTCGGGTTTAAATACGGCGTGATGGGGTAAATAAAAATTAGTCGCATCTGAATTAGGGGGATCAACTGCTCTAATATGTCCCATTTCGAAATACTCGCGAATCACGCTATCATAGTGTGATTTCAATGCGGGGTTTTTTCAAAAGTCGAGTCTCATTTCGCTTAAACTGGGACAGAGCACTGTTTCGAGAATCTCCTAACGACAATTCATTTAAAAATTCTCTGCGAAAAGGCAGTGAAACGACATAGCGACCATCGGGGTTTCGGTAAGTTGTAGACTGGTAAAGTTCTTCACAAAACTGTTCAGATTCAGAAAGCTGGGCTGCTTGAGGCACTTCCTCAAGTTCCCAAAAACGAGTCAGTTGAGCATTCAATTCAACGTGACTACAAAACGAAGCAACAGAGTGTAAGGGTTCGATTTGAAAAACTTCACCTGTCACTATCCAACCGAAAACGGTTCTCTGGGCGATCAGGTTGCCATCCGGATGAATTTTAACATCCGTAGTTAAAATTTTTGGATAAACATTTCCTCCAAACAGAATATCCATGCGGGTACATCTGACATCAGCCATTGTAATTTCGGGGAAATTAGAGGATACCATACTCGAGAGTGAACACGAGGGCAACCGACCGGTTATTTTCTCCACCACATATGCAAATATCTTCATTTCAAAATCGGGGTCGATCGGCGATTCGATCGTAAGAACGCACATGCTGGAAGAATTACCAGCTAAGCAATCCATCATGCCAGTAACGTTAGTTGTTGGCACTGAAAAAGTTGGAATCGCAAGCTTCCTTTGTAACCTTCTCGAAATAAAGGTACCTTGCGAACCAGGGTCAACCAGCGCTCGGGTCGCACATCTGATATCGTTGACACGTACTAAACAATTCGCCGATCCTAAAAGTACTGTCGAATATGGGGTTGAATTCAGATGAGCGGCATACGTGTGAACGTTATGAGCAGCCGCTGAAGTTGAAGGGTTAACATTAAGAGGGGGTTGAGTTTGATTGCTAGCTGGACTCGGGTTTGAAGAAAGCGGGAGCTGGGGTTGAGCAACAACTGAACTATGTCCTGGTTGCCTTACTCCCCTGTGAAGCAAAGAGTGGTGCTTTTGTTTGCACATAGCACACAAATAAAGGCTCTTACAATTTTTGAATTCATGAGAGGTCGCTAGGCAGTTTGAACAACACCTAAGTCGTTTAACGGTAGATAATCTCTCATCAACACTTTGACTCAAAAATGAGGGGCATAGCCTCAATGGGTGTGCACCTTGACAAAGGTAACAACGAGAAAGCACTGAAGTCGTGTTGGTTTTTGTCGCAAAACTCTGCACTTTTCTCGAATCATTAGAAGATTTCTTGGGGTTATTGAAACCTAAGTTTCATCGCGGGGTATTACAAACTTCGTTTTTGTTCGGGTTTTGAACGGGGTGTGAGCGAGATCCTCTAATATCAGAAATCGATGCAAGCGTTTTGAAATGAGCAGTCAAAAATGTGTCCATATCCTCCCACCTCGGAGTTTTCGCACAAAGTTTTTTCGACTGTTCCCAGAGACTCAGAGTATTATCGGGTAATTTAGTAACGCAAATATATACTAACATCACGTGATAAAAAACTTCAGGGGTTACCTCAAGTAGAGAGAGATTCGTTATACAATCGTTTATGGTTCGTTGTAAACTCTTTATATTCGGACCCGTTTCAAGGGTAATGGGTTTAATACTCAAAAGAGTTCGAAGTTGTTCATTTATGAGCGCTCCTTTGTTCTCATATGTGTCAACTAATTTTTTCCATGCAATTGCATAGCCATCATTAGTTAAAGGCACAGTATGAATGACGTCATGAGCATCCTTTGCCGTTTTTTGCAAAAGGTAATAAAGTTTCTGCACCGGGGTTATACGGGGGTTATTGCCATACAAGGCTGAGAACATATCTCTGAAAGAGGGCCAACTTTTATAGTCGCCATAAAAAATAGGGGTATCGCAAGGGGGTAAATGCATCATTGGTATCGAGCCATTACCAATCTCAGCCTTCGCAGCGGATTTCAAACGATCCAAATGATCCGTTATCAAAGAAATTCCACGAACATAGGCGCTATAAGAGGCCATATAGCGAGATTTTACTTCCACTATCTGTGGACTTTTTGTTTGTCCAGCCTCAATAAGCAAAGAATCATATGCTGACCGAACACCTTCCCATAAACGATTGAGTTCCTTTTCATGACTATTCAATGATCCAATTCCATGATCCGCTACGGGTATAATGGAAACAAATGCCTCGAATTCCGCTAAACGATCGGCATTGCGAATCAAAGTAGTCAAATCCATTTTCGATCGGAGGTTATAACTGGGAATTTTGACGGAAAAGCACAAAAAAAAATATTAAGAGTAAAAACTGAAAATTCGAATCGAAATTCAAAAGAAAAACGCGGGTGAACTGCTTTCAAATCAAAATAAATGAAAAACGAATCTTAAAAACTGATAAAATCGTTGCCAATTTATCACTTTGTAACAACTGAGACTCAAAAAAAAAATTGGGTAACTCGAATTCTTTACTTTTCCAATGAAAAGTATAAAAAATTAATGGGTTAAAGGGTTAAATCAAAAAATGTTTGATCAAAATCGGGTTAAAAATGAAAAATATGGCTTTATTTTGCAATATAATGAACTAAAAACAATAGTTTTCGCAAAATATTGCTTTAAAAAAGTAAAAATAAAAAATAATTTGTAAAACAAATTTTATTTTGTACAAAAAAGGGCTAAAATTTTAAAAAACGGGTTAATTTATCAAAAAAAATTAAATTTAATTATCGAAATTTATTAAAAAATTGCTAATAAATTAGATAAATGAGTAAAAAGAATAAAAATATAAGTCAAAAGGTTGTTTTTACACTTTGTTCGTAAATGTTCTCAAAAAAAAAACAAAAAAACCGGGTAAAATTCACAATATTGTGTCCGTTTTACGAGTTAAAATGAATTGAACAATTATTTTTCACAGTGTAAAATCACTTTTGCTATTAATAAACTTTAAAATACACTAGTATTGCGAATAACAAACACGGGTACTCATATATGTGTAAAACGAGTATATTAATTTTCCAAAAAACCGCAAAAATATTCAAAATTATTTATATTATTGATTTAATTTAATAATCAAATGCACAAATATAATTATTTTCCACGGGTTCAATAAATAAAAATGAGTAAAAATCACTTTATTACCGAATATTTTACGGATAACCGGTTTTATTCGTTACCCAAAAGTCCGCAACACTAGTGTTATGTGTGTGACTATAAAAAAAATACAAAACAATAACAACAATGGGTATGTTTATACGTTCTCTTGTGCGTTTTGAATGCAAATAAAAAAAAAATAAAAATAAATGCAACACGCTCACTGGGTAGGAAAAAAAACTAGAGAACGAAAACAAGAAAAAAAAATATTTGTTTACTTAATAACTTTATTAAACACTTGCACTTTGTATATAACACAAAAAAATATTTCCTTCGCGAGTCCGTCTGTTTTATTTGACAGCTATTACAACGAGTAAAATTCTTTATTCTCTTTTGTATATTATTTATAGAGTTGGGTAAAAAAGTATTAAAAAAAGGGATTTTCTTAACAGATGAGTTAACAGAGGTTCAACAATAAAGAAGCGCTTTTAAAGAATTTGGGTAATAACTTTAAATAAAAAATAAAACACACGCGAAAGGATAAATGAAAAAATAACAAAATGCACTGAGTAGAAAAAAAAATAAAGCTTTTTGTATTTAGCCGACGGGATTTTAACAATTTTTCTTTTTAATAGGGTATTTGTTGTTAATGTATTTTTATTATAAACACTTTTATAATATCACACACACTTTTTAAATTTCAAAACACTTTATTTAAAATTAAAAAAACACGTACCTTATTCCAAAATAATTTTAGTTAAAGAAAAAAGGGGGTGAAAAAATTGGAGCAGTAGGAAAATCCACAAAAAAAATTCCCAGGTTAAAATCAAAAAATAATGGCTGGTGTTTTTTGTCTGAAAATAAATATTTTCATCAAAAATATTTCGAGGTCTCGGGGGGTTTTATCCGGTTCGAAGGACCAAAAAATGTTTTCTCGAAATATTTTGTTAGAAAATAAGAAAATAAAAAACGGGGTTAATTTGGTCTTTTCAAAATCGTTATAAATAGGTTTTATTAAATTATTAGAAAATGGGGGTTTAATCAACTTACGTTGCTTATGGGGGGTTACAGAAGTAAAAAAACAAAAAAAGAGCGGTGAAGCGCTAAGCAGTTAAAAAACATAGAACAGCCCACTGAACAGTAACTGAAGACGGCGTGTCTACATTAGCACTGTCAGTGAGCTGTTCACACTATGCGCGTAAACATCATCGATAAACCAAAGCGTGAAAAGCTAAAAACAGTGCGTACATCCGAAAATATTGCTGCTGTGGCAGAAAGTGTGCGTGAAGCGCCATCAACCTCAATTCAACGTCGTTCTCAACAATTGAACATTTCGGAGACATCATTGAGACGAATTTTGCATAAAGACCTTGGTATGACGCCATACAAAGTCCAATTGGTTGTTCAAAAAAAAAAAGTTATTTGGCGGACCCTTTACAATAACAGAAAAAGCTAATAGGAAATAAAACTGCAATTTAGCTGCATTACATTCGAGGCCATACTTGGGTGTGATCGCTAAACGGTCATGACTTGGTATTGTTACGTTTGTAATGTAAGACGAGCGGAGGTTTGATTCTTACAGCCGCAGGTTGTTGAAAAATTTATCATATGGAGACAATCTGACAATTATAAGACACAAATAATAATACAATCTAAATGTAAAATCGCTGATGAACCTGTTCACAAAAAGGCAGAAACTAGTCTAGTATGATTTTAAAATTAATAGGGTTTATAATTTTAAGAGAAAAACGTTTATTCTTCTTTTTACTCTCAACATCAAATAAAAAAAAAAAAAATTTTGCTATTTGCCAACTGAAATTCGGTTACTACGTTTCAAATTCGGTTATTACGAATTTCAAACAGTTGGCACAACTTTATATTAGTTTTCACAACAAAATTCGGTTAATTAAACAGAATTTTAGTCGCAACACCCAAAATTTTCTGAAATCGAATGTTAATATCGTTGTACTAACGGAATTATAAGTTGTTACCCTTAATATACTTTTCAATTCGGTTGGCACTTTATTTCTCTGTGTGTATGATAATATTTTGAATACATAATCTGACGACTTTTTAAATGATAACTTGATAAAAAAAAAGTTCAATTAAAAAAGTCGATAATAACTTTCGTCAGATTACATATGTAAAAATAACGAAAATTTGTTTTTATTTTCCATGTATTTTTAACGAAAGTAATTGTTTATTTCTATCATTTCGTAATGTATATACAAGCCCTACGATTTTTTCTTAAATATTGACAAAGGCTGCAAAACAAGTTCACATTACTGTCACTTTTATTTATTAAAATGGTCTGCTAATAGCAATTAGGATACTAAAGAATCTCCATTAGGTACTTACTTTTTGTTCAGATTTCATTTAGAAGCAAACTAATGAGGCGATCGGTTAAATAATTTGCACAAATAATCAGAAAACCTTCTTAAAAAAATCAATAAAAACAGATGTTCAGTATCGTACACAAAAGCCGTTGTAAATCCAATAATTGAAAATAGTTAAATTTTACTGGTGTTAAAATTTTTATTTTTTTAATTCAAAAATAAAATTGAACATTTCCAAAATACAATTGAAAATGGTATGGACCTTTTGAACTGTACAACAAATTCAATTAAATAAACCCACAACCATCTACATAAATTGAATTCTACTATAAATTCACTATTTCAACATTACTCACAATTCGCAGGAAACTATTACCATAAATCTGATAATGCCAAAAAGTTTCAAACACGAAAAAAAAAATTCAAGCGAGTCTAATAACAAATGAACAATAAAACAATAACGAAAATAATAAGAAGAAAAAAAAACTGAACGTTGATTTTTCCGCAAAGTGCAAAAAACCAAAAGGGCAAATGAGCCAAACAAAGTTAAATACTATGAACAACAAACAACCTACCAACAACAACAACAACAACAACAATGACGATAATATAAATCTCATAGACGGATATAACAAGTACCGACACAAAGTTGGACATAATGACGCCAGGCGCCAATTGGTAAATAACTAGCAACCGTGGTATCATAGTGAACAAAAAATTTAAAATTAAAAGTAACTACCACATCATCATGGGTGAGGGTACCCAAACATGAGCATGAACAAAAAAAAAAAAGCGAAATCCTTGGATATTTTACAACACGCAGTAGAAAATAAAAATAACACCTAGAGATGAGAATTTTTTTTCATGTTGCAGTTGTTCGGTTTCCATTGAATTAGAGTAGGCAAACAGGGTAATAAAGTCCGTTTCATATTTATAACCCATGTATTATGTTATAATATATAGCTCAATAAAATGTAAACTAAACAAGTTATTTTAATTTGACAGCTGGTAATAATTGTTTGTTTTGTTGGTTACATAAAGTACTATTTACAAAATCTCGAAACTATATGAAATATGTCTTCAAAAAGGATTTTCTCAAAACCCTTTTTATTCTTTGAGTTTCATATTTATAACCCAGGTAAAGATTTTTTAAATAAAAAGATAATTTTTTACTCTTTAATAGTCAATTTGACCACTATTCACTTTTATTAGCTCAAATAATCTTTTATGCATAGAACTGGTTAAGTTTTTTAATAACTTTAAATCCAAATTTGACCACTCTGTGAAAATGGCGGATTTTAGCTCATCAACAGTAAATTGCCTTTCATTGGCGTAAACTTTACGAACCATTTTCTATGGGGTTCAGATCTGGTGAGCATGGATGCAGTCTAGAAGTGGAATGTTTCTTTCGCGAAACCACATTTTAGTTTCGTTGCTGGTATGAATACTTTTATTGTCTTGTATGAAAATACAGTTTCCATTCCAGTAGTCTTGTAGAAATGGCATTAAACTGCATTACAATATTGTAGTATAATCTGAACTATTCATTCTTGTAATGTGAATTAAATTTCCAACGTTCCTGCTGAAGAAAACTCACCCTACATCATTACATTACAGTCACCAAAATTGCGACGTGAGAAGTATCGTTTTTCTTCACGTAGCTCGAGCCAATGGTGTGTATTTCCGTCAGGTCCATCCAAATTCATGTTTATGTCTGCGCCTTTCATACGTTTGATTTTATGCCTTTCGTGGAACTATGTTCATTTTACTTTTTTCGGATGCATTTAGAACTATCTGATTTGATCACAGAAGGAGAAACTAGGGCACTAAGCTTATTTCAGCTAATGGTAGATTACTTGTAGCGTTCAAAGATCTGCTTGCATCGCGATTCGACAACTTGGATTATTTTCCACTTCTCTTCTTTGTTCCATAATTTTCTTTAACATAAAAAAAAATTGGCGATTACAGTTCGACTTTGGCAAATTAACAGCGAAATTTTGAAAATTTATTATTTTTATGTTGCAAAAGCAAAAATTTTTTCTTTTTTGCAAAAATTGCGATTACTTTGGCATTTTATTTAGAAATACTGTTTATAAAAAAAACGCTAAAAATGGTGGATTCTTTTGAAAAACCAAAAAAAATCTTACCTGGGTTATAATTATGAAACTGGAGTAAAAATAGGACTTCAGAATATACTCAATATCGCTAACAACATACACAATTTATTCAAACCAAATAACTGACATTCTGCCAATTCATACGCAATCAGAAAACTCAAGGTAACTTAATTATTTAAAATTTTTCTGATTTGCAAAGTATAATTTCATAGAAGGGTTATACATATGAAACGGACCTTATATAAAACAAGGAATATAAGTGGAAGCCACGATTTTTTGTTTTGTGTGTGTTTATGTGTAGATGAAAAAGATCACACATACATACGTCTGTACATACACTTAAACGTGAAGTTTAACACAATTCATGTTTGGACGGGAGGAAAAAAACAGTAAAAACGCAAACCATTCAACCACGGCTGGCAGCAATTGTGAAAATTATGTTGAACACTGATAACCATCTCAATGGAGGCACGACTTTTTTTTCTTGCTTTTGCTGTGACTGTTTAAACAGTCAGTTAGTGTGGGTACTTGAACATTCTCAGCTTTGGCTGGGTAACAACAGTTTAATATAAGGTGTATGTATGTATGTTTATGTTAGGATTTGTTGTTTGGACTTAGGAAGAACAAAACAAAAAAATATGTAGGTGGATTTAATATTGTTAGTGGAGTATCAGAAAGATGCTTCTTTACGTAAACAGATAAAAATTATGACAGTGATAAGAAAACTGTTTGAGCGATAAGGGCCCATTGGACAACAAAAAAATATAAACATATAAAGTCTAAATTATAAACCGAACCACGCTTGAATTTGGATTTAGCGGTGGATTCACAAACACAGAACAAAAAATAATTTTCATCTGTATATCGTTTTTGCGAATGGCTCTGCTCCGATAGGGGGTTCACCATTTGGACTAGATTTGAATAATTAAAACAATCAAGAACAAGTCAAGATTTGGTTTTGATTATCAAAATAATATTTTTAGACTTTAGTACATTCAGCAAAAAAAAAAATTGTTAAAAATCTAGTATTTCATCAAGTTAAAATAGCAAAATTTTAGCTTAAATCTCAATTTGAACAAAAAATTAGTTTAAAACTTGCAAAAGTTTGATGACTAACGGCTTTACTAATGTTTCTACTAAGTTTTTCATTCGAGTGCACTAAAAGTCGGCGTTTCGGTGTTTACGCGTTATTTTAGCAATGGTTAAAGATATTTCAAAATAATACCGACAAAATAGAGAAATAAAACCTTTTATACAAGAAGAAACATACCTTTTATTGCGTCGTAACGTTTTTTGGGTAAACGAATTAAAATCAAAAGCTGCTTCCTTAAACATACAATGGCCAGAAACAAACCATACGGAACAACAATGGAATTGCTTTAGTACGGAATTTCTAAGTAACTTGAAAATTAATATTTTTAATGACAGATTGGAAAGTAAATCAAAAACCACCACAAGAATTTACAAACATCTAGATTATGAAAGAGGAATACATTACTTTAATCATAACTTAAAAACTGATCAAATCACATGGATATTTAAAGCACGCAGTGGGTTAATTGCACTAAATTATAACAGATTTGGAGCAGCAAACGAAGACAAGTTTTGTAAATTGTGCAATTTACAGGAACATGAAACATTCCAACATTTTTTTGGTATCTGTCCTGTTGTAATGTGAAACGGTAGGACAGTGGTTTAATTTATAAAAATGTTGTTACCGGCGCTAATTAACGCCACTGGTAATGGTTTTAAAGTTTGGCAGTTTTATATGCCGAACTATATTTTAAATTACTGGCAAATATAATGCCAAATAAAAAGCCGAGTTTAAGGCTGAATAAATAATGATTGTTTATTTTAATTTTCGCTGACTTATAAATAAAAATAACGGGATCCTTAAACTAAAATTTATTGTTGTAAAAATTATACAATTTCCAATAGATAAATCTAATTTCCAATTATTCCAAAATCCTTAAAACTACATTAGGGTGGCATATAATGAATAGGGTTAAAAATATAATATAAACTATAAATAAATATAAAATATAAAGAAATATAATATAAAGTAAAAATAAAGTGAAAAATATTAAATACACTACACCCTAACCCTAAAGAAAAATTTTACAATTTTGAAAAATTAAGTAAAATTTTGTTTTTCTTTTATTTTATTTTTTTTATTCTTCAATTTTTTTATTTGATTGTTTTTATTTTATTCATTTTTTTTTATTAATTTTTTGTTTTTTTTTTTTTTTTTTTTTATTTAATTTATTAATTTTTTGTTTTTTTTTTTTTTTTTTGTTCTCATTTAATTTATTAATTTTTTGTTTTTTTTTTTTTTATTACAATATAAATTACTACAAATTTTAATACTTTTTCAAATTATTATTATGATATTCTTTAACTGTATTTTTGAAATCTAAAACAGAGTTTACCCCTTTTGTCTCAATTATTTTATACGGACCATGATATGGTGGTTGGTTCTTCTTTCTATTAAAATTTCGAACGAGAACTAGATCACCTTTTTTCAAATTCAGGGGATTATCATTTAAACATTTTTCTACTCTTTTCTTTTTTGAGTTTTCCAAATATTCCTTCGCTTTGTTTAGTGAGAATTGCAATCGCGCTTTTAATTCTTGTGCATAATTATCAGTGTTATAAACAGGATTCGAATCAAGAATATTATCATTAGGAAAGCTTGGCAATTTTCCAAATAACAGTTCGTATGGCGTGTAGGTTGTATCTATATGAGGTGTTGTGTTATACGCAAAACAAAAGTATGGAATCCATTGGTCCCATTCATCGTTTTTGCAAAAATTTAAAAGAAATTCGTTTAAAACTCTATGGTTTCTCTCTATAGAGCCGAGCGTTTCATGGTGATAGGGTGTGCTAAAAACTTGTTTAATTTTCAATAAATTACATATCTCAGCCATTAAAGTGTTCAAAAACTCAGTACCCTTATCTGATTTGAGTATTTTAAAGTGACCGTATACTAAAATTAAATTATTAACTATAGCCTTTGCAACCGTTTTGGCATCCTTTGACTCAATTGGGCAAGCTATAATATACTTGGTAAGGTCATCCTGCATAGTCAGTATGTACCTGAATTCGTTTGAATAACTAAGTGGCCCTACTGTGTCTACTGAAACGACCTCAAAACTATTTCCTGGTGTGTCTGTTAAAGTTAAGCTTTCCTTTGTGTGTTTTGTTTGTTTGTTGATTCTACATTCTTCGCATTTTGATACATGTGCCTTAATCATTTTACCCATATTCTTCCAAATATATCTTTGTTTAAGTTTCAGAGTGGTTTTTCTTATGCCCAAGTGGCCTCCTGTAGTTGAATCGTGATACTCAGTAATTAATTTATATTGCAAATTTCTATCAGTTATGCGGGTTGGCGCTTTATATATTAAAATTTTCAAATTTTCACCTTCTTTTCTGTGTATTTTGTTAAACATTTTCTTAAATTCTTCAATATTTATTGTTTTAAAAATGGTGTCATTGGCATTTAAAGCAAGTTCCTGTATATCACGGGATAGCGTTATTGGTAAAAGTTTCTCCAAAGACAACTGTGTGTTCATTGGATTATCGTTGCACCTAATTACTATCTCTATATCAGTAACTATTATATGAGGTTCTTTGAAATTGGTACCTATTTCAAATCTAAGCCTCATCATATTCTTAACATCTGAAATCGATGTGCACTCCCATGAGAAAAGTTCATGACGCTTTTCACCAGAAATGCTGATTTCATCTTTGCCAACTTGTTGTTCTAATTTACTTTTCATGCCACGGGTTATGGCTAATATATTTCGCTTGTCGTGCTCTGTTTCAGTGGGAATCATAGATTTTAACGTGTCGGTATGTATAACTATCCTTGACAATGCATCGGCATTCGTATTCATTTTGCCCTTTTTGTATGATATTTCGAAATCATAATCACATAAATCGAGCCTAATCCGAGTCATTTTAGACGATGGATTTTTGTGCGTAAATAACGAAACTAATGGTCTATGGTCTGTGACCACATAAAATTTTCTACCGTAAAGGTATGGACGGAAAAAATTTATCGCCCAGTGTATAGCTAAAAGTTCTTTTTCAATAACGGTTTTATTTAAATCATGTTTTGATAATGTTTTACTGGCATATGATATGGGTAAATCTGAGCCAATCTCTCCTTGTGAGAGGATTGCTCCTAATGCGAAGTTTGACGCGTCTGTAGTTAAAACAAATGGTTTTGAAAAATCTGGGTATTGTAAAATTGGTGGGTTTAATAATTTAGCTTTAAGTTCATCGAATGCTTTTTGGCAGTTTTCACTCCATACAAAGGGTTTATCCTTTTTTAATAATTGGTTCAAATCTCTTGCTAATTGTGCAAAATCTTTTACAAAACGTCTGTAATAGTTGCAGAACGCAATGAATCTTCTGACATCATCAGCATTTTTTGGTATTGGATAATCTCTAATTGCACTGTTCTTGTTTGGATCGGTACGTATTCCTTTATCGGTTATAAGGTGGCCTAAATAAACTACTTCAGTTTTTAAAAAGCAACATTTGCTTGTATTCAGTTTTAAGTTATACTGTTTTAAACGTTCAAATACTTTTATTAAGTTATCATTATGATGTTGTATACTACATCCAAATACGATTATATCGTCTACATACAAAAACGCTTCTGCGCTTAAACCGCTTAAAGCTATTGTTAGCATGCGCTGAAAACTGTTTGACGATATTTTGAGGCCAAAAGGTAGACGTGTGAATTGAAAGTGACCATTTCTTGTTGAAAACGATGTTAATGGCCTAGAATCTTCATCTAAACTGATTTGATGAAACGAGCTATTCATATCTAAAGTGGAAAAATATTTTGCCCAGCCCAATTTATCCAAAACGTCTTCTATTCTTGTCAATGGGAATTTATCATTTACTATTTTCTGGTTTATCGCCATGTAATGTGAAACGGTAGGACAGTGGTTTAATTTATAAAAATGTTGTTACCGGCGCTAATTAACGCCACTGGTAATGGTTTTAAAGTTTGGCAGTTTTATATGCCGAACTATATTTTAAATTACTGGCAAATATAATGCCAAATAAAAAGCCGAGTTTAAGGCTGAATAAATAATGATTGTTTATTTGAATTTTCGCTGACTTATAAATAAAAATAACGGGATCCTTAAACTAAAATTTATTGTTGTAAAAATTATACAATTTCCAATAGATAAATCTAATTTCCAATTATTCCAAAATCCTTAAAACTACATTAGGGTGGCATATAATGAATAGGGTTAAAAATATAATATAAACTATAAATAAATATAAAATATAAAGAAATATAATATAAAGTAAAAATAAAGTGAAAAATATTAAATACACTACACTGTGCTAAAAGAATTTAGATATGCTATTTTTCGGAAATATTACCTAGCGGAGGAAGATATGATACATATATTAAATGGCCAAAATGAAGAAGACTGGGTGAATTTAGCAAAATATTTAAAATGTGCGTTAGTTTATAGAAATTTTTTAATAACAGAATTTAACTAAATTTGTCATAATTTTAATAATCAAATTTTATTTTTGCATTAAATGCCGATACTTGTTTGTGATCGTTCCAAAGACGTTTTTATGAAAAACATGTCGTTAATCACTTTAATATTTTTGTTTTTATATATTTAAACTATTATTAATAACATGTTAATTAATACCTAAGAAACTTTTATAACAAAGAAAATTCTAATTCTAAAATTCTACCTTTAAACATACCTTTTTAAAAATGTTCATTTCGGTCTGAGGTATCCAAAATTTCTAATTCGGTGTTTTTCGAAATTTTGAAGTGTAATTTCTTTAAGTATAATGCCGAATAAAGTTTTCTCATTTTCTTTAGAAATTTAATAAGTATTACTGTTTTAATATCTGCCATAAGCATGCCCCGAAAACTTTGCAAATTTCTCTCCTTAGTGATTTCTTCAGTTTCCAATCTCACTTTACTATTATTATACAAATTTTTAGTATAAAGTTATTTGTTAGTATAATCTTTTGCTATTCTTATTTAACGACTTACTAAATTTGTTACTACCCTGCGGGAAATGGACCAGACACTGGTATGGTCCCGTGACTAGAACTTTGTGTGTATGAACCAGTCCTAGCTTCGCTTCTGTTATATGAAAGTGACCGGTACTTTTAACATGGGCTTGTCATAGGAGGTGACAATTGCTACCTGTGGAGCACTGTGTGACGTAGCGAATAACTTGACCAAGGTAACCTATTACCATACCGACTGAAATGAATACGCTGCGGGACAATTTAGAAGTAGGTAGTGTCAAAGTATGACCATTTTAGGATTTATGTGATATGCAACAGAACCAGTGGGAAAAAAGGTGTACATATCGTAGAACTGGAGAAAAATTGTTGAAGGAAAACTGGTCACATATTAAGCGCAATGTCTTCTGTTATAGATGTAGTTTGAATGGAATAGTTTTGTAAAGTACCACTGTATTGGTCTAAGGGGTACATGTCGCCGGGCATGCGAAAAGTAATTAACAAGTAACCTGTCACTTCTTATTCAGCGTGTGTCATATTATGTACGGGTTGCTAAATAGCCCGTCCGGAACCAGTTACTGCACTTATTCAAATCAGCGTGTCATATCACCTGTTCAAAAAACCTTCAAAAAGGCACAACAAAAAATCTATTTTAAAATTAGTTTATTTTGTCTATACCCAACACAAAACTATACCATTAAATTCATTATAACAATTTAAATTTGGAAAAGTACATAAACTAGACAAGAAGTCCGGATGTTCAAAATATATGTAAATTTTTTGCAAGTTTTTTCTTTATTTGCTAACATTGATATTATCAAACAATTTCTACTAATTTTTATGTTCCTACACTTCTAAAAAGCACTTCATGAACATTTTAATTTTGTATGCTGCATTATAATTCTAGTTCATAATAATATCTTTAAAAAAAAGAAGGAGCTGCAACAATTCATCACAAATTTAATGTATAATTTATATACTCAGTTCCAATTTTGTACCCAAAGAAATTCTTACAAATAACCGAATTTGCTAAATTTAGCACAAAAAACAAAAATAATAATAGTATATGTAACGATTCATATTCTCACTTTCACCATTCACCACAGTTTTGGGAACTCAATTGTTCTCAAATAATACAAATTTATAAATTTTTTATTGTCCAATCGTCTTCACAACAAACAAATATTAAAAAAACATAATTTAAAATGGGACAAATAATTAACATACGGAAAATACTGATTTTCGAAAATTGTGGTAAATGGTGAAAGTGAAGTAAGAATCGCTACCATATTTTTTTTTAAGCTAAAAATTATTTGATTTAGACACAAGATAGGGACAAATATTGAACTTTATTTATGCACCGCAATAATAGCTATCACGCCAACTTATATACTAAGATTAGAGACATGCATTGAAAGTGGTCATTTATACACCCTAGATCTACATTTAAGATATGTGAGCAGAACCCTTTTTGAATATAAAGAAGATCGGCTGCCATACAAGCTAACAAAGGTACTCCTACGGCACGAGTTATACTGGGTGAAAGAGATGAACAACATTGGTCGGGAATATAACATAACGTGGACAGATGAAACATTTAGTAAGACTCAGTGGAGTGAAAATCGTTTGAATCTGCTTAGCTCACTGAAAGATAAATACTACCTAGAATATATGGCAAAAACCTCACAAACGGAAAGAATTTATAAAAAATTAGATGTAATAAATGAAAATACATACTTGATCGCAGAAACAAACATAGAAGATATAATGTGGATTTTTAAAGCTAGAAGTGGTTTAGTAGCTCTCAATGGCAATAGGTTTCAAATAAATGGCTCAAATTAATGGTCTCTCTGTAATATTAATGAAATTGAAAATATAGAGCATTTTCTAGGTCGGTGTAGGGCTCTAAGAGAGTTTAGAATTATGTATATAGGAAAGTCTGAACTTAGTGAAAAAGAAATTATTGATGTATTAAATGGTATTACAATAGACTGGAATTTTTTGGCAAACTACATAAAGACATGTGTTAACTGAATATAATTTTTAAACATTTGTATCTCATATCATTCAAACTATCTTTTGTATTATTTTAAATAGTTAGTCGACTGACGACATATAGTCAAAGTCGCTCATTACTTATTTTATTCTTATTTTAAGAAACTATGCTTTTGTAATAATATGTATATTGCTAAATTTAAATAAAGAATACTACTACTACTAATAGCTACACTCAGGGAAAGGTTTTGTTATAAAAAAAGTTTAATTGATGTCATAAATTTTTATTCATATTTATGATTTTCTCATTAACAGGACGAAGAATTTCATAAAATTTAAAGGCAAATATTTTATAGATCATCATGATTTCATAAAAAATTTCATAAACGTTGTGATAATAATTTTATTCAAAGTAAACTAATTTTTAGTTATTGTTGATAAGATTAGACAAAAATATATTTTTTTATATTATATTATTAAAAAAATAGTTTGATGACTCCTATTAATTTACAAAAACCGATTTTTTTTATTCATCTAAACAAAACCGACACCACTGGAAAGGTCTCTAAATATCAATTGAATTCTGAATATTCGTTTGATTTTGGAAACCATAGATTGAAATTTTAATTTTCCATTTATAATTAAAAAGTATTTTATTTCTAATTCGGTTTCCTTTTGAAAATCAAAAACTATCCGCAAAAATTTTAAATTCTGGAACATCGATTGAAAACCAGAAATTTCATATTTATTTTCACTGGTGACATCTGAATTTTAAACAGAGTTTTCTGAATTACAACTAGTATTTTTTAGCCTTTTGACTAAAATTAATGTTTCCTGAATTTTAATTGATATTATCTAAATATTATTATATTTATTTAATTTAAATTTTCTAAATAAATTAATTTCACTATTATTTAGTACAAAATTTGGTTGATTTAGCAAATCGATTTCCATTAAGAGTTTACTAAAAC
Source organism: Delia radicum (assembly GCA_021234595.1). Lineage (NCBI taxonomy): Eukaryota > Metazoa > Arthropoda > Insecta > Diptera > Anthomyiidae > Delia > Delia radicum. Next base: position 91,220,006 of record CM037854.1, on the reverse strand, counting down.
TTTGACTAAATTTTAGTAACTTTTGCTAATTTTTTTACTACTTTTAGTTTACTATAAAGTTACAGTCACGTTTTGCTAAAATCATTCTGTAACTTTTACAGACTTTTTTATTTGAGTGTACATGGTTTATACTGTTTTTCAGTTTCTAGTCAGATTTTTATTAATTTCCGTTAAATATATTAATGTATAATTTTATCTCAATAATTTAAAACGGATAAAGACTAAATATTTATCCGAATCAGCAAATTTCCATAAATTACTTGCCATAATAATGAGTTCATACTTATATTTTCATTCGGTTGCGTATGAGTAATAAATAACACTCATACGTACCGTGGCCTGAGGTTCTCATACTTTTTTCTACGAGCAGCTAAATTATTTTATTGGAATTTATAAATTAATGAAATTCAACATTCTAATTAATGTTGCACTCTTACACCGAAGCAAAGCTTTAAAGATTTAATTAAATTTGTTAATTCTAAATTGAAATTTAACATATTTTATCGAAAAAAACACTAATTTTTTAAATTCAATGCACATTTAAACCCGCGTGATTTCTTTTTGCAATAATTAAATTTATTATTTAGTTTTAAAACTTTCTTTGGGTATAAAATTTAAATCGAGTATAGGTATATTTTGTTACTGTGCTTTATAATATACACACTAAATTTGTGCTGATTTGTTGCAGCTCCTTCTTTGTGTAACGATATTATTGGATCTAGAATTATAATGCAACATACAAAACTAAAATGCTCATGAGTAGCTTTTTAGAAGTGTTGGAACAAAAAAATGCTTAGAAGTGTTGGAACAAAAAATGCTTGGAATTGTGAAATTGCGAAGCAAATAAAAATTTTTTTTTAACAACTTATCTAAGATTGCTAAAAATTAATCACCGAAATCGTTAATTTTTCTAATTTTATTCTTAACTCTTAAACAGAATAAAAATAATTCTTAAAAAAAATGAAGAATTTGCCAATATAAAAACGGGTTTTATGAAAAAGTCCATACATACACTGCGTTGCAAAACTATAATTATACATTAATTTCACTAAATTTCGTAAGTTAAACGAAAGTAGAACAGTTTAACCGGGATAAATGTAAAACCAATGGAAAATTAATAATATTTAACAAAAAAAAAAAGAAACAAATAATTTTTTTAATGTTGGTATTTAATAATGTGTGCGCCCTTTTTTTTAATCAACTCGAAAATAAGGTCAGACATACTTTCTAAAAATTTACTCCAAGTTCTTTCGTTATAGATCTCCACGAATCAATAACTGGTTCCTTTAGATGCATTTAAATGATTTCATATTGACGATTTTCTGCATAAACTCGACGGGTAAACACTCCCCAAATATTCTCATTTGGGGTTTTAATCCAGAAAACATGCGGGACATTCCAAAACGCTTATATTTTTTGATGATAGCCATACCATTGTCTGACGGATTACATGTACTGAGGCATTGTCTTGTTGGAAAATTAATCGTTCTTTGTTGCTGTTTTCAAAAAATGGCACCTACTATCACATACTGTAATGAACTCAGTAGAATTCATTCTGGTGCTTGGAAATGCCAAATCAGCCATACCGTCAAAACAAAAAGGCCCCAAAGCTAATAAGGATCCGCCTCCGAAATTTCTTTTTGAGAAATATCGTCTTTCCTTACGTAGGTCTCTCCGATATTTGTTAAAACCATCTGGACCATCAAGATTGAAATTTTTCTCACCAAAAAAAAAAAACACATTTAAAATAAATGTATGTAATAAATAGGGAATTCCAGTCGACCTGTTTTGTCAGGTTTTGGCGAGTAATTCTGTGGAAATCCTTTAAGAGCCTACTTATGGTTGATTTGGACATCATTTACTTTACAGTAATCGATAATCTGATTGAGACTCTTTAAATGAGTAGCTGGCAAGGTTGATTATTTTATGCCGGTTTGAATGCTTTTCCGATCAGAAAGCCTGTTTTATTTTTATCAAAAGCACTAGGATTATTTGCAAAATTTGGGACAAACACATGTAAAATTTTCTAGCAATTTCCGGAAAACTTAAGACACTTTTTCGAAATCACTTACGCAAAATTTTACTGCAAATTAATTAAAATTGCATAAAAAACTAAAATAATTTTTAAATTTTTCTTTATTTGCTGTTCTTCTTTGTTTACCGTTATATGTAATTGCAGTTTTGAAACACTAACAAAATATTATTACACAATTCTACTCTCAATTCTTCTCAGTTATCACACTCTTAGAAACAGTGACAAGTTTTAAAAAAATGTTTGTAATATTAGAAAAAATACCAATAATCATTTGTAATTATAGTTATGCAATCCAGTGTATTACTTTACACATAAGAAAAAGTTCAAAAATAAATTGGCCAATGTACAAGATCTTAATACTTCTGAATTAAATCACAAATACGTGTAGATTTCGCCTTAACAGAGAAACAATCGTATGAATGTTCAACTTTATTTTTGTATTGCATGATTTCTTTATTTGTTTGTAACCCAAAAGCATTTTTTTATTTATAAATTGTTTCGTACCACGTATGCAAATTTCTTAAATATTAAGAAAAAGGCAATAGCATTATTTTAGGATTATAAAATTTTTTAGGAAATTTTGAATATATTCATACTATTTATAATAGATACTTAAAAACGCTGAAATAAGGATTATTCCTTAATATTTAAGAAACTGATAATAATTATTATGTTACGGGTCATAGGTATTTTGAATCCTAAAATTAAGAACATATTTCATAGAAATGATGATTTTTTTTTGTGTACCTATATCTGAAAATGTCAATGGCTGTCACCGAATTCTGTGATAGTACATATAACTATCAAAATTCAGTTGGCACCACGAATTTGTGCTGTATGTGTAATGGTTAAGACCATAAAACAACTGGTTACAATAGTTTGGATTTGAATGATAAAACTTACCAATAAGTTACCACTGGTAGATTTTCAGTAGAAAAGGCTTTACGATTGAATCTCGATTTTGAGTTTAAATACGTCCACATTTTAATGTATTCAATAACCTATATTTTTACATTAAAACTTAGAGTTTAATATATCTTGGACTGCAAACAAGACATACTGGTAAAAGATTGAAGTTTTTCTGTCACACGTGCCATAGGTTAGGCAGACAAGAAGAAGGGAGGAGCCCTACCCTTCATGATCATCCATAAGATGACATACTCCTATGTCAGAAGATCGGCATGTATATCAGAGTACAAAAACTCTGGTCTATCTGAGGAATTCAGTGTCCTTTAAATAGCCCATCAGGTATTGTGGTCTGGGAGTCAGCAGAACACCCTTATATCCAGTTAACAATAAAATAAACCTAAACCAGTACTTCCGTCCAGCTTAGAGCTATTTATGTAGAAATTTATACCATTGGTATCACTCTTTTACATTTCCCTATTCATAACAATAAACTCTCAGTTCGCCAGAACCCTCTGTTCGGCTACTATATCGCACTCGTCCTCCGAAACGGAATAGCTTGGCAGATTACCTCGGACCGTCTGATGTTCCACACAGATTCTATAGTGTTCCTTCTGATATTCATGAGTATATAAATGAAATCTTCATGGAATCCTTCAAATTTGTTCGAGCTATGAAGTTAGATTCCATTTACAGCGATATTTAGGTACTAAATAAAGACGACAAATATTTTTTTCAGAAAATTGAAATCATATTTATTTTCATAATTGTACTAACCTTTACTAATCTCTCAAGGTCATGCTTTTTGGCTTTTTCTGGTTGGTTAAGATTGTTGTATTTATTTCTGTTTTTTTTTTATCCAAAAAAAAAAATCAATATTTTTTATTGGCATTTTATTAAGAATTTTAGGTTGAAAATCTGTTGATAATAAGTATTGTTAGTTTCCAGTATTAATTTTTATATTTTGATACGATTGGCTATACCGATCATTACCAGAATAATATTTTTAATTTAGTTGGTTGGTTCAGGTTGGTTTTACCAATTATTGAAGAAATGCAGAATAAATTTGGTTGTAAAGGGTGTCCCAAGAAGAACGCAATTTTTAAATCTGGCAACATTCGAAGTGTCATTGTTTGACATTTGAACAATTGTTATTGTTTGCTAGTAGAAGGTACGAGGTTAGTAAAAATGGAGCGCTACACGAATGAACAACGCATTCTCATTGTGAAATTGTTTTACCAAAATGGTGAAAGTTTTGCGGCTACAGTTCGCACAAATCATCTTCAGTGACGAGGCCATTTTCATCTTGATGGCTTCGTCAATAGGCAGAATTGTCGCATTTGGGGTGAGGAAAATCCTCGAGTGATTCACGAGAAGCAAATGCATCCTCAAAGTGTCACTGTGTGGTGTGGTTTTTGGGCTGGAGGAATCATTGGACCTTTTTTTTATGAAAATGAGGCAGGTCAAGCGCAAACAGTCAATGTTGTTCGGTATCGTGAAATGATAACCAGTTTTTTCTTGCCTAGAATTGAAGAAATGAATGTGGATGGCATGTGGTTCCAACAAGACGGCGCACAGTGGTCAATTTCGCGAGATAGCGGTCAAAACTTTATAACTTTTGACCGGATTGGTATTTTTTTACGCAATTTGTTTTGTTCAATAGGAGGGACTTTAAGCTTCAATTTGCGTGTTTCAAACGTAAAAAATCGACTGATAGGAACGTAAGTAATGTGGAGTTAAAAATGCATTTTAATTTTTTGTTGAGTTTCCATGTAAAAGTTGAATATTTTGACATTTTAAATAGGTATTTTTTTTTATAATTTCTTATTTTCTTCAATCGTATTTTACAACCAATACTTATTTATTATTCCTAAACTTAATTTTGGTCAGAAAATGCCAACACTTGGCCCCTGACATTTATTTAGTCTCAATATTCACAGGGGCCAAAGGTTGGTTTTTTTGGAAGAAAGCTAATTCTTGTGAGGATTAAACTGAAAAATAACACTGAAATTCCCAACAATATCAATACCATTTGGATATATTATATACAGAACACAACATCGATAAAATTTTAAGTAAACTTTTACTATTGATTTAAAGTGCACATATATTTTATTTAAATGTATTAATAAAAATTTATACTAAAATTAGAAACAAATTATAATCTTTAAACTAGTATTAATTAAACAATATTAGTAAAAATTTCTTCCAAATAGCTTTGATTTTCATTTTGCAGTAGTTGTTTAGCTTCTTCATCTAACTCTAATGAGGTTGATTTCCATTTTTGTCGAATACTGGACATATATGGGTCTGATGTGCACAACAAAATATTAATAAGATCTTCATTAGTACAATATCTGGAAATTTTTCTTGTATTGTGCTCGCGAAAGAATTTGTAGTCTTTGTTCCTTTTTTCTTGCGCTTCTTCTGAGAGATCTTGAATTATTTGTTCCCCATGGAACAAAATTTTGTGAACTGTGGTTGGCATATGTCTCCAAGAATATTTTTGGTTATAAAGGGTTGCTGTCTCATTAGCATACTGACCAAATTTTTTTGCATCTATCTTTTTGCTACATGCTATAACTTCTAATACGATTTGGAATCGTCGTATTAAATCATAATCTACTCCAGTTATAGAAGCTGCAGTTTCTGGATCGGAAAAAAAATCTCCTTGCTGTGTTTCCATCATTAGAATTTCCTTCTCCTTGCTTTGGCTGGTCAATTATAAGGCCTTGTTATTATAAGGCAGGTACTTGGTTTTACCAGTTATTTCCATTGGATTTAAATTTATTTGCAACTTTCAGGTATTTAAGTTGTGTAATATTAGATGGCAATAAAATCTTTTTTACCTTTTCCAAATGAATTGCTAGATACCACATAATTTGAGAGTTAACAGGTACTGGTAATAATATAACAGGTACTTGGTTTTACCAGTTATTTCCATTGGTTTTAAATTTATTTGCAATTTTCAGGTATTTAAGTTATGTAATATTAGATGGCAATAAAATCATTTTTTACCTTTTCCAAATGAATTGCCAGATACCACATAATTTGAGAGTTCTATTGTCATTTTTGTCAAAATTTTGATACACCCTTCTATGTGGACTAGGTCCAAATATGGGCCAACTTCTCCTAATTTCAACAGAATTATTTTTTGGGTCAATAAGAACTCTTGTACAAAATTTCATCAAAATATATGCATAATAGCCACTTTCACATACAAATAACTTCTCAAAAAATATGACGTGCATTTGTACCGAATATCTTACCTTGGGTCAGAAAAATTGCTGTAGCTCAAAAAGTGCAGTCCCGATGCATGGACATATATATATAGGAATGTAGGGGAGAGTTAGGACTACAAAATAGTAAATTTGTGTTTTGACTCAGCTTGACTCACAGGAGTTGTGCTCTATGAAGTAGGAAATTTCCGAGAAATTTGACCTTTTTTAAAAAAAATATTTGAATTGTTCTGCAAACAGTAGAGCTTCAATTTTATTACCAATATTAGGAAATAAGTTAAGTTATAACACAAAATTTATTTCGTCCAAAACTCTTGAAAAACAAAAAAGTTATGATCATTTAAACTTTAAAAATTAACTAAAAATATCATAAATTTACTAAATTCTGAAAAAGCCCATTTTGAACCACCCTGTTCTCAGTGAAATAGTTGAAATAGAGTTCTAATTTTTTGGCTCCCGAGGTTTACTACTGTCTAATTTCATATGAGTCTAATAACTTTAAAATCGGAGAACAAAAACCAAAAGGAGTTTTGGCCGCTATCTCAAAATATTGACCACAGTGCGGCGCCACATGTCATACAGCCAGAGAAACAATTCAATTGCTGCATCAGTCATTTCCCGGTCGTGTTATTTCGCGTTTTGGAGACCAGAATTGGCCGCCTAGATCGTGCGATTTAACACCATTAGATTTTTTTCCTTGGGGTTTTTTGAAGTCGATGGTTTACGCGAATAAGCCGACGACGACTCAAGCCTTAAAAGAGGAAATTGGACGCTGCATTAATGAAATACCGCAGCATTCATGCAAAACGGTCATTGAAAATTTCATTAAAAGATCGCGTGCATGCCAGCAAAGCCGCGGCGGCCATCTGCACGATATATTGTTCCATACATAACCTCATTCTGTCTACTTTACGATATAATAAAGTTTCACGATTTTTTTTTTAAATATCTGTGTTTTCTTTAAAATTTAAAAATTGAGCTCTTCTTGGGACACCATTTATTACAAAATTATTAATTGTAAGGATACTTAAACTGTTTCAATTAAAAAAAAAATAGTAATCGGTATAAAATTTGTTGGATTTTTTATATGTTCAACCGATTTCCTATTAACTTATTTTCTGTGTGTGGGTATGCTGGGCTCAAAGAACCCACTTCGGAAGTGCCATCAGCCAGTAAGTTGAAAGTGCCGAATGATATCTCACACAAATCTCCATTGAGCTTGAATAGTATCTCCACTGCCTTTTAGAAGTTAATGCAATCGCACCACTAATGCTCAGACAGCCTATCCGCTGCACCCTCTGCAGTCTTCCGTTACAACATTGCTTCAGGACCGAAGGACACCAATTATATGTCATAATTGGTCTGACTACACACGTATATAGTCAATGGGCATCTTTGGGTTCAAACTCCATTTAAAGCCCATTGCCCTCCTCCATGTAGCCAAACAATGTGAGACTTACTCAGCCTTCTTTCGATGTGGTCAACCAGAGAAATGTTATATCAAGGACAACTTCACAATCAACGATGGTCATGTTCACGCCCTGGAAAGAAGGAAGACTGATCGCTATCTCCATCTTTTTCCTGTTGAACAAGAATATCTCGGTATTATCCGGGTTCACCCTTAATTTCGCCCATTCAATACGATGAACAGTTTCATAAAATTGTATGACAAATATTTCATAGACCCTCTTCATTTCATAAAAAAGTTTGATAAACTTTGTAAACAATTTTTGCTTTTTATTGAGATTTTTATTTGAAATTCAGAAAATATCATTTGTAATTAAAGGCAGAAATATAATTGGCCTAAATGGTTTAAATCAAGTGTTGGCATGAAACGAAAATCTGGAAATGCAATTATTTAAACTTAAAAAAAAATTCATTTTCACTTCATAATTGACATTTTTTTTTTTTTTTTTATTTTTTTAACTTTATTTAAACAAATTAATTCATATAATATTGGGCCTCAGCGCCTCTAGGGCATTGTTGAGGCAAGTTGGCACTTAACTGAACTTATAAATTAACAATAATTTGTAAAATATCAAAATTTAATTATCTTCTTAATATATAAAAACGTTGGTGCGTATGTTGGTACTCTAATAACTGTTGAACCACTAATGCTAGCGACTTCGTATTCATACCATATGTTCCTTTGGTTCTCCGATTTGCATAACTTTTTTTTGTACCCGATAGGTGGCGCTGGGGTCGAGATTTTCCCAAAAAATTTATTTACGGTCCAATTTAGCTCAAATTCGCAACATATATTATGTACATAAAACTAAAGTTGCTGACAAAGTTTTTCACCTGTAGGTGGCGCTGGTGTTAAAATATTCACGAAAACGTATATTTTTTTTCAGTCATATTCATAATATTATTAAATGCAATGTATTTAGGCACAGAACTAATTTTTAAACACAAATTTAGGCGTTTTATTTGCACATAAATATTACCCATACATGGGAGTTATTATTTTTCGTCAATTTCCGTTTTATTTCCACATAAATATTAACCATTCATAGAAGTTATTATTATTCGTATGATTTTATTATTATAATATAAGTAACACAAATACTATTGCCAAAAAATTTGAATTCAATTAAATTTTAATAACATTTTGATAACGATGAAAAGTTCCCAAGTACAACATAAACGAATATATATAGATTGGCTTTTCAGTTTTCATTATTTACTTTTCTGTTTACTTCAAATAATGTCATATAATATAATTTTGAATTATTTTATTATTTAATATGTGCCAAAAGAATTATTTTTATAAAAACAGAAGCTTTAAAATGCCTTTAAGACGTCGTGGTAATATTGGCCGCGCTACTAGAAATGCTTCAGGTACCCAAGGAATACGAAATCAATTAACACCAGAACAACAATCCCAACGTCGAGAAAACGAACGTGAATCAAGTGCTGTACGTCGCCAAGCTGAAACAAATGAACATCGTATTTTCAATAATAGTAGTTAAAGTTTTTTTTTAACATTAATACCAAAACACTTAATAATTGTGATAATTATTACTTAACAAATAAACAAATGGTAATCAAAATTACAATTTTTCATTTCAAACAATAATACTATCTTTTGAAATTTTTGATTAATTTATTTTAAAAGTTTCGGGTACAGTCGTCTTAAGCTTGAGATCTCTTAATCCAAGAAAACTTTTTAAACAGAGTTATAAAAGACCACAACAGACTTTGTAAGGTCCAACAACGTGGACCGGGTCAGCTAGTAATATAATAAAACAAAGAAAAATTAAAAAAAAAAAATTTTAAATAATAAAATGATCAATATTTTGTTCAAGATAATCTTTCAGTCTATTTTTAAATGAAGAAATAGTTACACATTCTTTAAGACTATATGGTAAACTATTAAATTCCTGACTACCCACATATTCTGTCCTTTGCTTTGTGGTCTCTAAACGACATCTTACAGTTCTTAGGTTTGAGCTGTTTCTGGTATTAAAATATTGTTGATTTGTTGAAAAACTTATCGTGTGGTGACCAATGTTATGAATAACTTTATATACATATATCAGCAACTGCATTTTGTAAATTCCATGTATTGGTAAAACATTTTTAGCAACATCTTTATATAAAGACAAAGTAGGGTACATTCTCGGAAGATTAAATACAGTTGTTAACGATTTATTTTGTAATATTTGCAGAGATTTTAAATCTTGGTTCTTTTTGAAACCATATATCAAGGCCAAGTAGTTTAAATGACTTTGAATTAGCGACTGAAAAATAATTAATTTTGTTTTTTCATCAAGTTTATGTTTTAGCTTAAATAAAATTCCAACAGCTGGTATTATTTTACTATGAAGATATTCAATATGTTGATGCCAGGACAAATTGCTTTGAATATAAACACCCAAGTACTTTATAGATTGCACTTCTTCCACTTCTTTACCATCTATAAAAATTACATTATTTAAATTGTTGTAAATTGTATAAGGCCTAAACCTTATGAGTTTTGTTTTATTGGCATTTAACACTATTTTATTCAGCCTTGCATATTCCGAAATTAAAGCTCCATCACGTTCAGCCCAGGTTTTCAAAACAAGATTTTCTTTATACGGGTAAAAGACGCATAAATCATCCGCATACATAAAAAGCTTTCCATTAAGATTAAGATTATTTATATCATTTATATATATGGTAAAAAGTAATGGTCCCAATACGCTTCCTTGTGGAACACCATGCACAACATCTTTCATCGAGCTTTTAGAAGCATTTATTTGCACATACTGTTTTCTTCCCTCCAAGTAGCTTTTTAATAGCGCTAATTCCACACCTCGTATTCCATAAAATGTTAGCTTTTGAAGTAAAATTTTGTGGTCAACTAGATCGAAAGCTTTGCTAAAATCATAAAATATACCACAGACAGCTGTATAACCCTTGTCCAAACAATCACATACGTAGTTTACAACATTAACCACCGCTTCATCGGTACCGCAACCTTTTCTAAACCCGTATTGATTAGGATATATAAGGGATTCATTTTCCAAATATGTTAAAAGTTGAGAATGCAAAATTTTCTCAAAAACTTTGTCAATTACTGACAAAACAGCCACTGGTCTAAGCTTCTCTACAGCAGATGTATTTATTTCCTTAGGAATCGGTATAATTTTATGAACTTTAAGTATATCAGGAAAAACCGAGTTAATAAACGAAGAATTTAAAATTTTCGAAAGAAAAGGCGCAAGAATATCTTTACACTCAAACAAACATCTTGGTATAATATTATCATTGCCAGAACATTTATTGATTTCTAAATGAGATAGTAAATTCCAAATTTCAATGCTGCTGGTTAGACAAAATCTAAAATTATTGCTGTGATATCGTAGTGTTCTCATCGAATTACAGTTATCATCTAGACTTGATTCAATTTGATTTTTTAAATTTGCAACCGAATTCAGAAAATAGTTATTAAAAAATTCAACTTTTAATTTGTCATTGTTTATAACTTCACCATCTTCATTTCTTAGATTAATTGCATTCTTTGAAACTCTCCCAAGAGTACTATTTAAAAACTTCCAACATTTTCGTGGTTCTTGTTGCATTCTACTTAAATTGTCATTATAATAATTTATCATAGCATCTTTACTAGCAAGTTTAATTACTTTGCTTATTCTTTTTATACTGATTTATATTTCAGCTGTTTGACGTTTTTTCTTTTTAAGTTTTAGAAGTTTTTTCTTATACTCAATAAGAGCCTGAATGTTACCGTTGATCCAAGGTGTCATCTGGTGCTTAAAGTATATTTTTCTTTTAGTTTCTAAAGTAGAAACTAAAAGTGCATTTGCAATACTCTGAACGATGTTTAGTGTATCATTATTAGAATCTCCAGTAAGAGCTGATATATCCAAAGTTAAGTCACAAAAGTCTGAAACATAATAATTCAATTAGACTTTTTAAAACTGAAGATTACCAGAAATTATTTGAAATTCTGAAACATCAATTAAACATTATTTGATGTGTTCTTAATTTTAAATAAAATTTCTTGAATATAATATAAAACGTTTATGAAGCGATTCAGAATATTTATGAAACATTTCATAAAAATATATAAAACTTTGATTAAAATTTATGGAACTACTTAATAGCATTTATGAAGCATTTCATAAAAAGATATGCAACTTCTTCATCATGTTTACAAAACATTTCATAAATATGAAGAAGTCTGTCACAAATTTGGCTTTTATGAATCAGCTTCATTTTATTTATGAAGTCTTACATTGGACGAAAATCATTGAAGTTTTTCTGTATATTTATGAAGCTATTTCCCTTATAAGGACCCACAGAATAGGTGAGAAATTACCACTATGTGGAGTGCCACAATGCAAACTCTACTTAATCTCTGTACAACAATTATTTAGAATGTGACTGTCCCAGTTCGACAATCACCCCGTCAAAATTTCTAGAGACTGGATAAGCGTATTGGTCGAGACACACGTGCCACAGTTGTTACCTAACAGTTTTAAATAATGTTTTATTCAACACTCTTTGACCATCATACTTTGGTTATAACTTCAATTAAGTATAAACCAAAACCAACTATCCACCAACCAACCATCCAACCAACAAACCATTTCAACTACATACTCTATATTTCTACACCTCTTTCAGTCTTTTGATATTCATGCATTTACTATTTAATCCTATGAATACAAACATTCATACAATTTGTGTTAACTTAAATTAATGGTATGAGCTGTTTAAGGTGTGCTCTTCTTCCAAATATCACTTCAACTTCTATACATCTACATTTTTGTTTGAAGAAGAAAAAGAGGATAAATTGTTGGTAATGTTAAATCTGGCGCCATAGTGTTGTAACATCAATCGTATTATATGTCCTCTTGTAATCATTGTATTTTTGCAATAATTTCCCCGTAGTTAGTGAAATGTGAGGAATACATAGTGTTGACAATATTTGACGTTATATTTCTTATTCTTATTGTCTTTTCAGTTTCATTCCAGGTGCCGATGTTAAGCACTGTTTGACAAGGATGGTGGTCTCTTCTTTTGATGTGTTTCGGTTTAATTTAGCTTTTGACTATTAATGCAGATGTTGGCGCGGGTGATTGTGTCTAGCATAAGTATGAGTGTAGTATAAAATATAGAGTAATTACATGTTATTTGTTGCTTAAGTGATTTATAAACCAATTTAAAATGAAGTTATCTTGTGTTTGGTTAAAAGTGGTGGGAGAAAGAGAGAGAGAGAAGAAGATGTTTGGTTGATTGCGATTGAAAATAAGAGGGAAAATTAAAGTTGATGAAGTGATATATTACATAATAAATGGAGACCATTAAGAAAAGACGAGATAAATTATCAAAATTAGACGAATAAATATGTGTGTGACAAAAAAAAAATTATCTCATCTAGGTCTAAAGTATTTTCCCTACGTTTAATATAGTTAAAATACGGGCTTAATAATAGTTTTATCAGCAACTTACAAGTGTTTTATAGTTTTTATTCTGTCCCAATTTGTGAGATGTTTTCGTGAACCTGTAGTCCAAACGGAACCTCAATTTATATTTAAAGTCTAGGTACTTTTAGAATCGTAACTAAGGCTCTAATCAGTTATTATTCTTTTCAAATTTGATATTTGTTTGTAGGGCAAGTTTCAACGTGATTTCTCAAAAGGAATGTATTTCAAGCTTAAAACTTCTCTTTCGAGAAAACTTGGATATGTTATAGAAAACACGATCTAAGATATACCGGGAAGGGGCGTCTAAGCTTCCTTGGGAATTAAAGTGGGCGAAATATTAGAAAACCTTTCTTTTTTGGATTTTTTAATATTTGTTGCATTTTATACAAATGAACCAATGTATCGCTGTAAAATATTTTTAAACGTCAGGAATAGCGTTATCTTCCGGTACTTCTTTAGTTGTTACGTTAGTGTTTACTTTGAGTCGTGCTTATTTATAATTTTAAGGACATTTCCTCATGGTTGGCAATACTACCTTATCAATATAACGGTAGAGTCTTATTTGTCAGTCACAGAAAGACAATCCTTAAAATGTGCTGCATGAGCACGTCCAATGCCTAATTCGAACAAAAACTGAAAGAAAAATAACCTATTTTACCCAATTGAAATCTTTTTCGTCTATCACATATCGAAATTGTAAATGAAGAATTTTAGATAGAAATACTTTATAAGCACGCTCAACAAAAAGTTAGTAAAGTTACCAAAAATTTTGCTGAGTCAGCAAAATTTTAGTCAGGAGGGTGCTTACAAAAAAATTGGTATTGTCAGCAAAATCTTTTGTTGGCGATCCAGCAACGAAATTGGAAAATTCAGCAACAGTTTTATTTAGTTGATTAAAATTAAAAAAAAAATTATTGCTAAAAGTTAACAACATTTTTAATGAACATTAGTAGACTACGAAAACTCGAAAAATTTTTAGAAAAGTTATACTTTAGTTGATTTGTTTGCAGAAAGTCTTAAACAAAATGTTGTGATTCTTTTAAAAATATTTTGCAATAAGTTACAATATATAAAAATGTTGATGCTCGTGACGACATGAATTAATGTAATATCTGAAAATATCTAGAAATAATTATATTTAACATAAAGAAAATAATCTTTCAACTACTTACATCAATGGTTGTCATAATGTCATAATAAAAAAAATAACAAAATATGACATATACAGACCTTCTTTTGAAATAAAACAAAGGAAACATAAAAAATTACATAAGATGTGTTTTCGCTCTGACTACCTGAACGCATATTTGTTTGCAATTTATAATTGCATATTTAGTTCCCAAATACACATTTAAATTTTATCAAACATAAATACGTTGGAGGCTCTAGCTTTCCTAAAACTTCGGGTTCTGATGAGATCTTTAGCCAGATCGAAATACTAGTGTCAACCTAGCTAATATGTTTGATTTGCTTTATTTTTGTAAATATACGGAGTTTGAAAGCTCGCTATAAATTGAAAATAAATACGTTTAATTTAATTAATAGGCAATTACTTTCACAAACCTGCGCTAACACAAAAGTTATGTTGTTTTAATCCACAATTTTGTATTATGTATGAAAAACAGATACAAAGATCTTCCATGGTTGATTTTTCATATGTTTTACAAGAGTTGTATCATTTTTCTCTTCTCTACTACAGCTGCCGCGACATCTTCTTCATTCTGCGTATATTTTTCAATCTGGTTGTCGTCCAGACTATTAATGTGCTTATAAGCATAATTTTTTTAGCTAAATAAATTAATAAAACATTAGTAAAATATTAGTAAAACATTAGTTCCAAATAGTTAGTTCAAAACGAAAATAGTCTGCTTCTTGACAACTAATCGGTTCCCCTAATTAAAATTTTGAAATATCCATATCTTTTTTTTGTATTTCACTATATGTCTGCAAACTCTTACTATAACTCTTGGACATGACTTCTCATTTTGGGATAATAAACGTAACATTTTCGGTACGAATCTGGCATCGTTGAGTAAAACATTTCTGTTAGCCGGCCTGTTGTCGGGATAAGGGATTATCTGATATATTATATATCTGAAGCCGTAATAATAGAAAAATCGTCAATCATAATTCCTATACTATATAAATTTCTATGTGACGCTATGTATGTATATATATATTGTATATATTTGTATGGGTTTATATCGAATCTGAAGCAATTAGATAAATGTCCAGTACATTTATATCCGAATTATGGCCCGACATATTTTGATTATATTGTATCAGTCTTGTATCTACTTGTATCAGTTTATATCTAAGCCGCTAAAAATAGATATGCTTATATAAAAACTAGATATGTTTGTATCAGGATTTTGACTTGATGTAAAAAAAAAAATAAAAATACATATAAAATGCAATAAAATACAATAACAATTTTTGGATTTTGTCCATAAAAAGCTCAATAACTCTCTTTTGAGTATGTGACGAAATTCTCATTTTTTTTTAATTCGGGACTTTGAATGCGACAATATATAGTTTTACATTTAAAAGATCTTCCATTTTGTGGTATGTAACGATATATCTTTACATATAATTATGAATAGGTCAAGCTATCGTTTTATCCAAAATTATATATATTTTTTTGAATATTACACCATATGTTGTTACACATAATTTTGATTTGTGTTCTATCCTATTATACATGTATTCGTATATAATTAGTTTAACCATATATAATTGTATATGTCATATATGATTATTTATTGGTCGATATGTAATAAGATGTAGTTATTTGTGGCGATGCATTAAAAAAAAATAGAGGAAAAAATTTGTATATATATTTTTATAATAGCATGTAGTAAAATATATATTTGTATAAAACAACGCATGATTACATGTAAACGGTTTTACTCTGGGGAAAATAATTTGTGCATCTGCGCATATATAAGTACATATGGGGTTATATATAAAGATATATAATTATGTCTTATACGCAATACTAATGATGTTGTACCATATGTAATTATATCTAAAACTAAATTCTTAATTTTAATTTATGTATAATTATATATTGAATTGCATTATTCGCATTGCCCCATATATAAGAATATCTATCTAAATTTAAATTTCACGAAATGCGATTTTGAGGGCAAAATATTCAGTAAAATATGCCTCATCTATGGTAAAATATGCCTCATTCAGTAAAATATGCCTCATTTCTCTGGCGGTAAACAATTAATTTCGGTGAATGAAAAATCATCGATCTCTTCATAAAATACAACAATTTTTCTTCGAATAAATTCCTGTTGCAATATATGTTTTATTATTAAATTATGCATGCAGATAACTAATCTGGCCAATTTTCTTAAATCGTGAAGGTCGTTTTAAAACATGGCGAATTATAGTTTTTAACGACAATTTTTGTTTTATTACTGACCTAATATCCAGGAATCCGGAAAGAAAAAATTTCCAGTGTTTATAAATATAAAAAGAGTATTGTATCTTCAAGAACATTTGAAGGACATTCTTGGAAAATCGGAAATTCAGGAATTTTAGTTTTGAGTTAAAAACTTTAATATTTTCTTAAGTATCTGATGGTTGTGGTTATCAAAATCAAAACCATTATTTATCTAATGCTTTATCCAATTTTGCTGCACAAAATATTAAAGTTATTGAACAGATGGAGTGCGACAGTGCTCACGTAAAAATTGAGATTAAATTGAAAAATCAATCAATGTAATTTCCAAACAAGTATGTTAGAGTTACTCAAGTAGCCAGATAAACTGCTAAAATCTAGAATAAGTTCGATGCAGTATATTTAAATTATGTTTTTCGTCATAGTAACAATGATGACAAACTTACGTTTTTCATCCATTAGACCAGGTCATATAAAGAACGATCAAATATAAAGTAAATTTTGTTATCGAACACATTGATCTGCCTCTTCGTTTTAAACCATATAAAGGTCACAATGAACCAAAACTCTTATATTCGGGCCCACTTCCAAGACAATAAATTAAATGGAAGAATTTACAGTACTTTATATTCGATATATATTTTACCACATAAGAAATATATAATAATATATGGATATCCATGACACCATATACAATCATGTAGTATAATATATTTTAAGATGAAAAACAAAAACATATGTATTTTTTTCTTACTCGTGTAATGAAAAATCAAAAAATTACCTACAAAATTTGTTTTTGAGGTAGCTTCAAGTATTTTTTATGGAATTCACTTTTATTCCCAGAGGTTTTGCTCTTACCAAAGTAGACCTGCAATTTAGAAACCATTATTTGAAAAAATTTGTCGTTATTACTTCTTTAGTTTTTTCTTATTTGGACAGTATTGATATGAAAACAAATTTTTGAATAAAAAAGGTTCAAATAATCCAAAAATTATAAATTATGAAAAGTTTTTCTCCTACAAATCTTAAGTTGGTAATATTAGTGTGATGTTATGTTAATGTATTATATATATAAAAAAAATTGTTATTATGTTATAATATGTTTTCTTTATATGTATTAATATGATATTATTATTGGACAATTTTAGACTCCCTGAAGATGTCATTCAAAGAATGACGAAATATTGGAGATATATAAAATAATAAAGGATATTTTATAAATACAAACGTGACCTAGAGCTCAATTATTTAATAAAGTCATAATCCAAAAATATTTAAATGTTTATTCTAGTTCTTATAGAATTATATTATATTATTTTTGTTAGAAATTTATTAAAATTTGAGTGAAAGTAATGTTAAAGAAAGCCAGGGTAATGATGTTTGAACACGTTGCTAGGCACTTTGAAGAACAAAACTGCACTTATAATACTAAATTAGATTGTAAAAATGAACCACATATGATGAATTTCATATCAAAACCTATAAAAACGTACATTTTGAACCCGACCCTCTCAGAATTTGATTAAATTTTGCATACAGCTACATTTTGCCTATACAAACATAACCTCATATATAGAAATTGCATTTTTGAAAATATGTGGGCGTGGCAAGGTATCGAAGTTTTGAAAAATGACGATAATATGTACTTTCAAGCTGCGATTACTACGGAATGGCTGAACCGATTTCAAAGATTTTGGTACCATTAGAAAGGTATTTAAATTAGCTTTCGAACGCTGCATAAGATGGCTTATAAGTTTGTGAAGCCCAATGATAAAGGTCTTTCGGCGTTTGAATTTGGTTTTTTTTAAATAATTAATTTATGTCATCATAAAATTGATTTCGATATATTCGCTGAGTGGCACTTTTACGCAACCAGCCATGGAAAATCTGCATGTGATAGTATAGGTGGGACATTAAAAAGAGGGGGCTCGAAATTATAGCATTGCAAACAAAAACCAAACTGAAACTCCGAAAGACCTTTATCATTGGGCTTCACAAACACATAAAAGTTTCTTATGCAGACGCTGACAACTATAACAAAACAAAAGAATAGCTATTTTCAAGGTATAAAAATGCTGAAAACTATTACAGGAACTCAAGGCATCCATTCTTTTATACCTTTGGATGAAACTTCACTAAAAGTTAGCAAATATTCCGAAAGTCAACAGTATGAGCTGCCCAAAATTATATATTTAATCTAAAAAAAATAAAAAAAAATTTCAAAAGATAAGTCCATATTTTGGAGGTGTCTGAAAAATTTGATAATACGATTCTTGTTCTAATCTATTACAATTACAAAAAAATCTGTATAACTTTCAAAATATAGCTACTTTATTTTTGTTTTTGTCACACAATGATATCAAAATATAATATTAAATACCTCTCTAATGATACCAAAATTTTTGAAATCGTTTCAGCCATTCCGTAGTAATCACAGCTTGAAAGAACATATTATCGTAATTTTTCAAAAACTTCGATACCTTACCACGCCCACATATTTTCAAAAATGCAATTTTTATATATGAGGTTGTGTTTGTATAGGTAATATGTAGCTGTATGCTAAATTTCATCAAATTCTGAGAGGATCGAGTTCAACGCATATCGGTTTTGATATGAAATTCATCATATGTAGTATAAAATAAGCAAACATTTATTTTATTTTTATTTGTTAAATAGAAAAAACTACTGTATTAAATGAATGTAAAATCATAATACAGTAATTTGATGTGGTTTGTTTTTTTTTAAATACAAACTCGAATTTTAAGTTCTACAATTATTTTTTTTTTTAATAACAACTATTTTATTACAAAAATAGCAATTGACATCTGGAAATTAGGTATTTTAAAAAACCGTTAAAATGAATTTTAAAAAAATACGTTGTTGTCTTTTTATCAAATTTGTTGGTCATTTTGAATTCCAGGCTAAGGTATTCCGATGGAATCAGAATTCCATAACTGAATAATTTTGAGTATATTAAATAAATAATTGAAATAAAAATTAAATTCTTTCAAAATTTCGAGTTTTGGGAACTTTTACTAAGAACACACTTTTTTCCTAATGTGACATTTTCGGACGTCTTGCCGTTACCGTTTTCTAAAAAAAATTGATTTCTTCCAATTGAAACCATTTGCAATAAAACTGGGTGGTTTAATGAACGAAAATCGACAAATCGTTATTTTAAGGGACATCCTAATATACATATACCAAGTTCAATATTATTATTACTACAATATTATTAACACCCAATACTCATAATCGTATCCTCTATAATAAATATTGGAGTTACGTAGTATACATTTACTTACAAGTACTCCTTCTTTTCCTGATTAGCAAGGCTAAAAAACGTTCAATATTATTATCACACACTACATTCATACAAATTCACATACGTACATACCGCATGTACGCACAAATCTAAACAACATTTTAAACGCATTGTAAATTATCACGTAATTATAGATAATTTGCAATGATTTTGTTTCTTTATTTTTATTTTAAACATTTAACATTTTCAACAACAATAATAATATTTTGATGTATAGCACGTTTTTTATGATTAGTACACGATTTTGAGTAGAGAGATTGGTAGACGACAGTGTTAGTAGGAGAATGTCTGTGCAAATAGCCCAGCAAATTTACTTCTTACAAAATGAGTTCGTTGCCTGACTGAACTGGTAGAACTCCTTTAAAATGTATGATTTCATAATACATAATTGCGAGATAGTAAATCAGAGTTGCTTGAAATAAAAACCAACAACTACTACGGTTTTAGTTTTTTTTTTTTGAATAGTTGAAATGAAAAAAAAACTATTACGGTTTCTGAAATATGAAAAAACCGTTTTTTCCCACTTTCCCCTTTAAACCGCGCCTGGATGCAACAAAAAAATGTATTAAATTTGATATTGCATTATATCTAATTGAAATCCAATTTGACCTGCAAAATGGTGGATGGTATTGTACATTAATAGCCTTTAATACATTGAGTTTGATATAATTTGATACGATTCAATCAACCAGAGCAAAAACGTTCATATATAATAGGCGCGGATCCAGGAAAAGGTTTGGGGGCGGGAACTTAGAGTATTTTTAATTAATTTTTTAACCTTTCTTATATTTTTGTATTGAAAAATATCATTTTGAAACCGCGCCTGTATAAAGGCATACATTGTTTGATATACTATTATACCTATAGCTTTATATAGGTTTATATGGAGATATGTGATGGCGCATATATCGCATATATCATACATATGTTTAACTTGGAGTTGGTTGTAAGAAAATTTTTATATAAGGTATATGTATATGTATTTATAAGCATGATTTCATATAAAGTTGCGTATAGTAACACAAGTTATTATATTAAAATTTTGTTTTACAACGAATCTGAAGTGTTAAATTTGGTAAAAAGCTAAAATGCGAATATTTTTTTATTGTTTTTTTCTTTGATATTTTAAATGTTAAATCATGCTTCTAGACGAGAACATGATATTCTCAATGAGTTTGTAATGTAACCTAATAAATTTCTTAAGAAATTATGTGAAAATTGCCCGCTGACAATTTTCTTAGCTAATAATAAATCTGGATAGGGACCAGCCCACAACAAATTACTTCTCACAATTTGTAAAAAAAGTTTTGGAAATAAATTTCGAATTTTGTATGAGAACCTGCAAAACTAAATTAAATTGTTATTAACTATTTTTAATTTAGAAAATTTTAAGTAAAATGGTAAATAACTCCAAATTTCTAATTTCAATTTGCATTTTCGAACTATGGCTTCAAAATGTAAAAGAAATCTTTAATTAATATATAATTTCTTTGATTGCAAATGAAAATTCTCAAATTTTCTGCATTTCAAATGAAAACTTTAATTTATTTAAACTTTTATTGTTAATAAATATAACAAACTCGTGTGTAGCTTGAAAACTATAATCAATTTTATGTTTTTCATAGCCGTACCATATTCACAAGTTATTATATATGTATGTTATGTTAATTATGGGGCCTTATTAAATTAGATAAAATTATATAACGCTCCATATCAGTTTTTTTATTCGGGCAGTTAAAATAAATTTGTTAAGTAGAATACAGGGGGCTATATATTATGGAACGATTCCGCACGAGGACAAAATCATAACTTTTTAAAATTAAGATGGTTATGACCATCAATTCTATTAATACCAGGCATGCTGATTTCAATGGCGTACATTATTTTTCGATCAATGGTACAGTTTTTCCAAAAAGTTGCTTTAAAGTTTCGTGCATGTAAATGTAGTTTTCTAAATATAACGTTTTTAAAAAGCAATCATATTAACTTGTTAAAATTTAATATGGAAACATAGTTTTCTGGTATGTACCCAGAGTCCAACTTTTAGTATAACATGTGAATACCTTTAAAAAGTATATGTGCAGAAAAATCAGATAAAAAAGTTTAAATTTAAAAAAAAAATTTTTTAACTAAAACCCAACTTTTGTGACAAATATGTACCAAAACGGAGGTTTTCGTTGTGAAAACCTTTGCAGCAAAATTGATTATTAATAGGTTTTTTGTTAAAGTTCTGCCTATTACGGAGGCTCTAACTTTTCTAAAACTTCGGGTTCTGATGAGATCTTTAGCCAGATCGAAATACTAGTATCAACCTAGCTAATATGTTTGATTTGCTTTATTTTTGTAAATATACGGAGGTTGAAAGCTCGTTATAAATTGAAAATAACATAAAAATAATCTCGATGTATATAAAAACAAAAAACTAATATAACTGTAAAAAATATTACTTGAGCCAGAGTACAAACTAAAAATTTTTTATATAAATAGAACATTTTTGGTCTTCAAAGTTTAGTAACGTCATGATGCTTGTTAGGAAAAGACCTAACCACGTGCTTGATTACTAAGAAGACAAAAATGGAGCAAAATTGATTATTAATAGGTTTTTTGTTACAGTTCTGCCTATAATGAAGGCTCTAGCTTTTCTAAAACTTCGGGTTCTGATGAGATCTTTAGCCAGATCGAAATACTAGTATCAACCTAGCTAATATGTTTGATTTGCTTTATTTTTGTAAATATACGGAGGTTGAAAGCTCGTTATAAATTGAAAATAACATAAAAATAATCTCGATGTATATAAAAACAAAAAACTAATATAACTGTAAAAAATATTACTTGAGCCAGAGTACAAACTAAAAATTTTTTATATAAATAGAACATTTTTGGTCTTCAAAGTTTAGTAACGTCATGATGCTTGTTAGGAAAAGACCTAACCACGTGCTTGATTACTAAGAAGACAAGAATGCAGCAAAATTGATTATTAATAGGTTTTTTGTTAAAGTTCTGCCTATTATGGAGGCTCTAACTTTTCTAAAACTTCGGATTCTGATGAGATCTTTAGCCAGATCGAAAGACTAGTATCAACCTAGCTAATATGTTTGATTTGCTTTATTTTTGTAAATATACGGAGGTTGAAAGCTCGTTATAAATTAAAAATAACATAAAAATAATCTCGATGTATATAAAAACAAAAAACTAATATAACTGTAAAAAATATTTTCGAATATTTGGAGTCATACTTTTGAAATATATTTATATTAGGGTGGGGCGATTTGTATGGAAGGAAAAAAATCTTAATAGGCGCTTCGCGTTTCTAATTCTTGGGATTGTACTGAGCAAAAAAGTCCACTAGACCATACGTCTACGGTGAAAATCAAGCTTCCAGATTTTGACTTTACGGCAAAAAAGCCCTATTTTGAAATTAAAAATTAACCCCTTAAAAGAGCCCACAAATATGATTGATGCATTAATCTGCTAGAGAATCTTCCAAAGAAGAGATTGATACCATAATCTTGGATAAGCTTCTCCTACTTCCTGAGATATGTCCATCCCACACATTGTTACTTTCACAAAATACGGCTAAAAAGTCAAAATCTGGAAGCTCGATTTTCACCGTAGACGTACGGTCTAGTGGACTTTTTTGCTCAGTAGAATCCCAAGAAACGCGAAGCGCCTATTAAGATGTTCAAATCGCCCCCACCCTAATTTACATATTATACTAAAAGCTGGATCTTGTGGTCATCCTTTAAAGTTATGGTGTAATGAAAAATTTTGGACAAATATATAATTTTACTTACAAAACGTATTTATAAAAAAACTTTTATATAAATAACTCCTCCTTAATGACTCTTTCCACTGCTTTAACAATTCGAATAGTCATTTAGTGATAGATTTAGCGAAAACCGAAAAAATTAGAAATGCGAAGCGCCCATTAAGATGTTCAAATCGCCCCACCCTAATTTACATATTATACTAAAAGCTGGATCTTGTGGTCATCCTTTAAAGTTATGGTGTAATGAAAAATTTTGGACAAATATATAATTTTACTTACAAACGTATTTATAAAAAAAAACTTTATATAAATAACTCCTCCTTAATGACTCTTTCCACTGCGTTAACAATTCGAATAGTCATTTAGTGATAGATTTAGCGAAAACCGAAAAAATTAGAAAAAAACACTTTATGGCGAGTTTAATTTTAAGCTTTTATGTGCCATAAGTATTAATACTAAGATTTCAACAGTCCTTTGATTTTAACAGTAAGAAATAAACTTTATTGCACATGGAAATTTTTGTGTATAAAAAACAGCATGAAGATGCGTCAAACTTTAAAGTCATTTTGCGGAAAAGCTGTACCATAGATTGAAAAATAAAGTACGGCATTGAAATCAGTATTCCCGAAATATATAGAATTGATTGTCAGATTTTATTTTAGTTTTTGACTTAAAAAATTATAATTTATTTTGAATCAGCTCGAGACAATATTTTCGATAGTTTTCAAAAAACCAGTCAGTTTTATAAATCATTTGAAGTTATTGGCTGGAAAGGGAACTACACAGTAGTGAATCCGCAGATTTTAATGACACTAAGATATGTTGTAGAGGACCAAAATAAAATTTAGATACCTATTTTTATAGCTGTGCAATCTCAAGTTTAGGTGTAAAAAGTGGGTTAAAAATTACCCAATAAAATAAAAATAATTTTTTTTAATATTTTCCTATATAAATTATGCAACTTTAGGCAAATTGGGTATCAATGAAATATATTTTAAAGACGCTGATATGTAAAACATATCCGTGCATGTGCGAACATTTTTGTTATTCAAAAATCAGTTTGTTTTTAATACTACATTTGTATGGGAAGCTGATGTTGGCTTGAGTTCAAACTAACATATCGCTCATTTACTTGAAGACTGTCATAAGTCAAAAAATTCGATTTTTGAGATAATGATGCAGATTTATTAGTTAAATCATGCTTTATATTGTGCAAAAATTTCATATTAATATCATGTATACTTTTCGAGATAGAGGATAATATATTTGTTTTATTTTTTCTTTAAAGTGGGTGCAAAGAGTATATACTTCATAGAGAAACTGTGCTACTCACGGGTCTCTCCATAATTTGCGACTTCGCATACAACTCTTACTAAGAGAAAAATACATTAAAACCCCTATTTATCAAAAACGTGACCGAATAAATAGAGAAAAGATCGAGCGAGGCAGATATGGATTGAAAACTTTAAACTCGTTTTCTGCAAAATCGTGTTTTTTGAGTTATGTCAGTCTTAAAGTAAATGAGCGACATAATAATTCTTATTTAATTTCATCGATTAGGTGTCTGGGCTTTTTTCAAATTTCATAACCGATCGGCTTTAACACCACTTTTCCCGAATATCTTTTATAACATGTATTTTAAACATTTCAAATAAGTGTCAACCCTGGTCCCAAAGCCTAGGCAATATGAGTATCAACATTTTTGCTTTCTCGAGTACTTAAATACTGCGTAGAAAAAATATAAATTTCTTAAATTTTAAAGATGGTTTCATAAAAAAATTTTGTAATTTCTGACTTTTTGTTTTAACCCCTCAACGTGCTATTGCGCACCTTTAAAAAAATATGTGTCAAATATTTGTTTGCCCTCAACAATATATCCGATTTTCAATAAAATAGGAGGATTCACCACTGTATAATTGCCTTGTGAAATACACCTTTTGCACCAATTAATTAAAAACCGTTCATTGTTGAAAATGTCTCAAATAAAACATATTTGAAATAAAAACTTAAATATTTTTGGTTGTATTTGTTAATATAGCCAAATCTAAAATGACAGAACAAGAACTCTGGAACAATAACAAATGGCAACAAAATAATGTTTGAGGTTATGAAAATTTTTAAAGATTTTATATGAATAATTTTTAATTAACAATAAGCTCTTTTGTATGCAACATATTTATAGAAAACTGATATTTTAGAATAATTTTCAGAACTTTTAATTTTTAATAAAATGTTTTGAAACTAAAAAAGCATAGTTGAGAAAAAACACGGGTATTCGACAACAAAAATCCGGTTTATTCGAAATTCAAAAATTCAACTTTTTAGAAAAACCGACAACACACATAAAACCGGTTGAAACCGTGTTTGAAAAACCGACTCGATAACCCTATTAAATACACCAAATTGGTTGGTCGATAATGCTCCAACAATATATTAATTACTATATTCAGCTCTACCAATTGTTGATCTGGAGTCCTTAAACAATTAAATTTAATACCATTGCGACCAAAATTATGCTGGGAAACATACTCCCGATAACTAGTATGCTTTACGGAAAGTTTGTAAAATAAATACTTAAAGAATTAATGTTGAATTTGTAAAATAACGTCATGCGCAGTGATGAAAACTTTTTGTGAAGCAAAGCGCGCCGTCAGGTACTTTTAAAACCGCTAAAAGCGCTACACGATAAATTTTATCAAAATGTCTACTTTTTTAAATTAGTTGCGAAAAATCGGTTAAAAAGTGCTGAAAAGCACTATTTTAGAAACAAATGCTTAAATTCATACTCTTTTTTCCTAGAAATTTTGAAGATTAAAAAAAAAAAAATCGTTCTTGAGAACATTTTTAAATTATTTTATGCTTAATTGTTAAAAAAAATTGAAAAAGTTGTATTTTTGGCTTAAAAACTTTAATATTAAATAAAATTGTGTTAAAATTAAACGATTTTCGGAAGAGGTACTAAAAGACCGAAATGAAAAAGCTTCAACAAAAAGCTTTTTATAAAAAGTGCCGATAGAAAATAATGCACTCAAGTAACTTCTGCTTTGAAAATATTTAGTTGTTTGGGTTGTAATACAGTTTCTTGTAGAACAAAATTAAATTTTTTACTAACCTTAAAAAAAACAATCCACATCAAATAACTGTTTTATGATTTTACATTAATTTTTTACATTAGTTTTTTGTTATTTAAAAAATAATAAAAAAAAAACAAATGCTTGTTTATTATTTACCCATATGTGGTTAATTTTTACTGCAATTGTGGTTCATTTTTTGAACATTAAAAAACAAATGAAAATGTTAGTTGATTTTACTGAAATATAAGTCGTCACTTCTTTAGTGAAATTACATTTGTTTTAACTACATTTGCAGTGGTATTTACCTACAAATTATTCTAAGTGTGCGAGTTTCGGGTAGTAAAAAAGCGCAAAATCTACCGCGAAAAGCGCTAAATTGGCATCGCTGGTCATGTGTTGTACATAAAAACACTTCGATCATATTCAATATCATCACATACTCATCATTACCATCATTATTTTATTTTGTATGCATAAGTATGTGTTGTATGCATGCAAAAAAAAAGAGAAATGATGTTAATAAATGTTTTGATCTGTAAACACAATAAACAAATAATTGGATGGCAAGAATTTAAATTGACACATACGATATGATATCATACAAATAAATAGAAGGGTGTGCGCACATGCGCTCTATCGATAAAATATACGATCTTTGATAATAAGCACGAAGTTATGGTGTTGTTTATTTTGGGCCCAGATAATAGTCGGGAACAAGAGCTAATTTATATGTTTTCTATTTAAATTATTAAATGAGCTTCTCAGATGGCAATTGAGCCATCTGCCTTCAAATCATTTATTAGAAAATTAATCACAAAGTTTAACGTTTTCCCAAAATTCCCTGAGCTATATCAACTAAAATTAATAGTAAAGATTTCAATCTATTTCGCAATAGATTGGTACTACGGAACATGTTACCTGGTATTAAGTTAAACTAACCACCCTTGCAATACTTTGCAACTTTTGGTATAACTGACTACCCATTAGTAATATCAAATTCACATGTTTAAATGTTTTTATGATATTTAGTTCGTTTCTACATAAAATTAAATTTTTACTACAAATTTAAAAATTTTGAAATAATATTCGATCTAAAAATTAAAGAGTTAAATAAAAACATTTTGATAACTCTTTGCCTGTAAGTGAGGAGTAACATGTTACCGATTTAAATAGTTACCTTGATAGACATGGCCTTGCTAAAATAATAGGTTTTGTAATAGAAAAGTGACAAGTTACCTCTATATTACAAACATTTTGTTTTTCCACCCAAAACTTATAAAAAATTTCATTTATGAAATCTTTAGTTAAAAAATTTTAAATTTCAATTTAATAATCAATATAAAAAATCAAATTTTCAAAAAAAAACTTATTATTTTTATACTGGAGGCAATACAGTACTTTTCGGTTATAGTCACATCGCTTATAGTTCATTTAGCGATATAGTCCACTTTTAACGCTTTTACTCTAAAAACCAAAATCAAATTTAATACAAAATGAGTACGAGTACATTTGACATATATGCAACGTACCTTTAGCTACTAAAAATAAAATTATATGCAAATAATTTAAGTTATAGTCACAAAAAAAAATTCCCAAAATCATTCTGAAATATAAAAATTGATTAGTTCTAAAGTATTAAAAAATTTTTGATGCTTAAGCGAAACTCGGAAACATCTTTTCTTTATTCCATATTTTCCACCCGTTATAATACAAACTAAATTTTTTTTTCACATTAATTGATGACTAATCTGAATTAATTTATATGTAACGAAATGGCATTTAGTCACATTAGCAATATAGTCCACAATTTGTGTGCAACTAAGAGATGTGTAAGGTGTTACCAAAATGGATATGCCCTTGTTAAAATAAAAGCGCTTGTAATAGAAAAGTAACCAGTTACCAAACTTAATTTCGTACTGCAAATCTTATTACCGGGTAATAAAAACTTTTGCTGGGATTTCAACTCAATTAAAATTCAAAGTATTTCCATTGCGTAAAAACGAATTTCAAAAAATGCAGTTGAATTAAAAATGGGGTTCTTATTAAAGTACACAATTTTTGTTGAAAGCCTTCACAAATAGACACATTTACAAATAAAATAAGGTATCATCGCACAGTTTGATGTATCACAACATTTTTGGAAATAATTCGGCTATTTTTACTTAGATGTCCAATTGCAATGTCATTTCGAACAGGCATATGTGACGTAATATCGAGCTTCAGACCTGCCGGGGGCGGCAATATGACCACCCAATATAGGGAAACCTTTGCATATAAAATTTTAAGTGCTCGCAATTTTTTTGTTTGTTTCTAATTTGCTCTCAAATATGAAAAAAGAATATTTGTAAAAATGTTTGCTAGCTTTAGCCACTCAGGTTAAAAAAAAAATTAGTAAATTATTTAGCTGAAATCAAATTAGTAAACACAATTTTAATTTGTGTATATAAAAATGTTATTTGTAATATTATAAATTTTTACTAAAAAAATGATTTTGTGCTAAAAATTAGTACAAAGACTGCACTCAGGGAACTTCTGCTTTAAAAATAAGTAGTTGTTTGGGTTGTAATACAGTTTCTTTATTTTTAATGTAAATGTCAGTCATTTGTAGAACAAATTAAAAAATTTACTAACCTTGTAGTTTATTTAAAAAACAACCCATATCAAATGACTGTTTTATGATTTTACATTCATTTTTTACAGTTGTTTTTTGTTATTTAAAAAAATTAAAAAAAAAATAAATGTGTGTTTATTTTTTTCTACCATTTGGTTAATTTTTACTCAAATTGTTAGTAATTTTTTGAACATTATAAAAGAAATGACAATGTTGGTTGAATTTACTGTAATGTAAGTCGTCCTTTCTTTAAGTAAAATTTCATTTGTTTTCAACTACAATTGCAGTGTTCTTTTGCCTACATAGTATTTGAAGTGGGTAAATTGTAACTGCGGCAGTCTGGCATATCCATTGTTTCCGTTAAATTTTTCAATTTCTTATTCTTTCTAGAAAACTCTAACTAAAAAAATCTTCAGTACTTAATTATAATAACATAAATTACTACTGACATTATATGACGGTTACAAACACTTTACCCCAGAAACAATGGAAAAATTTGCCCAGTGCCAGCTCTATCTCTAACATATACTGATCCTACTTATGAACGTGAATAAGGCGCATTATAATGTCATAACTATTTGTGAAAAAGAGATAACAATATGATTAAAAAGAGGAAGCATTCTAGTTGAAAAACAAATTGATCATAGGTATTAGTTAACTCTGTCGCTTCTGATTAAAACAATACATTTGGAATGCTGTGATTGACAAAACTTCACTTAGCCACATTCATCGCTGTGTCGACCGTGACTCAACTCGCTAAGAGGTGATGCTACGTGTCATAGCCTGATGTATGGCTGTGGCTTTGAAACTCACTACGACACATAGTAAAAAATTGTTTCATATAGAGCAATTTAACATTATAATATACTTTGTTCAATTGACACATAAATTAACTACCGATGAGTCCTTGGAGGGAATGAAACTGCGGCAGTCTGGCATATCCATTGTTTGTGTTCGTTAAATTTTTCAATAAAAATATTTTCTTCTTCTTCCTGTAAAAATTTAATTGAAACGTTTTACTGATTATGCTACAGTCTCTTTTATTTGAGTGTTCACTAGAGGGTTAATAAATGCAAATGAGATAATTTTTAAACTTTTTGAATTAAAAAAAAATATTAAAACTAAACGAAACTTTCTGGATTGACAGAAAAAAATTCTGGACTTTTCTTTATTAACAAAAAATTAGCAACAAATTTTTGTTAAATTTTTTAGATAAATTTAATTACACTAATGGTGTTTTCTTTTCTGGAAAAAAGTGTTGCCTTTTTAATGTGCAACATTTTTCAAATTTTGCCCTCGCCCCATTAAAATGAAGCATTTTTACAATCAGAATAGAACACAATTTCATCACATATTACATTTATTTAAACAAATCTGTTTTTTAGTGTTGTTAAGGTTCGGGTTCGAATCCCAGCAAACTTTAAAAAAAATTTAATGTTTTTTTTAATAATTAATTTTTGTTTTTTTAGTTATTTAAAAAATTTGGATTTACCTCCATACATTTTTTTCAATTAAATTTTTTTTTATAATTTTGTTTGTAAGCGAATTTCAGATTAAACAAATTATTAAATACTTACAAAAGAAAAAATTAAAAAAAATAGCAAAAACAAATTAAAAAAATCGTAAATTAAATTTAAAAAAAAAAAAAAAAATATAAAAAAATGTGATACCAATATGGGTTCCAACCAGTGTTGCCATGTATTCAAAAAACTGTAAAAAAAACTGTTTTTTTAAGAAAAAACTGTTGGGGGTTTTTTCATTTTTTTTGGGGATTATTTCATCTTACGGTTTGGAGATTATTTCATTATGAAGCAACCCCCAATGAAATAAAGCCCAAAATTTAAATTCTTTGGAGATTATTTCATATGCAATTATTTTGGGGGTTATTTCATATTTTTTGGGGGATATTTCATTTTGCTAAAAGTGAAGTTTTTTTAATATTTGTTAGTTTTTCTGCGTGGCGGCCTGCGGCCGCTCTTAGGGGTTTTCTCCTCCATGGGACGCGGCAGGTGGCTTCGCTGAATAAAGTTTCCCTGCGCGCGTCACACTAGGGAAGATAATGAGACGCGCGCAGGAAAATTGTATTCAGCGAAGCCACCTGCCGCGTCCTATGGAGGAGAAAACCCCTAAGATCGGCCGCAGGCCGCCACGCAGAAAAACTGAACAGTGTAACAAAAGAATCAAAAATATGAAAACAAAAAATAAAAAAAATTTGGGACATATTTCATTTCTTTGGAGCTTATTTCATTGGGGGTTATTTCATTTCTTAATTTGGGAGTTATTTCATTACGAAACAACCCCCAAATTTTGGGTGTTATTTCATTTTCACCTTTGGGGAATATTTCATTTCTTTTGGGTATTATTTCATTTTTTTTTGGGATTTATTTCATTGGGGGTTATTTCATTTTGTCGTTTGGGTGTTATTTCATTGGGGGTTATTTCGTAGCGCCGCATTTTGAATTCAATCGTATTTTATTTAAACATAAAACAACATAAAAAACATTAAACACATAACATAAAGCATTTTATATACACAGAAAAAAATATTTTTTGTTGTAGACTAACTAAATACAACACAAGAGGAACGAAAACAGAAACAGAATAACATTTCAGGGTTTCAACTAGGGTAGCCAGACGTACTTTTTTCAGCAGTACGCGTACTTTTTTTTAGTCAATGTACTGTTTTCTGCATAACCCCTAAAAAATTACGCTAAAGTACTTTTTTTTGCCTTTTGTACTTTTATTTGTACTTTTTTCCATGTTTAGTATCTTTAGTAACATTTTTTTTTCAGTGCAGAAAGATTCACACAGTTAGAAGCGCCCTGTTAATATGTCTTTACAACCTGAACACATTTGTGGCAACTAACAGAAGTATTTTTTCGTGTTTTTTATATGAGAAGCAAAAAATCGCCAGTCGTAACGACTTTTCTTCTTTATATTAATCAATCGTCAGTCGCCAGCATTGTGATGAAACTCTTAATCAAAACAAATCGTAAATATTTTTCGTGTTTTAAAAGCGTGGTCTTAAAAAGCTAAGAGTTTTCAATATAAAAAGTTTGTAAAGCAGAATATCGGAGTTCTTAAATAGTGGATCATTTACAAATTTTGAAAAAATTTGTATGTTTATTTTTTTCTATACCACATTCAAATGCGCCAACTGAGAGAGAATATTCATTTTAATGTTTACCTTTTGGAGAAAGGAAAGAAACAAGCTTTTAAATTAAAATTTAGAGAGTGAACTGACCATTAAAACTAATTTTGAATTTACATGTGTAGAATGGAAATGGAATTGTTAACCACATTAAAAAGAATGATATATATTTGTAAAATTTTTGAATTATTTAAAAAAGAAATAAAATATAACTATTTATTAATTATATAAACGAACCAAACCGAAATGTACAACAAACAAGTGATATTTAGTATTAAACATATTAATATAAACTTGTTTAAATTATCTTTGTTTTTAAACACAATTAAAAACCTGACTAATTTAAAGTTAACATTTACGATCTCATTTTTATATTCTTTACTGAAGTATATGCTATTTTATGTTATGTTATTTAATGAATTTAATTACATTTTCAATAAAAATACAAACGTACTTTTTTTTTATTAATTGTACTGCTTTTTTTTTCTTTGATGTACTTTTTTTGCCAATTCAATATCTGGCGACCCTAGTTTCAACACAAACAAATGCTAAAAAGGGAGTTAAAACTTACTACACAGTTGCATTCAATGAGTAGTATTATTTTTTATTGAAACATTTTGCGCAACTTTTGTATTAAATTTATAAATTCAAGTAAATCGAGCAGGTAAACTGTTGAAAACTGGAAAAACTGAAAAAAAGGCTGAAATTAAACAAAAACTGTTTTTTTTTCATGAAAAACTGGAAAACTGTTACGCATCCTAAAAAACTGGAAAAAACAGTTAAAACTGTCAATATGGTAACACTGGATCGAACCCAGCACACTACCACTCTGCTACCAAGGTGAGAGCTTTCTCGCCAAAAACTTTGCAATATATACACATGAGATTGATAAAGCAAAAAAACAGGGCAACATCCAACCCTGTAAATCTTTTGA
The DNA here is from genome assembly GCA_021234595.1 of Delia radicum. Classification (NCBI taxonomy): domain Eukaryota; kingdom Metazoa; phylum Arthropoda; class Insecta; order Diptera; family Anthomyiidae; genus Delia; species Delia radicum. The sequence continues at coordinate 91,186,609 of CM037854.1, read as the reverse complement.
GGGCAGAAAATGTTGCATTTTTTGCCTTTTATAAGCCAACATTTTCAGAAAGAAACACGGCACCCTCTCAGAGTGTTTACCTTGTTTTAGAAAAGAACACAAAAAGGTAATTTGAGGGCAAAGTGCAAAAAAAATGTGGCATTTTTGCCAGAAAAGAAAACGCCATAAAATTCAGAACAAGTTCTGTATTGAAGAAAACAATATTTTTTTCAAATTCTGCATAAAGAAGACTATTGATATAGACAAATTTCTGGCATTTGCCAAGTTCAATAATTATCAATAATTAAACAATTATAAATAATAATATTAAAAATGTGCGCAAAATTTGTCATTATTAATTATTTCACCCACTTTTTGGAAAATTTTAAAAAATCGTGTTTTTTTTCATATCTTATGGCAGAACAATTACTGTTAGTCTCTTATTGCTGCTATAAATTTTTTTTAGTTGGACAGTTTCTTTAAAAAATGCTATGAAATACAGACAAAACTTAATCTTTATACATAATTTTTCGCAATATTTTTAAATGAAAAATTAAAAGTATTCAAGTTTGAGGCCATACTCTATATTTCTTTATGAGGATATTGTCCTTACAAATAATCTATAGAGTTTCTGTTTTCAAATTTATTAATTGACCACTTTCAGGAATGTGTTGATAGATCTATTTGATCAATGGTGACAATATTTAACTTCGATCTCATATATTAGTTCTCATTTAGTGAGAAAACTAGTAAAGGGTGGTTAAATTGTAAGGGCCGATGTTGAATGTGAACCACACCTAAACGCCAAGTTTTTTTCCGAATTTTATTTGACATTTCTCTATTTCAGACTTACTCAATTTGAACCATGGAGAGATACACAATCCAACAACGTGTTAAAGTTATCCAGACTTATTATGAAAATGGGCGTTCAAATCAAAATGCATATCGTGCACTTCGTGATTTTTTTGGTCAATTTGATCGTCCAAATGTGCGTACAATCGCAAAAATCGTGGAAAAATTCGAGCAAACCGGGTCTGTAGAAGATGTGAGAACACCAGTGCATGCTCGTACAGCTCGTACTGCAGAAAATATTGCTGCTGTTCGCGATAGTGTGGCTGAAGAGCCGTCCACCTCAACTCGTCATCGTGCCCAACAATTGCACCTCTCACGCTCGTCGTTGATGAACATTATGCATAAAGACTTGCATTTACATGCTTACAAGGTGCAATTGGCTCAAGAACTAAAGCCTCTTGACCATTCCAAACGTCGTGAATGGGCAGAATGGTGGCAAGAAATTTCAATAGTGGATGATCAATTTTCGAAGAAAATCATCTTCAGTGATGAGGCACATTTTCACCTCAGTGGATTCGTCAATAAACAGAATTGCCGCATTTGGGCGAATGAGAATCCAAGAGTGATTGTCGAAAAACCAATGCACCCACAAAGAGTGACTGTTTGGTGCGGTTTATGGGCTGGCGGCATCATCGGGCCGTATTTTTTCCAAAATGAGGCCGGTCAGGCAGTTACTGTGAATGGTGTTCGCTATCGTGAGATGATAACGAACTTTTTATGGCCCGAATTGGAAGATATGGATGTGGACGATATGTGGTTTCAGCAGGACGGTGCCACTTGCCACACAGCTAACGAAACAATGGCTCTTTTGCGCAACAAATTCAATTGCCGTGTTATCTCACGTAATATGATGTCAATTGGCCGCCAAGATCATGTGATTTGACACCGTTGGACTTTTTTCTTTGGGGTTACTTGAAAGAAAAGGTGTACGTCGATAAGCCAGCAACAATTCAAGAGCTAAAGGATGAGATAATTCGGCACATTAACGACATAGAACCTCCATTATGCCTCAGCGTCATCGAAAATTTGGACCATCGGATGGAGGTGTGCCGCCGTGGTCGCGGAGCCCATTTGGCCGATATTTTGTTCCATACATAATTGTGTAATACCAATATATCATAATAAAATAAAATTACAATAATTTCCTAAATAGTTTGTGTTTTATTCAAAATCAACATCGGCCCTTGAAATTTAACCACCCTTTATATATGAATGCTTGATGTTTTGCATGGGATTGGTACCTCTTTCAAAACGTGTTCTGATGATGGGAACCTAGAAAATTCCTGAAATAGATCTATCAAAACATTCCTGAAAATGGTCAATTAATAAATTTGAAAACAAAAACTCTATAGATTATTTGTTAGGACAATATCCTAATAAAGAAATATAGAGTATGGCCTCGAACTTGAATAGTTCTCATTTTCATTGCACAATTAAAGGTCGAAAAAAACATAATTTTTATTTTTTAATAAAAATTATATCAAACTAATATTTTTAATTCTTTGTACTGTTTGTATGAATTAAATTTCGGAATATTTTCTGTTACAGCAATAAGCATTTTAAACTTTCAAATCTAAATAAATTATTACGATAAAACTTCTTCACTTTAACAACAAATTACTAATATTTGTGTTGGCATGAACTATACACTGTTGTTAGGGTGTATTATAGAAACAGCTTAACCCTTTACTGCCTGAAATTCCATATATAACCAATTGCATGGTAATAAAAGATTTTGATGGGTAATTTATATGTTTTGAATCTAGAATTCCAAAGCAACTAAATAATATCAATATGTTTTGGCTATTATGCTACAGTGTTTTTTACTTTCCCGAGTAAAAATAATATTATATAATCTTATATAATACGATTCACTTTTGTAAAATTTAATATTATTATTTATGACATTATGTATTGTAAGATACAATTGTACTTGTATAGTAAGAAACAAACGTACTTAATTTTTTTTATTTAAAGCCAATTTGATCCTAAGAATATTTTTTTTTTTTAAAGGAAGTTTTTATTAGAAATTAAATAAAAAGCACATACAATTTGTGCATTGAAAACTAAAACAAAAAGATATTAATTAAAAAATTTAAAATAAATATCATATAATATAAAATAAAAAATACACCAGTTCGTTAAAAAGCAAGTATTTAAGTTCACTAAAACATTTAGTAATTCGCTAGAAATACGATTTCGAATTTGTGTGGCAAAGTTCTCAGCAACGGAGAAAACCCGTTCACTATCTACCGATGTTGGCAGTATATAAATCATAAAAATTTTGAATCCGCGTATTGCTTGCGCGGATAACATTGTGACATGATAACGCTCAAACAGGTCTAAGCTAATTTCAATGAAATTTGTGCCAATTTGTTCTTCTAGCAATTTTTTTTCGTTGCGTACTTTAATCGATATAGGCCAAAATAAGTTTAGAGTCAGTCACAAAAACTAATTAATAAAAATAAATATGTTTAGGCATAAATTACTCTTTACCAAGAATTACTCTAGCCAACATGTAACTACAATCCAAAAATTGTATTTTTACTTAGGAAGATATGGCGACTTTAGTTTTTTTTTGGAAAACTAAATTAGGCGAAAAGACACTTTAACTTAAATTTTTATTGCTAAAACTTAAAAGCTTTGGTACAAGTACGAAATATAATTATTCTGCAAATTTTCATGACAATGTCCTTAAGAGGTATACTGTTTGAATCCTGTATGTCCAAAATAAGAGCTTTTTTTAAATGCTTAAGCTTCAATCGCACTCCAAAACCAAACCAAAAAAAAAAACTTATGTTACTTTTTAAAATGTTTCTGGAAATTTATAAATTCAAATACTGCTTTTTTGTGGAAAAACTCTATCTCAAAAAAATCAATATTGTATTGATTTTTTCTTAAGGAATCTGATAATGTCTTATAATCTAAAAGGATTTTCTACAGGAAAAATATAACGACCTGTTAAGGGGTTTGTGAAGAAAAACACTGGAAAAATTTCACGATTTTTAAGAAATTTTTCATGATTAATTCTTAAGTAATAAAATAAGAAAATCAGCTTTTTTGGGTTGTCTTAGGATATTGCAAAAAATCTAAGTTTTTAAAAATCGTATGTGCCACACATTGCAAAAGACGTGTTTTGCCATAATTAGTGTAAAAGAATAAATAACTGTTGGAATAGAATAAAGAGCTTAAATAAGTGTTTTTGCAAAGCACGTGTTTTTCCGTCTTGTCTGAATGTGGCTTTTTGCTTTGAAAGGTATTATTCAACTTATATTTTTGTTTTGTTTAAATTAGCAAAAATAAAAAAAAAATATTTTAAACTAATTCGAAACGATGTATTTATTAAAAAAAAATGGATAAGCAATCTTACTTATTTAATTCAGTAGGGATAATTACAACTGTGTGCAAAAACATTATTTTATGGTTCTAAGAGAAATTTAGTTACAACAATCAAGTCGAAAATCGATTCAAAATGACTATCAAAATTAGGTTCATATGGCTGAAGTACACATGTACATATTAAAAATAAAACGTGAAAAACTTTTGGTTTTCCTAAAAATTTGGTGAAGTAGGCGTGATTAAAAATTTAACAAATTTTAAAAAAAATTATTAAAAAAAATATTTACAAAAATCGATACACCAAAAGCTATAAATTTTCGCAACTATTGAAAAAATTAAATATTTTTAGAAAGTTTTAAAAACAAGTTCTGATTCTTTTTAGTTTCGTGAAAAATATGTATAATTTATGTAAAAATCCGGTTTTACTTTTTTTTCAAACTTTTTTATTTATTTAAATGATGTTTGGATAAGTTTTTCAAATTAACTTTGAATATGTCTAAGGCCCCTCAACGATAAAGGCCTGTTTTAAAAAAAGCTCATCTTCATATTTAACTAAACAAATTATTACATTTACAAAATTATGCATAAATTTTCGTTTTGAAAAGCACATTCATACGATACATTGCATGTAAGTTATAAACTGTTTTTCTTTCGAAAAAAAGCGTTGTCGTCTCGCGTTGTTTTCACGCATTGTTTCAGACATATTTTGTACTCGATTGTTTACAAACGAATACAACATGTCGATACATGTTGATGCGTAAAATGACACTTGGCGCCAATATATATAAACTGCATTTAAAATGACATTTAATAAGACGTTTAAATGACAATAAGAATATTTATTACAGTGGCCATGAGAATATTGTTATTTTTTTGCACAGTTTTTAAAATTTATTTTCCTGAACATAAGCTAAATAAACATCATCAAGAAAAACAATGTTCGTAGTGTGATGATTTGTTGATTCAATTAGTTAAAGATCAGGGAAAATTTAAAACATAAATTTCATAATTTTATGATTTAAAAAAAAAATTACTTAATATTTTGTTTATTACACTGCTCAACAAATTTCAACTTTTTTTGCCCAATCTGTCTTTGAAATATACATTTTTTGTTAGACTTAGGTATGCTAAATTCAAATATGTCAATAAAATGTTCGCATATTTTGCATAACTTTTCGAAAATTAACTGCAAAATCATGACATTTTTATAGAAATGTCAAAAAAAAGTCTGTAAAGTCAAATTTTCTATTATCAGCAAAATAATTAGTGAATTGAGCAAAAATTTTGCTGATTTTAGCAAAAATTTTTTTGATATTTGCAATTTTTCTGCAAAGGATGCTCCTGGCATAATTGCTGCTGACTTTATTGAATTTTTTTAAGTGTATCGGTGTTTGATTAAGGATATCTTACCGGTATTGCAAGGAATTAAATATTAGCATTTTAGCTTTATCCTTATAAATTTTATCACACTTCGTAAACTAAATATACAACTAAATAAATTTTGTATTAAAATTTCAAATCAATTGAAAATATCGCGAAATATTTCTAACTATTTAGAAGAAAATTGTTATATAAAAAATACGGTAAAAATAACGGTAAATATAACACTGAGAGAATTAATGTGCATGATATCAATAAATTTTTGCATTAGATGTATGAATTGCCACTGGAACTCGTCCATTGAAACTTAACATTAAATAAATGATGTTTTCAATAAATTTTTATGAAAATTTTCATATTATTTATTTAAAATTTTTTACGACTAATGAAAAAGTTTCATTAAAACTGTGAAGCTTTTTCAAGTTTAAGAATTTCTTTATTCACATTGTGAAGAAAACTTCATTAGTTTAGTGAAAAAATTTCATTAGCAATTTCAGAATAGTATAAATTTTTTTTATTTATGGGATATAATCACTTTTTCAAATGTTTTTGCACTAATATAAAAATGCGCGTCGGCCAGAAATGCTGATTTAGGGTGCCTTTTTACACAGGACGAAAAGAGATGCATTTATTTGAAATTTGAATTCAACTTTCGATTCTAAACCAAAAATTTATTAATAAAACTTTTTGTACCGTTTTTAAAGCGCGCCATTTAGGAAATGGAGTGGTCGGAAAAAACAATTTTTTTTTTTAAATTTGTAAATTATATTTTTATGACACACAATCAATTTTTATCTGAGAAAATTTTCGCTTTATGGTAATATTATAAAAAGTATTCAATTTTAAAAATGTTGGCTTTACTAAAATGCAATATATTATTAATTAACAACTTTTTAACGGGCAGTTAAAGCATTTTTAGTAGCTTAAAATATATTTTTTACTTTTATTATTTTTTTGCAAAATAACTTTTTAGCGGTTCGCGATATATCGAAAACTTTTTGTTAAATTATTATAAGTTATATATTTTTATTGTGTATGATTAATAATTAATTTTTAAAAGCTTTTGAAAAAGAGATTTTTCCGTCCACTCTATTACATGAACCGTGCAGTTTAAAAACTTCTGAAAAATAGCTCTGATATTTTAAATTTTGAATCTCGCTCCTAGACGAGGACAAGAAATTCTCATTGAGTTTGTGATTTAACATAACAAATATCTCTAGAAATTCTAATAACAAAGTCCCCTGAAGATTTCCTTGGGCAGGAATGAAATCCGAATAGGGACATGCCTACATCAGATTGTTTTTCACAATTTGTTAAATAAGTTTTGGGACTTTAGCACATTTAATTACTATAAATGCTTTTTTTTTTAATAATTTGTGTCGTAGAATCGAATGTCAAGTTCAAATTTGATATAATTTCATTCCATTTTGCTGACTAGTAAAAGGGATCCTTAATCCTTATTTTGCTGTGGAGTAAAAGGGATCCTTATGCACATGTGGAAGGAGTTGAAATTTTAAAAATATAATTACGGCATTTTTTTATTGACGTAACAACCGCATAAAAGTGATATTCCAAAATCAAATTTTCGTGGCTAACTTTAATAAATATAAAAGATCTTTCGCAAGCTACACTGTATTTCAAGAAATTTTCAATGGATTTTCAATTTGAATACAAAAATTTGTTTATTGGAATGTCTAGTACATGATCAATGATAAAATTTTAAACATGCATAAAACTAATAAGGATAAAACTTAAAAAGTACAATTTTTAATTTCCTAGAAATACCAGGGCGATATTCTTATACTCGTTCAAACGACGACATGATTATACTAAAGTTAAAGATAATTTTGTGTAGATTTATATTCTTGAAAAAACTTTCATGATTTCGCGATATAATTTCGAAAAATGAAGCAAATTATTCGAAAAAATTTGGTGAATGATCTAAATGTAAAATTTGGATTCAGCGTACATAAATATTTCTATTAAAAAAGATGCATTTTAAAGTCAGGGTATTTCGGCCGTTGAGTAGTGTCAACTGTGCTTGAACTTATAATGTTAGTAACAAAAATACAGCAGAATTTTTTGTGTAATTACAGTAGCTTTTGAGCTACCGTGAGAAGTTACTCATCAATAAAGAATATGAAAAAAATTACAAAAAACTTAAATCAACCGATCATTTTCATTATGATAGACATGCAATTTTAAAAGCAACAATTTTTAATGATATTAAAAAAAAAATAGCCTGATCCGTACGCCACCGCAAATTCTGATCCATAATTATATTTCTTTCTCATTAATTGTGAAAAAAAAAATAAATATAAATTCATATTTGAAATTCTCTCACGCATAAACTGCTGCCAGTCCTTCATATATATATCAAAATCATATCAAAACTATCGCCTAAAGCCTAAACAAATCAAGGCGTTTTTTTTTTTTGGTGTATTTTTGTTAGTGTCCGTTTTATGATTTCTTTGTTTCTAAATTCATAATTATATACTTTGTATTCCTTTCGTATATTTTTAGTTTTTGTATTGAATTTTGTCTGCAATTTTTTGTTTTGTTGCCCCCAAAATGTTGCATTTATATATGTTATTAGAAATGTTTGTTATTTCTTAAATGACCCACGCATTCGTTTGGTTAATTGTGGGGGAGTTGAACATTTCATTAGTCAAATAACTGTTTTTTTAAATGTATAAATCTACCTAACGGTATAGAATATTTTTAAAAAATAAATTGGTTCAATTTAAAAATATTTTCATAAACTATAAAATTAACAAAGTTTAAAAACAAAATTTATTTAAAGACCAGAATCTAATCAAAATTAATTTGTTTAACGGTTGTACCAAAGATCAGTCACAACGTTAAGTCCTGGACAGATATTTGGTAACAAAAAGACAAAAAAAAAAAAACACTATTGAAAACAATGAAATGAAAAATATATTTAAAATATTCTACCTTTTCGATTAGCTAATGTATTATTTGACTAGTCAGCCAAATGGGTCAACCATATTTTCTAACAATTATTTTAAAGTTTAACAAAAAAACTTCCATTCGACCACATGTTACCGAAAATAACTTTCGTACTTTTTAATTCAAAATCCGGGTAGGCATCATGCATTACGCATTTCTTAGCAGAAGTCCAAACACGGCAGTTCATCTGAGAACTCTGTTTATTCAACGGCAATGTGGTTGCCGCTGCGCCAATGGAAAAACGTATGATTTAACTAGGAATCATTTTTTTTTTGTTCCTCAAAAGTACAATTACTATGACCAGGCGCGAAGATTTGCTCCGCCAAATATTTAAATATAAAAGTATATCGGCTATTCCAAGAAAGATCTGAAAAACCTTAATTTTTGGGTCTTCTGATTTTAATTACATTTTGCACGCAGAAACTCTATGGAGCCACTTAAAAATTGGCGTATTAATTTTTGCGAAAATACGGGTTTATGTGCGATTTTCTTTTTTTGAAAAATTAAATATTTGAAAATGTGTGTAAGCCTCAACATTCGTAGATTCTTTAATCATTATATGATTATTGTCATTTAAATTGCATTGGAATGGTTCATACAGAAATCGAATTCATTGTGACGACCGAATTTTACGCCAAACACTTAGTTCGGTTGTAACCACCAATATTTTTGTTTGTGACATTCTAAAACCGGTCAATGCAACATAGTTTCGGCTAAAGCAATATTTTTCAATTAACATTAGAATACATTTGATTACGGCAACCAAATATTTCGGTTGTAACAATGAATCTGCTTCCTCTGATTAGATTTGGTGGACGTTGCAGATGTGGTTTTTAGTCAAATTATATAAAAAATTTCATCTTCAATTAACATCATCGATTTTCTGTCGACATGCTCAAACCTTGAGTTTCTCGTTGGTGGTGAATTAGAATGAGGCAGAAGATGACCTAGTCGCTTAGGTTGAAAGTGCTGATCCCCACAAGATTTTTCCCATCTTCTCTTACATTTATTAACAATAAGTGTTTTCTATTTGTGATAGTAACATTTTAATTGCGATCTCAAACCTGACAATTCAAAATGAAATGCAGTTTCCATCTTTGTCAGAAGACGATATATGATTTTCTGTAGACTTGGATATTTTGATTTTTCAAAAAAATAAGTTAGTAGAAAAGTTAGTAAAACGTCTTGTAAATCAGGTATACTATTTTTCAGAAAGTTTTTTTGCTAAAATTATGTTTTCAGCTACAATTTTAGTTATACTCATTTAGGACTTAACTGTTTTGAACTAATGTTTTACTTATATTTTACTAATGTTTTACTAATTTATTTGTGTGGTCGACAACCAGATTGCAAAATATCTCGCGACACGGCAAGATGTAGTAGATAAGAGTAAAATGGTACTAAAAAGTACAACTACTGTAAGACGTATAAAAAATCAACCACGAAAGAGTTTTGTATCTGTTTTTCATACATAAAACAAAATCGTAGATTAAAACAACTTAAGTTGTCACCGGCTTGTGAAAGTAATTGTCTATTGATTAAATTAGAGACAAAATAAAGTATTTAAATTTAATAAGGATTAAATGTGAACTTGTTTAAATTTTAAAATGATTATTAGTATAGTGTAGTCAAATTGGCAATTTGAAATTGAAAACAAATATACGTCCAGGTAGGCAGACTAAAGCGAAAGACAAAGACACACATCTTAGGTAATTTTTATATATACTTTTTCATATTGCAAAAAAGGTTATATCTAAGGCAGCTATTAAAATGCCATAATTTAGACAACCACTGATGTAAGTAGTTGAAATATGATTTTGTTTATGTTATATATAATTATTTCTATACACTCATAATAATCCATGCTAAAAATACGAAAATAATGTCAAAGTAACAAAAACTTCCGTAAAATGGGGAAATATTGGTTTATTTTACGAAAGTTTTTGTTATTTTGACATTTATTGGTATTTTTATGCATGTATTTTTATATGTGTATATTTTTTAAGATATTACATTTATTCATGTCGTCAATGTGCGAGTAAAAACATTATTATATTTTGCAAATTATAACTTATTGTAAATTATTTTTAAAAGAATGACAAAAAGATGTTTAGGATTTTCTGAAACTAAATTAACTAAAGTATAAGTTTTCTAAAAGTTTTTTGAGTTCTTTTCAGTCTACTAATACTCATCAAAAATTTTGTTAACTTTTATCAAGGCTTTTTAAATAGCAGTTCGCTGACTTTCATCAAAATATTTTGATGGCATTGGCAATTTTTTTACGAGCACCCTTCTGAATAAAATATTGCTGATTTTACTAACTTTTTTTTTGAGTGTATCTGTAATAATGAGCCAATCATATAAATATTTTGCACACATAATCAAACAAACTTAATAAATATAACGTGATAACGAAAAAATTTCAGTAGCGTACTCAAATTTCAGTTGTATACTCAAAAAGGTCAGTAAAGTCGGCAACATTTTTGTTGGAAGGATGCTTGCAGAAATATTGGTAATTTTTTTGCTGATATTAGCAAATTTTCTGCAAGGATCTTCCAATCAAAAAAGTTGCAGAATTTACTGACTTTTTTTGAATGTAAGTGAAAGTGTATATCGGTCCCCTCTTTATTGGAGTTGAAGTTAAATTAAGTTGAAGTTAAATTAAGCTAAAAATAATGTATGGTAATGAATATTTAATTTGATCGAGAGGATAAATTAGCTTTTTCTAACGTTCGTAAACATTCGCTTTATTTGCGAATTTCCCCGAAGAACTTTTTCCCCTATATTTCAAGTAATTCAAATTTCAGACATGTTGTCATACAAAAAAAAAAATAATTCTACACCCCAATTTTTAACCCTTTTGCGTTAGGTTAGACAGGTAAAAAAACCATGTATCTTTACACTATAATGATCATTAAAATCTGCGGGTTCGGTTTGGGATACTTCCCTTGTAAGCATAAAAGATTATGTCCTACATACTACGAGATCACCCTTCGAAATACTGTTCATTTGATACACCTCACCAAGCATGATGAAGAAATAGGATGCACAGAATTTATGATCGTACCATCGTGCCAACACCCCATCGTGCCATCGCGCACAAAGGCAGTTACGTAGGCGGACACATTTTAAAACTGACCACTATTAATATAATTTATTTATTTGAGTTTGAATTTTAACGTCTTTTTCAGACAATTGCAATTAATATGCAAGTTTTATTTAATTTTAATTGTGAAAGGCGTGGTTGAGAAGAATGAGTGTATTTTCTAAAAATCATTACTACATTGTAAATTTTCTGAATCAGACTGCGCAGTTTCTGGTATTGAACCTTCGTCAGTGACCCTGTTTTTTGAATTTTTGAATAATGTAATATTTGTTATGTTTTTATTTGTTCGATTGCGTCTATATGAAATTTTCTGTGCAATCACTGACCGTGGTATAGATAAACTGATTTCTAATGCCACATGCACTCGCACTACACGTTAGACAGAGCGCTTTAGCCCACTGATCTACCTTCAGGTCGAGTTTTGTTGTGATTAAAACTAGTTTTAGTCAATACACGGTGTTTTTGTTCTTGCATACATAATCTCAGAAGTACAACTCCAACAACACAACAGTTCTATTTTTAGAAACTTACCACACTTTAATGTCCACTGTTTTCCCATATGTTGTAAGTGATGCCACATCTATGATATATTTTTTGTATATTCGATAGATGGCGCTTACGTAGTTAGGGAAGAATTGCCAGAGAGCAAAGTTAGATTTTTGTTTGAGTTTGAATTTTAACGTCTTTTTCAGACAATTGCAATCAATACTATAATTAATATGTAATTTTTATTTCATTTTAATTGTGAAAATCGTGGTAGAGAAGAATGAGTGTATTTTCTAAAAATCATAACTACATTGTAAATTTTCAATTTTCTGAATCAGACTGCGCAGTTACTGGTATTGAATCTTCGTCAGTGACCCTGTTTTTTTGAATAATGTAATATTTGTTATATTTTTATTTGTTCGATTGCGTCTATATGAAATCTTCTGTGCAATCACTGACCGTGGTATAGATTTATTTATTTTATATTTTATTTATTATTTTATTTTATTTTTTCAATTTTTTTAATCAAAATTTTACTAATATTTTCAATTAAGAAATTTTACTTAATATAAACTATTTTCAAAATTAATAAGAAATAAATAAGTAAATTGTTTTAATAGTGGGTGAATAAAACCACAGTCTTACAATTTGTCCGAATACATAACTACATTTGTGCGCGATGGCACGATGGGATGTTGGCGCAATGGCACGATCAGGTGCACGTCGCGCACAGTTCCGTGCAACTTAGTTCTTCATCATCCTTGCACCATACGATTGCAATGAATTTAAAAATACCGATGCCTAAAGGTTACACAACTCTGTTTATAGTTTTAGTGGTCTAAATTTTTATATTTAAAGGCCAATCCAAAAATAACAAATGTAAGCCAAATCCGAGTCAAAAAGAAATTTAATTAGTGCCAAATATTATTGACAACATTTGTGAAAATATTATATTGTCATTGATTAAAATTGCAATTATATTAAATTCATTAATAAACCACATTTCAACAAAAAAAAATTATTTTTAATTTCGAGCACAAACATCTGCCACTAGGAAATTGTCTGTAAACTATAAAAATAATAATTAATTAAACTTACAAGTGTTTTAAAGACAACAAAATATGCATTTGCAACACTAGCAAAGAAAAGAAAATTTTAAATAGAAAATTTGCCAAATAATAAATTTTCATTTTTAGAAAGAAATAGAAAAGAAAACATAATAATAACCATTAAACATTTTCTTTTTAAATACACATGATCAAATGAGAAAACACACTTACAAAATATTGTTTAGAAAAGCATTTGGGTACAGATGTCGCCACTATGTTAGCATGGTCGAAACTAATTGTATATTGCAACTACAAAAAAAAAATTGCAATAAATGGAGAGTAAATGAACTTTTAATTTACGAAAAAATATATATATTTGGCACATACTAGTAGAAAAAAGTCTAATATTAAAAAACAGGAGGCAAAAAAAAAACGTGGTCTGCTGCTTAAAAGAAGAATGCCTTGGTAATGTTATAAACGAAAAGACGAACAAATGGACGGACACGTGGACAGACAAACAAATGTAGACACAATAAGATGCTGCTTAATTTATAAAATAAATGCAAATGTAACCAACAACTATTGCCAGTTTACTAAGGAAAATATACAAATTCAACAACGACGAAACACGTTGTGTGACAATCAATGTGTGACCACCACTTGACTGCCCATAAGTCCTATTATAATATCATATCTAAGATCTAGAGAACAGACAACAACATACAGCAACTACAATAACTAACACTATGGGTGAGAATTTCTGTTTTGCGGGAAAATTTTTAACCGAGTTGATTAATATGTCTAATAGAATATTTTTAATAGGATTCCCTGGGAAAATGTAGTGTTTCCAATTATTAGACCTAGGCGGTTAACCGGTTAATGCATTATTCGAAAAATCGCTAAAATGAATAAACCGGTTATTCGGGTCGGTTAATCTACAAAATTGGCGATTAATGGTTTTAAAATGTATTTTTTTTTAATAAAAACACAAATAGCAGTTTTTTTTTTTTGTTAAATTTCAAGTAAAATTGACTGTATTGGTTTGTAAATTTTATTAAAGATGATTCAAAGCACCTTGTGACGTTTTAATGAAACATGGCATAGAATCTTGGGATTCTGTTTTGGAGGAATCTAAGGGTTCTTTAAAAATAAACTTTAACAGTAGAGGACATTTTTTCAGCGTTTGCCATTAAATGCCACTTTAAAAACTATTATATGTAAATTGCATTTTTTCAGATCATAAAACGACATTTTTTCAGATCATAAAACGACATTTGTAAACAAAAAATTTGTAAAATATAGTTTCTGGAAAATATTTAAAAAAATATAGTACTACTTTTTTTTTGCGAAAAAATTACAGGGCTTATGGACAATTTTACACTGATGATAAATATCGGTTTTTAAGTCAATTCGGAACTAATCTTCCTCAGCGAAAAAATATTCTAAGGAACTTTTTAAATATCTATTTCAAATATTATAACACAATGTATATGTGTGTGTTGGGATGAGGGTAAAATATTTTTATTTATGATAGTATAAGTGCATAAAAAAAAAACTTTGCTTAATGATAATAATTAAAAAAATTCAATCATGGCCCTAAGATTTTGCGCTTAGCACATACAACCCGCTTTTCTAAAATAAAAAAATTGAAAAAGTTATTGAAAAATATATCAATTTCAAGGGACTTAAAATTTTTGACATAAGCGCATAAATATAAAATAACGTTGTCATAAATGTAGTACATCAACAAGGAAAAAAAATAATTTTCGAAAAAAATCTAAACCCAGAAGAAAGATTGGATGGAATTCGGTCATAGCCATTAAAATTTATTTGATAGGGCATTATTTCATAAGGAATTTCCTATAAACGATTAATAAAGATAATACTGTACTGGCAATTAAAAAGTGGGAAAAAGAACTAAAAACAATCGCATTATACAATTATTAGTATTTCCATACAACTTTTCAAACAAAATTCAGTTAGTATAGTATTGTGTACGGTAGAAGCAACCATTTATTTAGTGATAATACAAAAAAATTGGTACAAGCTATCAAGTTTATAAAAAAATTATCGATAATGAATTGTTTGTGGAATAATGGGTAGACCGGCAGCCAATAACTCAGAGTTTCCGAGTTCAAATTCCATAAAAGACAAGCATAAAAATGTTTTTTTTAATTAAAATAAAATATAAATGTTTAAACAGCAATAATTAAAAGAAAATTAAAAGTAATTGTGGTGTAATAAGTAGGACAGATGACTATCAATCTGAAAGCCACGGTTCAATACTTGAAAAACCAAAATTGTTTTTTAATTTCAATAACATTTTGTGGAACGTAATAATATTTAAGTGAAATATAATACTGAATGAAACAACTTAATATTAGCTTTCACGACTAAAAATATAATTTAATACGAAGGAAGTTGTCGTAACCGCCCAGTATTAGATTGGCAACAAATTTGGTTGCCACAACTGAGACTGTTTTTTGGATGTATATATAAATAGCAAAGTATTCAAGTTTAATATTGTCCTTTGTGTTGGTTGTTCGCACGCTTACATTTCGCAAATATTAAGATATTTTGATGAAAATTTGGCACACTGACTTATGTTACCCAGTTATCCTTATGTTATGAACAAAACCAGTTGATTTTGGGTAAAAGCTTTTCATATTTAGACATAGTGCCCATATAACATTAATACAGATTTTTCTTTGGCCAATATAAAAAAGTGCACCAAATTTTATCAAAATATATTAATATTTTCGACATGTGCGTCAGAATTACAAATACATCGTATAAAATAGATAAAATCTTCAATATGGATAGTTATTCATATATGGTCATAAGACTTACTATATTCCTTAAAAATTTTCTATTTTTAGTTTTTGCCGAAAATAATATAATTTTCCGTATAATTTCGACCCATATGTCCTTAACTACCCCATCACTAGGCTTCTGTGTAATCCACAACAGTTTTTTCAACATTTTAAAAATCGATGAAATGTTAACGGTATTCTTGAGTTAGAAATTATTTTGAATAACACGAATATTCTCTCCGTATTCTGCTCTCCGAATTTCTCCAGCACATAGCACATACAAAATATTATGGGTCGATTATGGATAGCAACCGAACTTTAGTTGCGTTGCCAGTTGCCGAAACATATTACGTATGGCAACTGGCAACTTCAGTTGTCAAATAGTGATTATATTGGCAACCGAAAAGTTCTGGTTGCTGTAGAATTTTAAACAAACAAAAAAGGCGGGAACATTAAAAATAAGTATATTTTATTGTTAAATTATTTGTAATAAATATATAAATAATATTTTATATATATTTTACATACATATATTTTATATAATAAATATTTTAAATAATTTTATTTGTACCTGTAGATTTTAAAATGGTGTGAAAATCACAACCCGAAAACAATTCGAGTTGTTGGTCCAACAACTCGAAAAATACCAAATAAAAGTAACAGCTCCACTGAACTCAACATTTTTAATTATATAATTTTTTTACACTTAACACTTTTATTAATGTATTTTTTATACAAATTCACATTTGTCAACCTTTTTTTATTTGTTTACATTTTTTCAGTTACTGAACTGTCAAAATAAGATTATCGATAACTTTTTGGCAACTGGCGAAGGTTGCCGTACATAATACGGTAAAATATTTTACTAAAATCAGAGGAGATATTAATATATTGTGATAAAATTTGGTGGACTATTTTGTATATGTCAAAGTACAAAACCTACTGTATATACCCAGCAAAAAATTTTCAAAAAGGTAAGCGGGTTTGTAATCAAGCATATTGGGCAGAACGCATTCCTTACTAGATTACTCGATTCTTTTAACAGGGCGTGAGACTAAAATAATTGATTCTTTAGAATTGATTATTTTTTTACCGAAGAACTATTTACTTTATATTTGTAAGAACTACATACATTTTTTAATAAAGAAATAGTTCCATTGTAAAACTACGAAGTACTTACACAAAAAAAAAAAAAAAATAGGTCCCTAGAAAAAATGAGGAAAATATGAAGTATAAATTAGCGCGTCCCTAATTTATACCTAACCACAGTTTACCAAAATTTAGGCAACATGCAATTTCGGTTTTTAGTATTATTTTCCAGCAAATAAAAATTTGTTTCAACAAAAATATATAAGATAAATTCTTTAAAATTGTATAACTTCTTTTTTCAAAATGAGGAAGTATATGATTACTTCTTGAGTTCAAAAACTTATACATATAAGTTAATAACATTATTTTCTTTTAAGTAAATAATTATTTTGTTATTGAGTTCATGCTTTCAGGTTTAAATTTAAAGAATTGATTACAATTGATTTGATTACAATACTACTTGATTACAATACTACTTGCTTTTTTGATGGAACGTTGGAATGTGTTTGGTATTGCAGTTACTAAATTTGGCAATGAGATATGTAAGCAAGTATGGGCATCCCCTTCTTTTTGGAATGTGTAATTTTTTCCTGGGTATTTAGACCTACACCCAAAAAAAAAAGTTTGTAAAGTCAGCAAAAAATTTTGCTCAGTCAGCAAAATTTTAGTCAGGAGGGTGCTTGCAAAAAAATTGCTAATGTCAGCAAAATCTTAGTCAGCAAAAAATTAGTAGATTCAGCAAAAGTTTTGCTAACACTTAGTAGATTAGAAATAAAAATGCCTTGCTAAAATTAATAAATTTTTTGCTGAATTTTAGTAGACTGATAAAAACACAAAAAATTTGTAGAAAAATTTTAATTTAGTTAATTTATTTGCTGAAAATCATAAAACATATTTTTGTGATTCTTTTAAAAATAATCTACAATAATTACGATATATAAAAATTTTCATTTTCCCACATTGACGACATGAATTAATTTAATATCTGAAAATATATAGAAATAAATATATATAACATAACAAAAATTTTCTTTCAACTACTTACATTAATGGTTGTCTAAAGGATACTTTCTTTTCAAGCACGCAACTGCCGAAGATAATTATAGAAACGAAACGAAAAAATAAACAAAAACAAACGAAAAAAACAACCCTTTTTTTGCAATAAGAAAAGGAACAATAAAAATCTACCTAAGATGTGTGTCTTTGTCTTTCGCTTTACTCTGTCTACATGTCTGTATATGTTTATTTGCAATTTGACCACACTAGAATATTAATCTATAAACATTTAGTTTAGAAATACATATTAAATTTAAATATTTTATTTTGTCTTTTATTTAATTAAAAGACAATTCTTTTCACAAGCCGGTGACAACGCAAAATTTAGGTTGTTTTAATCCTCAATTTTGTTTTATGTATGAAAAACAGATAAAAACGTCTTCCATGGTTGATTTTTTTATATGTCTTATTAGAGTTGTACTTTTTAGTATCATTTTCCTCTTCTCTACTACATCTTGACATGCCGCGACATCATGAAGCTGCGTATATCTTTCAATCTGGTTGTCGTCCACACTATTAACGTGCTTATCAGCACAATTTTTTTTAGCAAAATTAATTAGTAAAACATTAGTATAAAACAGTTAAGTGCTGAATAAGTATAACAAAAATTTTAGCTGAAAACACGATTTTAGCAAAAATTTGCTAAAAAATGGTATACCTGATTACAAGACGTTTTACTAACTTTTGTATTAACTTATTTTTTTGAGTGTAGTGCTTATATAAGGCTCCTTTCCTTAAAAATTTCCGTTTTTCCACACGTTGCTGGCCACATATATTAAGATATTTCAATAAATTAGACACATTGACCTTTATTTGGAAAAGCTTAATCACATTTATTAAGCTCCATTGATTTTCCTTCAATGAAAGTGTTTATGAAACTATTTTGTAAATATTTGTGAAACTGTTTCATAAATACTGCTTCAGTTGAGAAATATTGAGGAAATTTTTCTATGGAATGATGAAGAAGTTATGAGGAATGTGTCATATGACAGTTTTAGACAAATGAAACATCATATATATGATGAAACATTTTTCATGAGTGTTACCAGTGTGCCCAGTATCAGTGTGATGTATTACGTTTAAGACAACGTTATTTTGTATTTTTCCATGTAAGACAAATATCGTATATATGCTTATGGAAAAAATTTTTAAATCCTTTTAAATTAACATTATGTTTCCCTTGAAATTAATATTATTTTTCATCTTCAGCCTCATTCTAATTCAACACCCACAAGAAACTCAAGGTTTTGATCAGGTATATATATATCAACCAACCACAGAAAATCGATTATTTTAATGGATTACCCCGAACAACATGTATTTTCGTACAAGTTAAGCCAACAGCTTAAATCTTAAGGCTTCTTATTTAGCAGGGTTGCCATTCCAACTGCCAATGTTACCATTACTGGGAACGAGATGGGAAACCGACATGTATACTAATATTTAAACACAACTTATTCTAATTCAGAATTTTGTATGTATTGTTGATCTTTTAAAATTGTATTTTATGTTGAATTATCAGGTTTGAGATCATAATTAAATGTTACTATTACAAATAGAAAACACTAATTGTTAATAAATGTAAGAGAAGATGAAAAAAAAAATTTCTTCAAGCAATTGCGTTAAATTTAAATATAATTAATATAGTAAACCGCGATATTGAGTGAAAACTTCAATTTTTTAAACACCACAGAATCTGACAAAATTTTTTTGGAAATCACAAAATAAGGGTAAAATTTCATGAAAACTCCACAAAATATAAAACAATGTTATACATAATGTTATATATTTTTGAAATCTATCAAACGATTTAAATTTAAAATTTTTTTTATATTTTAAATTTTAAGCAGGCATAACTTTGCGCCTCATGCTGAAAGTGGTTTACGCAAACCGGCCTTAACGTGCCTAAATAATGGTTTATTATCGTGTAAAATCCTAGTTTAAAAATTAAAAAAAAAAATTAACAAAAACTTCAAATATTTTTTGAATTTCCAATATTTTTGAGTATAGCCCATATATTTTTCCGATTTTTGTCGAAAAAAAAGAGTTTTTCTGTGTAATTTTGACCTACTGAACTGATTTAAAAACAGCATTTAACAGATATTTTGCGCATTGTATGACATTCATGTTGGAGTTTAATTAATCAATTAATTAGCTTGATTATAAACCGAGATATAGTAAAAATAGTAAAATTACTCAATAATACAAATTAATAATAAAAAAATATTTCAAAAACTCCAACATAAATAACGCCCTGTTGGCTTCAAAATAGTTAATTTTTCTGTTAAATTTCAGATTTTTTACTTCTAACTTTTACAGACATTTTACTTTGAGTGTAGTAATCCGTGCTTTAGTTTATTGAGTTGTTGTTTAAGTAATTTAACAAAAAAAATATTAAATGTTCTTTGTTACTATTTTCATTATTCTAGCCGATAGTTTATAAGGAGAACAATATCTACATACGACGAAGACGACAGCTATAACGACAAAAGAAGCGTGTGCAGTTTTTGTGCAATTTTGAGCGCCAAATGTAAAAAAAAAGAAATAGTGTCCATTGCTTTACCAGCCACAACACCCCACCACTGTCTGGCTGGGACTCTAAACTGAGGGAGGCGCCACACACAAATGTGTGATGTGTCGTATGTTTTGAAAAATGTGATCAATGCGTTTCTACAAATACAATACAACAGCAACAAAAATATATTAAATAAAATTAGAATAAAGAATGAAAAGTGTACACTTTGTCTCGTTTATATTTCGATTCTTATATTAGTTTGATTTTTTTTTTTTTTGGCACGCAAGTCCATCACCTAATGCGACAAGGCTTTATGGTACAAAATGCAAACAAAAATCGTCTATGCAAACACACTTTTAATACATTTTTACGTTTGGTTTTTTTTTTTTTTGTTCAAAGAGATTTGTGTCTATTGGAAGACTACCAGCTGTGTGCATAAATTTCACTTTTTATTTTCAGAACTATTTTCAATTTTATAGTCTGGCAGACATTACTTTCGTAAACTTAAAGAATATTTAGAAATAAATTCTTTGTACAAAACTTTAATTTTAATTGTTAAATTTTCGGAAAAAAAACAATAAATAAATTATATGTTAAATAACAAATGTTATATTTTTTTCTTCTTCAACAATTGATGCAATCAACATTCTTTAAATTTTAAACAAAAAAAAAAACTTTTTTAAACAAAAAAAAAAAAAAAACACACAACTAATTTGTATTCTGAAGGCCTGCCACATACCGCTTAAAATGCGACAATATTAATAAGATTTATTTTGAACATTAAAATCAAAAGGATAAATTAAAACAGAATCAAAGCAAAATTTTAAAGACTTCACAAGAAAAGTATACAATAAAATCAAAATGTATTTATATACACCAGGTGCGGAACCAGTGTGGGGGGGAGGGGTTCATAGGACGCCTAATGCAAAATGTTCATTAAAACTATGAAGTTTTTTCATAATCTTTAAGCAATTTATCATTTATATTGTGAAAAACCTAAAGTAGTTTATTGAAAAAATATCATTAAAACTCGTACAAGAACTGGAACACGTCCACTGAAACATTTCATTAAACCAATGAAAAAATTTTAAAAAATGTTGTGAAGAATATTATTTTATTTATTAAAAGTTTTAATGACTCAATAAAGAAGTTAGTTTAAAACTCTAGTCTCATAAAAATCTTCATAAGCTTTTCATTAATTTTAAGAAAATTTTTGTTTACTTCATAAGGAAAAGCTTCATTAGTTTACAGAAAATTTTCACTATTTTTCGTACACTAAAATTCTCTCTGTGTAGAAGCTTGCAAAATTATGCATGCCGATTATCCAAAGTACCAACTATGCTTGAGATATGCTAAAAAAAATATTTATAAGAAAACAAAATTTCATAAATTGGAGTTAACCTATATAATATTCTAAGTATATGCGCTTGGGTATCGATTGTCATAAATTTACAAATCTCACCTGTCATTTTATTTTCAATTTTAGGTAAATACGTGTACAAAACTAAAAACAACCCCATCATAATGTTGTCAATTGGAGTACTTACTTCAAAACGTATCTAAATTCAGGCTTCTCAACTTATGACCATTTTTGATATTTTAAAAACACATTTAGAATGGGTTTTAAAACGCGTTGTTGTGCAGTTTCTACAAAATAAATGCTTTGTAGTTGTACTTTAACACAAACATTAAAGTTTTAGGCAACCCATTTTATCCCGAAACTGAAACCAAACTCCGAACTGGTATGAATCGCTGTGGGTGTACAAAATATTTAAAAAAAAATCTAATACTAAATGCTAGTTTTTTCAATTTCTTCGACCTATTTAACTATAAATAAAACTTTTATTTTAGCCCTAGTATAACCCTTTGACAAACAATGCACAGTGGGAGATGTCACAAAATTTTTGGAAATAATTCGGCCATTTCTTACTTAGTAATCCGATTACAATGAAATTTGAAACAGGCATAAGTAAAGTAATATCGAGCAGAAGTTTTGATTTTGAACCTTCAAAATATGGTACTTTTTGTATATAAAGTTTTGAGTGCTCGCTAGATTTTCAAAAAATTAACATATTTGTAATCTGCTAGTAGAGACTAACAAGAAGCATGCTTACATGTGTGGGTTTTCTCTAACAGTTCTCGAAATATTCATATTTGAAAATGAGAAATTCTAAATTGGGTCCGTTTCAGGTCCATTTTTTGCCGAATAACGGGACGAAATCGGGGCAAATTTATGTTTTAAAATATTGTTTATTTAACTAAATTATATTGTTTATTTAATTAAATTAAATCAAAGAAAAAAAATAATAAAAAAAAGGAATGCAATAAATTGTTCCACTCAAGAATTACATTCGTTTAAAGTAGTAATTTAAAAAAATCTCGTTTTTGCGATTTTCTTCTCAAAAAGCAGATAAATATTTTCT
Organism: Delia radicum; assembly: GCA_021234595.1. Lineage (NCBI taxonomy): Eukaryota > Metazoa > Arthropoda > Insecta > Diptera > Anthomyiidae > Delia > Delia radicum. The sequence goes on along the minus strand of CM037854.1, from coordinate 91,163,552 downwards.
TTCTGAACATATAAAGTTTGCATACTGTTCTGAAAGTTACTTTATGAAGGAGAGTTGTGTTAAAAAAGTTTTGATTTGTATATATTTTTCCCGCCAACCGCTTTTAAAGTTGCCACATTTTTAAGTCAACTATTACTAAACTATTACAAAACTATTGTTCTTAAACTTGCATAAATGACTTTAAGTTTTATATATCATACTATTAGGTGTCACTTTCTTTGAAAAAGTTATTAAAACATCTGTGCGTTCAGATTATAAGTGGGACAATCTTTTAAACATAACGGATATCGGTCATGAAGTTTTATTCCTTTAATTTTAATGGTTAAAAATATGGGCTTCCAAAATGATCCTACACTCAGGGAACTTATGCTTTAAAAGTATGTAGTTGTTTGGGTTGTAATACAGTTTCTTTATTTTTAATGTAAATGTCAGTCATTTGTAGTCATTAAAATATTTAAATAATAATTGTAGTTCATTTAAAAAAAAAAAAAACAATTGACATCAAATGACTGTTTTATGATTTTACATTAATTTTTTACAGTTGTTTTTTGTTATTTAAAAAATAAAAAAAAATAAATGTTTGTTAATTTTTTTACTACCATTGTGGTTCATTTTTACTACAATTGGTAGTCATTTTTTGAACATTAAAAAACAAATTACAATGTTAGATGAATTTACTGTAATGTAAGTCGTCCTTTCTTTAAGTGAAATTTCATTTGTTTTCAACTACAATTGAAGTGGTCTTTACCTACATAGTATTCTAAGTGTCCGAAAAAACAAATGATCATATAAGACTTTTTGGTAAATCGTTAGACAGATTTTTAAAATATCTTTAAATTGATACCAATTTTTGTATTGAGGGTCCGCCATCTAACGTTTTTTTTTTCAACTAGTGCTTATTTCGTGAATGGTAACACTTAGCTCATATCTGATTTGACAGATAATTAGTTTTATCCTTCCGCTGAACGAATATGGTTGTGTATACGCTTGAACAACGCTGGGAAATATTGCGACATTACTTTGAAAATCATGGTAATGTTGCAGAATGTGTGCGAAAATTCAAATCAGCCGCAGAGCTGATGTCGTTTGGCCACCTCGGAGCTGCGATTTGACACCGTTGGACAATTATTTGTGGGGTGCCGTCAAAGATAAGTGTTACGCCAACAAGCCAGAGACAATTGACGCTTTAAATGACAATATTCGTGAAGTCATTGGTGAAATACAGCTGCACACAATCGATAATTCGATAATGTGGTTAAAAAATTGGACCAATCGTGTAGGCTACTGCATGGCCAGCCGAGGCAGCCATTTGAATGAAATTATTTTCCATTATTAACCGGAAGGTTAATTTGATTTGAGAAAATATTCAGTAGTTTTTTTTTATAGCATTTTCAAAAAAAAAAAGTTATTTGGCGGACTCTTTAGTTTCTTTGAAATAATTGAAAAAAAAACCGAAAAAATTAAATAAAATAAAGATTATTACCTAAGATCCCGAACTTTTTTATTTCCCGGGAAATTTTCCTTATTAAAAAAAAGATATTTCCATTGCAAAAAAAAAAAATTAAAACATATTTTTATTACAAATAAATTTTCAATAAAGACATGTAAAAATTTTCCGGGAAACCCGAAGAAAGTTCCCTATTTACAGATAAATTTATTCTTTCAGAAAATATAAAGTGTGCATACTGTTCTGAAAGCTCCTTTTCGCCCCAGCCACTTCTAAAGTTGCCACATTTTTAACACAAATATCAAGTTTAATTCACTGTTAAAAATTGTACACGCCTTAAATTAGGTAGCGGAAGCGGTTGTAGATACTCCAATATATACCTCATTTATTGGGTAGTAGATACTCCAACATATACCTAATTTATTGGGTAAGGATCTTTGCTTAAGGGATAACTTTTGAAGATTTCCTGTTTAGGAGTTATTAACGCATCATACAAATGTTTGATATCGTATCGGAAACTGCCTGTTCATTACGGTATTTTTAAAAAGAGTCCTATTTAGCACTTTTGGTAGAACAAAACTTGGGTAATACTAATAGGAAGGTACAAATTTCAGTTTTTGTTAAAATTTAAACTTTCTCTTTTCAATAAAATATTTATTAATAGACATAATCCAATAATAGTATGGACTTAAATTGACTTTTAAGTCAGCAATGTAAAATTTATGTCCGACTTTATGATTTGTTGTAAACAATCCTACAATTTCCTCAAAAAATCCAAAAATTAAACATTTTACAATTTTTACTGACATGTCTTCATTTAAAGCGGGGATTGGATGGAACTAATCCAATAAATTAGGTATATATTGTAGTATCTACAACTGATTCCACTTTCTAATTGGACGTGCACATAATTTTTAACAGTGGGTTAAATTTGATATGTGTCAAATTTAAACATTTTTTTTAACTCAACTCGCTTTTTTGTATAAAAAGTCCTTTTAGAGTAGTATGCACAATATATATGTTCAGAAAGAAAATATTTATCTGGAGCTGAAAGACTGTTGGTGCTTTTTGGTGAATCGCAAAAGTTAGATTTTTTTTATTTTCTACTTTAAACGTATGTATGTAGTTTTTGAATGAAATAAGATATTGCATTCATTATTTAATCAAGCATTTATTTAGTTGAATAACCAATATTTTAAAAAAGTTTTGACCCCGATTTCGCCCCGCAATGGCAAAATAAATGGTTGCTTCTACCGTACACAACTACGAACCGGATTTTATTTGAAAATTTTATTGGAAATACCAATAATTGAATAAATGGATTGCTTTTTAGTTCCTTTTTCCTCTTTTTAAATTCCATTACAGTATTTTCCCCTTTTTATTCGATTATTGGTACTTCCAAATAAAATAAAGTACTGTCAAAAAAAATGTTAATGGTTTCGACCGAATTCCAACTAATTCCAACTTTCTTCCCCTATCGGAGAAACAAAGTACTAAAGTTAAAATATTAATGGTCTATCGCTCATGAATGGGTTACGATTTTGTCAAAACTTTAATTTTATGGTTGGTCTTGAATTGGGCCTAATTCAAAAAAAAAATAATACCCATTTTGTTAAAAATTAAAACCTTAATTTAAAAAAAAAATAATAATTTTTGACTTTGGTTTAATTTTGTAAGGCTCTAGGACTATCAGGATACAATTTATAGGTTTCCCTTAAAAGCTAAATTTCTGCAATCGACCTGCAAGATTATCGAGATGTAAAATAACAAAAATAATAAATGGGACATCTCTGAAGTATTGTTATTCGATTTAAAAGGAGTGCTACTGAATTTTCATTAAATTTAACGGATTTTGTTATTTATTTGCCAGCATTGTTTAAATAAACGAAAAAAGTAGTCAAAATTATAGAAAGTCGGTTTAAATAACATTTTTTAAACGACCAAACACTAAAACGCGTTTTTTGTGATTTGTTTCTCAAGTTTAAAAGGTTTTTATATTTTTTAGGAATTCCAAAATGCACCACACTTGCGCACACACATATTTAAATTTTTAATATTTGTGTGTATGTGTGAATAAGTTCTTGTAATTGGAATTGAAGTAATTATGTATTCAAACATGTTGTTGTGATTTAAAAGGTTAATGTAATTATAGTTTTTTTTTTGGAACTAAAAAAAAAAAAATTTATGTATTTTATATAGATTTTTCATTAGTAACAAAAATTATATTAGGGGAGAGTAACTTTTCTATATAATAACCAGAGTTTAATTTTAACCACGGAAATTTCCATTTAAATTTGACATTCACTGGTTAAGCCCTAAACTTTACTTAACCTTAGATAAGTTAGCAGGTCTAAAAGTGTTGAAATTAATTTATTCATACGAGTTCTTTAAAATATTCACAATATTAAAAACACCAAACATGGTTTAAAAGGTGCTAGATTATTTTTAATTTAATTTAATTGGTCAGTTTATTTAAATAACTTTTATAATTTTAATATTTTAAAATCATTAGTTAGTATTCTCTTCACGTAATAGTTTTTTTTTTTTTTTTTTTTGAAATATTGAATTATTATGAAATAAAATTTTGACGACAATATACGACACTTACAATCACCTTAATGAATAGCTAATACATCAATACAAATTATGACATTTTTATGTGTGAGAACAATCATTCAACCGCGAAAAAATTAACTACTGATGAGTTTTTTTAATAGTTATTTAAATAATTGTTCGGACTGTTTAATTGTATTTAATAAAGAACAAATCGTAAAACCGCAATTGTTCTGCCTTCCAAAACTACAAATGTTCATTAGATGTTACCTTATTTATTTTTATAATTTAAGTAAAGTATGCGAATATCAATGTCGAGAGATATTAAGAAATTTCTGCATAGAATCAAAGACGGTGCCACTAGAACTAGGGGTGCCGAACGGGACTGATTTTTATAAATCCCGGGATTTTGAAAACTACAAGAGTATGGGATTCTGGGGTTTTATGGATTTGGGGACTAATTTTTTTATATTTTTTTTTTCATATAAAACATTCAAATAAATAATTCATTAGAAACATCTGACAGTATGAAAAACAAACAAAAACTATTAACTCATTATTGACCAAGTGTTCCGTTTTTAAATCAGTATTTTTAGACGGTTACATTTTTTAATTGAGTATAATTAAGCGGTTTAAAAACCTTAAACTAACTAAACATATTTACTACAAGCGTGAATAAAAACTTGTAGAAAGTTGTTGTTGCCAAATAATTATTTGAAAAAATCTAATTTTTGGTTGAACCTTTTAAAAAAATTATTCAAAAATATAGAAAAGCCTAATGTTACATACTTTTGAATATTGTGTTGATGAGACAATAGGAAAATGTTTTATCCGCTAAAAATTAGTTCATCAAACGTGAATATATGTATATATATATATTTATTATGTCCTGTGGTTCCTATTGGGAACAAAGGGCCAATTAGAAAATCTAAGATATTTCAAAATCTATTCAGATTTGACTTAAATCTAAAATAATGGCTGGTTTTTACTAAAATACTAAATTACTAAAATGCTTAGAAAAATTATAATGTCAGGGTTACCATATGACAATTAAAAAAAAAATGGCCACCATTTTCGATTTTTTCCAAAAGAATTTATTAATCGTTTAATTTACAAAATTTAAATTCATATATATTTTAATATATATGTGTTCATAAATTTATACAAAATTAAAGATTTTTATATATCTTCAACTGTCATTTATATACATTCTGTCAAAGTTTCAACTTTGTTTGCAGATATTTCCAAAAGAGGGAGCTTCAAGGAAAAAAAATCAACAAATTACTTAATGCGGCACTTTTCTATATATCTGCAAAGTTTGGCTGAAAAATGTCCAGCGGTTCTATTCTTTAATAAGTTTACAATGTAAATTGTTCATTTCGTTAATTTTCATTCATTGTACTAGTTCATTCTTTTAGCTCATAAGATTGTTTGAAAATTTTTTTCCAGTAATTTATATTGTTGTATTGGTCAATGGTTTACATAGTAAATCTGCATAATATGAGAGAAAGTCCTTATTGAATTTTTTTAAAATGAACTATTTAAATTTTTACCGTTCATTTGGGATTTTCGCTTATACTGTGCATATTTGTTAAACAATCAATTGATCAAATTAAGAATATGGATAATGGAAACAAATTGTTGACCAAACAATTGAACTAAAAGAACTAGTTCAATAAATGCAAATGAACGAAATGTACTTTGAACTATAATGTCCAACTCTAGATGTAAACAATAAATTATTAAATTTAAAAAGAAAAAAATATTTTTAGAACTTAAGAGTCTGTTAATTCAAAAGAATTTTAGTATTATGTTATTTCGGAAGGTTAAAATATGACTACAAATTTTTCTTTAAAAGGAAATTCATTGTATATTAAATAATTAGTTAAAAAATTGTATTTCAATCAATTAAATGATTCAAATAAGATTTATTTACTTTTGTGAACTATTATAAAAGCTGAATTATAATTATTAAAATTTAGAAAGATAAATAAACATTTTATGTTTTTCTTTTGTTTTCGTTGTTTGACAGGGTGTCATATATACAAAAATGTAATAAAATAAGCAAAATAAAATACTGAAAATTCCAGGATTTTCAAGGAGGGGATTTTCGGATCAGGATTTCGGGATCGGCACCCCTAACGGGAACTAAAGCAAGTTTTTATAAAAATCATTGAAAAATGTCTTTTAATTTATTAAAAGTTTTCTCCAATGAAGAAACTTCAATATTAAAGTTTTTTTTGCAATAAAAAAAAAAAAAATATTTTCATAACAAAAAAGCAAGCATTTCATTAATTTCACTTTGTAAAGAAAAATTAAGTTAGTTTACTAAAAATTTTCATTATTTTTCGACAATTAAAATTCTTTATGTGTACCAAAGTCATTTGGCATTATATCCCCTATTTAGTAGTTAAAATACTGTCAGGTACAAAAATTTAAATTATTACCATCGATACTTTAAACTAATAAAAGATTTACTAAATATATTATCTAGGTTATTTTCAATTTATAACGAGCTTTCAACCTCCGTATATTTACAAAAATAAAGCAAATCAAACATATTAGTTAGGTTGATACTAGTATTTCGATCTGGCTAAAGATCTCATCAAAACCCGAAGTTTTAGAAAAGCTAGAGATTCCATAATAGGCAGAACTTTAACAAAAAAACCTATTAATAATCAATTTTGCTCCATTCTTGTCTTCTTAGTAATCAAGCACTAGGCTTTTAACAAGTTTACATAATTTTTTGAGTGACTGTATGTGTAGATACAAACAATAGCATGTAGGCAGTCATAACGGACATAATTGTATTAATAAAAGAATGACAATATTATTCCAAAAATTAAGACAAGAATTTTAAATAAAAATACTGACAAAATAATGTCAAAACAAATCATTTTACGTAAATTGTTTTAAATACATGCAAAAAAAAAAAAGTGGTTGTGTAGAATTTTAAAATAATTTCTTACAGCAAAACTTTCTATTACCCGGTAATAAGTTTGGTAATATGAAAGTAAGGAAGGTAAGTGGTTACTTTTCCAATTCAAAACCTATTTTTTACCAAGAGCATGTCCATTCTGGTAACAACTTACAAAACATAAATGTAATAAGTTTTTTATTGAAATTTCATGTTATTTATATTGGCCAATAACTGAAAATTTAAAAATTGTTAGCTAACTTGAACTTGTATAATTTTCTTTAAAAATTTTTTAAATAAAATTTTTATGTTTTAGTGGAAAAAAACCTTTTTTAAAAAGGAGGTAACTGTTACTTTTTTTTACAAACCATATCATTTTAACAAGAGCTACTACTTCGGTAACATGTTACTCCTCACTTTTAAATCGAATTTTATTTCAAAATTGTAAAATTTGTAGTAAAAAGTTATTTATATTAAATTATAAAATAAAACATGTAAACATGTGAATTTTATATTACTAATAGGCGAAGTAACTTCATTTAAGTAGCGAAGTAATGCAAGAGTAACCGAGTTATTGCCTAGGGTTTTGCTGGGTAGTGTATAATTTAAACTACTCCAGATAAAAAATTGTGAGTTAATGACCGCCACTCTCTCCTAAATAATGGCACACTTAACATTCGCACTCCCAAAGCTTTTTGCATACGTAGTGCATTGAAACCCCACCCCGGTGGTTTCTTCATATTTTACACATTTTTTAAAAAAAAATGCATTTACTCCAACATTTCATAATAGGTTAATGAAGAAGAGATGAAAAATCGAATAATAACAAAAACTGTAACGAGTACCGTCCACCCACTCCTGCATATTTTGTATTTAAATACGCAAAAAGGTGCCATCAAATTGATTTTCACAGGCAGGTAGAGAAAGGATAAAACTATTTTAGGAAAATGTTTTTGTAAAATTTCACAATCTTCCTGGCGGGTAGTTAGAGGTTCAAAGTCTGCAAATTTACATAGTCGGAAAAATTACACGGAAATGCCTCTGAAAAATTGGGGAAGCAAAATATCGGAAAATTTTTTTGTTAGCTAATAGTCTTAGGAGTTCTTTATCGTACAAAAAATATTTACGTGTTTAGGACCTGGGCTACATGTATGATTTCGTGACATGGCCATTAAAATACGCATTTTACAGTTTTTTCAAGTAAAAATGAATAATTTTACATTTAAGATCATAAATAAAGAAAGACATTCTGTTAAACGGTTAAACAAAATATAAAAACGAAAAAAGTTGCACAATGTTAATGACACTTTTCAAAAAACCAAACACTTTAGTAGCAAAATTAAATGTTTTTTAAGATTTCGGATTTGTTTACTTGAATTTGAAGTATGGCCACAACAAATCTCTTTTAAAATAATTGCTATGTAGGGCAAATACATATTGCCCAAACATCTATATATTAGAGTGTCCAAAAAAATGTTTGTTTCTTGCTTAAGCTTACTTTTAATGCTTATGAGGTAAAGTATTTTTGAGATTTTTACAGATTTTTTTCTTAGTTTCTGAGTCAACATTTTAAAGAAAAATGTCCAAACATTATTTTTATGTGCATAAACCATAAGTTTCGGCTTTGCATTTCTATATTTACGTATATTATATTTCTTTTTTTCGTAATTATTGAATACATTTTGAAAATAACGCTTTATAACTTCTTAAATTTCTACGAAGATTGAATAAATTAACGATTCAGTTTAAAATATCGATAAATTCTAAATAATTTTGTGAAACAACGTTTTTAGTTTGGTCTTACTGTTAAAGAGTTATACCATTTTAAAGCTTTGTACCCAGTATATGAAACTAATAATATAATAATATTAGCTCTTTACCATCGGATTTGCTTTAAACTTTAATTTTGTGATTTTTAGCGTTTCGCGGACTTATAAATTTTGATATGTTTCATCTTAAGAGAAAAACTAATTATGAGATTTTTCACGTTTCGCGGGACTCTTCATTTTTGATATGAGCGAAAAAAATAAGTACTAAACCTCTGAATGTTTGCTCTCTCTTAGTCACGGTCATAAGAAACCAAACGCGAAAAATTTCCCGGGAAATCAAAAGTTTGGGAACAAGGAAAATTCTTTATCGTAATTACCAATCTTTATTCTAAATGTTAAATAGTAGGTTTTTTATCCATCAATGGCTCGAATTTTCTTTTTTTCGATTTTTTCACATTTATATCAAAGAAACTATACAAAAAATGGGTATCAAATTAAAGATATTTTAAAAATCTATCTAACGATTTACCACAAGTGGTATATGTTCATTTGTTTTTGCTAGGGCCATTTAGGAACCCCACAATTTTAACCATTAAAATTAACCATAAAACTTCAGGGCCGATATCCGCTATGTTTTAAA